>CM049394.1:13237446-13877446 GCA_026937815.1 Etheostoma perlongum
TCATAAAGAGGCTGTTGGTGTCACAAAACCCACAAAGAAACTGCCTCTAGTTCAGGCTGGTACAGTCTAATGGTGGCAGCAGCCTCAACATTAAGCAGTAAATAGAGATCTGTTTTACATCCTGGGTCCCCTGTGACGTGTACACACAGCAAACGGACACACGGCCACACAACGCAAACATGACTAACACAGAAAAACACACAGGCTCAGTCCACAATAAACCTGTATATACATTCTCTCCACTCGTCAGAAGCTGCAATGACTGAAAGGTAACACACGAGGTCTGCTGTGTGTATATGAGTGAGTAGCTCCACGTGTAGTGTTAACACTAGTGTCATTTACATTTTTAAAATAACTATTAGCATGTGAGGCTATGCACCCATCTCGTCTGGTAACAATGTGTCTGACACACACACACACACACACACACACACACACACACACACACACACACACACACACACACACACACACACACACACACACACACACACACACACACACACACACACACACACACACACACACACACAGCTTTAGGCGTTGAGCAGCTCATCCGGGGAGCGTCCTATGGCGTCGGGGTTGGAGAGGGGGTCAAGGTCTGCAAACAGGTTGAACCAGGCAGACATGTCTTTGGATCCATCTGGAGTAGCTGCATGCACAAACACACACATTTTGGGAGAAGAAAGTTTACGTTTAGCAACAGGTGTGTGGTGATTAGATTAATTGTTAACTTTGTCTGCAATATGTGTGGGGACTTAGCTGTATTTTCTATTAAAAATGACCGGCATCACACGTTTCTTCATTTTACCACTTTACTGAACAAAATGCACATTTTTAACATGAACAAACGTACTGCATCACTAGTTGACATCTTTCTCTACTTCGTTTGTACAACTTTCCCGTCACATGCAGCTATAGGTAACATGCTGCTGCCACCCTGTGGCCTCTTTGAGTAACTGCAGCAATAAACTTTTTTTATATATTATATTATTAACTGCATTAATTAATAACTTTATGAGATTCTATAACATAAACTCTAGATACAACATCATGTACTAACATGATGAGAATGATACGCAGTGTCAAAATCTAGTCTGTAGACTTATTTCAGCTGGTATTTTGCTTGGAAAGTGCGTATTCCTAAAACAATTTCAATGTAATAAAACCACCACAACAAACCTGGGGCTGTGTAATATTCCAGGAATAATGTACACGACAGGTTCACAAAAACACAAGTAGAAACAAGAGTGCAGATAGGGAAAGAGTATACCATTTGGTGCTGAACTTGTAGCCGGCTGAGCTGATTGGTTCTGACCCGGAGGAGGCTGCAGGGGCGGAGCTTGGAACATAGGTGGGGTTGCCCAGCCTAGAAGACAAAGCGTGGTTAAGAAGACTAATGGAAGTGATGGGTCAGTGTGCTGCAGTGGGCTCACCCCTCCAGCAGAGGGCAGTGGAGCTGACCTGTAGAGCTCAGACTGTGATCCAGCAGATGGGAGGGCAGGAAGCCTGTGGGGCTGGGGGGGTTTGAGGGCAGACACGCTGCTGCTGGGCCACTGCTTGCTGATGGTCCACTACTTGCTGATGGTCCACTACTTGCTGCTCCCGTGCTCGGAGGAAGATTGCTGGGAGGGTCCAACAGCCCAAAAGCATCCTGCCACTCTCTGCTGAACTCGTCACTGGCCCCCCAGTCCGGGCTAAGGAGGTCTTTTAAGAAAGCCATGTCACCCTGTTCGCCATCTTCCTCTTCCGGTCTCAGCCCTGTCGCAGCAGGGTGGGGCGGACCACCTGAGAGCAGAGCCCCACCTAGAGGGAAGGGAGAAAGACAGGAGGAGTGCTGTGTTAGACCAGAGGCAAATACATCACAGGTGATTCTGAAAGGATGCGTCTGAGCACCAGTGTGTTATAAACAGAGATTCAGATTACATTCATGAAAATTATTCACTTGCATAATTTTCATTCTTCTTCTATTTCAGACATGAGTGACTGAAATTTCCAAAATGTGTAAGAAAACCCCATCGCTTCAAGCAGATCACATCTTAACAATAGAAATACAGCTGCCTTAACTTCACTGTAAATGGTGAAAAAAGTGAAGATACTTGACTGTTTATCCTAAATGACAAGTGAAGGAAACAAAGCCTCTCGCACCAGACATGCAGACTGAATCCAGATCCAAAGTGCAAAAGGAAGAAGAGTTCAAATCCCAAGTAAGGGGAACGTGTGCCACAACCAAGCAAAGTGAAACAGGAATGCAGAGAACCAGCGAGGTAGCCTAAAGTCAGAATTCACAGGTAGAAGAAACAGGAGACAGCAGGCCAGTTTACCGGTGGCAGGTAGCTGTGACTGGAGGCTTTCGAGGCCCCAGAGCTCATCGGGGTCTCCACCCTGAGCAGGAGGCAGGAGCTGGGGCTGGAGAGGGACATTTGCTGGAGCTGGGAGCTGTGACTGTGGCAGACTACAGTCCATGAGCATTAAGTCGTCATGAGAGTCCGCTGACATACCTTGGGGGGGCTGAGATAGGTGTGGTGGTGTTTTGGTGCACTAAGATCATAAAACCAACAGGCATCCAGTCCACAGTCAACAACAACAATCTGTGCTATTTACACAAGTGCTGGCTATGGAAAATGCCAAGCATACCATCTCTGTAGAGGTTCTCAACACACATACACACACACACACACTTACCACTGTCACTGGTTTGGCTCTGTCCATCACTGCTGTGGGTGGGGTCTGGAAAGGACATCACACCACAAACAGCAGGAGGACACTCAATGTTTTCAATGTGACATTAACAGAAATATACAGCCTAAATAACATGCATGCAGTCAAAATGTGGCTTCTTACATTACAGTACCTTATACTTTTCTGTTGCAATTTTTGTAGCTGTTCATATTGCAAATTTCATTTATCCTGCAAAAGGCCGTCACTTAATACATTCAACTCATTTCACATTTTCATCAACTCCAGTTGGGGAACAATTAACGTATTATTTTCTGTTTGTAATTCTTGACTCCATTTTCTGTTCTACATTATTTTGTCTGTTGCATTTAAAATACTACAAAAAGTGTAATAAAACATTTTATTTTATAAATATATCAACCACTTCATCACTGCCTCTTCTGTCCAGAAGAATGAACTGGCTCAGTCAATTTGAGGATCAGGATTATTTTTCCAAGGACTGTGCCAGATTAACTAAGAAAAACTGTAAACATTTCACGTTAACTCTGTGTTTAAGCCTACAGGGGGTAGCACATACCTGCACCAGAGGCACTTCCTGATGGCTTGCCGTCATCCAAGGACACCAGACTGAGGAAGGAGGAGGAAAGGAGGAGGGTAAAAAAAAACTACAATTGTCTAGCTGGCAAGACACTGTTTTGCTATTTTTAGCAATGCAGTAGCCTCTATTTGATTAGGAGCTGCCGTCTCAGGTTCACTATTCTAAAGCCCTCAGCTACCACATGGATCACTACTGATTAGCATGTATAAAAGCTGACACACTGACAGACACACACTCTTACACACACACACACACACACACGTACTTGTGAGTGAACATGGGCATGACATTGGCCTCATGTTGGATGAAGACATAGCTGAGGTGATAGTGTGCAAAAATACAGACAGGACAGAGCAGACCGTGAAGTGAAATTATAGAGATGGAAAATGTCTGACAACAAAGGAGTGTGTGTGTGTGTGTGAGTGAGAATAATGACAGGGCAGAAGAGAGTAGCGGCATGAAAACAGAGACACGTGGCATGGCAGGATGTGCGAGAATGTGTTAGAACTGGGTTTAAGAACACCCAACATACTATTGGATTTCATTTTACTTTCATTTCAGTGTGTGTGTGTGTGTGTGTGTGTGTGTGTGTGTGTGTGTGTTTTCTCACCTGTCTATGTTGCTCTGTAGATCCTTCTCCTTCTTATCCTCTTGTTTTTTTGTGTCTGTTATTTCATCCAGTGGATCACGCAGGTCCTAAAGGAGGGAAATATACAGTTAAATATATAACATAAAAACATATTAACAGATATCTTCAGCTGAGAGGACTGTTATAAATACAGCTGGGTATTCATACTGTGTTGTTGCTGTCCACTTGGGATTGCACACTGGTGTCTCCTAAATTTGAAGTACCTTGAGTGTGGTGAATTGGTATGGTACATGTCCGTGAAAGGCCTCATGGATTCCTAACATGGTGTGGGCCGTCTTCTCCCAGAAGTGCAGCAGAGTGGTCTGCCAGAACACGAAAGAAAGACGTATTGAATAAATGGCAAAGACAAACAAGCCGACAAGACAGATCAGGATACTTGATAGAAGTACTGCAAATAAATAGCTGATTTCTCCCTCCTGAAAAGTTATTCTTAAAGCATACTACATGGGCTAACAGAGACATACCTGGTAGGTACAGAGGGAGTGGGAAAGCATGTTGCAGCGGCTTGCTCCCAGCATGTCAACCTTCTGACACACATCGTTCTTCAGCTTCTCAAACTGGCTCTTTGTCCCTCTGACCTGGGTTTGGACCTGGCATGAGAAAAAAACAATGAAAATGAAAAACTCATTAGGTTTAGAGCATCATCTTGCACCGAGATACACCCAAACAAGCATCTTCCGACCTTGCGGAACTTTTCCAGCTGTTTGTAGGTGTCTGGGTCCAGTTCCTGGGACACGTCTTTCATCCAGAGCAGAGCTCCTCTGTACTCGGTGCGGGCTTTCTCCATACGACTGACTGTCAGTAGCGTGTCAGCGATGGCTCGCCGCCTGAACGTCTCCACTTCCTGGTGTAAACGCCGCAGTGGCGGGCAAAGTGCCATCCTGTGGAAAAAGGCACATACAATTTCATAAAAAAATAAAAATAAATAAAAAGTATTTAGAAAAATATTTCAGAGCAAAAATAAGCATGCAGCGCACTTATTCCCTTCAGAAATTTAAGATAGTTTAGAATGCACTGTATATTTGTCACTTTAACACATGATCATTGCTTCATTATTTTCCTGCTGCTGACCTCTGCTTGGCGGAGGTGCACAGGGCCTTGCTGGTGGCGTCCATCATGTTGCCAGCCTTTGTGCGATCGTGTTCTGCCTGGAAGCGCAGGAACAGGCCCAGCTCGTTCTCCTCCTGAGACAAGCCTGGAGAAAGAGATCGATAGTTCAAGTCCCACACACAAAAAAAGACTATAGCTCTCATCTGGAAGAAAATATAGGCAACTACAACTGGTGCTTGGATGGATGACTATGGAGTAATGTATGTCCATAGAAAGACTGAAATATATATTAAAGAGGCAAATTAGGGGTGTATGAGAAAATGTGGAGGCCATTTGACCAGTTTGTAAAAGAAGACATAGGGGAGCTGCTACTGTCATACTGTCCTATAAATAGCATTTTGGTTTTTGACTGTTGTAGTACGGCATAGGTTGAAAGAGAAATTTTATTATGGGTTGGGACGGGGATGGTTATTGTTAATTGTAATTGCAATGAAAAATGTATTAAAAAAAATAAAATAAGTGTTTTGCAAAAGCATTGTGCGTGTCATTTATTGTTATCAGGAAACGGCCTAATGTGTCACATCTGGGACCAAAACAGCAACAAGATAACAAATACCTCTTGACTGATCTGACATGTAACGTCTGTAATAACTTCCCCCTATTGTTAGTCGGTGAAGAGATACCATGTAAAAGGTGTAGTTTTGGCTGTCACTCACGTGTGATCCTGTGCTGGTACTTCTCGATGACCTTCAGCAGCTCCGTGCACGTGTACTGAACAGAGCGGAAAAACTGAGACAAACGGGCCGGATTAGAATACTTCACACACATGAAACTATGAAAAGTCTCATCTTGAGACCTTTTCTCAGAACAGATCCATTTTAAAGCATTGTGTAGTTTGGAGATTTTCTTACACTTGTGCGTCACTACAACCTCTCACTTAATTATCCCAACTCCCTCTATTAGTGACAGTGGATAGACAGGAAAGATGGGAGAGAGATGGGGGATGACACGCAGCAAAGGGCCGCAGGTTGGACTCGAACCCAGGCCACTGCAAAGGCCCACATGGGGTGCACGATGGTTGACATAGTAGGATACAAATAGATACGCTTTTTAGAGACTGCTAGGGATGAAAGTACACAACATTAAGGGCAGGAAGATTGGCCCTCATTTATGAAACATGCGTACGACCTAAAACAGGCGTGGGACAGGCGTACGCCGATTCCTTCGCAAAGCTCGGCCTTTATTAATTTGAACATGAGCATAGGCTGTGATAAAATCTCACATCTGGTCTGAACTCACAAGTTTTCGAGTTAGTGTGGACTTGCGGTGCAGCATGTAACAGGAGAAGTCACCAGTTGATCCCTTATCAGCAAAGACAGCTGTGGCTCTTTTAGATGAGCCGAGCAACAGTGCACATGAGCACGGGCCACGGTGCAGCGCTCCACCGGATTGATTAAGTGCAGATGTCTCTGTCTTGCATCAGCGGGGGGACCCTACTATACATGCCAGAAAAAGTCTGCAACATTGTTTTAGCCTGTGGGGTTCTCAACAACATCACACAGGAAAACAGGGTGCCATACATGTAGTGATGGAGCCAGCTGACCCGATGCCCAGAGAGGGCAAACTTCAGCTGGTGTCCAGTTTACTTTGGCAACACTGTCGACCGCATCAGTGATCTCATTCCATTCCACATTCTTTGTACAGCCTTCAATACCAGTTGTTAAGCTGCCAAATAGTACACACATTAGTGCAAATCAACCAGAGATATTAGGGTTTCAATCTCCACCTTTCATTGGTGTGATACGAATGTTTCACGCATCCCACGTGAAGCCTGTTGTAAGATGATTTCTGCGCTGGTTTCTACGTTAGGTTGATAAATGAGAACCAGTGTGTGTGAGATTCCAGAATCATCAACCACGAGACATCCCAATATGGCGGACAGAGTGGGGTTCAGTAAACTCAACCTCTTTTCTGTTGCAGCTCATGTATGACCTTCTCCTATTTATCCTGGTAAAGCACAGCTGTAAATAAAATAAATAAATAATGATGGCTGATTTCTATTCAACTGCTCCAGTGTCAGTGCTCGTATCGTTTATGCTGACTCGCTGTCTAACTGTCATGACTTACAGGGACACTTTAATAGAGCTAATTGGCATTACCTGTTTTTTCTACTGTGACAGGTCTAAATGTCTGCTGGAAGAAAAAAAACTACTAAATGTCAGCTAATGAAAAAAGGAAGAGCTGGGCCACATGGAATCTGCTGCTGCAGAAATCCACAGAATTTAAAAAAAAAAAAAAAAATGTAAAAATAAAACTCAGAACATTAACACATCTCTAGCCTGAGGAAAAAAAAAAAAATATATATATATATATATATATATACACACACACAGTAGGTTACTTTCAGCAGATATTCATTTTTGCATCACTGAAAGCTGAAGAAAAAAACCCTGCAGATTCTGTTTGGGTCTGACGTGGAGGTTACTTATAACTATAAATTACTTACTTCATAACTTTGTACTACACAAGTGATTCAGAGGAACTCCCTATAAAAATGCTGTAGGTTGACCTGGAACATGTTCAATGGTTTCTGCCTGTCTGCATGTAAGGTTAAGTTAAGCTAAGACAGAGCCACAGCTCCTTTCAGACTTGTTATTCATTGGAAACTAATAAAGAAGAGAAGAGTTGAGTGCTGCCCGCTTCTTCTCCCTGCACCCATGAAGACTTAAGACTGTAGGTGAGCAGAGGGAGGACGTGACTTGAATTTGCAGTTACTGATTAACTGTAGAATAAACAGTCACTACCTTCATTCTGTTTGCCTCAGCAGTGGCCAAACACCTGTCAGTGTCAGACCTCTGGGCTCCTGCCCGACACACTTTTTAATGTTTATTAGTGAGATGACCGATTCCGATCATCTTGATTCATCGAGATGATGTTTATCTAATGGCAGGTGCTCTGTCTGAGTCACAGCAATATGGCAGGGGAAAAACAGAGGCAGGTGGCGATAAACATCCACGCCTGCATTTGAGCACACACACACACAGTTGTTTTTCAAATTGAGATTTTCTTTATCACCCTACCAAAGGAAAAAAGACACTGATGAAAGATACAGGATATAAAAAATAATGATTCTATAAGGACACTTTCAACTGGAAGAAATTGAAAATAGTATTGATGCCTGAAAATTATACACAAATGTCAGCTTTCAAAAGCATAGAGCAAACACTGACAAAATCTGATCTGATGTTTCATTCAAGTAGCTCACAGGTCAAAAAAGCAAACGCGCCAGAGATTAAATGTGAACATATGCTAAGGCAATGTTGTGATAAAATCCAGATAAAACAAGGTTAACTGGAAAGCTGCTGTTCAGAATCTAATCTGCCCAGGTGGTTTTAGCCCTCTGCTGATCCACAGAGGGCTGAGTCAAGAGGACATATATGAAGATGATAGAGAGAAAAATCTGATGTGAATTTACTCTGTAAATGTCAGAAGTGTGGGATCTCTGTATGTGTTTGTGGTTCTGCCAGTCTTTCCCTCTTTTCTGAGTTTGTCTCTGTCTCTCTGGGGATGAATTGAGGCACAATGAGAGCAGGAGGACAGAAGAGGCCCGATCTTGTTCCAGAGCGAACAAAAGCCTCACAGTGCGTCTCTAGCTGCTCAGTGTAACTCTACCATGTCCCTGTCTCACAGGACCAGACAGCAGGTTTTCAGCCAGTCTGTTCTCATGTGTTGCACTGGTGAGACATGACTGAGAGGCAAAGGAACCAACTGTAGCCTCTTTGACATACTTTTCCAAAGCTGTGATGTGATGTGACACATCTCATCCAATAATTAGAACTCTTATAATTAGACAGCAAGAAAAGCTCTACAATAACGTGTAATGCGGCCTAAAGCCTTTCCCTGTTATCAAATACTAAGATATTAAAAATAATAACTGACCTATTCATATATTTATACATCATATTTTAATGGGGCACTGTTTCTGTGGATGTCTACCTTATGTTATCATTAATGTTGTGTACATTTAAAAACAATTTATCTTTTTTTTGGTGGTGGTATGAATGCACTGCCAACTGCCAAGAGTTATATGGGAATGGTGGGTGAGGGTAATCTTGTTCCTGTTTATTAGAAAAGAAAAACTGAAGGGAAAGGTATTGTTTGACATATGTAACTTGTATTGTGCAATTCCTTCAATAAAAAAATATATATATATATATATATATATATATATATATATATATATATATATATATATTTATAATAATATGGATATATATATATATATCTTTGCTAATTTGGACTCATGTGACATATTTTTACTTTTGGAAAACAATAAAAAATGTTTTCCAAAAGTAAAAATAACTCAGAGGATTGCAAAAGGGGTCCCAGACCCCCTATTGAAGATCTCTGTTTTAGTTCATCTCTCCTCTCCTACCTCCAGCTTGGCATCCAGGTCAGCGTCTGAGGCCACGACGTACTCATCCTCCTTCTTGCCCGTGGCTTTGATGAGGACCTGCTTGGTCTTCCAGAACTTCTTCTGCATGCGAGCCATGACCGAGCTGTCCTCAGCGAGCAGGGCCCGGCCACCGCTCAGCATGTCCCCTGCAAACCTGGAGCCCATCCATAACAACAGTGTTTCATATCATCTTAATAATATAGTATTGCTGTTAACGGTTATGTGTAGCTAAACATGGATTTTACACATACCCGTCCATCACTGGATATCAGCCTTTATCTCTTCTGAATGCAAAGGAAATACAGAGATGATGCTTACACAGAGGACGGAGGAGGATAAAAGCATGATGATATAAAAAAAAATGGCATAAAAGTATGACATAATATAATAACTGATCAAAGACTGCCCATTTGGCATTAATGTTTTCCTTATTTATGGTCCTCACACAGAAAGACATGACCAGGCATTAGTAAGTGATTTAAGACTGCAGACTTTGTTGGCTAGATAAGATTTGATGTAAAACTGACTAATGTCAGTGACAGCCATGCTCTTACAATGAATGAAAAAGGCCAAGTGAAAAAAAATTAACTGCTGCTGCTTTTCCTGTTGAATTTCACTGGGATACATACAAAGCAAAACAGCAAGCATTAAAATAAAGCTGACAGATGTTCCTCCAGTAAATTATTAGCGAGTTATAGGCAGTTATCGAAGATGACATCTGTGGCTGGACAAAAACTCGTCGGTGCTAAAGGCTAAAAAGCTAATCTGACAGTGTTCTTGGAGCAGAGATCACCTGCTAGCTACTTGAAGGAGTCAGAGAATCGAGAGACAGCTGGCTGGAGAGCAGGTGTTCAGTTACAAGAAAGGCTGCCTTGACGGCACGGAAAGAAAAAGCAAAGATAAGTGTCATTCAGACATGTCTCGATAGTATAAACAAATTGTTGACAAGGATGAAAAGTAGAAAGAAACCTAACGGTAGTCGAAAAATAAGAGCTGGTGTGCTAGCAGCAGTTTAGCTCGTAGCAATTGCCGTGGCGAGAATGTAACGTTAAAGCCTTGAAAACATTTGACTAAGCGACGAGGTAACTCTACAAGCCCGGTTTTTCTATTATGGTTAGATCATTTATGGTGAATATAGGCTACCTTTACCTTGCTTTTAGTTGTGTGCAGCACTCTGAGCATCTATGTAGCTAGCGCAGCTCGGCTAGCCTCCTCTGACAATAACTGCCAACATAATGTGAGTCAGAGAAACAGGATATGCAAAATAGCTTTAGCGCTGTCTGGACACAAGGGGGCGCTGCTGATCGGGACACACCGAGGACCGTTTATTAAAATGAGGAGCTGGCCACACACACCTCCCTTAAATTCAGTGTGTTGCCGTGTTCTCTCTAGGTTATAAGAAAAGAAGATTTGTAGGTTGAACCTTTTCTGATCATTTTCATCACATAACTGATGTGTTTGTGCCTTCCACTAAGTGTCACCATCAAAGTATCACAAATGTACTGTCAAATTAATAAAACATTAAATAGAAGAGACATTTCAGGACACAAAATTAATTTATAGTTTTCTTGGAACAGGAAAACAGATAATCCATATGAAAATGTGTAAAAAATTGCGAGTGGTAAAAATAACCAAGGTAGCAGAGAACAAAGCAAGCAAAGTTTTGTATTATACAAAATTCTAATTCACTGCTGCGTTCTGCCTGTAACTACACTGATAATGTCCAACATGCTGTCCTTATTGTCTGCGGCGATGGATGTGGTGGATCTCTGGAGGCATGCTGGCTGTTGACCTATGCTCCTGCATCTGTCTGGCAGGCTGAGTATTTGTAGGTGTACAGCTTGTTATCTGCACCCCCGCTCAACATCAGCTGAAAAGAAACAAAGGAAACAGAAAGTTACACATTGATTTTACGTATTAAGTGTGTTTGTGTAGAACTGTGTTTTTTTTCCTTCAGTATGTCAGTCATTTTTGGTTTTATTTATCTATTTTCCATCCTTATTTTCCCACTGAATATTCTTTGCTTTGGGATTATATTGGTGGAAAACAGTCTTACCCCGCTTTCCGTCCAGTCCACACAAAACACTTTGTCCTCGTGGGCCGCTAGGTCATACAGAGGAGCCTTACAGCTGAGAGGTATGAAAGAAACATGTAGGTGTTAACTTCATTCATTAAATGGTAACACAGAGGTTTACTACACAAAGAGTGGGGAAAACAAAAGACCCACAAAAAAGGACGAAGGTATACCAAAATACAGTACCAAAAGAACTGAAAATATTCAGGTTAATGCAAATGCTCGTCACTGTCCTGAGAAAACCACGTATCTCCAGAATACCAACTTTTAATGAATTTAAAAAAAACACCAGTTTTTAGCTGTTAACTTTAATGTTTAATGTTTAAAATTAGCTTGAGAAGGAGACAAAAAAATAATAATTATTAATTCTAAATGACCAGATCAAATGTCTGCCATGCAGGACCTTACCAAGTAGAGCTTTTCTGTTCTGTGCAGAAAGAAATGCATAAATAAATAACATGGTAACCATCTGTGCCATACCATTTAAATAATACCATTTACTTAGCGTTATTGATTGATTTATCAGCCAGTCAGGGAAATCAGAAAGTATTGAAAGATGGACTAAATAAAGTTGTTTTTGGTCCTTTATGTCCTAATGGGATTTTTACAGATTTCTGACTGGAACACAGATTTTTACTAAGCATACACTGTGAACTACTTGCTTCACAAACCTTCTTGTGTCCCACAGTTTAACCAGGTTGTCAAGGGAACCGGAGACCAACTGGTGCTCATGTGACGGGGCCCACTTCACAGCAGTGACCCAGCCCGTGTGGGAGGTCAGAGACAACAGCACCAGCGACCCGTCTGCAGGGGAAAGGAGAGGACACGTTTATTACGGGGAAGAGGAAAAGTGCTCGCAGTGACTGGAAATAAAACAATGTTGCTAAAATGGCTATGTTTGGGTATTTGTAGGAGACGCAGACTAAATAATCCTTGACATTACGACACGTGTGGTATTTGGAGCACAGCGGTACCTTTGGTGCGAGGGTCCCACAGTCTAATGTGTCTGTCTGTGCTGCCCGAGGCCAGCCGTCGACACAGAGGTGAGTAGGAAATACAGTTAAATACTTTACTGCCCGTCTGTGGAAGAAATAAAAGTTTTTTTAAATAGGAAATGACCAAAAAAACATCAATTTTTCTAACAATTTCATTAATCTACAATATTTCAAAGTTATTTAAGCTTAAAAAGGATTGTATTTACCGAATTCATACAAAGAGCAGTGTGCTTTATATGATGTTCAAATAGTATTAGTATATATGGACTGTAAAAAATGTAAACAAAATGTCTAGATGTGAAAAACTTGAAATAGTGCCTGCAGTTTTCCTCTCAGGCTGCACTTTCAAACTCCATTGTATGTAGTAACGCAAAAGGCAAAACCCAGGGCAAAGGAAGGATGTACACCACCTGGTTTCTGGCCCAGTTACTGCTTGTCAGTGTTTTTTCTCACCAGCGCAGTCTTCATTCCTCCCGTCTCGATGTCCCACACACGGATGGTGTGGTCCCATGATGCACTGCAAACTTCCTCACTGTCGCACCACAGGACAGAGGACACCGCCTCGTTGTGTCCAGATAACGTCATCAGGGGAGTCTGTGTCAGTGGGACAAACACCATTTTGTTGATATTCCGTCATAGTTTACTTTGACTAAGATGTACGTTTTTTCGACAGCTCTCTTGGGCCACTCACCCTGGTGAGGCCTAGCTGTTGAGTCTTCTGTTTCTTCCTAGGTCTGTCAGCAGGTTCTTCAACCTCGTCGGCCTCTTCTGTGGGCACTGACAGGGAAAAGGTTGTAGCTTGTTAAAGATTTGCGTTTTATTCAGTTATACTTAACATGCAATCAGTCATTCAGGCAACCTACCTGCTGACCAAATCTTCAACATTTTGTCCCAGGAGCCACTGCAAAACTGTATGGGAGCAACACAAATGCTTTGACTGACATAACAGTGAAACCGGCCTTGTTTTTCTCAACCGCTCCCAACTCAATTCTACTCCTTCTTAACCCCTATCCATCCCTCTTTACCTTTGAGCCAGTGGGGTCTGTTGCAACAGCGTCAACGCTCCCTGTGTGTCCCCGACAGCAGTGTCTGGCTTTCAACTTGTTCCTCTCAGAGTTCCACTCCCATAGCAGGAGGGTTTGGTCCAGAGAGGCCGTCAGGAGCAGAGAGGTCAGACCATCTGCACAGAAGCGTTGACACAGATGTTTTGAGAAAGGCTGCCATTATTACTAGCAGAGTAAATGTCTGCCACTCTGTCCTGCTCACCTCTTTTGACCCAGGCTACATCTTTCACCACATCTGTGTGTCCGGCCACCGTCATCACTGCCTTGCCCTCCAAGGACCAGATCCTGGCTGTCTTGTCATATGACCCTGTTAGGATCCTGCAAAAAGATAATGTGTGTGATGGTGATAATATTAACTTGTGGATAAATATCCAACTAACAAGATATTAGTGCATAAGTACCAAAGATTGTGGGAAGTGTTACTCAGTGCATGTCTCAGTTGCAGTTGTGTATGATCATTTTGGAGGCTGCCGTTTCAGCTGCTGTTCAACTGTTTTGCATTATACAGAGAGGGTTTTCTATCATTTAGCCTACCTGCTCTGATCATAGTAGAAACACCTGTCACCGTCAATATAACATAATACAATTCAACAGCACCACAAAGTACATTCTCCAAAATGACCATTAGTTAATTCACAGTTAAATCAACACCTCGCAAAAAACATAACTACAAAATTGCTCTGTAGAATATTATTGTATATGTGTACCATAGTACAGTATGTACCACCTCAATAGATGTTCTGAGAATCTTAAATGTTTAACAACTATGAGAAATTTCTTGCAAATGTCTGTCTGGGGCTTTTTTTCCCCTCTAGCTCTTTAAAAAAATGTATTCATCTATTTTTCATTACTATTACATTGACCTTGTTCTATTATAACTATTTGAAGAAAACTAAATAAAGGAAAATTCACAAAACCAACAAATAGTCTTGCTTGGGAAACCAAATTTGTTTTGCATGATGTCAGTGTAATACTGATTAAAAACATTTAATTTATTGGATGTTTTGAAGCAACCAACCAGTTGACTTAGTAAGTCAATACCTTTAGTAAGTCAAAATTATGACATTTTGAGTCAACATTTTAATTATGTAATGTATTTTTTAACAAACAACACTATAGCATAATCACGTAAATGCAATGAAAAGTGGGGGAAATGTTCTCCTTTGACACTCTGTCTATCATCTTACCACTCGGCATCTGCATCTACGGAGCTAATCCAGTCATCGTGCATCATGCACTCCTCAGGCTCTGGGGCTGTAATCCGCTCTACATACTCTATCTCCACCACTTCTTCCTGAAACCCAGACATACACACTGATGCATCAATAACAAAGGATGTGCTCCAAGACCATTAAAACCCACTAAATCAATCATTCTCATGTCATCTGGCAGGAAATAAGGTACATCAGACGGCATTTCCGGCGGCACCTGAACAATCCCGGAAACTAAACGTTGTCAATATAGTCTAAAGTGCCGCTAACATCACAGGCACACAGCATATCCATGCAGGTTTAAGCAGTGAGGCCGGTCATACCGTTGATATGCCTTCTGTGTCCATGTGGATGGACAGCGACGTTCGTAGGAACTGACCCCTGACCAGGAAGTCAAACTCCACTTTGCTGTGAGATGCTGTGGAAACAAAAACAAGGATTTTTGATTGGAGTACTGAAATTTTGTGTATTGATCAGTATACACATAGAAAAGACAACATATAAGAAGTTTTGCTTAGTAATAATAGACAAAGACAATTATCTTAGAAAACACAGGCTAATTCAAGTAAACCACTGTGTTAAGTAATAGATCTTCTAAATGTGCACTATTATTAAGTGTTGCTTTAAACACAAAACTCAGCTGGGGAACTGTGTGCCAGAAATAGTCCCAGTAACATACTTGTTAATGTATAAGGTCAAGTGTGTGTTTTACCATTGTTGGCCTCCAGCAGCTTGTTGATGACATTGCTGAGGTCCTGCACTTCAGAGCCAGCAGGGATGGAGAACGGGACATCATCTACAACATACCTATAAAGAAGAGTATTTTCTCAGTTTGTACCGTGGATTACAGCCATCAAATACATACATACATTTAATATTAAACGGATTAGCTTGTCATATATGTTTCTGTATAACATAGCTGCAAATGACAGCGGCCAGTCATATGGGATTGTTAGCACTAGCTAGCTAAAGCAACAAGCTAAAACCAGCTAACGTTACGAACTATTAAAGGCTAATAGTAAAAAGGGGCAAAGCCTAAATTTACAGTACACATGCATGGGTAGTGTCTCACAGTAATGTCGTAACGTTTCTGTTTACTGTAATTTGCAGCTCGTTAGCCAGCCTGCTAGCCGTTCTCGTCCTTTCAGTGTTCTTGTTTCGTTAAAGGAATAAGAGCTCACCTTCTGTCCTCTGTGAAGAACCTCGCTTGTAACTGTGACATTTTTAGTTATATATTTCTATTACAGAGCACTAGCAATACGAATCTAAGATATGGCTAAGTAGTTAATCTTCTTCTTCATAACACATCTAACTCTCATGCGTGCCCATAGTCTGCAGTGCGTGCCATGTGGTACGAAAGCAAGGCATTTCAGCAGAGCACAGATGCAGCCAATCGATGATGTAGATCTGTGCTCCTCCAGTAATGCCTGCCCATAGTAACGGCCTGGACTCAAGCCAGTTGCCAGAAAACGCACACATCGTATTAGCTAAATGTACTCATCTAAGTATCAAAAGTTCTCACAACGCAGGGATGCATAACATGGACCCCGTGAGTGTTATGCTGTTATAAATTATTAATGAATGATGTAGCATGGAATACTCCAGTACCTCAAGTTTGTATGTACAGTACCGGGCCGGTAATTCTAATGTACTAAGTCCCATTCCACCTATTGGATATCTATTTTAACAGAAGGCATGAACAAAGGGATGTTTTGTGCTACATCTGTATTCTAGATATACGACTTCATAACCATTTATTTTTGAAAGCCACAAGCATCAGCTTTAAGACAAGACCCTGCTCCATTAAAAGGGTTGTAACACAGAATATAGTTCTGATTTAGTTTCAACACTTCTGTGCTTATATTTCCATTATAAAGGTAGTTAAAAAGTTAAATAACATGGTACACAATTCACCATCACAGACTATATGAAGTACTTTCTATTCATTAAATTGTTTATATGTTGCATGCTTAAGTCAAATACCAGTACCGGGAGTTAAACTATCACTAAACATAAAAAAAAGCGAGGGTGCATTTTCCTTCTTACAAGTTTAAATTTTCATTCGTAAGAGACTTTGATTTCCAAAGTTGCAGTCTTGCTTGAAGTGCAATGACAGATGTGACTCAGAACTTTTACCTGATTTTATCTTCTCAAACATGAAATAAGAGAAACTCCAAGTGGTGACAAACATTTGATAAAAACTCAAATGATCCACCACTGCGGTTTGAGTTTCACATTGAATAATTAATTCAGATCCCTGTTTTTTATGTTCATACAGCTACAGCATGTACAGCCAAACATGTTTATTTCACCAGGGCAGGCGTTCAGCGTTGACAATACAATCTTTCTTCAGAGAATGGAAGAATGTTTATGAGACATGTCCGATACAGATGTTTTTGCAACTAAAAAAAAAAAAAAAAAAAAACCAACATAAAAACAGTCAACCAGGATAGAAGATTAGAAACTTTAAAAAGATTTACATTTTTCACAGATTTTATGACTGGAAACATACTGATTTCAAACCACATCTTATCCGCAGTTATAAAAAAGGAAGTCCACTGATAATTGTTCTGTAACGTGAACTCTTTTTGAGACCCTCAATACAGTTATGCTCTTGATAGATGTTAATAGATGACACAAAACAAAAATGACAAAAACAGAAAATATATACACTGTCTATTATTTCAGTCATCTTCTTCCTCCTGCTTGATCTTTTTTTTCTTCTTTTTCTTTTTCTCTGTTGACTAGAAGAGAACAGAAGTGAGCACAATAAATATGCAACAAAAAGAATTCAAAATTATCAAATCGTACTACTGACAGATTCCTACCTCCGTTACTGCTACCACTTCTTCCTCCTCTGGTTCCTCCGCTTTCTTGTCCTTTTTCTTCTTCTTTTTCTTGGGTGTCTCCTCTGCTGCTGCTGACGTTTCTGTTGCTTCTACACAACATGGAGAAAGAAGATCTTGCGCATCATGAACTCCATTGTGGGCAATTTGCCAAAAATATTAGGTTCATTCATATTCTACCCACCTTCTGTTACTCGTTCCTTTTTGGGCTTTTTGGATTTGACCACCGGTGTTACGGGCTCTTCAGCTTCCTCCTCCACCTCCTCAAACTTTCTCTTCTTTGAGGTGGAGGGAATAGTAGAATCGCCGGACGGATCGTATATTCTCACTTCACTGTGGAGAAGCAAGTAGGTACTTAACACTTTTCATATTTACAAGTGGAAATACTGAATCTTTGGAAAGGGCCTCTTTGAGTATTTACCTCTTGTGCTGGTATTTGTCGGCCTTTGCCATTGCTTTGCCTGTTCCACTGATTCTTCGGATCTGAAAAGCAAAAACAGACAAGATCAGATGACCAGCAGAAAGAAAGCCCAGAGCACTCAGATACATAAACATTGACCTTTTTAACCAGCACGGGAATAGTGAAGGGAGGAAACTATCTGGGCCAATATGTAAAAAGTAAATAAATGCTTAGTAAAAAACTTCCTGGAGGTGACTACTACAAAGTTTTTTTTTTAGACCTTGTATCTTTCAGCAACTCATATGTAGTGTGTATCTGCTGCCAGTGCTACTCCTAACTGAGATCTCTGGAGTTCTCTAAAATAATTTGGGGACTGAGTCAAAGTCTCGGGAACATTTAAGAATGCCTCTTATTCGTATTTTTAAAAAAAAAAGAAAAAAAAGAGAGAAAAAACATTTACACAAAGTTTTGATGTATTCAAGACCAAAGGTTTACTCTGAGTGGCTTTATACAATTTAAGTAAATTTCAGAGTGGTGCCAGGGATACTGAAAAGAGTATCCCTAAAATCTCTTTTCTACTTGTACTTACTCCCTTCTCCTCCAGCTGGCGCAGCCTGGCCTCCAGTTTGGCACGGTTCTCTACTCCCATTTCTGCATTCGTGTCCTCTCCCAGGGCATCATAGCGAATAGCCAAGGATGCTTTAGCTGCGAGCATTCTAGAGATCTGGACAGATATTACAGGAAACAAAGCCCATGTTTATTTTCTAACCACCATACTGTGAGGATCATTACCTAGTCCAGTTATGGGTCATTTTGGTCTTACCTTGCCCTTATTCTTGGCAGAGGTCTGGCCCACTAGGGAGGCATGGTAGATAAGACCGTACTTGGGTGTGTCTTTGCGAGTCTTCAGGGCTCTAAACAAAGCCTTCTCAGCTCCGAGGATCTGCACTGTGGAGGCCGGATGCTTTGCCAGATTCATAAGGGAACCTTAATAACACAAACAAGACACACGTAAATACGATGCTCTCATCAGTACCAGCTCATTGAGCCTCTTTACACAAGCTCAGATGAGGTAGTGACTTAAAACCATCAGTCATTATCAGGAAAGAGACATAATGTCGTCATCATCACCGCTTGGCTGGTTTTCACAATAACGCTTCTCAGTGACTTACCTGCATGTGAGATGAGCCGGGCGCCCACCAGCTCTCCCACCATTACTGTCAGGTTAGGGGCGATTGCCATCATTCGGTTCTTCAAGTAGTCATACAGCTGAGTGCGATATTCTGAAATATCAATCACCTATGGAGAAGAAGGTGATACAAGTTATTTTACAATTGCCAGCAGATAAAGAAAAGTGTCAAAGCAATCCTGTAGTTATGAACAGGAGCTATCTACTGTGACTGTTCAGATGAGGTAGTGACTGAAAACCCACATGGTTTGTTTCAGGATAAAGACAAATGTCGTCATCATCACAACTGTCACTTGAGCTTTCCAATGTTCAAAGCAAAATACACAAATAAGTATGTATTGGTGTGATCGCGTGATGACGAAAGTGAAGAGACAAACCTGATCACATAGGTGCCTAATGTTGCCGATGTCCTGTTCTGAGACTTCTGTTCCCATGGAGATCTCAGCAGCCAGTTTAACCTCTGCTTCAATTTCTTCAGGGAGGAAGTCTGACAGATCAGAGCCCGCCACGTTTGTGCGATCACCTGGAGACACAATATTGTCACTCAGGAATACAGTCACTGATGATTTCATGGAAGTTTCACACATCTGCTCTAGATTATGTAATGAGGAGGAGCTTTAGAATCCAAGATGCTTGGGTTTGGAGGACACAAATTTGTTACTAACACCCTGCAATAGAAAGTCAAACTGTTTGGTAATGAAATGTGTTAACTTGCATTATGGGAAATGTAGTATCCAGCTTTCTTGGCATTCACAATTAGTGACTAAAAGCATCTCTGCCTCTGTGGATCAATCTTAGTTAATCGAATCTCTTTCAAACCCACTAACTTTGCGAAAGTCCAACACCAAATTACTGGAGTATCCCTTTTTATAGTTTTGTGCAAATGCAGATTATTCTTTACCAATGTGGCGTGCAGCTTTGCAGTATGCCAAATTGTCTGTGACAATTTTTCCCAGCTCAGGAAAGTGCCAGCCGTACCACTCTCTGCAGCGCATAATGTAGTTGTTGAGCTCCTTATCCAGATCATCTAAAAGAGCTGAAGAGAAAAAGAAATAACCAAAGTCAGACTGCATACTCAAACAGCTATCACTGTAGCTTACTGTGATGGTAATTCTGATATTCCAAAGACCAAACAATCTATAAATTGAGAAAATTTGATTAACTGATTAATCACTGTATGAATCACTACATAATATTTTAGTGTTTTTCTTAAAGAAAAAACAACTTACAGATAGCTTGCACAATCATAGTATCCACTTTGTCTGGACTGAACTTCAGCTTGTAGCGGGATAAACTGGAAAATACAGAGAAAAGCTTTATTAATGACACAGAAAACTACTTTTTTTCTTATCTTCCTACGCCTTGGGAGAGAATGCTGCCTCAGTGGTAGTGACGAATGCTGAGGAAAATCTACACGGACATTTCAGACAGCAAGTGTAATCATAGGCAGCAGTCGTATATATGCAACACTGTATCAGTATATCATCTACCTGTGAGCTAATCCTAGAGACATGGCGCTGATCTCCCTGGGAGGAAGTCCAGTGATGAGGCTCTCCATCTGGCTCCTTATGCATCTCATCAGTTCAGCCACAGCAGGGCTGTACACACAGCTCAGGTCCAGCTTATCCTGAAAACCAGAGCCGGTTAGAACTCTTGCATGCAATGCAGTTGCTGAATTCTAATTATGTACATAAATGTTGAGCCACTTACTTTAATAACCCCACCAAGTTTTGCATCACTGATGGCCAGCTGCTCGTGAGCTTCCTTGGCAACAACTTTCTTCAACACTTTCTTCAAACTCTTGCCAATTTTTCCCTCGGTGAGTGCAGTGACAGCTGAGTGGCAGAGGTTAAGAACGCTGCATTAAATTCATTTTAAGACCTACATAAACTGACGCATTAATACCAGAGGGGTAATTGTAGTTTACACCAATCTAATTCAGTTTGAAATGTTCCATTTTCTATCCTTGCCTGGTTAAAAAAAAAAAAGGGGCCATCTACCCTTCTTCGTCATCTAAAATACCTGCTGACATGGTCTCAGTGGTAGTGACGAGGACTGTGGAATACCTCATGTTTTTAAAATCAGACACAGAAATACATCACCGACCACAGATCTCCGCTGTACATTAGTGCACAAAGACATAGATCATTACCTGCTAAGGCTTCCGTTGTGTCCTGAAACTTCTCAAAGTGCTTCAGTTTCACACTAGCAGAGACAAAAAAATTCAGATGTTATTCATCTAACTTTAATTTACTCTTGTGTTGTCCTTCGTGTCACGGGGACTTGTATGGTTATTTTAACGTGCTCAGTGCAGGATGGTGACCCCAGTCCCGGTGACCCTTTAGGACAACACAAGTACACATAGTATCACATGGTGACAGCTAGCAGATTTAATCTTCAACACTTACACTTTGTTTGCCTTTTCAGGAGTTTCAAACTCCTTATACAGGCTGTCGACCTGTTGCAGCTTCGACTCATCAAGAACCTGAAATATAACAGAAGCTCTAAGTTAGTGGTCTTGCATTAAAATAAAGGTCTGGGCATCAACCAAAACTGACATGTATGCTAAACTCAGGATTTTGAGTTGATAATATCTATAAAATGTTGTACATAAACTTGCTGGGAGAAGTAACGTTAGAGACAGTCACTTAAGTCTGCCTCAACATGCACACGTGGTTCCTGGGCCTTCACACTGCCAGCCTACAATAGCTTCACAAAAACGGCCGTCTGACGGTACCCTTAACATATTAAATTATACATTTCACACACCCGAGTACAAATTATAACATTACAATATCATTCTGTCACTATCAGTAAAGTTACATACAGTTGAAGCAACGTGGGCTGTGGTAACTAGCTGCGAGGCTAGCCTAAGCTAACTCAAGCACGCTAGCTTATGTGCTGTTATCTTAATATTTGCTCATTCTTTGAGTGACAGGGATCAGAAGGCGAATACAAACCTTGAATATTGCATATCCAGCGGCTGTCTCAAACAGCACGAGCATTTTGGCAGCAGTTCGGATACTTTACTGAATGCGTGCACTCTCAAAGTTGAGAGCCGTCCGGTTTTTCTCGTCACCACGCTGCTGCTCCTTCTCGGTCTGAAACACACGCGGCGAGAGGGCACCGGAAACTGCTGGGTTGCCAAGTCCGCTTTTTCATATCCCCCGATATCCGACATATTTTAAAACTGTAGCAGTATTTCAGCTGATTGATAAACTACTCCGAAGGTTTTGGATTTTCCTAAAAAGAAAGTATAGCCAAAATGTAGTTTACGTCATGCACATAGTTTACACTGCAAATGTATACACACACGTATGTATAAATGTGTATGTGTGTGTGTGTGTGTGTATATATATATATATATATATATATATATATATATATATACGCACACACACACACAAACAGTGAGTTGGCTAACGTTTGATACGTATAAGTATTTGTGTTGTTATTTTCGTTACCTTATGTACATTTCTAATCAATCTAAACAAACGGGGTTTCTCTTCAACCAGGCACCCCAAGGAGATGAGATCAAGTGTTAAATCTCGCGAGACATTTTAGCAAACAAACTGGCTGTATATCTTTTTGTAAAAACACAGACACAGCCTTGGGACATAAGAAACACGGATGCAGTGGAACACGGTATGTGCAAATTCAAGAAACCCGTCATAGCAATAGTATCTATCTCCCTTTAGATTTTTGGGGGATTTTGGTTGTGTTCACGTTCATGTCTTTCCTGCTCTCGCGGAAGTGACGAGCGTGTGTGTAAACTACACTAGAGCAAAACAAGCACATGTGAGAGCTGCATGGTGAGAAACCTAAATTGACTTCAAATATAACGTTATTTCACTGTCGACGTGAAGAAAGACTTCGGACACGGAGTATGAATGAACCGGGACACTATCCTCCGCCGGACTTCGGCTGTCCCCCTCCTCAGCTGCCCCGCTCGAGCAGCTTCCATCCCAACATGTGGATCTGGGGCGAGACGTCCTCTGAGCCCACCTGGGACTCTAGGGGCCAGGCGGGATGGCATCACGGGGCAGCGGCAGGCTTTGGTTTCCCAGCAGGCCGTGGAAACTATGGATCTAAACGTCCACACGGTGAGGAACCTAGCCTGTAGTAGTGTAATGCTGATCACACCCAAAGATACAAGGATAATTGACAGTTTACAGTTTGCTACTTTCACATCTAGAAAAAGTTTATCATGTTTAACTTACTTAACCTGTATTCTCCTTGAAATTACTTGATATAATTATAAATGCTATTAGCCTACTTTTAATCAAAGTCAAAATCAATCAACCAGTGTCAGAAAGATCTGTTGGTTTTACAGGCTGCATGAATTAATCCAACTAATTCATGCCATTTTACATGAAGAATTAATGTATCAACCAGGTCATCATGACTATATTACTAAGGATTTTTCTTTTACAACTTAAAAATGTAAAAACACTTTAAGAAAGTATTAAAGGGATGGCCTACTCTGGCAATTTAGTGTTAAGAAATTGCAGTCTCAAAGCCTAAAATGAGATAACCCAGATTAGAATAGACGTAGTATTCCCCATGTCAAGTAAACTCAACTTGCTGCGTAAAATTGTAGGAGTGCCCCTTCAATAGTCATAAAGAAAATACAGTCATATTATTATTAATATTGATGTGTGTGTTATGCTGTTATGCCTTTAACTTCGGTCTTGCCTTCAGGTCAAAACTTTGATCGGAATGGCATCAAGGTGGACATCAAGGTGGAAGACAGAATTATGGAGCTCCTTATCCTGGGAAAAGGGTACCCATCTGATGGACTTTATCACATAAATCATAATTTTGCCCTTAATGTGTTGTGTTTGTCATAGAACAGCAGTGCACTGAGAACAAGCCCAGCAACATTAGTCAATTGATGTCTTTAATCCACAGCAGAAAAATAAAAAAGAACCAGACTATTCTCATTTTTGTGACACCTGTGACCGGGGGCTTCAAAAACCACGAGAAGTACGAGGAACACGTTTCTCAACATGTCAAGGTAATTTGATATATCTATCAAGCATGTTTGGCTTTATTTAATGTCAATTATGGAAATCAGTATCCAAATTCCACTGACTACCTCTATCAAATCTCTTTTGTAGTGTTCTGTACCTGACTGCAGCTTCATGGCTCATGAAAAAATAGTGAGCATCCACTGGAAAAATGTAGGTCAAACAACTCATTGTGTATCTTAAAGTTATGCTCTCAGTATTTTCCTTTGCTAATATCAGTCTTTTCATATCCTGACTGCAGAACCATGCACCAGGCGCAAAAAGGATTAAGCTTGACACACCAGACGAGATTGCAAAATGGAGAGAGGAGAGGCGCAAGTCAGTATTAACAAATAGATTTTTGAAACTGTGGCAGCCATTCTAATTTATATTTGAATGATTAATGACATTATACCAAAGGTTAATTTCTGTTGCATATACATACATTTTGCCTATGATGTCTACTTTCAATCAGCAAATCGTAATGATTGTTTTTCAACTTAAACCTTAATTTGTTTTTCCAGAAACTATCCAACACTTCAGAATATCGACAAGAAGAAAAAAGTGATGGAGGCGCAGGAGGAGACGGGAGCCGTTCTGGAAACAGCTCAGTTTGGGTAAATGTACAAATTTGATGTGTAAATGACGTATTTTGTACAGCATCTTTCTTATTTTCTCTTTTACTGCAAAAAAGAGTTTAGAGTATATAGATTTGGAAGAGCAAACCACGCGGTGACTACTGAAAAACTGAAAGATCGGTATCCAGACTATGAGGTGACCTGGGACAACGAAGAATACTAAACTGAACTAAGATCCGCCTCGGTTGGACGCCCCTTTCTCTTCTTTCTTTTTTTTAATTTATTTCTTCCATCAGCCCTAGTCAATGACCGATATGGGCTGATACTGCTTTTGCTACCCCAATTTACATCATAAAAATGACACGATGGTAGGAGGTAGAAAAGTAAAAAGTAAAAGTGCGCTCTGATATCACTGTGATGGCAACTCCACCTAGCTCCAGGGAGAGAGAAAAAGAGTCTGGTGTGTGTCTCTCCGATGGGACACACACACACACCACATGCGTCCAAACCTCAGCCAGGCGGTCGCTGAATAAGACTTCCACTGAATAACTTCCGCTTTACTTAATCCTATGACCAGTGTTTGTAACAGCTACCGTATGCATACGGATAGCCTACAACTTAGCTATTTGCAGCTCCCTAAATACAATGACAAGCAGTTTTATAGAAGAGGCATTCTCCTTTTTCATTTGGACCTACACACTTGCTTAGCTATAGTTGCAAGCACAAATAGAGCAATGTGTTTCCTCTTTCAACGTGTATGGCAATATTTCAGCTAAGTCAAACAGTTAAAAGATGCTTGGAAAGTTTAAAACTTAAAGTTGTCTTGAAGAGCAGGCTTCAAGCACTCTGATATTGCAGGAGGGGCAGTGCATGGTCTGCACGTGAATTTTACAGCGTCTCTAGCAACACAGAGCTGCCTGTGTGGACACCTGTCTGTAAATAATCCCGGGAAAGTCGGCAAATGCAGCAGTCGCGCATCGATAAATCGGTCGATCACTAATCTAAATCTTAATATTTTATTTAAAGTCGAATGAGAGGCAGAGGAAGAGGACGAAGTCGGGGCCGTGGCTGGGGTAACAGAGGGTTCCATGGGCAACACCCTCAAGGACCTCACCCATCAGGCAGAAGTGCTACAGACAGACCTCCACCCCTCACCAAGCCCTGCAAGGACGTGGATCCACTGGGAGCTCTGGCCAGCAGTGATCATGGTGAGGGACTTAGTCTGAAATGGACAGAGTACAGTATTCAAGACAGTAAACAGTCACCTAAATTATGTCACCATGCATTTATTGTCACACCGATGTCATTGTTTTGGTCATCATTAACATCATAGACAAAATCAAACTACTGTTGGTTTGATATTGTCTTCATTTTAAGAAAAGAAAAAATTAACATGTAACTGTGTAAATAATGCGTTTTTCATCTGCTTCCAGATTCAGACGGAGAAGACCCAGCTCTTGAGTCCAGGACTGGTGTCCTGGTTGTGGCGCCTAAACAGATGAGCTCAGCTCTGGGATCCCTGGTGGCCAACTACGGGTCGATGAGTGAAAGTGATGAAGAACCAGAGGGTAAGTTTTAGGTCTCTGACAAAAAACTCCAGACTCCACCATGAAATAAGCATCCCTTCCATGATTCTCTTACTTTTTGGGTTATATAAACATGGTTATATGCACTTATTGTGAGTAGGCTGTAAGAGCAGTGGCATATGCCAGTAGGAATCATCATCATAAGAATTGGCATACAGCACCGACCCCCTCACTCAGGTCAGCTGAACTGCGACTGAGTGTCCCTAAAACGAAGCTGAAACTTAAAGGGGATCGTGCCTTTGATGTGGCAGAGTCACAAATATGGAATGACCTACCGCTACCTATTAGACAGGCTTCCTCACTGTCTGCTTTTAAGGATCTTCTTAAACCCCACCTTTTTTCCTTGGCCTTTCCCAACTGAGACTGTAATTTGTGTGCACAATTTTTTACTGTGATACTATTTTATGTTTTAAATGTTAAATGTTTAGATGACTTCTACTTTGTTCTGTACAGCACATTGTGCAACATTGGTTGCTTTTTAAAGTGCTTTATAAGTACATTTGGATTGATTGATATTATAGGTAGGTTGGTTTTAATCAATTGTAAGAGGGTTACATACATTGATACATAAAATATGCATTGGGAAATAGCATGTTGCAGGAAAAACGTTAAAAATGATTCTTCTTCCTTCTGTTTCAGCCTCTCCTATTCAGAGAGCTAAAGACCTTGTACAAGAAAACCAGGCTCTGCTAAACACAATGCCACTAAACCTCCAGGACAGAGGACCCTCCAGAGGCCCGGAAACCTCTTCTAAGGTTACCGATGCTCAGAAAGATGCCCACCCTAACTGTGCTCTTCACACACCTAACACCAGAAGAGGAAGATGGGGAAGAGGAGGCAGGGGAGGAAGGGGCGGTAGAGGAGGACACCAAGATACACCGCAGGCCCGTCGTCCCACTCTACTTCAGATGGTAAGATTATACAAGCTTTTTTCAGGAATTTTAAATTGAAAGAATACAATTTAAATTTCTATTATCTAGATAATGCATCTTCTCTGCCCTCATAAGCTTCCCTATTTTCTTTAACTCTGTTTAGTTACTGGCCCCAGATATTCGCCATGAGAGGAATGTCCTCCTGCAGTGTGTGCGATATGTTGTCCGAAACAACTTCTTTGGCCTGGAGAGCAGACCTCAGAACCAGAAGGGCATCCAGGAGAAAGTCACACCTGCTGTACCAACCGGAGAGTATAAAGGGAGGCAAGAAAAGCCATCAGAGGAAGCCAGGGCTGTGCCTCGGTCTACCTTTCTAGTTGGTGGAGAGAGAAGTTCAGTAAAAGTCAGTAATCAAGAGAATTTAGAAAACCGTAAAGGTGCTGTGGGTGACCAGTGCTCGCATACGTGCTCAGTATCATCCAAGGATCCTTCTGTAGAGCAGGTTGCAGGGTATTTTATCCAAAATACTGAAGACCCAACTACCAAAGACTGCCACAACCCTTATTTGACAGAGACAGATCAAATCCAATCTACTTCTTATATTTTCGATGATGAAATATGGGAGAGCCCTGATGCTGTTATGTCCTAAGGAATTATTATTTAGTTCTAAAACATTTCAGAGGTTGATGTTTATTCTTTCAAAGGCTTATTTTTTATGTGATTTGATGTTAGTTTGACTAACAATATCCATTTATATTTTTGTAACATGTTATATACTGAAGAAAGACAACCTTTTTTTTTTGTGAAATAAATTACATCAACTCTAAAGATAATTTAACATTTCTTCCAATTTTTAATTTTAAGCTTGAGTTATGGATATATGTTTATGACTTGCTGTCTTGTACAACGTACAGTTGTTGATGTTGAGAAAATGAAGGGGAAGCCATATTCATTGTGTATTTACAGCTCTTTATTGTATAATTAGCAGTAACACATGTTATAGGCAGTGTATAAGCATTCATAGGCAAGATGAGAGTTTTGAAAGATTTAACTATGCATTTAGCAAATTATTCTGTTTCACTTATAGAATGAGATTTCATTATATTTCTATGGTTACACTAGTATACCCAATGAATAAAAGCTGAATGTTTTTTTTCCTATTTTAAGAAAACATCTAAGCTTTTTGAATGATGATCAACTGTATTGATACTTACACTATCAAGAACATTACATTCCTCTAAAATAAACAAGATACTTCTTATAAAGGTTCTGTATAAGGGTTTGCTTTCCAGTGTCAACAACGCAGCTGTATACAGACTTATTGCCTAGAAACCACCTGAGCTTTTAACTTGTGTTTAGTCTCCAACACTTTTTCAGCTCTCCCCTGTGGCTCCAACCACCGCAGCCTAAACGCACTTAACGCCTACAATGCAGCCAAAATAGATCTACAAAATTAATATTTTGTTTTTATTTAACACAGTTCCTCAGGATGTTGTTTGTGTTCATGTGTGACTGAAGATAATTTCAGGCGAATACATTACAAAATACTTGCCCCGTGTGAGGCTCGAACTCACGACCTTCAGATTATGAGACTGACGCGCTGCCTACTGCGCCAACGAGGCCCGAAGTCCCATGAAACCAATCAATGGCTAACGAATCAAATCTTACATATACAGTAAAAAGTAAATGTACTCCTTCCTGGCCCAGAAATAAAGTCCCCATACTCTCAGTTCGCAACATTTTCAGCAGGACGTAGGTGGGGACCGCAGATCGTGGCAGGATGTAACATGGCATCGCAGAAGGGAACGGGATTTGTAGGCCTATAATTACTGTAGAATAGCAATAGAACAAAATGGTGTTGCATTGGCCGGGAATCGAACCCGGGCCTCCCGCGTGGCAGGCGAGAATTCTACCACTGAACCACCAATGCTCACGATTATTAACATAGAGTATACAGTCACAGCAACTGTGGAACAGAAATTTTTTGGACAATGACTAGCATCCATAGTTCCACTGGAACTATCACAAACACTGAAGGAGCCATGTGGCTCAACACTTGCTCAACAATATCGCTTAACACACTGCCTCCACTGCCTACAACTGACATACTGAAAGAAACTTGATGATTTAGTTCCCCAGCACAAAGACTAGTTGGTCATCTATTCTTTCTCCTGGCTCATACAGAGGGAACTCAAAGTCAAGCTGAAAGAGCCTAAGGTGGAATGTATCAAATGAAAGGACCCTGAACATACTGCTCAACATTTTGGACAATGACTAGCATCCACTCCACAGCACATCACAAAGCTGAAGAGCATGATCAGCTCAAGATTACGCACACTGCCGTGCACAACTGACATACTGAGAAAGTAATTTGTCCCCAGGGCCATTGGCCCACTGTTTACTGGCTATAAAAGCCCATATGCACAAACCCTCCCTCCCTCCTTTCCCCCAGCATGGACGGCCCTGCCTTTTCCATTGCAGATTAGTCCTGCCGCATGTGTGTGGCAAGCTTTCGCTTAACAAAAAGCTTGCCCCGTGTGAGGCTTGAACTCACGACCTTCAGATTATGAGACTGACGCGCTGCCTACTGCGCCAACGAGGCACGGAAAGTAGCCATATTTGATGACTGAAACTGATCTTGTTGGATATGAACTAGAAGGATTGAAAGTCCTAGCTAATTCCGGCCAATGTTAACGTTAAAAGAGTGTTGCATTGGCGAATCGAACCCGGACCTCCCGCGTGGCAGGCGAGAATTCTACCACTGAACCACCAATGAATGATACTGTCCTGTTCGTGTACAGTGTCGTACTGTCCCGGGACAGTCATGGGAGTCACAGGGCAGTATGTAGGTTAGTGTCTGAATGTCGCTGGACAGTAATGGGAGTCACATGACAATGTAAGGGACAGTGTCTGACTGTCCCGGAACAGTCATAGGAGTTACAAGTATGGGACAGTGTCCCAGGTCCCTTAGTTTTCACGATGTTGTGTATGAGCAATTAAAAAAGGGGGCGGAGCCAAAAGGGCAAACATCTCCTCGTTAGTATAGTGGTGAGTATCCCCGCCTGTCACGCGGGAGACAGGGGTTCGATTCCCCGACGGGGAGTGTCCGTGTTTTTAGATTTGTAAACTTACTGTCTTGAGATGCTTTAAGTTTAGTTTTATTACATCTAATCTCTGCGTTTCTTTGAAATTGAGCAGAAAAAATGTTAAACTAAATCTACTGTCTCTAAAAATGTAGGACATCCATACACATCTAAAAATCATGTAAGTCTGGGATGAAAGACGACGAATGCTATGTATAGTACAATAAATAAATTAAATAAAAAAAATAAAATTAAAAAAAGTAATTAGAGTATGTAGCGTATTACGGAAGCCGAGAACGGACGGCCATAGATTTTTTTTTAATGCACCGTTATCTCGTGATAACGACTTATTAATTCGTTATCTCGAGATAACAAAGTTTGTTTTCTCGAGATAACGAATTAATTATTTCGTTATTTCGACATAACAAAGATCGTTTTATCGAGATAATGAATTTATTATTAATGTGTTCGTCTTGAATTCAAACTAACGCGCTGCCACGAACGGCTTCAGTAGCGCCGCTGGCTGCAGCTGTAGCCTACCGGTAAGTTGTGCGATCCGTTTGAGGCTGACAAACTCCTATAACAGGTCGGAACAGTCATAACTGTTTCATCATAACTTGGCATAGTTTATGTAGGAAATATTAGGCATGAGAGACTCAGCAACCATCAACTCGTAAGTCTGTTAGAAATGGAAAAGTAATTTAAAAGTAATACTCAATTGAAAGTAGCCAATTGAAAGTGATAAGTCAAAGCAATTGTTTGTTTGTCAAACTGTCTGTATTTATGTGTGAAGCTTCAAAGGGGAGAGAGACCAGAGGATATGAGCGTTTGAGTCATGTGCACTGATTTAGAAGTCCGTTAAGTCGGCCGGTGAATTCTGTTAAATCTTAAATTTAAAGTGATCGTGAAAAGAGTCGACCGGGTGAACTTGTATAAACGTTTGGTTTATGTGATCGGAATAGAGCCGACCTAGTTTGACCTGTTAAATTTAACATTTATGTGTTCGTGAAAGGAGTCGACCGGGGTCACAAGAAAAATTTGTAAAATGTTCATGAAAGAGGACCAGGTTAGAACCGTGATAAATTTTAAATAAAAAGACCAGACGGCGACAGAGTTTTAGTCTCTGTGGGGCACGGAGGAAAAACGAAGTCTCTTAAAGCCAGTCTACTGTGAGGGATCTGGCCTGGAGCGCTCACCTATGCGGCGGCTGGGCTGAGAACCATGAGGGGTCCCTCAGTTATTTCCTCGTGACCATAGTAAGAATAGGAAATGATTTGATAAATATAGTCAAATTGTGTAAAAGATACACTTAGGAATTGTACAGAGACGCTTAATGTAAATACATGTATGTGGTGGTGGGATGTGCGTTTGGTGATAAACTGTAGCTGTGTTACCGGGAGCTTGCAGAAGGCGGCTCCAGCTGTGCTGATATTGACTGTACATAATTTATTGTATGTTTGTTGAATTGGGAGCGTGAATGTTCTAAGCAGTGTGGTTTTAAGCAGGAAAAAGCGTTCATTGACGCCTATCCTGTAGTGTCCGGGGAATGTTGGGTGGATTTTTTATTTTTTTAACTGAAAAAACTTAACAGAAAGTTCTGGTTGAAAGAAAACATTCACCCCTCATGAGTGTCCGCCAGAAATGGTAGAAGCTTGGCTCCTTAAGAGGTGAATTAAGTTGGAAACAAACAGAACTTTGAGTTTTACTCTGTGGCAAAGGGGAGGGTAAAACACTTTGTATCAGTTACATTTTGATATTGTGTAGCAGAGAAGGAAAGGGCATAAGTGAATCACCTTGATTGCATTTTTATCCTTGTGAGCATTAGAAAATCAAATTGGATAAAAATTACAGAGGCAAGAGTCATCAAGAACAAAGTTACTTACATAAATTAGTGTTTTTATTTCCTTTCCACTTCTTAACCTGGAAAGCCTTGTTAAAATTCCTGGGTTCTTATTTATTTCATTTTTTCCACATAGTACTATTTTTAATAATACCCACACATAGGTTAGATTTTCATTTTTTAGAAACACCCCAATAGCTTTACTTCACAATTTGTTTATTTCTGTTTTCATTCATTTTTTCCTCTTCACTCTTAGATTTGTACTTTAATTGTTTTTATTTTAAAAATAAAAATTAAATAAATTAAAATCAGGGACAGACTATGAGCAAATATGATAGACACACAGCCCCTACAGCCATCCCCATACAAAAATACAGAGGACTGGAAGAATAAGATCTTTGAAAAAATTGAAGCCAGCACAGAACCAAAGTACAGACAGAAAACTAAAAAGAAGAAAAATAAACTTAAAAAACAAATGATTGGTATTGCCACAACAATACCCCATACAATACCAAGGACCACCCCTAAGAGGACAGAATAGAAACAGACCACGATTCAACGGATGCTACAAGTGTGGAGAACTGGGTCAAAGACTGTCCTTCTGCGGGTCCACCAGCCCCCATGCCTTATGGCTCACAGAGAGGAAGAGGATCATTAAATACAAGAGGAGGAAGAGGGAGAAGCATGATGACAAATCAACCTAGCTACCACTACTGAAAACATTCCCGTCACAGATCACTATGTTACTTTACAGAATCTGAATCCCACCCATTTCAGTGTCATTGATCTATCAAATGCATTCTTCTGCCTGCACCTACAAAGGACAGCAGTATACCTACAACCGCATGCCACAAGGATACAAACACAGCCCAGGGTTTTTCAACCAAGCATTGAGGGAAGATTAGAACAAAGAACTGTCCTGATTTGAATATGTTGATGACTTATTGTTGGCAAGCCCAACACCACAAGCTTGTCTAAAAAGTACAACAGATTTACTGATGCTCCTCGCCAACGCAGGCTACAAAGTCAAAAAGGAAAAGGCCTCATCTGTTTTAGAAAATGTTACTTTTAAACACCCCAATAGATTACCTCTACATTTTTAAGAAGAATTATTTGTTGAATAAGCTGAAACTGAGCTTCAAGTTCAATTTCTGATGAGATTACCTTTATGAATGTGTCCATATTGAAATGATTCACAGAATGGCTGGCTCGATGTGTTGTGAGGAACTGCTGTAAAAGTGTGAATAGTTGATGTGGGACATTGTAAAGAGTAATTGGAGTTCCTCAAGAAAATGCATAATGAGCAGCTGGCAGTTGAAAATGTATGAAAATGTGTCAAACATTGAACATTTAAAATAATTAGTTTAATTTGATTACATCTTCTATTTCATGTTTGGTGTTGTCCTATATGGACAAAGATTGTGAACACCTTACTCTTGTTTAACCTTAAAATCCTATTTCCTGTTCCCTGATGAAGTGTTAATTCGCTCTTTCAAAACCTCACTTATTGTCTCCTGTGTTAATGAAGGACTGAAAAGGAGGGACTGGGGGTTTTCACACCTCGTTTTCACACCTTGATGCAGACAAAGCAATGCATATCTACTCAGACAGTCTTCATGGTGAATCGTCACGGTCATCAAAGAATCATGGTGACATTTAGCATCGTGTGATGTCCTCAAATGTTTGTAATTGATAAGTGCATTTTTATTTTGGATTCATCTGTTTCTTTTATTCTTTTGGTTTGGTGTTATGAGTAATATTGTGTCTGAATGAATTGATAAAGCTCATTACAAGTCAAATTAAGCATTCCAGTAAAGTCAACTGAAAAGTGGTGGGAAAATAAATTGAGCTGCCTTAAGCAACTGGACATTAGAAGAAAATGTGCCAGAGAGGAATTATAGCGTATTAGGGTTTTAAATGGATAATGCATATTTGGAATTTTGACTCAATTGGATTGTTTTTTGACTTGAAATGATAAATAAGAGGTTTTCAACATTTTTGCGTTCATTGCATTTATATTCATTCTGAACTTTGTTTCCCATGATTTAAGTTTATTTTATTTATTTTCTTTCACTCAAACTTTTGATTTTCTGTAGGGGTGGGAATGCTCGTTTTTAGTCAAGACAGTAGATTTTCTGCTGTTTTTTCTGTGGTTTGATGTTTATTTTTTTCTCCCTAGTTTGTAAAACAGTTTATAAAAAGGAAAAATTTAAGATTTGCTTAACTTCTGTGCTGGCCACACAGAATGTTAAAACAATCTTCTTCAAAGAGTGTTGTAGCACAAAAACGTGATGCAAGACTAATAATGACATTAATTTGCTCAAAAAATAGCAATTTGTCAAAATTTGGAAATTTCAATAGAAAGAATCAATCAACAGCCCAACCATCTTGAGAGATTTTGGGAATTTTATAGTGGAAAATTGCAGTGGTTTTTATTCTTTGAATATATGTGATTGATGGTATGTAAGTATATTTTCAATGGACTGATGATTTTTGGACGGGTAATTTTATATTTTTTGTGTTTTGGACTGAAGTTTTTGCCCATTGTGTTAAGGATTTTGGAAAACACAGAGACCAAGGAAAACATTTCTCCCTCCATGAGAAATTAATGGACAGATCAAAGACAAACTCATATCACAGTTATTTCCTCCCAGAATGAAACACTAATATGACTTTTGAAAAGCAAAAAGTCTGTCAAAACCATTTATTCACAGGTGAAAGCAGAAACTGGTCCGCCCTGATGGCTTCAGCTGTCCAAGAAATCCAGATCCAGGTGGAACAAGTTCATTCTGGGTGCTGTTGACTAGGACTGCCAGCGCTGCAGTGAAGGACACCCCACACAGCATGAGATCAACAGCCCAGCAGGGGGCCAACAAAGATCTGACCAGACACGGACAGAGAGCATGGAGCGTCTGTTGCTGATTTCCTGCAGGGGCTCCTGACACTGACAGCCTCCTTCCTCAGAGATTCAACGAACACGTAGTTAGTTAATTCTAACAAGAGCTATGTCGAGAAAACGAAATAATTAATTCGTTATCTCGAGAAAACAAAACTTTGTTATGTAGCAGTGCAACAAGAAAATACAAAAGCGTTGCATTGGCCGGGAATCGAACCCGGGCCTCCCGCGTGGCAGGCGAGAATTCTACCACTGAACCACCAATGCTCATATAGTAAAATGACTAATTTCTTTTTTTTTAAATACGTTCTACTCAACTGACATTAGAGCTAAAAAATACAAAATCAGAATCAGAATCAGAAATACTTTATTGATCCCCGAAGGGAAACTCTGTGTTGCAGTTGTACAAATAGTGGAAATATCAGAGTAGAAATAAAAATAAGAAATATAAGGAGTGATATAAGGAGTGTGGATATGTACGTACGTACGTAAAAAAAAAAATTCGCGCCCAACGTGGGGCTCGAACCCACGACCCTGAGATTAAGAGTCTCATGCTCTACCGACTGAGCTAGCCGGGCCTGTTGCTTATGAAAAACGCGAGTAATTTTATTTGTACTAGCCAACCAAAACAACAGTCACTGTATCAACAAATAGGGCTGCACAATATCAAATTGCAGCAATATAGACATACGAATGGTAGAGACATATACAAAAGACGATTCTTTGTGTTGGTTGAAGGTAAAGATTATAAGAAAACTGCGGTTTATAATGTAAGTGTCACTTTTGAAGTAGTGTCTTTTATATTTAATTCAATGTTTAATAAAGGACAGCAAAAGAAGTGCCCCGTGTGAGGCTCGAACTCACGACCTTCAGATTATGAGACTGACGCGCTGCCTACTGCGCCAACGAGGCTCCGAATACAAGTAAACCGGAAGTGTTTAAATAGGAACCAAGAACACAATGTTAACGCTTTGTGGCACAGATGAACTGTGGATACTAATTAACAATGATATATATTATATATGGTTGTATCCAGGGATGTAGTTGAGGCTAATCGCATGTAAACGCCGTTTACGCACCTCCCCAAATTCTGAAATAGCGTTTACCCACCTCCAAAGTCCGTTTATCTATCTCTTAATAGCATATTGTTCCTGTTGTTGTTGTTTTAGTTTTATATTGTTCATTATTAGTTTCATAACCTCATGTTTTTGACCACCCCAACTCAGAAACATTGATTAATTCCCTCATTTCAAGTCCCAATTAAAAACACATCTGTTTATAACTGCCTATTCCACCTAAATGTCTATTGCTCTGCCTTTTCTGTTGTTTTGCTGTTGTATAGTATTTGTTTTGCTGTATAGTATTTGTTTTGCTGTTGTATAGTATTTGTTTTGCTTTTTTTATTATGTATAGAATTTTTTTGCTGTTTTTTAATATATGAATTCCAAAATTAAGACATGCACCAACTGAGAGACACATTTAATAATTTAATTTCACCATGCATAAACCATATAGAAATACTTTACAGCAATGACAATAAAAAAATAGACATTTCAAATGTCACAGATCACTGAAGGCTCACATGTTAACATCGGGTTAGGCTGATGGTACTTAGTACAACATAAAGTCAACAAAACAGATAAAATAAAGAACACTTGAAAAACTAAAATCAAGATTTGTTCGAAAAAAAGGTGATGTTTCTTTTATGCTACATCCATTTTGCACCCAGCAATGGATCGGTGCGCTTGATTTCCTTTTTACAGCCCTAACTCTGCTCAGTGAACTGGGTCTTGGCGTCTGGTGGGTCGTCACCGCCCTGCAAATGAAGAGGACTAGGAATAGTACATCAGTGGACCCCCCTCCCGACAGAAATGGGGGTAGAAATGAATGAAAAAAGAAGGTTAGTGTATTAGCTGAGGTGTGTGTAACGTGCAGCAGGCATCCACTTAACACCTCTACCCTTTTCAAATGGCACTAGTTAAGAAAACACAAAAACATGGCAAATATACTCCTTCATATTACAGATGATCAGAAACATCATCCCACAATTAATACTGCTTTCATCACATCAGAGCACAGTCAAAACATTACAGCAAATGAATGTTTAGCCAGTAGCTCATCTTCACAAATCTGGAAGACACTCTGTCAAATGTATGGCATTTGATTACAATAACTTGTATTTAGGTCAAATATAATTTTGACCTTAAAAAAAGAAAAAGAAAAAAAGTGTTACATAAAATCAAACTGGCTGTACTTACATGTAAGCAATACTATTTCTCACAAATTCACAGTTGTATCATCTTTCCAAACCGGTAGGTGGAGTCCCAATTTGGCCCAACTAGCACATTGAGAGAAGGAAGTGCCATTAGCACTTTAATTGTCAACATGGATACAGAGTAATTAACATTAGGAGTTTTCTGCTTCATTGAGCTTCCTTGCTTAACATTTTGGGATATTAAAAATTTACATAACATTCAAAACCCATCTCGGTACAAAGTGTCTAATTGATCCCACTCAGGCCGATAAAGTCAGACCTTAAATTATTATTTCAATCTGTTGAATTGCATCCAGGAAAGCAATCAAGGATTTAAATTAGTGTATTGAGCACAAAGTGTGCTTGTTAACACTACTTACTTACAATGCTGCTTTATGTAAAAGACAAACCAAAGCAATAAACAACTTAAAGCACTATTTAACCCATTTATGTCAGATATGATGTGTTAAGTCAGATATGATGTGTTCCTCTATTCACCATCTACCAATAAATTAGTGCTGTGTGGAGACAATGTGCCAATTTTAAGAACTAGAAAATACTTAATATCTGGAGGAAAATGTATGTGTCTGCCTGCTTCAGAAAAGTTCCCAAAGCTTCCTTTTGAACTTTATATTTAAAAAGTGCAATGTTTCACTTTCAGAGGCGAAGCAGGCAGGTGGAGAAGTGAAAGAACGCAGGATTGGATCAAGGACAATGAGAAAAACTATTAAATGTAATACTCCATCAGTTGTTATGTAATTATACAGCAACAAAAGATTATAATATGAAACAAACAAGAGAGTCTGCATTACTTTTTCTATGTAAGCAACTCAAAACTACTTAGTGTAAAATGGTTGTATAATTACACTTCAGTCAATGGAACAGAAGAGGGAGCTGTAAAGTAAAGAGGAATAAAAACATACTAGGTCCAAGTCACTTAAGTTCCATTCAGAGGAATGAGTTAGTTAGAATGGGTCATTCATTCATTCATTCAGCTGTCTACTGTTATGAAGTCAGTGCTTCTTCTTCTTCTCTTGAGGAGGATTTTATCTTGACACTGTGAGACACAAAGCAAACAAATTAATCTCTTACCACCAGAGTTGGAGGGAACGCACATTAGAATTTTCATTGCATTTTTCACCGAAACCACTGTGTGACACTTGTTTATAAGCTTGTGGCTCATTCGGTTTCTGTGGTTAATGAAAACAATGCTAAGAAAGCTTTTTAATGTAGCTGATTTTTAAAATAAGTCAAGGCATCCGTTTAAGTAATGTTTTAACATAAAGATGGATCGCAGTGTTTTCCCTACAGAGATAAAGTAATGTTGCAATGCTAATATTAATTTCTTCTTAGGATAGAGAACATATTTCCCTTTTAATTCTGTCAAGTAAGGCTGGGCAATTTTTGTACAACATTACATTTTGATCTTCTGTGGAAGCTTCTAGTCCATTTAAAATGTAGGGAAACACTGCATCTTTCCGTCTACTTCTTCTCCACCATGTTTTTTAATCAATTCCTTCACTGCAAATAGTCATTTCCTTCCTTCTTCTCTACATCCACTCCGTTCAAAAACACTCCTTGTTGTCCTCTATCAAGACACTTCTTCCAGGTAGCTTGCATGTTCCTTCTTCATTTTCTTGTAATAAGTCAACTTTTCTTCCATCTTTTCACAGGAGGGCTTCCCAATCTGTCTGTCCTTCCTGTCCTCGTTGGAAGAATTGTTTCCCTCCGCTCCTCTCAGAACAACACGTCTTCGTTGGTAATGAGCGATTCCACTACGAGTCTCTGGTATCGGATGTCGTTGAGCGCCGTCATGGCGTCCAGCCCGGGGGCCCTCATCAGTGTCGGGCCAAAGACAATACCCAGGTTCTCGCTGGACATGAGGTTTTCTTTCTCATACTCGGTCACTCTGGAAGGAGAGAGGACGGAAAGTATGTGTAAAAGGAAGGCAAAGTCCATCACTAAGCTGAATTTAAAATGACTCAGCTACTAAAACTAATATGTGATGAGTGAAACCATGACTCGTGTGTTCAGACCTCTTGAGGTGAGCCATGAGGTATCGCAGCGTCTCGCAGTGAGCTGGCGGCAGCAGCTTCAAGGCCTCGTGGAGAGACTCCAGACGTTTTTCTGGGTCTGCAATCTCTGCAACACACAAAATGAACACAGATTAAATGACAAGTGTTTCAGGAGCTCTAAACATAGCCTATCTCACGCCAAAGCACCACATAAGGATCATATGATAACAATAATGAAAATACATTTCACATACATCTTTTTCTGATTTGTAGCATTTGACGGACACCTTGTCCGTGTTGCCTAGTGCCTTCAAAAGCTCAGCTTGGCTTCCAAACGGTGCTTCCATTCATTCTTCCATGTTATGTAATAAGGTACATAAAGAATAAAGACCTACTTCCTGTTTCTATGAAGCGTGGGTAGGCATCATATGTGATGAGGGGAATAGGTAGCTCTCTGAAGTAGAGCTTGAGGGCTCCGGTGATAATGTTGAGGTCCTCGTAAGCATTTGAGGAAATGTCCGCCTTCTCTCCATCTGTGAAGCAAATCAGTCAATACATCGTCCAAACAAACGATCCAAAAAAACACAAATCAGTGAGAGAAGCCCCAAGATTATGGAATATTTGCCTTCGGAATTGTATTGATATTTCACTGATCCTAAAAAAGACTTTTTTTTTAAAAGAAACAGGACACTCACCTCTGTCAAAGGCCAGCTTGACATCTTCAATCAGCTCACTGAAGCCCGATATTCTGTACAAACCCTCTGACTGGAGACCTGAGACAGACAACGAAAGTTGAATTTGATGAATTAAGTGAACTGAAAATTGTTGTGATTAAACATATTTCTTACTATTTTATTACACATGTAGACTAAACAATTACTCAGCTAATGGAATAATCAATGGGCAGAATAATCAACAATGAAAATAATTGCTATTTGAAGCCTTCATTTCTTTACTACAGTACTGCAGATTGCTCAAATGGGCTGATTATTCTGTAGATGTCTGCAGCTGATGAATGCTGTTATACAACAATGTGTTTGTGACAATGGTTTCTCTCTGGTTGTTTCAATAGAACAGCTTAAATTGCTTAAACTGAAGGAGATACAGAAATAGTAGTAAAACACACACAGATGAGATATAATTGAAGAGAGACGGACGGCAGTGAAGATTGATGAGAGACTACGACAGAGACAGAGTGGGGGATGGGGAGTGGATTGCTCTCCTGCTCCTGTCAAGTTCCTGTCAAGTTCAATCACTTCAAGTCAGGTGTCTTTATTGATTTTGGGTATTAGTTTTACTCAGGTCTTGAATTGTAGTCAATAAAATCCTAGTTGTGGCTGCTCCCCTATGATTACTCAGATCCCATGGGGGGAGAATTGTAGCACTCCCCCTCTCACATGTGGGATTTATTCTGCTTGCGTACAGCTTTATACCATTGACACACACATTTTGCATACATATGGTGGCCTCGTGGGTGTTCTTTCTTTCTCTCAGCTTTCTTGCAGCAAACACAATGCTTTACCTCTCGCCTCGATTTCCTGTATGCACATGTCGACCACCATGGGCCTCTTGGTGTTGTGGGCTTTGACCAGCGTGGTGAGGTCGCAGCTGTACACCTTCTTGACGTGCCGCAGATCTGGCTGGCAGTCGTTCGGCACGACTTTGGAGCACTGCTTATGGACATTCAACCCACAGTCTGACAAAGAAAGACAGTATAAAAGTGAATAGTTTTACATTATTGTATGTCCACTATTAACCTGAAAACGTCTGTGTGGCTTTTAATTACATTAAAAGTGTGTCTGTACTCCGTTATACTGCTTTCAGCTCTTCACACCTCTTTGAAGACCCAACAGCATTATCAGTATAATGTAATTTCATCTGACACTTAAAGCATTATAACTAGAAAGGTGCATTTTTTTAGGATAATGTTTTTGGGCATTTTTAGGCCTTTATTTGACAGGACAGCTGAATACATGAAAGGGGAAAGAGAGGGGGAATGACATGTAGCAAAGGGCCGTAGGTCGGAGTTGAACCCGGGACCGCTGCGTCGAGGTGTAAACCTCTATATATGGGCGCCCGCTCTACCAACTGAGCATTCCGGGCACCAAGAAAGGTGCATTTAAACGTAGGCGTTGCAGAGGAACAGTTCATCACACAGACAGAGTGTTCTTTGGCACCAAATTGGATGTTTTAACATTTAAAATCCATGGTACACACAGCAGATGAGTCAACAACAAAAGTGACTAACTTTAAGCCTGCTGTCCCAGATTTGAGTCACGATTTACGAGAGAAGAGGCGCAACATGTCGAACACAGTGTAGGAGGCAAAGAAGAACAGAAATTGAATCTTTTTTTGGATTGAAAGAAAAGCACATTACACACTAATGTGTGTGACAAAGGATGTGTTTATGTTGTGTGTGTCTATGTGTGTGTGTGTGTGTGTTACCTGCACACTTGACTCCCTGGGCAATGAGACCCCACATGAAGTTGGCACAGTACTCACACCAGTGGGGGCCTCTGAACGTATGAACCTGGTTAAACAGACAGAGATAGGAGAAATTTGAATATTTTCAAACATAAATTTATCACAGAATTCGCAACATGTGATATATTTATGTGACCAATCTTTATTATAGACAACGACAGAAAATTATGGAGACAAAATAGGAGTGCTAACAGGGCATTTATAGAAAAATTACAGCGAGAACTGAATTTTAATCTGCTTTTTTTTTTGCATAAATTGGCTCTCATCACTATAAACGCTTATAACCTCCAGTGTTCTTTATGTGTGTGTGTGTGTGTGTGTCCACATTCCCCCTGAGCTCAGCACACTATGGCTCTGACCTTTGTGCTGCTCACTAATGGCTACTTAGAAAATGGAAATCTGTGAATCTAAAGCGCTAAACAAAGGCTCAAAACCTGAAATGTAAATGCACAAATGTGTGTTTCTCTGTGTGTGTGTATCCTAATGTAATCTCTGCTCTCTGAGGTGAATTTGAATAACACCCCATGAGCTGAATCAGCAATTCTGGCATCATTCAACACACACACAAACAGGACAGGATAGAGGTGCAAAGGAGAAGCTCACCTTGAAGTTGTGGACCTTCTCGTATTTGGGTGCCAAGTCGCTCTCCCTCAGGGTGGCCCGCCGCACCAGCGATGTGAGCTGCGAAAGGGCAAAAGATCTGATTGGTTGCCAGAAGGTGGAAGCAGGGGAGGTGGGTTTGGAGGGGGCTGGTGCCCGCTTGTAACGGGTCCCAGAGCCCGTGCTGGGGTCCGAGGTGGTGTCGGAGACTGGCAGGGATGGAATTGAACCAGCGCTTACATTCAAACCGAGAGCTGCCGTAAACAAAGAGCCCTTCTGACCCGTTTCCTTCTCTGCTCGCCTGCGGGATTGCTTTTTACCTCTTTTAACGACATGTGACTCTCGGCTCGGCATTGCGTGATCTGCTGTTTTGGTGTGAATTCAACTCACACTGGAGGTTAAAATTAAATACTGGCTCTGTTATCAAAATCCCATTCAATACAGTCATACAATCAGACTGAATATGAACCCCCAAAAGGAAACACTCTAATAAAGAGTGTGTTAAAATGACCAAAATATTTTGAGAATAATTAATAAAAACAGGAATAAGTACAACAACTACACTCTCAAATCATTTCAAAGCTCTAGCTGACAACAACATCCCAAACCGAGACGCCAACACAGCACCAATCCTGCCGTCTTAGCACCACAAAGATCAGCCAATCAGATTTGCTCTGCATAGTGATGGGGCTGCATGGTGCAATTCCAGTTCATACCAAACAACAAAAGCCAGCCAGCCAATAAAAAAGAGAAAATAAATAAATTGTGAAAGAAAGTTCCCTTAATATGATTTGATAAATCTTCTTTAGATGCGTTCCCAAAATCCTTCAAACCAGACTGATGCTGCAGAATGTGCATTCCTGTCTCTCAGTCTCCTGTAGGTGAGCGCTTCAGCCCACATGGCACGGAGTGTGTGTGTGTGTATATGTTAATCTTCTTTCTCTCCACACACTCACCAGGCAGAACTAGTGGAGGAGGGGGGTGATAAAGGCAGAGAGAGAGAAAGGAGAGGAAGGGGGAGGCTGAGCTACGGTGCAGCAATGGGTGAATTTAACAGGTCACATAGAGAGGAGGATAAGCCAATCAGAGTACAGAGACTGTTGTTGTTCGTCACCAATTTCTGCTACCTCAATTGTCCCAGGAGAGTAGGAGAAAGAGAAGGAGAAAAAAGATAAGCTGATAAAGAATCTATTACTGGATTCATTCATTCACAATGTTTTTTTCCCATACTTTTTTTTCATTTTACATCAATTTGTTTTTGCTCCGTTGTTTCCCGATTTCTCTTGTCCATTGTGAACAACAACAACAACCGCTATCAGTTGCTGGCCCTGGTCATCCATTATCTTAAAACATACAATTGAAATTATATAACAACAGTTTAAGGCAAAATTGTCACTTAAGAAGGGAACTTTAGAGGTTTCTCGTTAAGTGGCGCCTCTGGTGGGTGGATGCTTGGACTTTTTGACATTTTCAGGCTGAGCAAAACTGTCAACAAACAAGCAGTGGGACTGTATTAAATCCTGTTAGCGTGAGATAGATCTACAAGCTTCAAGCTATGTGTTTGGATCTTATTTTAGATTTTTTTTTCATTTCATACATGTTACTGCAAATGGTATTTTGTGGAAAGGTCATGACAAACGTTACAATAAAAAAAAGAAATTTGAATTACGTAAGATTTGACAATGCCATTATCACAAGCAACTACAACTTCAAATCACTAATCCTCTTCTTATACACACCCAACACAGTGAATATGTCATGGCTATTTAATGAGTGTTTCCAGTGTGTGGGGATGGCGGGGCGGATAACAAAAGAGCACCAAGAATATAGACATAATCAAAAAACAACAGAAAAAGGAAAAAAGCTAGATATGCTTAACAACTCATATCTTTGGCCCTTTAAGCTCCTAATATGCAGAGTTTTTCTGTATTTTCTGCCAAATAAAAAAGTTTTCAAATCTGGTTCTTGCCGTCTCCTCTCACCAAAATACTTCCTGTCACCGTCGAGTGAAGTCACTCTCACAACAAGTCCTAAAAAATTAAAATTTCAAAAGTCATCACCAGAACCACATCTATATCAAACCCACAGGGACCATAAAAACAGCATTTAACCCATGATAAAAGCCGATTCGCTGCATGAAATATGTATTTCTTATGTGTTTTGTCTTCAGAGAGACAAGAGGCTTACAGAGAGCCACCTCTGGTCTCAATGTCACAGCCATACTGCTTTGTCTGCAAATCCACCCAATTATGAAAGCTCACACGTACACAGGACCACCCCCATCACACGCACACAAGTAGGAGTTGCAGTCTAGGTGGTCATGCACTGCAGATCACACAAGGCCTCAGTGCTAGTGTGGCAGATAAACACTTTGCACACACTATACCTATTTTGTGTGTGTGTGTGTGTGTATCTGAATCTCCTGCCACATTTTCATGCACCCACCTGCACAAACTGCAGGTGCAGAACGGAAAGTTACATTAAATGTTGCTTAGTGATTAGCATATGAGTTAGCTCCTGCATTGCAAAGTAAACCTCCCATCTCCCAACTTCTGTTTTCAAACTCTGAAAAAGCTCCACCAAAACCTTTCTGACTGTCCTCTGGGTTAAAAACTAATCACAGAAACCAATTATCTCACAGCTGAATGGAAACTAATGAGCCAACAACCAATCCGATTCCTGAATACTTAGTAGGCAGCTTTCTGCAGGCAAACTGCTGTTATGTAATTTTGCTGCAGAGGCTTTGGCTTGAGGCCATCGCTCCTCTGCATCCATCCTCCTCCTCCTCCTTCTTTCACCATGTTTCTCAACTCTCATCCTTCCATCTTGTACACACAGCAACTTTCCCTACCTTATTCTAACTCTGCAGGTTTTCTTAACATTTATTGTTGCTTTATACTTTCTACAACATTCTGGAAATATTATGATGATATATATGCTAACATTTACTGCTTTATGATTTACATAACCTTTATTTATGTAGGTAAGGTCCAGTAACTTTAAGAGATTGATTGTTCCAGGAGACTATACATACGGCCTACAGCGTAAATCTACTCATCTTTCACTTGCAAATGACTGACCCACCTCTGCTGAACTGAAACACAAACTCAGAACATTCCGTTCTTGTGTCTTCTGGATTCAGGCGCATACATTTAAAGATGTAAGTGTAGTCTCCTTCTCTGGATCAATCAGTCCTAAAAACCTTAAGGTTCCTACACATTGGTTTTTACTGTCAATGTCTCTACTCATACTGATCTCACCATGTTATCACAATTATTCTATAACTTTTTCCATATTTCTTGCAGAGAGTAATAAGTGTTGAAGATATTGATCAGATTGCTGATTGCTACTTAAGGTTTATAAGTAAGAAGCCACAAAAAGCTCCGCTGTTTCACTCTTTAGCTGAAGATACTTCCTGCCTCAATGACCCCTTGCCAAAATGCCGTTATCTAGTCTAGTGGACACTTTGCCTGCGTCAACATTCTTGCTTGTGCGTTTGTCCTCACCCTCTCCTCAGCATTACGCTCTTCTTTGGCCGGTGCGGGTCCATCTGGGGCCTCGGGGCTTTGTGGCAGGTGTTTTTTCAGGGTGGGCTCCTGGTTCAGGGTGGTGTAGCCCACATGTTCATAGATGGGGTTTATGGTCATCTTAGCAATGTACTCCGCTGCCTGACAGAAGAGAAGGTTACTGTTAGCATGACAGCCACATGTTTATATCAATAGCAAGGTTTCAGGGTCCCCTATCAATATAAATGATTAGTTTTGTTCCTGTGAAACCAACTGTACTTAGATTCAGTCTTGCAATAATATTCTTAATTTAATAGCACCACTCTGTCCCCCTTAGAACAACAAATAAACATTGAGTGAGCTCATGAACATGTCGATGTTACTTATTTTTCAGGGAATATTTTGAAGGAAACCAGGGACTCAGATGATGGAGTAGACAAGTGGTGATCAAAGGGTCATCATTTGTGAGTCAAGATGAATGTCTGGCAAACATAAGCTGAAAGCTTTAGATGCTTCCATTTTGTAATCATCCATTATTAGCATTTCCATTCAGTGATTACAGCCCAGATTAATGGGTATGTCTGAACTGTGCAGCACTGTTCTCAGAGCCATCACAGAAACAGTATATTTTTTGTTTGTTAGTAGAGCACGTTGGAAAAGGAAAGAGGGAGCGACGCATGGACACACCTTTGTCTCAATGTAGAGTGTGATGAGACCGTCTGTGACCAGGTCGTGGATGGACTCAAACCTCTTCTCTCCAACAAAGTGCTTTCCGTCATGGTAGAGACGGAAGTTTCTTGTCTGGTTCCCAAACCTGGATGGAACGGAGGAAGACACTTAAGCTTCAAGATTGTCAAGAAGCAGACTGGGTCCTTAAAGTTGAAGTCAAGTAGGCATCTGGGTTAATGCTTAGAATCTTAGTTATCTTCATTTTTAATTTGATAAAAAATAACAAGATTGGAACCAAATCAATATATGAAAAATGACAAGTTTGGCTGCTTTTTGCTTTACATGGCGCAAAAAAAAGACTAAAAGGAAGGTAGCTCCAAAGCAAATATACAACAAAAGAATAAACAACCTCTGCTCATGTTCTCTCTTAATACACAAAAATGCTGCAGCCTTTTACTAAGATAATACAGAGTCAAAAATGGCACAAACTCTGTGATAGACAGACTCTGAACTGGGCCAACACATTATCTGCTCTATGGTGGATTCCAATGAAACCACCGCGAGATAAAACGGCACCGTTAGATCATTAACCCAAAAATCCAACCTTTCCTTTTCTGCCAACCCAGAGTGGGACACTAGTTTATGATGGGTATTTATGGAAGGTAATTATTACCACAGGGATAGTAGAGGCAGTAAAAGAGGGAGGAACATGCGCAGGTGGAAGAATGACATGGCTATGAATAGAGCAAAATGACCCAAAACCAAATTCAAATTATACCATGCACTCATTTGAAAGTATGACAGACTGACAGTCTTACAAACTATGCAGGCATTTCAAACTTCTATATAATATAAAAAAATAATGCACACCAAGGGTTGTATGGAGGGTATGATCATCACTGGAGGTAGACTTGAAAATAAGAAAAAGTGCTCCATATGCATATATCTATTTATTCTGACAACTTTTGATTTGAAAAAGGCCTGAGGGTCAAAACGTTGTTTGAATAATATAACATAACATCAACCCTACACACAAGATCGACCAAATTTGGTAACCTTTTGGTAACCTGATCAGGGCGGTACCGCAGACAGCTTCCACAAACTTTCCCTCCCTCACACTTTAACTTCTCACGCCATGTGAGTTTAGAGATGAGCGCCTCAGCCTGAGGAGCGTACAATTCCGAAAGCTGCCTTTAAACCCTCACTCCTCACAGCACCTGTGGCGTGAAAACATCTTTTTTTCTTGCCTTGTCACACAAAAACGTATAGACATAGACAAACGAGAAAAAACAGTTCCTACTAAGATCTCAGGGGATTCACAAGAAGTATTTTGGCTTACTTTCCAAGGACTCAAAAAATAAAATAAAACATCTAATAGTAACTTTGCTCGTTGCTCCATGGACCAAGAAATATTCAAACAAAAAGAACAATTTAAGATGCCTTAAAAAATACAAGGGAAACTGTTGATAATTTACCATGAGGCGAATTACGTTAAAAGAAAGCGCTTTTAATCAGAAACTGGTTTTGTTCTCCAGATTTTGACTTTCAAGATTTTCCGGACTCTGATCGAGTTTACTGTTTTTCTAGTTATGGTGGTTAATTTGCTAATAAACACACTGGAAACCCTGCTCCAGTACTTAAGCCTACACGTATCCATTGACACCACATTTGTTCTTGATTATCTGCATCTCCATAAATTAGATAAACGCACAAGCATACACAAGCATTACCTTAGAGCCAGTGTGTAGGTGCCCGGCTGTCTCTGACTCTCTCTGATGAGGTAACTGCCTTCGGCCTGACTTAGCAACTGGTCGGCCTCTTCTCTGGAGATCATCCCATGGTACCTGGACGTGAAAAGCAGGGTAAAGATTTCACAAAAATGAAATACTTTAAATCCAAGTAATACTTCCTCCACAAATTATGTTTCTACGTTTATGGGAAACTTGATGAAACGGTGGAGAAATGAATGGTATAAGGTAGATGGAGATGGACTCCAAACCATCCTAACTGTTGGAGATGAATTGAGGGAATGTACCTACATAAAGTACTGATAAAGGCCAACTTACTCTCTTCCATAGTATTTAGGTCGGTTGTCCACCTGCAGGGAAGGGAAAAATAAGTAGTCTGTAAAACGCTACAAAAGGTACATGTTGTTGACTGCAATGATGACATTTGAGGAAACAACTACAGAACAAATATTAAGAAAAGGAAATGTTAACATGGTAGTTGTAGGACACAAAAACAGCAATATAGTGAGTAAAAATGCCACCAGAACTGTACCCACCGTGTGCTCTTCGTGAGTGCGTGGGCGCAGAGAATATTGCATGAGTCAGATAAAAAGCTGAACATTGTGTGTTGCTCTCAACAAAACTGCTGTGGAGCCAATAAATCAACAAAGAGCGCTGAATATTAATTTGGATGCTTTGTGTCTGTGATATAGAAGGTAGGCAGGTGTGTGTGTGTTTTAAAGAGACAAAGGAAGAGAGAAAAGTAAGGGACATACACACTTAAATATAAAAGTACAGGTACACATTTAGCATTGTATGTGCATAAATGTCAACAATCTCCTATTCTGACAGGAGTGGATATAAAATTAGGTGTACATAGACTGTAGATTATAAGGAAAAACCAAACTTCTGCCAGTTTGATATGGTGAACAGCAATATTCCCAGGATGGAAAAAGTCAAAGTTAGCCTTTTCTTAACCAAAACTGCTCTAAGGGCCTGTCAGTAAGCCATGCATGGAGCGCACAGACTCCCATTACACATGCTCAATAGACATCCTTGACCGCACATTATAGAGTGCTGAGCTGGAGGGAATAAACAAAAGCCATTCGGAAGCTCTACTGCATAAAGTGTATGTTGAAATGACAAAATCGAATTGTCACAGAGTGAAATGTCTACCTGGCACAGTTTGGAATCACACACTCACAAAAATGATGTAAAGAGTTTGTTTCTAAATGTTTTTTATATGATGTACCAATTTATTAATTGTATGAACATCCTAGGCACCTGTAGTGAACAGTGTATATAGAGCTTTGATAAAGCTAACGTTTTCAGTGTGAATAATAATAACAATATTAATAATAATAATGTAACCTGAGGTCTTCCAGGTAAAGGACAGTCTCTACTTATTTAAGTCACCCTGACATGCCACGAATTAAAAAGTACCAGATTTAGATAAATGCTTATTGGTGCATCATTAAATCACATATGGCTGAACTCCCAGCAGACAACATGGAGCTGCTGGTAGCAAAGGGGGGTGTCCGCCTGTCTGATGATTTTAAGTGGGTCAGCACCGACTACCTGACCGGGCGTCAAAGCAACCAGCTGTTCATTTGGCATCACACACACACACACACACACACACACACACCACACCCAGCATGCCCTAAGAAGGACTCTATTATACAGATTAATTTAAACACTAAATACACATACCTCAAAATTGTAATCCCTGTTGGATTCCCCCAAACATTGTGGTCCCCTCACACACATCTGGTTCCTTTATTAATACTGAAGATGCTTTTACCAACATGGTCAAATAACCATGCAGTGTTCAACATGTTTAGTCTGGCTTAACAGATGCTTTCCCTGAAGACAATGGACTGGTGAACTACAGCAAAAACAATCAGCCGTGCTACAAGCCGAGTCAGCGGTACAGTCTCTGAGGAGGCTAAACACAAACACACACACACACACACACACACACACACACACACACACACACACACACACACACACACACACACACACACACACACACACACACACACACACACACACACACACACACACACACACACACACACACACACACACACACACGCTAAAAAATGTTCAGCTTGCTTGAGGCTAAATCCATACAATGATTGCTGCAGTTGGTATGTGATGTTGGAGAATATAGAATACGCCTAAGTTAAGATACAAGGTAATGGGATATCAAACTGACCTCCTTAGGGTGCTTTGGCTTTAATTCAAATGAAACATCTGTGAAAGGATATACCTAGATGATAACTCTACTGATGTACTGTGCTTGTGCTCAAATCAAAATTACATTTTCATGTGTATAACAGATCTGCAAGTGTATAACTGTACAACACATCTGCAACACACCGCAATAACACATCTGTAATCAGAGGCACTTCCTTAAACTTTATACACTTTATTAGCAAAATGTTAAAGTAAAGTGATATTTTTGAGGAGTAGTACCATGAAGTCTTACCACTAAATATTGTGTTAAAAAGAAACATGACATTTGCCGGTTGACAATTAGGAAGTGTGTTCTCACCTCACAGGTGCAGGTGAGTCTGCGTGGGTGAGGTGCCTCCTGCTGGAGCTGGTACACTGTGTCAAAAAAACAAACAGCAAATCCTCAACAAAAAGCGTCCATAAAGAAACACTCAAGGCAAAGAAGGAGAATATAACAACTGTAAAATTAAAGTTTAAAAATCAGGATAATAACACAGCCAATGTCCCATCAATACTTACAGTAAGACTTCCACACTGGTGGCCTGTATTCATCATGATCTGAGGACAGAAAAAGTACAAGGTCTTAAACAGTTAGTCTTACTTCATTTCCACACACTACAGCGCCCTCAAGTGGACAAAACAGAATGCCCAGCGCTGGTTGTTATCTGCCTGTTGTGTCTCAATTTTGAAACAAACCATCAACCAGCTAAGAGCTACCATTTTATTTATTCTTTCTTATTTTAGAGCATATACAAATAACAGAACATATATTTGCATGGAGTGCTTAATGTAAAAAAGAACAAGAAAATCTAAAACAGACATTTTACATTCAACGGATGAACAGTTGGAACTGGGTAAGAGCACCAGCATGCTCAAGGAAATGTTGCAATAGTAATAATGTCATTTAGGCCTTTTTAAAAAATTAAATGAGAATCAAATTCATTATAAAAAATAATCAAAGTTATTTCAAAATGAAATTGCAAACAGGAGTGAATTGATTATATAATGATTAATCTTGCAGGCCTAATGCCATTGCCAAATAAACAAGTTAAATAAGCAGTTTAATGAATAAAAGACCCTCACAAAGACTGCATGACATGAAGTGAAGGCTTTCAGCTACTTTATTTTATTTAGTTTGTATGCAATTACCTCAGGCGTTCACACTGATGTATGATGTTCTTTTCAAACAACAAAAACCTCCCTGAACATAAACGGTGCAAGTGAATTCATACATAAATCTACTCTGCGAAGCATAAAAAGTTGTTCAAAGATTCATGTATATTGCTTTGCAGAAAGGGTGGCTTGTAGTCGACTGTGATGTTTATCTTTCCTACTCCCAGACAAGCTTTAGCGGTCACTCCCTCAGGTCTACCCATCTAAAATGAATTGTAGATGAATAACAAAACTGTAGCAGTGTGTCCTGGGCGCTTGTATAGCTGTTGAAAACCATAAACAACACTGATATTAACATTAGACTCCCTGCAACATTAGACACTAAGAAGAACAGAATCATGTTCAGCCCCAAGCACCCAATTGGACTTTGGCTGAACTCTGCGGTTGCTAAGGGACATCCCTGAAAATCCTACTGGTAAGTGTAAAATCCTTTCGGGTTCAAATCCTGTGCTGTGTACATTTATTTAGTGACTCATTGTGGCTCATGGTGTGAAGCATCAATATTCAAACATGATACATGTAACACTAACCTGTGGATATTTTGACAAATACAATTATTGTATAAGCGTGACACAGTCAGGACTGCTTAATACATTGTTTTAGTTTTTCTTGTAAAAAATAAAACACAAATTGCATGTTTCTTCCCTTAGAAATGGAAATATGTTATCTGGATAAGTGCAATTACAACAGAAATATCAAACAAACTAATTCTGGAAAGAAAGAATAACTGCTTTTAGAACTGAACTCGGTCCACTTGTAGATTGCAAAAAAAGAAATGCTGGATATAGACTCACTTTGAAAATAATAATATGTATCGGTCCTTTGGCCAGCATCTTGCCAATTCAGACATATGCCATCTCAGTATTGGTAAGTAAGTGCTTTTTTATTGCAGTACTTAATAGTTAACATAGTTAATGTAGATTTATAGTGACAATTGAAAAAACAAACAAAAAATAAATAAAAACACATAAAACACATCATTAATAGAACCAGGTAAAACCACAAAGGAGAATATATGAGGCGTGATGCTGCTTACCAAAGACATTTAGGGCCATCTTGATTCTGTGATGATATGATGATGATTATGATTAACAATTTAACCAGCAGATCCAAATTCCCAGCGAAACGGACCCACTCAGTTTAAATCCTAAAAGATACAGATAAAAGAAGTTGAAAGTATTCAATTACTGTGGTGAGGTTCTCTGGCTACAGTGAAAACAGATGGGGAACAATAAATGATCGAGCTTAGAGTATAAGAGAGCTAACATTAGCGGACTCAGTACTTCACATGGGAGACTGAACCGAGGATAAAACACAACTAATAGATGTTGTTTTACATTTAATTGGAAAGAAAACATTTGCTTTGTAATACAATACAATATACAAGTGCACAGATAACAATGTGAAATTGTAAACTGTTTTATTAATCTAACAGTTAGCTAGTTATACGGGGTACTCACAGCCAAATTCATTCTGCATTGTGTGGTCGCCATCTTGCTGGGTCACGTGAGCAGAGCAGTCTCGCCCTATCTCTGGAGTAACTATGGCAACGTACCTTGCTGTTGGTACTTCGTGGCGAGAAAGACGTCGTCACTCCCGCTTTAAAGTTTGTTTTATATAACAATTAAAATAACAAATATTATAATGTCGTGACGTTGTGTAACATCATGTACCAGCTTTTGTAATAGGCAAAGGTAGGTTTTTAAAATATAACTAACAAGATATCTCGCTGGACAGCCATCCGCCCTTTCAGCGAGCTAAACATAAGACAAATGAGGCAACACATACATCTAGCTCCGTTTAATTCATAATGACTTCGCATATGTTTACGGGGCCGGTTAGCTCAGTTGGTTAGAGCGTGGTGCTAATAACGCCAAGGTCGCGGGTTCGATCCCCGTACTGGCCAACTAGTTTTTTTTCCCATAAGACAATATGACCACCGAAGTACTGAGGAAATAAGTACATTTTCTTCACTGCATATGACCTCGTTGCATATATGATGTAACATCAGAAAAGTGCAATATTTCCTTCTGAAATATAGAGCAGTAGAAGTGTAAAGTAACATGACAGTGAAGTACCTCAAATGAATATTATATTCCCTGTATACCAGTACGTTATCCGTGTACGTGTAAGAAAATGTTTTCGATAATAAAAATGAAGTACAAATTTAAGCAATAGCCTGCCCTACACTGCCCTATGTGCACATATAGGCTATTAACAAAAAAGATGAACACGTTTTTCATGCGCTCTTATTTTAACATAGTCTATGAGGTGTCAGTCCATTTCTATATTGTTCTGTTAAAACAATGAAAGAACAGATTGCATACCTTTATTCTAATCTAGAGAAGTTTTATATTTATATTACTTATTTCAGTCTTAACCTTTCCAACACGTCTTACGGATTTTATGTGGTGCAAAGTCCCAAAATAAACCCTCTCTTACATTATTACTAACACAGTATGTATTACCAATTAACCATAGTTTACTAGGCTATATTTATCTGAGCATTTTAAATGAAGAAAAATGCAGTAGCTACAGACCCAAACCCTTTTCCTCCACGCTACCATTTCCTAAAACTGCCATGCGGTGGCGCTGTTTAGCTACCCTGGCTTTACTTTCTCCCTGCCTTACACTGTAGTGCCGGGGCGCTAATGCTGGAGGCGGTGTGTAGCGCTTTATTGTTCTAGTAGAAAGCTCAATGCACGGTTTCCCACATTTGTTTCAATGGCTACCACACAGGAGCCACGTCCCACCTGAGAGGGAGCGGTTCGGCTGCGAAGAGAGGACTTATTGATCAAAACTTCCAGCGCTGTGTGGGATTTACCGTCTGCGTTGGAAATAAAAGCTTTTGCTGACGGACAATCTGTGGATCCTGAAGAAAGAGGGGGGTAAGGAAGTCATGCTATCCTGATTATGAAGCGAGGTTACATGTAGCTTCTCTGGTACGCTGTTCCCTGTATAGAGAACACTTGAGTGTACTTAGCCACATGTGTTGCAATGTACGTTTCCAGTTTAAAGACCTCTTAACGCAACACTACGTGATGTTTGATGAGCCCGATATCTTAAGTATAAGCTTGCTTCCATTGCAGCCAGCCTGTTCAGTTTCCTAATCGGCTGAGCTTCTTTTACTGTAAGCTTAATGATAGACAATTATCTCCAAATAATCCTCAAACATTTACACGTATTGCAACATTTTTCCACACAGTTAATATATTGTGGCATGTACTTTGGGGATGGTTTTATATTTTTCCAGCTTCTCTCCTCTGTTATTCCCAGCTGCCTTTCCATTCACCAAACCTTACAATAGGCTTAGCTTATTGTCAGCACATGCACATTAATATTGAACACACACACACACACACACACACCCCCCAATAGTGTCTCTTGAGTGTGATCAGGTTGCCTTAGCCTACTGACATCTTTACTCTGGGCTAAGGATTACTCTGCTAACCTATATCATGGGGATTGAACTGTGCCAACTGTACTCTGATGTGTGTGCCTTTCTATAAAGGTTTGTGATGTTTTTTTCACTTGACAAAGCTGCAGCATGTTGTGCAGTAAATCACTCATTCTAGGTCCCTGGTATTGTCGCAGGCAAACCTTGACTAACCAACCATGGAGGATGTATGCAAAAATGTATGGCACCTATGAGGTGACAAAACAAATCCCTTTAATTTATTGCTCACTGGGGGACATGTGCTCTTTTTGCACCCCACCCCCTTTGGCAGTGAGGTCAGAGCACAGGGTCAGTGGGGAGGAAGCAGGATCAGCTTTGTCTTGATGGCTGGTGGAGCATGGGTGTTCTCCAAGCGTGGTGTGCCTAATCACTATGCGGCCCTGTTGCAATTCACTTTCACGATCAGTATGACACCCATCCCAGGAGAAATTCTTTCTTTCTTTCTCACACACAACTCTCCAGAGAGCAAAAGAGCAGCTTAATGGCATAACGTGTGCAGAGTGTCACCTTGATAAATCATGGTATCAAGCTCAGCCTATTGATCTGTCAAGAGCCGTGTTGTGTTGTGTCCTTGATCTCCTCCCCACCTGTGCATTGCCAGGTTGTAGTTGATGCTTGAGGGCGTCATTTATCAATTTAGTCAGTAGCTGTTTATTAAATTGGATCCTCCTGTTGTAAAATGGCAACAAGTAACACAATCAGGTAATGAATGTACTCCCTTTATGGTCCTTAGCTGAGGCTCTTTGTGCATGTTAATGTATAGAGTGGAGCACCACGCTGTGCTCCACTCTGTATTTTCAGCTTTTCATAAAAGCTTTTCTCGTTTGAGCCTGAAGATTGATACGTGACCTTGGAAACACGTACTGCCCAGTATGTGGTAAATATACAAAATGCAAGGTCCACTTGTTATTAATTTCTCCCAGAGCTTTTGATCAAATCCCACAGCGTTCCTCAGTGAATGCAGGACAGATGGTCTGGCCCTTTCAATTGGCCTTGTGTTTTGAATATTTGTCACAGCTTTCATGTCATTTTCTAAATAGAAATCCGAGTTCTGTCCTACCAAATGATTCACTTATGCCTGCAGTTTCCCGTATGCTTTTTTGTTTTGTTTTAATTACAAAGCTGTACATTAGATCTGAAATTCGGCTTCTTAAATGTGAATTTTTGCTTGTTTCTCTCGTCTTTTAAACTAGTTTACTAGCAGTAAACTGAATATCTTTAGGATTTAGACTGTTGGTTGGACAAAATGAGACATCTAAAGACATCACTTTAGGCTTAAGGAATTTGTAGCAGGATTTGTTTTACTATTTTCTGACATTTTATACATGAAACAGCTTAATCCCCAATAGTAACACTGCTACTTACACTTTTGCAAACTTAATTTATCAGTTTATCAGTGCAATATAACATCTCACATCCCTTTTTAGTTAATATCAGCTTGTAACCCCTGATCCTCTTTCAAAATGTCTGTATTATTGGCATGTGTTGTCATGTTTCCCTTAACATAATCAATAGTTATTCAGCTTTATCTCATGTAGCTTTGAAAATCCACGTATCAAGGGGTTGCTTGTCTGGCCTGTTTTTATAGCCGGCCTATTATGCAAACTCCTTCTGAATGTTCAGATGCAGATTATGTAATGGTTTACTTTCACTTTACACATCTTCATTTATGTCAAAGAAATAGTGAAGAATTTGAACCAGATTTGCCTGTAGTGCCTGTAAAACATAACGCCTTCTCTGTAGATGCACACTCACACACACACACTCACACACACATTCGATTCCCAGAGCGTGGCTTCCCTCTCACAAACTCTTGGGAAACTTTCAGCTAACACAAGTTCAAAGCCTGGTTTAGAGGCCTCTGCCCCTCTGAGTTTTAAGGCCCCGCTGCTGGAAGCTCCCACAGTGGCTTCTTTTGTGCTTGTGTGTCCAACTCGCTCTGTATTCCTCTCAATTGACTCCACGTACAATCCCCATTACAGCCCACTGAAGAGATGATGAAACTTCTGCTTCCAAATTTCCACTCTTGTGTTGTGAAATGAATCCAGAATGATGCTAAATTAATTGTGTTATTACCCCCAATGTCTTAAATCAATCTAGTCAACATTTATGATTTTTGTTCATAAGGGGAAACTCGTATAAAGAACTGCAGAAGTAGATGGATTGTGTTTTCAGTGCCATTGCAGGCCCAGGGATGAGTTTTTTTTTGGACCCTGTACCCCTCATCATGTTTAAGCGTGGAAAAGCAACAAAAGAGTTTTAAAATGTCTGAAATGTACCCTACAGGCTCTTTGGTGACTAGTTTGTGCAGAGGGACTGAAGATATGCAGGCGACAAACCAGCCCTGCAGCCTGCAGAATATAATCCACTGATGTTTGTCAGGGTAATTGGCACCTGCTTGTAAGTGAATGATTAGGTAGAGCTTTAAAGCTGGCACTGAGTCGACACTTGTTTTGCTTTGACTTAAGGTGACACAGGGAGAAACAAGTAGGTAACTCTTAGTGAGTGTAATGTTAAAAAAAGAAGCAGATTATTCAAGCACTTCTTAAAGGCTAAACGTCTTCTTTTAGACTCTCAGATACTCTCCCTAACTGACCCATACTGAACTACTAATAAACAACCGAGCAGAGTGTTCATTTCAGTGCAGTTAGTGGGGAAGTAGTACACAAGAACAATGGAATTTTCCCACAGGTGTATAATGGGTAACTTGAATGTCAGGTTCTTTTATTGTCAGATCACTGCCTTGGCTGGGCTCCAGTTTCAACGTTTGTCACTAAGGTGAAGAGAGGTCCTCATTTGTGTGTGCAGGTGGAGGGATTAGTCGAAGATGGGAACTTGAATTCTGGGAAGATTCGGTTCTCACGATGGAAATAAAAGGCTGGATTAGGTGTGAAAGAACAAAGGGGAAGCTTCTTTGCAAAAAGACTTTTGCATAGGGTTTTTAGTGCGTTCTTTTAGTTTCCACAAGGAGTATACAGTATACTTTTGTGGTAAGTTATTCAGGTAAGATGAAGTCCACTTTTAACGCTGAGGTCAGAGGTCAGCTACAGAGCAGTTCCCCTGGAGCTTGTAGGCATTCACTGGGTGCGTGCCATATCTGGGGCCTCTTCCTTTGGACTACGACTATCTGGCGTTTGGAGGATTGAAGGCTCTACTGCAGGGCTGCGATTATGAATTATTTTCATTATCAATAAATCTACTGGTTATTTTCTCACTTAATGGAGAAAAAAATGGTCTATAAATGTCAGAATATTGTACAAACTGCCCGTCCCTATTTCCTAATGCTCAGAATGATGTCTTGAAGTCCGACCAACAGTCCAAAATCCAAAAAGATTATCACAACTGTTGCAGATTATTAGAATAGAATTGAATACACTTCATTGTCCCCAAGGGGGGAATTTATATCGGAAATAGTGCTACCATTTGTTGCTTCTCAACACAAACATGTTACAGAAAAAACATTCAAATATCAACATGAAATAAAATCAATATAAATATAAGGTCAACGAAGCATCCTAGAACACACATGACAACACAACATCCTAAGAAGTACAGTAACTGTAATAATTAAAGTTCAAAATGCAAAAAGTGCTGATGTATTTATTGCACCCCTGCTCTGCTGTGCTAAGATTTATAATTGGAGTTCAGCAACGTTGGGATAAATGATAACTTTAGTCTGTTTGTTGCATATTGTCTGTATTCCAGTCATTGTTGCAGTTCTACTCTGTAGGATGAACTTGCACCCTCAAGTAGCTTGTGCACAGCGCCTTCAGCAGTGACCTGCACTCTGTGGATTTTTAGCATAGTCTACAAAATACCACAAATTACACACCACCAGTTTTATTCTCCAGATTTGGGCAAAAAAAGCTGTGTTTCTCAGGCACATTTGGAGAAGACTTTGGAATCGGACAGCCCCAACAACCTGATTACGTGCTGTATTTGGTCTTGACAAATGGACCATCAATGCTGCTTAGCAGGTGATAGAGGATTTTAATCTGTGACTACAAAGAAAGATCTAAAGACCTGTTAATCATCATGATGTCCAATAGGTCCCTAATGACATATTGATTAGTGATTGATTGAAAAGTACCGATGACCAAATGTGTCTGAAATTAGCAGTTTCACCTTGGAGAAAGCAAAGAAAAAAGGATCACAAAAGAGGAAATCACTGTTTGTGTGTCGGGGCAGTTCAGCTGCAGTGTGTAACCCTCATCCCTGCATTGCCCCCCGACTGTCTTCTAAAACATTCCTCAGCCGTGATGTCACCAACCGTCTGAGAGCATATTTATTGTCTGAGGTTGAGGTTTATCAACTGTGTGATGGAGGTGGGGGCGCTGAAACGTTTGTGTGTGTGTGTCTGGAAAAAAAAGAGAGGGGGGTGAGCGTCTTTGTGTTTTCTCAGACTCTATCTCATCTGCCCTATTTGGGAAGCTTTGATTCATGTCTGAACTGGTCCTGGTTTGTAGGGAATCCCACCTTCATGTGCTGCAGCTGGAATAAGTGTGTGTCTGGCAAGGTGTGAGACATGCATGTCTGCTTCTTTGTGCATTGGCCAAGTTCTAAAGTTTAGCTGTCATACTGTATTGGGCTGCTCTAGTCAGTGGTTTATACAGTCGTTTCATCATCCTGACCTATAAAGCAATCACCAGTGAAACTCACTGACTAAATGTCTCGTGGTTTTTTGGCAAGGCCAATTTAACCTAGACTGAGTAAACATGGCAAGATTTTTGCATACATATTCAAATTCTTTTCATTAGGAATAACCCCCTGAGATGTAGTGTCTCGTTTTTGCGTGGGTCCTTAAAGGCAAGAAAATACACTACATTCACAATTAGACAAGACAGTTAACAAAAAAACTTGAGGGGAACTGAAAAAAACATACATCACAAACATACACACATACTGACAGACAAAAGCTCTCCATCACACCAAAACCACCCACATCCTCCCCATACCAACCATTAAATTTTGGCAATAAAACGTTAAGGTCAATAATATAGACAGTTGAGAAAATAATTAAAAAACAATAAGAAACAAAAAAATATATCAAGTATGCGGAAAACAGTTCAACAACACACAGCCTTGATGTATGTGTGCTATTTAGGATGAGGGCCTATGTAGAAGCTTGGATATTAGAGGTAATGCCTGATCCTTCTGATTCCAAAACTGCCTGATATGTGTTCCTCAAATCCCAAAATACCCCAAAACACAGCCTGTTGGTTTAAAGCACATAAAAAGACACAAACCGCACCCTAAATTAAACAAAAAGCAAGTACTTTTTCTAGGGGCTGCACGATATGAGGAAAATATCCAATTACTATTATCTTGACTGGTTGATTGATGAAAAATATTAAAATTGAAATGATTATAGTGTAATTTTGGAAGGATTTGCACCCAACAAAGGGACGTCTCCAGCACCACAATACTTAGCCACTACTCATAACATAACGCACTAGTCCATATCGCGATTTTGATAAAATTGCGATTAATTGTGTAGCCCTAATTATGTCCTTTCTCCTCCAGACGTCCTCCTGAAGCTCGAGAGCCCCTCACTGTTGCGTCGGTCACCATGGTGGAACCAGCCGACAGGCCGTCTACAGCCGGACAGAGGCTGGGCGCCCCTGAAAGTTTTGGGGTGTCCACCCTGGAGCCAGGCCTGCGTCCTCCTGTCCAGCCTCCAGGGCGACAAGTCTCCATCAGGGTCCAGATGCTCGATGACACACAGGAAGTCTTCCAGATATCGGTAAGTAATATGTCTGCCACACCCCCCACAGGAATGAAATGACTGATCTTTAAAAAAGAAGGTGTTGTAACATATCATTTGGGATATTCCTTTTGTTTCATCAGCCCTTTTGCAATCCATCACTTGTTGTGTTTGATAGAGGATGGCTCAATACGCTCCATTTACCTTTAGTCTTATCCCCACTTCCTGAGGTACACAGGAAGTGGGAAAGACACCAGCTTCCTGTCTAAGCACGCCACACCTACAGACCCCACCTCTGCTTTTCTGAGTGCTGAGTTAATGTCGACAGGTCTCCCACCAATTCTGCTGAGGCTAGAAATGTATTCTCAGATGACATGTGTATAATAGGTAGTCCTCTATCTGTTACTAGTGTTACTATCTTCTCGTTATTTTAACATTTATAACAACCATACTGTGCATATATGTATATTCTTTGTAGATACTAGCCAGTATTCACTCTGATCTAGCATCTAGAATATTTGCATGTGTTTTGAGTTTTGTGTGAGCTTATGTGAGAGTGTGTGCTTGCATAAAAGTGTGTGTTAGGCATGTGTTTGTCTCCGGCAGCTCTCCGGCTTCCTAATGCTGTTTAGAGAAAAGGGGTCCTCTGAGAGGCTGCACGGGCAGCAGATTTAATGACATTGGTGCTGCAATGCTTTGGTATGTCATCTCCGCGTGGGAGTAGTCCTAAATTTCTGAATCAGCCGCAAGCTGACAGAGAGTTTGGTTTTGTGCCCTCCTCTGTGATTTGCACGCCTCTTAGAAAACCCAGCCGCTGTATTATCAGCTTAGAATTTGGGGAGTTTTTGTGATGATAATTAAGAAAGATTTCAGCGAGTCACTGTCTCAGCTGGCTTGTAAAACATCCAGAGCTGCCATTTCAGGGAGCTGTAATTGGCTCTTGTGGAAATGCCAAGAATGTATGTGGTTGTTAGTGTGCCAGTGCCTTAGGATGTGTCTGTGGACAGTTTCACAGAGGGCCGGGATCTGGTGTCTGTGTGAGGGATGTTATCTGCTGCAAGCGTGTGCGTGCGTGCGTGCGTGCGTGTGTGTGTTAGCTGTTTTCCAAATCCTAAATTGATGTGTTCTCAAATTGATGTAAGAGCACCGGGGTTGTGGTTCTCCACAAAGCAGTAGCAGCAGTCCTCCTCATGACAGGGATCTCTTTCCCCTATCTTTGTCTGTCCTTAGTCTTTCACACACACACACACACACACACACACACACACACACACACACACACACACAAAATATCCAATCTCTGTGGAACATCTTTACACGTCATGGCACAGAGTGTTTTGTTGCTGTTAAAACAGTAAAATGGGAACAGCAGAGGACTGGACTGGGAATAATGTTGAAGGGAGGAGTGGAGATGGCTCAAACGGGATAGTAGGAAAAAAAGACCTGAGCAGGAGTTGAGGAACGCTGTTTATCATCAACTCTGTGAAATAAGGGAGGCATTGTCTTTGACGTGACTCACGTAATCTGTCTTTTTGCTGTTACAATGCCCGCCAGTGTATTTGGGCAGTAGGTGCAGTCTAACGTGTGAATCAACAGATAAGCCTGCAGCTCACACTCTCGGTTTGGCCTCGATTGGGCATTTTGTTGCTACAGGCGATTTCATTAACTGAGCCTGTTATCTTTAAACATCAGCCAGGGGGCTGCAGAATAGGAGCAATACATTTTTACACTCTTTATCATGAACAGTCACACTTTTTTTGCATTTAAGTAACAATGTTGGCATGCTGTGGTGCTGTTGTAATGTTGCAATGAACTTGCCGTGATCACTGACTGAACTTGTACCTTTTTTATTCCATGTTTTAAAAGACTTTAAGACGCAACATGGTGGGGTGGGAATCACCAGAAGCCCCACCATAATAATAGTAATAATGACTTAATTTGGGACACAAATGGAAGGTCCTTAGTACAATATAGATGACAACATTTAAACACAGCAATAAATATACAGTAAAATTCATATAAAAGAATAAAAGGTCAACAACCTTCACCTGTAATATACAACAGGAGCAGTCTAGATGTATCCCTGGCAGAGAAAAATCCATGTGGGCTAAAGCTATAAGATAGTATCACAATATCTATGTCACAATGCGATATTATTGCGATTTTAACATAATGCAATATTTTGCAATATATTGCAATTCATAATCTTTCTTTCCAACTTCAAATTGTGGAAATCCAATGGAAAACATCTGTTTTATCTAAAAAGATACATTTTTCTGTTTGTTCATCTCGCTTTAAATTTTTTTAAATTTTCTATCAAAAAGTTAAATTCCCATGTGCAATTTATATAATGAAAGATACTTGGCGTCTGTGTATTTTATACAGTTTTGCCAAGGAAAATATTGCGACAATATGCTGTATCAATTCCCCCCCCACCCTTACACAACATGGCCTTTTTGTGCAAGGTAGACATCATGGTTCATTCTTAAATGTACTTTTCATCATCAGTAGCTTTGATGTGACTTGTTTTTGTTATTCAGCATATTTCGGCAGGGTAGATAGGGTTGCACCCATTCATCTTTTTTCTTTTCTGCTGCGTAAACTCAGGCTATTGGCTGGAAACAAATACTGATGCAATATGTATCAAAATGTTCTGGTGCAACATGGTTATTCAATAAAGACTTTCTTTCTTTCTTGGATCCAGGTGGTTAACACTGAGGGCTCAGGCTTTCATCCTTCAACTCTCTGTCCTTGTGATATTTCTGCTGTTTATAAAAATCAGCTGTATCCTCAGGCCTTCAGTTGGGAAGTTGGACGCGCTCTTTTAGCCAGATTCCCATGAGGAGTAAGAATCCATTAGATCAAAAGGACATCCTGCAAAGTTTTATCAGGACTCTTCTGTTATTGGAGGCACAGAGCCTGAATACCATTTAAATCTAATGCAGCTTTTCCCTCTTTTGGAATAACAGGAAAAATAGGCTATTCAGCTTCTGCGTATATCACATACCAAATTAGTTTTTTGATAATTAATGTTTTATTATTAATTTTCAGTATTTTTTTCTTTGAGCTGACATTGAGTAATTGTCATTGTTTGAGTATACATTACATAAATAAAACATCATGACAAGACATTAGCACACACTGCATTACTGGCAAGCAAACACACACACACTTGGAAGCTTTTATTATTTATGTGGAACGGTAGCAGCGTGGCCGAGGAGTGTGTTCAGTGCAGGACATTGTTGCTCACTCCCACCTGGTGAATAATTGAAGAAAGAGAGGATGTGCTGTTTGTGTGTCTGTATTTGCATGTTTGGTTAATAATGGAGGATGTGTGTTACTCATTTGCTTCAGTTGGTTTCACCTGTTTTAATGTAATTTAGTTTCGGTGAAGCCATTCACAGAGCCCATTGGTGCATTCTTCTCTTACCATTTTGGCTGTCTGCGTTTGCTTTCAGTGTGCTATTAACACTCTTGACTCAGTCCTTTTGATAATTGCTTTTATTACATATTTTAGCCCAAAGCTGCAGTGTTTACATGTACAGTATGTCAGAGAGAAACCTTTGTTGTATGATTTGTTCTTGTAAGTAAAGCGTCCTGCCCCAGATTTCCTCAGTTTAGCATGAGGTCACAGCGTGATTGAAGGGAATTTTCCAAGGAAACCATTTTGGTTTGTGTGGTGGAGATTAATGAAACTCAGTGAAAAGGAACAAGTGACTGCACTACTGTAACTCACACCTGTTTCTAACGGGGGAATTTGCATTATTTGAGATATACTCCTATTAGTGAAAGGACTGAGTACCACCACATAGGACCTATGTGGTAATATTCTATATATTTTTATTTGTATCCCCAACAAAGAATTTACTAACTAACAAGCATGGATGTAGCTTATTCCTCTGTGCCATACCAGCTCCATTGTTATTAAAAACACATTAATGAGCCACAACATGCACAGGTTGTAGTATGACAAACATCACCATCCTTATGCTGTAAATACTTACGAGGGCTCCAAACATGTATTAATCCGTAGCAGAAAATAGTCTTCAGTAGTCTCTTGAGTAACAAATTTTTCCACCTAGCTGTAAATATTTACTTCTACAGCCATTTATAGCCAATATCTGCACACATCCTATTCTCTACTGGACCTCCATGATGGCACCTTTAGCTGCAGTTCATTGCAGATTTGCAGGGGGGGGTGCCTGTTCAGGTGGAACAAGATCATAATGTTTTTTGTTGCATGATTGGATTATGGCTTTATGATCTGCATTGCTTTTGGCCTTGTGTGTGAATGTGTCTAAAAGAGGGCTGGGGAAAGATGGGGGGGGGGGGGATGATAGAACCGCTTTTATAGACAACATCATTAGATGGACTAGCAGCCCCCCAAGGTCTATGATAAATGAGCTACAAGTCCCTGGCCACATTATGCACAAACTCACACACACGCTCACTCCTTAGCTCCGATGTGGAGCCGTTGACATTTCAAATGGATGGGCCTTTGTGCTGTCAGCTAGCCTGGGAGTGAATGACACATGTGGAGGGAGCAGATATTAAAGGAATGGGAAGGGAAGATAGTGAGTTGGTCACACCTTTTTTTTTAAAGTGTCTTTTTAAAGACAAAAGAAGCAAAGAGGTATAAAGAGATACATGCCATATCTTTTTATTTCTTCCATAATGTTTGTTTCTCTTGATCTAAATGTGTATTGTCTTCAAGGCTGAGTCATACCATCATCCAAATGCTTTACCGGAGCTTTCTGCACATTTGTGGGTTAACGGTGTCTCATCCCACCCCCACAGCAGAGGTATTGTCTTATTGTTGTGCTTTCACAGCTAAGACCGTAGCTATTTGGCCCAAGCAAGAGCTGAGGAAATGAGTTTTTATTCAGCCTTTAATTTTTGAATTAGTATGCACAGAACCAGACTGTTATTGTGCCCAGAGTTATTTTTAAGTTTTGTGTTTGGACTAACAAACTTATTTTCTTTTTTACAAGAGTCAGCTAGATTCCTCAAATTAAATTTGTAGATGTTTTTATGTCCTCTACTCTAGTATTTTGCCCTAAAGCATATTAAAACTCATATAGATTCAATTTTATCTCTTTTATAAGGTTGCTTTTTCCCTGATATCTCACTGGAGAGACAGACAAGTACAAAGTGATAAGTGATGAGATAGTGTGTATTTTAAAGCTTGGAGCCAGATTGTGCTTCTTTATGACTTCTAAAGTTGGCAAGAGTCCTGTCAGTTACGTTGAAGTGGTTTGAATGTGTGGGTAGAGCCAAGGTGATGTTTAAGGATAGTAAAATGTAGTTATTTCAGGGTGAGGTTCAAACACTGGCTTTGTGATCTCTGCAAGTTTATGACCCATCGTTTCAGCATGGCAGAGACTAGTTTTTTCTTCTCTTCTCTCTCACTCGCTAGCTGTCCAACCATCCCATGTTCAAACTCTTGCTTCTGATCTTCCAAATATTCTTCTTCCTTCTTTCTGCTTTCTTGGAGCGCTTACAGTAGTAACAGTAGCTTTGGCCGACCTCATTCATCATCGTCCGCAGAGACCTGCTCTGTGTTGAAACCCCCAGTCCCTGCTCAATCTAGTACCGTAACATGCTAAACCTATGTTGATGCGGTTTTTATGGACCCACAAGGGCCACATTAAAACCACGTTATGTGAGTTTATAGGCCAATGTGCATGAACATGTACACAGTGAGTGCATGTGTGCATGCTACGACCTGGCCTGCAGTTCTACCTTCATGAATGTCTCATTGATGGGAATAAACAGGACTGAATAATGAATTTTCTTTTTAATCATTTAAATACATGGCTGATGCATATTCCTGTCCTTAGCACTGAGTCACATTGCAGACTATTTAAATTATAAAAATGTGTAAATCATGTTTTTTTGGGGCCTTTTCTGGCCTGCTCAACCCTTTCCCCCGAACTGCAATTTGCCAGTCACAGTTTATCACTAGGCACGGCAGTCTTTTAGGCAGTCATCAGGCTTTTATTTTAAAAAAGATCTAGCCTCCTCCAGAGCTCCTGATAAGCTTCTGTTACCATCTGGGTACTTTTATTTTGAAACTACAGCCTTCTCCAGGGACCCTGGTAAGCTCCTGTTACCATCTGGGGCTTTTATTTTGAAACTACAGCTAACTCCAGGGACACTGGTAAGCTCCAGTTACTTGTATGGGACTCTTATTTTCAATGTTGAGCCATCTTATGTTCCCATAGTGATGCTACCATGGACACATGTGTGCACGTATACTTTATGGTTCTAATGGTGACGTAACTGCTGAGTGACTTTTGGGTCAAACAGTTGAATTTAATAGAGATGGTGCAATCAACAGAGGAGTTGTGCTGTATTATGTAATGGTTGGCATTTTTTGTCTCATTCCTGTGGTCCTTGGACTTTCCTCTCAGCTAGTTCTTCTCCATATTTTTCCTTCTTCAACTGACCTTAAAGTTTGACTCGCTTGTGGAACAAATTCCATTACATTCATTTCCTCAAAGTATCGTACTGTTAAACCACTTTCTTAGCATTTTGTGGAATTGATTAGGTAATACAGAGTAGGACATGAATATGTAGGTGCAGTACTACTGTTGCATTGTTTCAGCAGAGGTTTGCATTCTCCTTTGCTATTAAGGTGGGTGTGTGCATGTGGAGCCACGTGGAAGCATTTAGACGTGCTGAGTTCAAAGACAGGGTCACAGACAGAGCTGCCTCCTAGCTAGGAAGGATGGAATGAACGAACGAGACAGAGCGATTATTGCTTAGTGAGCGGAAGACTATTGCTGATGGAGAGACAATTACTGAGAGATTGTTCCTGAATAGGGAGCCGTATGTGGGTAGGAAATAAATGAATGGGGTCCTCGCTGAGGGACGAAAAAGAGACGTGGCGTTACACTGACTGTGATAGAGAGAGAGAGGGGGATTGCAGCATTCGGAGAAAGAGAAAGATGCATACAGGCCCACATCCGTCTCCCACAGAAGCCGGCAGCCAGTGAGTGAGAAAGACTGTCCGCTGTGCTTGGCTGCAGATGGGATCCTTTTTTTTGTAATTGCAGTGAATGAGGTCCCCAGTGAGGAGGCTAGTCAAGCCAACAGTGGAAGAGCTGGGCCCCATTCAGAGTAATCACTGTACCTCTGTTTTACTGTGCCACACAAAACCACCGCACCAAACTGGGGCGCATATATTTGTGGATTACAAGTACAGGTTTGGAGTAGGGCTGTACAATATGAGGAAAACATCTAACTGTGATTATTGTGACCGATTTTGCAATTGCAATATTATTCACCATATTGAAGGGAATGATCATGTCTGTATAATTCTTATTTTCATTGACTAATATTAAATTGTAAAAAATGAAAAATGATTATAGTGTGATTTATGCGTGGATCTGTACCAAAAATTTTTTTCTGTGGTCCCTCTGTGATTTGGATATTGCACTAGTCCATATTGCAATTTCGATAAAATTGCGATTAAAACGTCTCTCTAACTGGACACAGAAGAACATTCTCAATCTAGAAATAAAAGCCAGTTATTATAAATATTGTGATGAAAATGATCACTGCAATGTTTACAAGTTTGTATTGTCATTCCATTCTTGCAGGCGGGATATTGATTATTTCCTGTATTTGGTCATGCTGTTGTTTTAAACACAATGGGAAATTATCCATCATCCGCTAGCCAAATGCTGGTCGATTTATCATCACGACCAGACACCATGGAGGGAAGCCAAAACTCATTTGGAGCTCCTGTTGTATTTGAAAAATTATTCTGGCTGAGGTCAAAAATAGTGGCTGCACTTGGGCATACATGTTGGTGTTGGACACAGCAGGACTTTAGCTTCAGGCAGCACTCCTGTTTTTCCTAATCAGATAGTTCCCAGTGCGTTAAGATATTTTGGCTTTTAAATTTCCTTCTCTTCCACCTGAAAACTAAACCTAATTCAATGCAGCAAGGCAGTGAGGGGGAGCTTGAAAAAGTCAATATGGAGTAAAATGAACAATGTACTGTTCTTTCTCTCCGGCATGAATTGGACAGGTCTACATGAGTTTTTTTTGTGGCTCCACTTTTTAGCTGGCTCTGCTGACGTAGCTCTGCACCTGATGATGTATATTATATGTGATTAAGTGCTTTAATTTCCCCCAGAAACACAACCTACTTAATAAAAAGTATATGTATTTATTGTTTGCCCATTACTGTCCACCTGCAGTTTGGATGGCAGCAATGAGTATGGAGAGGACTGAAACTGAACTCAAGTGTTCAGTTCCCTTTTTGATTAGAAAAGAAAAGCGTAAGTGGGCATGCAAAGAGTTTAGAAAGCAGCCAGTGTCTCCCAGTGTCAGTTTCAGTATCCTTGATAAGTGTTAACCATGGCTCCTTATTACACCTTTCTAAGGCCTCGCTCAATCTCTGTCGCAAATCTGGACCAGGCCTCTGTAACTTCACCCGTGTGTGTGTGTGTGTGTTCTCTTTCAATAGGTGAAGTGTCTTAATCTCTTTTCTTGCTCCCCCTCGTCTCCGTTTTGGATGTTTTCCCGAAGCCTCAGTGGAATTCAATAGCGTCTCCCCTGCTGTGTCCCTGAGTCTCCAGCCGTTTGTTTCTTGAAGAAAGTAGCAGGGGAATGTGGCCTGAAATGTAATGTTTGGGAGGAAAAGTAGTTTTGTTTTTCACCTTTCTCTTACTTTTATTATCACTCTTTTCCCCCCTTTCTCTGAGACTTTATGCTCCTTTCTCTCAAGCCATTTCATCATGCTTATCTCGTCATTCCCATCATGATTCACTGCAGACTTCTGAGGGCACTCTTCCTTTACAGCCCTAATTGGGATTTTCCAATGATGAATCATTGTCACTACTTTGCTGGCATTGGCTGGGATTGATTTATGTGTTTTGAAGTGTGTTTATTCTTACTCTCAAATGCATTGAGTGATTTATTTGGTGCTTTTCCATATATCACTGCTATTTGGTTAAATTTCATTTGAAGTTGAGTGGCTGCAGAGATTGTAACATTGGTGTTAATGATAATGTGTTTTTGATTGACATGCGTTGATGCCACTGAGATATCCAGTTTGAATTACATTGAAGATTTTTGACTGTGGCATAATTAAAATGCTATTACCGACATGTAAATCATGCGTGCATCCTCATAACCACACACACATGTGTTTACTGCACGCCTAGTTTAATTATTCAATTGTGTTTCCACACCCTTTTTTGGCTCATAAATCATCTGTTTCAGCAACATGTGCACAAACAAAAACTCATGGCAACTGTGGCATCTGTGATTTGCTTTAAAGGTCCCATGACATGGTGCTTTTATATAGACTTTAATGGTCCCCTAATACTGTATTACAGTGTCTTTCCAGAGGTTCAGCCTTGGTGCAGAATTACAGCCACTAGAGCCAGTCCCACAATGAGCTTTCCTTGATGATAAATTAAAATGAAAACCTCACACCAAAATTTCACTTTCTGAGGTTTTTTAACATTAATATGCGTTTCCCCAGCCTGCCTTTGGTCCCCCAGTAGTTAGAAATGGTGATAGGTGTAAACCAAGCCCTGGGTATCCTGCTCTGCCTTTGAGAAAATGAAAGCTCAGATGGACCAATCTGGAATTTATGAGGTCATAAGGAGCAAGGTTACCTCCCTTTTCTCTGATCTGGTCTTTGCCTCACTTCTCTTCCCTGTCTTCAGTGTTATCATTGTATATATAATGTCAGATAGATGTGGACCACAGGGTTGGCTTCCATGACTAATAATAATACATCTTTGGCATATTAGGAACCATCATTTAAAGCTAAACCATGGATAGGGATTGTCTTCCCACAGCATCTACAAGTGTACTCACGGTACTGTGAGACACTTTAGATAAAGGCTTGCACCATTTCCATTTTATCATCTTGTGTCTCGAGCTCCAGAGGCTTTTAAGAAACAAAGCAGCCCTGTTGTGAGATTTACAGACCTCATTAATGCACAAGGCGTAGTACAAACGTACCGACCACCATCCACACAAGACTCCAATTGTTTTTTTAATGGTACAACATTGTGCATATGTTCCCCTCTGCTGCTCAATTTAATTGTTTGCCTGAGGTATGCTGTGAACACACACACACACACACACACACACACACACACACACACACACACACACACACACACACACACACACACACACACACACACACACTGTTGTCTTCAGAGCAGCCTGTAGGCATTTTAACCTCCCCCATCAGGCTGTTGCTTGTTTCATTTCCCACTGTGCCTTGCTGTCACTGCTGACAATGCGAGCAGGTATTTTGCCAACATGCTGTTTATTCAACAGTCCAGTTAGGTATGTGTGTGTTTGAGTGTGTGTCTGTCTTCTCTGGCTAGGTTAAGCCGTTTAACCTAATCTGAACAAGAAAATGTGATTGGTGGCCAGTTGAGGAGGGAGGAAGCCTATCCCAGCTGTCCTGCTATTCAGTGTACTCTTTTTTTATTTTTTATTTATTTTTCCTTGAGGGTAAGTTGTACTGTTTAGGCTCGCAGCATGCTTTAGACTCATACCAGGGTTATATTGATGAAGTACAGGTACTAAAATGTGAGTACTTGAGTTCAAATAGGGTGCATTAGGTCATGATTTTGCATAAACCATATAAATGATTCCTTTCCTAAATACCCCATCTTTCAAGATGGTACATTGGCACCTACAGGCTATAGGGAAAACATTTTCCTAACTTTAACATAAACTAAGCAGTTGGTGGGTTAACCACTGTACAGCACACAGTAGGGCTGAAGAACAACAGTGGGGGGATTTTAAGGCTTGCGGAACCACTGCTCAAGTAAATGTTCTGGGACAAAATCCTAGCATGCGTACTCTGTTGATTTTTGGCCCATTGACCTGCAGTTTAGCAGCAAGACACGACATACTCTACCTACGAAACGTTTAGAATATCATCATAAGAAAGGTTGATCATAAATATAAAAAAGCTAAAGATTTACAGCTCAAGGGGCAACCTCTAGCTCACCCAGTAAGACTGTGCGCCCCTGGTAGGCTGAGGCCTGCAGCGGCCCTGGTTCAAATCCAACCTGTGGCCCTTTGCTGCGTGTCAACCTCTATCTCTCTCTCTCTCTCCCCCCCCCTTTCCTGTCAATTCAATGTCACTTTTGAATAAAGGGAAAAGACTCCAAAAAATCATCTTTAAAAAAAAAGAAATACCGATTTACAGCTCAAATTACATCTTAGTACTCATATTCACAGCCCGGCTGTGTTAGTTAGGTTAAGGTTCAGGTGATTCCCTGGTGCTCTCTCAGCAGGTTGAAACTATCCCCTTTTATTTTCAGACTTCCCATATCTCTCACTTCTCTCTCTTTGTCACAGAAAGGTCCATTTCAGAGCTATTGCTGCTAAAATGTGAGTGAAAAAACATCCAGTAATGGTACAATTTTAATATGTCAAAGCAATGACACATTCTTCTCTCATCTGCCTGACAAAGATCCCTGCTGGAATTCATAGCAGGGGACTGAAGCAAGAAACTGAAATGCTTTGAGGTGTTTCTTTTCCTGCCTTTTCCCCCTTGGAGAGTTCTTATCATCAGTCTCACCCATCTGGTTTCTATCCCTGTTGACATTAGTCTGAGTGCAGGACTGCACAGAAGTACCTTTTAAACATCCCCTTACTTTACGCCAGTTTGCCTCAAGTCATAATCTTTTATGTCATGCATGTCTTGAAACTTGTTTTGAAAATCACAATTCTGCAGGGGCAGCAAGATATCTTGATTTAAATTTCCGCAAAGCATGAGAAGTCTCGATATTTCCCTTTCCAAGTTTATTGTTGTTGCAGTGGGGCATCAAATCCAAATCATCCTAACCATCATCATCATAACCCAAAGTATGAATACTACAAATGTCATGTGCATCCATTTATTGGGCTGGGGTGTGTTCATAGGTCATTTGTATCAGTGACGCTGTGGGGCTCTCTGTAAACCCTCAGCACACCATGGCAGATGGTGAGAATATTTTACTTGGCCATGGTTTGCAGGGCAAGACAGGATCCGAAGAAAGGGAGAGTGAAGGAAAATGTTGGAAGACAAACAAAGTAATGAATAGGTAAAATATGTCTGTGTCACCTTTTTTATGGTAAATGGAAAACTGACTTGAGATAATATGAGAGTGAGATACAGATTGAACTTTAAGCTATGGACACAGACAACTGGTGTGACTGCTTTACTAACTTGCTTGGGAGAAAAATAGAAAGAGGCCTGTTACTTTAATTGATGCATTTTCATTAGCCATTCATCTCTTAACATAAAGGAAGCATCGGCCACAGATAAACAGTGACAATAGGAGAGAATAAAGACTGAAGAGAGAAAGTGAAGTGAAATAGATGTAGGTTTTCTTAGCTATAGGTCTCAAGGGGCAAAAGGGCGACTGTAGAGTAGAATAGAGTGAGCACTTACTTTGACATACGACATTCCAGTTTAGCCAGCAGGAGAGAGGTCTTGGATTAAAATGAAGTAGGACAATATGTGTGTTTGCTGAATCTAGTAGACAAGAGCTTCAAAGAAAAAGAAAGATTTAATTGCAATTTAATTGTATTATTAAGCTCAATTGGACACATTTGCAGTTCCTATCAGTGTTTGCTGCCGCAGTCTCCAGCCTTGTTTATTGTCAGTAGCACAAACCTGAAACACTCACTGCGTGGGATCTACCACATTCAATGTGCCCTCTGACCGTAATGTATATTTTTATGCTCAGTTGTGAAACACAACCCCTCCTAACATACACTTAGTTCCAAGGGCACCACTATTATTGAATCTAGTTTGCTGCAAGAAAAGGTCAACAGAAAGAGGAAGCAGTTGCCACAGCTGCCGACAGCCCTTGTGACTCTCACTTGCTGAAAAACAACCATTTATTTGGCTGCACTGCGCTGTCCCATCATTAAAGATGTGTCATGTTTTCCTCATTAGCTGTTTCACAAACAAGAACGTTGACATTTTTCCAAGGACACACTGATAGAATGCAAATATACATGCTGGGTTATGTTTCTTTTCCCACGTCTGGTGCTATTTTGAGGACTTCTTGAGGCTCTATTTGGAAGTTATTTTTTCAGCTAGGATGATGGTTGCCCAGCTTAAAGCCAGAATCCACTGATGGACAGATGGTTTTCAAGGCTCACTGCTACACCTGCTAGCCTTCGTAATGTCCTAAAATACAAAAGCCATGTTTCTGTGGGGAAATGTGTAAAACTGGACACTGCCTTTAAGGCCATGATCTTGGCCCTTTCAGGCTGCTTTCACAGTACAGAGTTGCAGCAGGAAAGTCTGACTTCAATAGTTTTCCCAGACTCTTTAATTGTGTGTCTGCATGCGAGCATGCATGCCAATGAATGTGTCACTGTGTGCATATGCTACAGAGAGAGTGCTTTATACGTCTGGCTTTGCAGAGCATCATTCCACTTCTGCTAGATAAGACAAAAATCAAGTTCCAAGATAAAAATGTGTCTGTGTGCAAGTGATCGAGCATAAGCGTGTGTTTCTGGCTGACTAAGAAAGGCTCATTGATGGTAGTTGCTGAATGAAGGGATTGTGATTTGAACTGAAAGAACCTCAGTCTGTGCTCCACAGGGCCCAGTCTGCTCTTCTTAGCTGAAAAATGTAGGCACATACATATTGGTTATTTTTATACCTTCAAATTCTCAATCTACAGACTTGTAGAAGATTCCCACTTTCCCAATTTGATACCCAGTAAGTGCAACACCAAACCTTTTTTTTTTTTTTATTCTACTTTACTATAAACAAAACCTATATATATCTTGTTTGACCTCGGCCGGGTGACCATTTCCTCTGCTGAAACTGTTGCCCAGATGAGAGCAGATCATGAGAACAGGCTGTTCCATTTCAAGTGCCACTACAGTATAGTAAGCAGCGCTGGCTTTGTTTTTGAAAAGTTTAGAGCTTGAACAAACAGACCCTAACTACCTGTCACGACACATTGTCAGGTGTTTAGTTTGAAACTTTGGATTGTAAATAGGCGCTCACACTAAGCAAGGAAAAGTGCAGTTTGTGCAGTTTTATGAACAAAAATTAAACTAAGATGAATCTGAATCCTCTTAAAATCAGTAGAGCACATGAGAGCAGCTGTATCTACCCGGTAAACCTTTAGACGCTCCACCATAGAAACGTCTGGAATTAAGTGTGACATTTAAATACTAAAAATGTCTGCTCGATAAAAGATTTTATTGAAAAATTCACAAAAAAACCTGCTGTTTGGACTGCCAGTGTTCCCCTTATCTGTTTCCATGGCTGTTATTTCTATCCAGAAAGTGCTAGAAGTGTCACAAAATAAAGTAGAAAGGAAAGGAGTGTCTGACTTTTCAACACAACTTTCCTATGGAAGAGATAAATGACATCCCTTCCGCTACCGAAGAATCCTTGACCTTTTTTATCTTGACCATGTAAGACACGGCCATAGCTTGATACAAAGTTGGCCTACGTTGCTAGTGAGGGGGGGGATTAGCAACTGAGCGGTCAAATCAAAAACTTAAAGGTGTTATCTCAGATAATGGGAAACTATGCCTGTCAGTGAAAGGTTTATACAGTATTTTGTTCACAGTTGTAATTTATCAGTGCTGTTTGTTTCACCATTTCCAAACCTACATGTGTCAATTTTGAGGTTATCAGGCTTTACAAGTTTCATTTTCTACACTTGACTTTGAAGTCTGAAGCCAACTTATTTCATCACTAGCTTTTCCAGATTCAGTGAACTTGGCCAGCTACTGTTAGTTGTTTTTAGACGGTGTCTTCAGCTCCCAAAAAAGAGCTCAATCTGACCACGCCTATTGGGTTTAAAGTCAGTTTGGGCTTCTGCTGTCCTCACTTTCCAGCACTTCTGCTCTTGCCTTTTCATTACAGCTTCTTTTCACACAGTTGAGGTTAAAATTAGGTCTTTTTTCAGACGCGATGCTGTCAGGTGGGTGACACGTGTTTGAGACGCCCGTGTTATTCTAAGTGGTATTGATATTTAAAGATTTCACCACCATTTCCTCAGTGACATTGCCCTTTGCATTCCAGTGTCTTACATTACCTGAAAGTGATATGGGATAGCTCCCCGATGCTTGCACACAGGCTTACTGTAGTTATTGGAGAAGGGTTCGCTGATATTAAAGGAAATTGCTTTTACCTAAAACATACTTGGAAATCTTCCTCAGTCTAATAAAGTTCCCCTTGTGCGACGTGATCTGCTGAACCTTGCTTTCCAAGCGTTTTCAGCTTCTTGCTCGTGCTTTCCTGTTGCGAGTCCTCTCTTTTCATGTGCAGGACTGTGATTTGCACCCCCAAAAAAAGCAGAAAAACACATGGCTGATACTGACGTCTTCATGACATCATCTTACTGAAGTAAGAGGTAAAAAAATAAGTTGTTTTGTTTGTCCTTTTCTGTCCTCCTTTTCCTTTTCCCCCTCAGTCTGTCAGAGTCTAGATCTCTAACGCCATGCTCTGCTGCCTTCCTCTTCTTGGGTCACATCACAGTGAAGCTCCTGCGTCTCAGCATTGTTTTCAGAAAGCTGGACCCTGCATTGTTGGAGTTGGACATTTCGTGACAGAGTTTCTATGCAAGTCTTAATAAAGGAAATTTTAAATGTGCATAGTTGACCAAAAGTACTGTTTAGTCAAAAAACAATGCAAATGGGGGGATAAAGATGTTGTTTTTTACACAAATAAATGCAGACATCGCCTAGATTCTTTTACCTGTTGCTCCGCCTCCTCTTCTCCTTCCCCCCTCTTAACCTCCTTTAAACCAAGATTACCACTACCCAGGAATCCCTGAGCTTTGCTCCTAACTGAGGCATCCATCAAGATGAACTTGGTCTCTCTGTCATAACATGCACACGGGATGTTGTCTAGTCAATTTGTATCTCAGCTGTCTGACTGACAGCAGAATAACTACCACTGTTGTTTCTAGAGGCCTGGATTGCATGAGTGTGTAGGTGTGTGTGTGTGTGTGTGTGTGTGTGGGTGTGTGTGAGTGCAGTATGTGGGTGTGTCCCTGCAGACAGGCTGACCACACAGAAACAGATGGACACACACAAACACACACACACGGTAGCCAGATGGTGACAGATTTGGCTCACACCTTGGCCTTCGCCGCTCTGATTCCTCTCCTCCTCATTTTTCTTCTCTGCCTTGTTTCCTCTCTTCCTCTATTACTTTCCAACTACAGCGTAGATCACAACTGCACATGCTTATGTTTTTTATGTTTTAAGTACTTTAAATAATCTGCTATGTCCTGCTATTTGTCCTCTATTACAGTTTGCTTAAACAAAAGGTGTAAAGAGGAGAGATGAGCCAATGTGTTATGTAAAAATGTGTGTGAGTAATAGTGTATCTATTATAATTACATCTGCCTGTCAAATTTAATGGATGTTTTCCATCAAACAACTACATACTCCCTAGAGCCTCACCAGACTCACTGAATGTATAATAATAGTACACTGTAACTCTTCAGGGTGGTACCGTTTAGCTTGAACTGCCTCTGAGAAAATTATTCTGGGCTAATTTTGGGGTTTGGTTCCACGTCTGTCTATTTAGGAAATCCCAAATTCTGGAGAAGAGGTTGTTTGGTAAAACATTGGTATACACAGTACATGCTAACAACGCAATGCTATCTCTGCATTGCCAGCATCAGGTATAGCTGCATCATTAGACAGAGAGAGCACACACACTCACACACACACTATTTTCCCGGGGCATTGTGGTTGTTGTTCTGTTCTGAACACTCCCAGCTGAGCCTTTGCCTCCAGCTATTCATTAGACCCAAATCTGAAGCCTAGACCACACATCAGGTCAAAGGTCAGCGCCTCGTTAAGTGAGGAGAGGCTTGTTAAAAAAGTAAAAATCTACGAGTCAGGATTTTTTAGAGCTTCTCACCTTCCTTACCGGGTTATTTTTTTATTTATTTGAAAATAAGGTAAAATTCTTAGGAAAGGTTGACACGTGTGGAGACTTGATAAGTTTAAATGACTTGCAGATAACCTTTGAAAAAGACTTTATTCCTGATCTCCTCTCAATTCTATTACCAGCACTCCCCTGATGAGATGCTGTGTGACACTGTGGCATTTGCATCACTTTCCTCTTCTCACCTCCCATGTCCTCCAGTTACTTCTTTTATTTTTAATCTAATTTGCTTTTTTTCCCCCACTCATGTTCTTCTCTTGCAGCAACGTTCCCCTGGCAAAGTGCTGTTTGACCTGGTTTGCGTTCATCTCAATCTGTCAGAGGGAGACTATTTTGGACTGGAGTACCAAGACCAGCGCAAGATGACGGTGAGGGGCACACTTACAGTGGTATTTATTACTATATATTCTGTTTTGCAGAATATCTAGTCACTCTGATTATCAGCAACAAATTATTTTCACAATAGTACAATACATGTATATTATTTTTTCACTGTTTTTAGTGCAATATCTACCTAAGGGGAAACATTTAACAGAATCATTGTCTTGTTTGTCGTCTAGTTTAAAACCTCAGATCTACTTTTATCATCTAAAGTGTTTCAGTGGATTTGCCTAGTAGAATCTGCATTAGTGCGTAAAAAAAGCTACTAATGAAGGAATACTTTGGCGTCCTCAAACACTGGACTCTATCTAGGGAAATATCTTTAATTTAATAATCTGTAACTAATTGCTAGTGTATCCTGGAGAGTCTTTTGCTTTTGTGCAAAGCAAGTCAACAATCCAACAACAATACCTGACAGATATATTATGCTGTATGTAAAGAACAAGGAAAGTCTTATATTTCCAATTATTAGTACAACAGTACAAATTTATTTCTAGGAAACCTCAGAAGAAATAATGGGAAATGTCAGAATTGTACTGTAGAGATTTAATATGTTTATATCATATAGAGATTTTTACACAACTCATTGCCATTTATGTAACATTTGGAGTGCAAATGAACTAAGGTGACACAGTCCCAGCTCATGTCATGATTATTTATAGATGTGGTTATGGCAGTCCCTCTGATATGCCACTATGCTATTGAAGTATTAAACCAACAATTTGTAGAAGGACCACCGTCATTCTCACCGCAGAATTTTAGGAGAAAATCCTCAAGTTTCATCAAGCCTTTAATGAAGAGTACTTATAGTCAGGTTGTGATCTGTCCTCCGTAGGTGTGGCTGGATCTGCTGAAGCCGACTCTGAAACAGATCAGACGTGAGTATTTTCAACATGACTGATTTAAAAACACATTTACATTATTCTGTCTTACATTTGAGTGTCTCTGCAGTGAGAACAGCCAGCCATGCCCTATGAATTGCAGTCATTTAGTAAACATTACACACTGATGAACTCAAATCGTTCTAAATCAGACACCGATTTTAATAATAATAACCATCTCCTCCTCCAGGGCCTAAAAACACCATCCTTCGTTTTGTGGTGAAGTTCTTCCCTCCTGACCACACACAGCTCTTGGAGGAGCTGACTCGGTAAGTCTTCTCCACACAGTAACCACACCTATCTGAGTAAGAACTTTGTAGATTAAAAGACATGTTGTTTTGCTTTTGGTTTTCTGTCTGGCCAGAATGTTTTTCAGTCCTTTTTAGGAGGAGTTTCACAGCTGTGTCTGAACATTTAGCAGAGACCTTGTTACAATATCTTTGCATCTTCTTTTGTACTTTTTGTTGTCCTCGGTCAGCCACTTACCAACACTTTTATATCCTCATGCCATAACATCAAACAAGCTTTTCTTTTCCTCTTTGGACCCAAACAAAAAAAATGTCCTTCATCTGGGAACATGGCTCATTAAAAACTTAGTTTTTCCAAATCAGCTGAAATGAATGTTCTGACCACTTTGAGCCATAGTTTGGGTTTTTATTGTGAAAGACTTACAATTGTCACTCTGGAAGATATATTTTGGTGTTACATCAATCTCAGACACCCAGCTGTATCTGGAGAAGCATCTTTTTTCTCTTCCTGTTAGCATTCAAAGATGAAATCATATAGGACAAATGTACCACCTGTTCCCTCCTTTTCAACTCTTTGTTGTAAATTATCAGCCACCATCTTGTCTGCCTGTTGGTTTTTTTTTAGTCTGACTGGTCCAGTTTGTAAGCTCATTCGAGACTTCAGCGACAGTACAGCACCATTTTGCATCACCTAACCGAAACGTTTGACCTGCTGCCCCATTTTCTCATGATGCTGTTTCCTTCCCTCTAACTGCCCAGCTGGGTTTACTTGAGACCAGAGCCAAGCAGGAAGCGAGCCTCCCATCTGTGAGGGGATCTCTTCAGATTGAATAAAGTTACAATAAAACCGGGTTGTAATACTACTTACAGTCCGCAATAGCAATTCAGTTTATTTACATTCTGAAATGACCTTTCTATATAGGAGTTTTATTGTTAGTGGCAGGGTCAACCCTTCCAGTTCTCGATTTAAATTGCCCTCATATGCCAGAATCTCTGCAGAAATGTAAGACTTTTAAGACCGCTCCTAGAAAGCATAGCACTATTTATTATTTCACTTTTTTAGTACCTCCCAGCAGGATTTCACAATCAGTCCTAATGTATCTTGAATTCAGATTAGACCTTTTAATACGGTCTAAGGCCTTTTATCAGGAAAATGGAATTCAATTTTAAGATTTTTCAAGACTTGCAGATACACCAAGAGGGATTCATAGGAGACGATGCATTCATCTAATCCAGTCTTAACTTAATATCTGCCTCTCTGTTCACTTTGGTGCAGCTGAATCAGAGCTGTATGAAATTACTGCAGGAAGTGCAATGCAATGTGTTTGACACTGAGGTTTGTGCAGACTGCCATTGAGCACCAAAATGCAACAACAAAACAAGCGTTTACCATCAACCAGGACTGAAATCTGGAGGATTCTATCTCTAATTCCACATGAGAATATTATCACCATTTCAGAACGCTTTGCATAGTTTTCACCGACGATGTTTGGGCTCTCAGCTGGCCAGTTTATTCCACTGACCTCATATTGTCTTGAAGTGAGCCAGCTGACTCCAGCGTTGAACAGGAAGTGGGAACACAGCCGGTTTTTCCCCCTCTTTGTTTAACTCTCACAGCATTTCACTGTTGTCAGTGTTTCCTTTGATGGGTAATGTGTGCAAAGGCAGACCAAATATGTATGACGGACAGATGGAAGAAAGCGCTAGACGATATACTGTATCATGCTTCTATTAGCCTTTCATTCAAAATGGGACGTAGGCCATCGGTGCTGCTTTAATATGATGGAGGTCAGTGGTGCCGGCAGGATTTTATTTCATGGTACGCACAGAAACTGCCATAGCTCTCATACAGTAGCTCGTTTTTGCAGAAGAGTTGTGCAGAAGGCCAAATGCACATCACGCAGCCAGCCACATAGAAACACACATGCACACATTCCAGGTTTCCACGGCGAAAATTTCAAAAATAATCAATATTATAGGCCGTTAAAACTCTTAAACGAGCTGAAGCATTGTGTTCTAGGTCTTAATGTTCAGCTGCCGGCACCACTGATGGCGGTGAGGACTAATATTGTTGAACAGAAAGAGATTTTAGATGCTACATGTTGTATGTTACATTTCTTTCCCATGTCGCTAATACATTAAGTAAAATAGCACTTTGGTATCTTTTATGAGTTTGAATTGGCATGATGTATTTTTCACACTAAATTGGTGCAGCGTTCTTAAATAGTAAAATGACCCGAGGCTAAAATAAAAAGATATTGAAACTCGCCAAAGCCTCATTAACTTTATTAGAGAGATAATCATGCAGTTATAAACGGTGGATTTGGATATCACATAAAAAGCTGCTGTGGACCATTAATCACACACTTATACACACATGGCTACACTCTGAATGTGCGCCTCTGCCAGTCCACTATTTGTCCTTCAACAGAAAGTAGAGAGCTGGTGAATCAGCTGACTGAATGTGTTTGTTCTTTCATTGGCTTCATTGTTACCCTGAAATATATAAAACATCCAAGAAAGAGTTTATGGACTGTGTATGTTTTGTCTTTGAGCTGATTGTTGGTTTCGAGGTTAGCTCTGTGGGTGTGTGGGTGGGTGTATGTGACTTTACTTATGACGTCCACATCAAGTTTAATGATTAACCAAAAAGGGCATAAACTCAATTAGGGTTTGAGGTCAGTGGATTCAAATTATCAGCTGTGTGTATAATTACCAACTGTTTGATGGTAAGCTAATAACCTTTTTTAACTCCTTGCTTTCTGTCTTATTTCCCTCCCACACTCTCTTCTATTTCTGTCTGTGTTGTGTCTTTTATTAGGTATCTGTTTGCCCTGCAGATTAAACACGACCTGGCATGCGGTCATCTCATCTGTAACGATACCAGCGCTGCTCTCATGGTCTCCCACATCATTCAGTGTAAGTCCATATCACACACATTTATGTGTAGTTTTTGAATCCTTTACGGATGGGGGGGGGAAGTCACAGTTCTCTCTCACGCGCCAGGTGACGAATATCACGCATATTAGCATTTTTTATTACTGTTATTTCGCATTACTGTTAAATAAAGCCATAACACACAGTTAATGTCAGAGTAACAAAAGCCCATCACTTTAACAGCTTGAAGAAACCAGCAATTTTAGTTTTTCCATGTCTGAAATGAACTTAGTTCTCATTGTGGGACCCAATTTAATGAAAAAGCAAAGCAAAATGGAAGACTGACTATAAATCACCAAACACACAAACACATAACATATATTCCCTTTTGGGGGTATTTCAGCAGCACTTACTCTAGTTTAATTTTAAACTGGTTTAGTTGAATACCTATAACACTAATGGGAAGAAGATCTGATCATCTTTTGTCAGGATTCAGATTGCTCAAGCAGGACAGATGCTTGCCAGCATGAGACCATGATCCCAGATCATATGTTGCCCTCCTGTCCCTCTTTCTTTATTCCATTGTCTTTCCAGTTACATAAAGCATCAGTGATCCCCTATAGTTAGATATTTGAATTAAAGGAACACTTTATTTCCATCACACAGCACCTGCTCCTAAAGCTATGTGTCTTCATTGCAGCGGCCGTTATGTGAAGGATGTAGAATTTATGGATTCAATTCAGTCTTGCAGACAGCGGCAGGGCACCTACACACAGCATGCTGTATGATATCACTTGGTTGCCGTGGTAACCACCAGTGCTGTGGCCTGTATTTGCACCTGCGGGTGGTGGTACAGTACACTATGAGGGTTTATTATTGCTAGTATTGAACAGATGGAGAGACATGCATCCGCACACTTCATCTGATGTACAGCAGAGTAGATTAGGACGGGGTATTAATAAGAAACTATCTAGAATAGAGGCATGTAAAATAAAACTGTATGTTTTCCTTATTATGTTGTATATGGTTAGATTCATGCTATCTTTATCTTGGCTGTCTCCTCTTTTTCTCAGCAAACTGCATCTTTATTAATCCTCCCACCCCATTTCTCTCTTCTCTTTTTCGCTCCAAATAAATATTGAATTCTCACCCTTCTGCCACCTCTCCTCCATCTCCTTTTCTCTCTCTCCATCAGCTGAGATAGGAGATTTTGATGAAACCCAGAGCTGGCAGCATCTCCTCCACAATAAGTACCTGCCCGACCAGGACGCCATCAGAGACAAGATCACTGACTGCCACCGCAAGCATGTGTGAGTTATCACACACACATGTCCACACATGCATTAACTGTAAGTTCAGACTCACATGGACACACATTTGGTTTTAAGTAGATAAAGGTAGGGCACTCTACAAGCAATGATATTACATTAAAGTAGCAAATTAGCATAAATTGAATGTTTGTTTTTTTTATAGATATCCCTCTATACAAAACATGCAATTTATACTATAAAGTATGCAAAATTGCTTGTTTTTTATGACCAACATTGCAAAAGCCAAAGTTGGCAATGACATAAAACTGGGAAAAGCAACAAATACTCACCTTTGAGAAGATGGAATTGGCAAATATTTAGCTTTTTTTGTACAAAAAAAAATATTATTGTGACTCACCGCTAATGCATAGAATAGGTGTACTTCTAAATTAAAAAATCTTTCATCTCTCAAATGCTTGAAAATGCACTGCTTTGAATATTCATTTTACGTGAAAAACCTAGATGATTTAGATACACGATTCCATTAGCAACACTGTTTACCTGTAAATAGCTGGTCAAGATTATACTTGCTTGAAAAACAATAATGAGCTAAACTTTAGTCTGACTGGGGATCAGTTTTCACACACACACACACACACACTTCCACAGCAAGTCTCGTCTCACACACACTGCAACGTTTATCTCTTTATTCAAATGTGTGCGTTCACAAACACACCCATTACACAATTACACCCAACCCATAAGTCTCTCTCCTGCAGAGATGGTTATCTTTGCAACCACAACTCACACACTCATGCACACACACATACAGTACACACTTTTAATCTCTCCCCCGCAGAGGTGGCTATCTGCAAACATACCACATTGCACTCCCTCTGTGCCCCTGCGACCACACATTGTCCCAGCCCACCTCTCTTCTCATTTGCATTATAGCTGTGCTTTACCCACCGCTGTTTGCAAATACGTCACAAATGTATTTCCTTGTTTTTCTGAACATGCAAATTGCCCTAAAACCCTAACCACATATAGGTGCTGAAAACCAAACCACTGACTTGTTGATTATTTGTTACAGTCACACGGTGAACCACATACTCTTTCTGTGGCCTCCTGCCTCCCCCCCCCAAATCCCTTAGCCGACACAGGAAGGAAGTGGCTAATTCAGCAGCTCATACAGGAAACAGGAAGCTATTTTCAGATTTGTGAGGAAACAAACTTCTTTTGTGGCAGATTTTTTTTGCCCGCCCACAGTGGGTATGGCTATCCAATCCTGTGGGGTATTTCATATTTTCTGATTTTACACTGGACCTGGAATGGGTCATGTCTAGCAGCTGGAACATACAGTACAGACAATGACACTGGGGGAGAGATAAATGGAGGTGCTCTAACAGTCCCTGGTGCCCACCTTTATCTCTGGAGACACTCATTTTAAGCTAACAGAACAGAGAAAGAAGAAAGTATGATTTTTTTTTTAGTTGTGTCTTTCTTCAGCTTGAGGAAGCTGCTGATTGATGGATAATTAATGGCTTGATTGATCACTCTTCTCCACAGTGGGCAGACCCCTGCAGAGTCAGACTACCAGCTGCTGGAAATTGCTCGGCGTTTAGAGATGTACGGTGTTCGTCTACACCCAGCCAAGGATCGAGAGGGTACTAAACTCAGTCTGGCTGTGGCGCACATTGGTGTGCTGGTTTTCCAGGTAAAACCATAAAAATCAGACCTAAAAACCTACCTAAAATCTGTAATTGTTTTGCTGAAAAATTAGTTCTACAGTCAAGAACAAGGCTGCATAACCAGATTTGAGTTAATTCAATTTAATTCCTTAAATGTTTTCTGGAAGAAGGTCATGCATATTATTTTGTAGAAATGTTTTTGGGCTAATTTCCCTTGACTTCTGCTGTTTGGGTGCAGTGTGACCTTTATTAACCTTTTCTCTATTTGCACATATCATTTTGAAGATATTCTTGTGGTTTGCCACCTCCACTCACTCCACAACTGTGCAGCCTCTTAATCAATTAGGGGAGAAGAATGTGAATTTGTTTTGGGATAAGATGTAGAGAAAACTAGGAAGTAAATCTACATGTTGTGTATTGGGTTTATAGGAAATAAATAATACACATTTGCGATATGGACATTATATTAGTATATGCCTAGAAGTTATCAGATTGACAATTCCAGCAGGAATGTATGTTTGGGGCGACCTCTAGCTCACCCAGTGGGAGCGTTCGCCCCATGTTGGCTGAGTCCTGCAGCGGCACAGGTTCGAGTCCGACCTGCGGCCCTTTGCTGCATGTCTTTCATGCCTATCAACTGGAATGAAGGGAAAAAGCCGCCCCAAAAAAAGATTTAAAATAAATATATACTTTGATGTTTATTCTCCATTGAGAATTTGAGTCGTTCATGAATATTAATCTGTTTCTCATAATGTCTTTATTCAGGGGTACACAAAAATTAACGCCTTCAACTGGTCCAAGGTTCGCAAGCTCAGCTTCAAACGCAAACGGTTCCTAATCAAGCTGAGAGCAGACCCCGCTGTAAGTCCACATAACACCTCAGCCTTTACTTATTTCTTCTGTCCGTCCTGCATTTCTCCTTCCCTCCATCCATACTTACAGTATATCTGTCTCTGCGTCTTCCAGCAGAATGCCCACCATGACACGCTGGAGTTTGCCATGGCCAGCAGGGATTGCTGTAAAATCTTCTGGAAGATCTGTGTAGAGTATCACGCCTTCTTCAGGCTCTTTGAGGAGCCCAAGCCCAAACCCAAGCCCATCCTCTTCACCAGGGGATCCTCCTTCCGGTTCAGGTAAGGAGAGGACAGAAATTGAAATGATAGAAAATTACTGCATTTGCATTTGTGTTTACATTGTTTCTTGCTTTTCTCTCTTTGTACCTGCAGCGGTCGAACCCAGAAGCAGATCATTGATTATGTGAAAGACTCAGAGCTGAAGAAAGTCCCATTTGAAAGGTGAAGCTCTCTCAAAGGTTTAGAATACTTCCAAAAACAGAAACCAATCAAATTGATGGTTATTTTCCCATGGTTTGACCTCATCTGTTCCCTTCCCTCTTTTCAGGAAGCACAGTAAGATCCTGTCCAATAGCAGCATGTCCCCTCAGTCGTCGTCCTTCAGATCGCAAGTGCCAAAAGAGGTAATACACACTTCAACACTAACACACACCGACCTTTATTCATCCATAGTCTGGTTTTTGTTTGCTTTACTTCATATATCTTTCATTTTCCTTCTAACTTTACTTGTTACATTTACAGACGCTGTGTCTGTTTTTATTACTTCTCTTTCTCTCTTAAATCTGGAGCTGCTCTGTGGCCAAAAGTACAAAGCTGTTTTTGTACCAAAGCAGCTCAGGCGAGCGAGTGTGTTTGAATGTTCCTTCTCCTTTCCCCCTTTAATCAAAGTCTGGAATTCAGTTTAATGAGCCCAGTTGGATAGGAGTTTAAAAAGCTTCTCCTCCGTCTCCTTTTGTTTTCCTCGACTCGTTGCTCTTCTTCTTCCCTTTACTCATTTGCAGAGTGCCATGTCTGTCCAGGTAGCCGACCAGCCTGACTCAACCAGACTGGGCCATCGAGCTGAATGTAATGGCTCGGAGGAGCCGCCGGCAACAACCACCAATGGCTTCCACGATATACCGGCAGCGCCCGGCTCAGACCCGACTCAGTCCCGACAGAACCACCACGGCACGGGATCAGCACCAGATCCGCAGTTCCTCAACCCAGGTCCATCCTGCAGGGCAAACAAAGGCAGCAGCTCTTCTATTCCTTACATAGACTGCAGCGACATAGACAGTGAATGTGATGTGACAAAGAACAACCGGGCTCCCAGGGGCCACAGCAGTGCAAATGACAGCAATGCGGATGAGCCTTGTGTGTATAAAAATAAGCATGGGGGTAGCAGTCGCAATGGGGGGCAAGCTGGGAGTCTGTTCGGGGATGTAAATGGTTTCTACCACACCAATCACCAGGGGCTGTTGCAGCAGCATAAACAGCAGGGTATGATAGGGCTGCAGCAGCAGCAAGGTATGCTGGGTAACAGAAGCGCTGTAGATCAGTCTCCGGTGTCTAACAACAAGTTTAATGTGAGTCACGTGCTAACCGATGATGTTTTGCCCAATGGAGGTTCATTTCATGGCCACCTTCCGCTCCACAGCACGCTGCTGGATGAAATCTTTCAGGGCCGAGACAAGCCAGGCGCAGTAGTAGGGCGACCGTTAGGAACCGGGACTCGTAGTCAGTGCTCCAGCCCGGTGATCAGCAGCTTCCACCACCGCACAAACTCTGTCAGTCAGGCTGAGATGACAAACGGTCACGGTCAGCAGCGCGCCGGCCCACGTTGGGATGACGGCGGGCATTATTTCAGTAAACGTCCAGGAGTATTCCCAGTGGAAACTCCCACTTCCCCGCCGCCATCCCACCCACCAAACCACTACGGCAGCTACTCCCCAATCGCCTCAAACAACACACCGCCACATTTCGCCAAACCCTATCACTGCAACAACATGCGAAATCGCTCCGATACAGATCCCTTCATTCTCAGCCAGCTGACATCCACACCCGTCCACCAACATGACCCTCAACGCTCCGGGTTACACGCCCAAGCCCCATGTTCTGCCCCGATGGAGCGAAGAATGATGTTTCTCACAAATGGCAATCATGCAGGGAACCCTGTGGTTCCCGGTCAGGCACGGTCCAACACAGTGCAGCGGTTGTTCGGTCGTCAGGGAAAGCCCGGTAACAACCCAACACGTAATAACAATCAAAACCAGCCAGTCCAAATGATTGACGGGTCTACCAGCAGTGGCAGCGGCAGCGACTCCAGCGACACAGAGTCGGACACTGGTAGTAGCGCGTACAGCCAGCCTTTAATGTACGGCAACCCTGCTGCTGTCAGTTCCATGAATTCGAACGGCGTGAACTCGTCCCCGCTGCCTCGTGGCAAGTTCTCCTTTGGGAGTCTCCAGCTAGAGGAGGGGAATGATGGTAAACAAGAGGAGGAAGGAGTGTGCTACCGCTTTAATGAGGAAGACTTAGGAGGGCGGGTTTTTAGCTGTTGAAGGGTTAAGATAATGCGAGTAATTTGGTCTCACGTTAGGCATTATAATGCACAATAAATATAATTGTATATCTGTAAGGATTGTAACATCTAAATTTAGTGTTCTACAGATAAATTACTGTGTAAAACCTAATCACGTAGCTACATTAATAGATGAAGTACACATTTGTAAATTGCGGTGTTGTAGCTCTAGTCCACCGGTTTACACTAGGTTAGCTTTGGTATAAACAAACACATTAACTGCAAAGTTTCTAGCATATTTGTTGGACACATACTGTTTTTATATGGAAATCAACATTTCTGACATATTTGTGTTTTTTTTAACATTGAATCGAAACACCTGCCCTACTTTTACACAAAATCGATAATACGTCCATTCTTTCTAAACCCTATAATCCTCATTTTTGTATTGGATTTTGGATGCAAACTGCTGACTTTAGTCTAACTTTACGCAAAGTCAACATTTTGGCAGGCTATTTGTTAAAGGGAGAATCGTTCCTAAAGCCTGGAGGCACTTCAGACAGTTTTCTGTAAAGCTAAAGAATCAGTCTTCTGGGTAACCTTCCTTACATTGTGCCATAACTTAAAAACTGTATATTCAGTGTCAATGTACAGTACGTGCAGATGAAACATCCAGATTATGCAGGGAAGTTAGGAAATCTAAAAGAATACCTTCACATGTAGAATCCTGAATTTTTTTGGGGAAGATTATTTAAGCAATTCTCACTCTTTTTATTATTAGAATTAGAATTCAGATTGTAGCCCACCTTTTGTAAATACTTGTTGTTGAGATATTAAGGTGTTGAAGCAAGAGATGAATAGATTTTAAGGTGGCACCTGTTGGGAAAGCTGTTGAGTTGACCAGGATCTGTTGCCTCTCTTGGTCATCATCCCCCTATAGAACTCTTCTCTGGTGTAATACTGTGTAGTGTCCTAATGGAGCATTTTCTGTAAATCACACTTTTCTAATTTCACTGTTGTCAGGTGCAATAGGAAGGCTTTAAGATGATAGCTGGAGGTCTTGGATGGATTTCAATGGACGTTTATAGAGGGAAGCAGTTTAATGTCGGATGTTATATACAGATAGTGTTTTTTTGGATTGTGTTTAACCACAAGGATAACACAGATTGTCAAACTGAGAGATATTCCTCTTAATTGTACAGTATATCTGAATGTTGTTGGTTGATTGTTGAGTAATACACTTGACTTGAGTAAAATGTGTTAAATGCGTGGGAGGAATTCTGTAGCTAGCGGCCGCTCTGCCTTTCTCAGTTGGTTTTGGCCCGAGCTGATTTTCTTCGGAGCACTTTTTCATGCTTTCATTCAATTTCTGTTTGTCTGTTGTGGGCAACTTGCACTGTAATTTGAATGTTTGTGGTAGCGACGTTTTGTAGTAGTTCTCTTTTGTATTTGCAATTAGTGGAGTACATTTCCATCAATTAAAACATTAGGGAGAGTATGACTTGTTATATTTTTTATTTTTGATAATATCTGAAGCTCCATGTGTTTCTACATTTCTACTTAAGATGCAGTCCTTTTGGCTGGTCATGGGCTTTCTTTCTATGGTTCATTTTTCTTTCTTTCTTACGCACACAATAAGCAATAATCAAACCTGCCAACCATTGTTCTTAAGGTTGTGACCATCCACAGCTGTCTGCTTTCCTTGGCTCGGCCCCTGGCATGCACTGCAACCACACACAGGAAGCGTGGCTCACTGTTATCTTCCACTTTCTGAATGCTCTTCTGTTTATTGAAGGTGTGCTGGCACTCCATTCCAATCACTGTCATTTGCTGGCTGTCTGCTCACTGCAACACATGCTTTTGTGTTTTATATAGCTACTAGCAATTCATTATGTATTGTTAACTAGCATACATTGGAACTGATGTATGAATGATTGACTCGCAGTGCATCAAAGCACCGATTTAAACTGTACATATTTTGAATTCATTTCAGGAAACTATTAGAAATCTGAGCTGGATTTCCAATTTCAGAGTTACCTTCTTAGCTACTTTTCAAATGTTATGCTATAATGTAAGGCGCCTAGGCACTCCCTAAAACTTGACTTAAAGGGTTTAATCTACAAAGTGACTTAAGGTGGACTTAATATCATCAGAATCTCATCACGTGTAGTCACCTTCTAAAGCCAAACAACCTTTTCTTTCCTCAGAGCTTCTTCCTGAAACAAAATGTCCATGCGTCAAGCTTTGTAAATGCACTGTTTTTCAGCATGTTGGTGGGAACCGTTTTCCTTTTCTTGACTCTGAGTGCATGTTAACCAGGCGAGCAATGTCCCTGCTATTTCTGTCATTCTGCTCTGTTTTTTGCTCACTTTGTCACTCTATGTTTCTATCACGGGGCTCAAAAAATGGTTTCAAATGTTTGAGAAGCATTAAGGTGCTGTAGAACGCAAACAGAAGTGTAGAAATGTGTTGGATTCCTGTTTTTCCTCTTCACTTCTTGTGGGATATCGCAGCTTTCAGGCCTTTTTTGTTTGGACACCGTCATGATTAATTTACCGCGCCCGTCTTTCTCAAACATTCAGAAACCATTTGTGTTTTCACCCAGGTCTCCTCACTGCGCACAAAGACAAAGCAGGGCCGACTCAATTCCAGTGCTTTCTTTAACGGAGCGGGCGAGGGCGAAGGTAGACAGACACAAGTAAAGTTAAGCTTAATGCAAACGTAAGTGCAAAAACAAATATCTTTGAAAGACATGTTGTAAAGTGTGAAAGTCCGAGTATTGTCCAAGGATGTACACACACACACACACACACACACACACACACACACACAAACGCTGGAGTTGAGTCGTCCTCCTTTTCACTGTCACCAATTAGCCCTTGCAGCGAGTCAATTCCATTGAGGCTTTTGTAATCTTAATGTACTGTACATACAGTAACAATATGATAGATTGTGACTTTGTACTCATATTATAATGTGTATGTTAATCAGAGCCAAATTTTGTAGATTTGCTTTAAAACAAAAAAGTAAAATGATAGTTTTTTTGGCATTATACACGCTGTGGTGATGTGATCGTATTTGACTGATAACGTGCAGCTTAAAGCAAATAGTTCAACTTTTTGGAAAAATGCACTTATTTGAGTTATTTGCCAAGAAACCGAACAAGCATTTTATCCAAAATGTCAAACTATTTTCCTTTTTAATTTAGATAGTTTAAATGGTGTAAGGTGGTGTTTTAGCCTCACATCTGTGATTCCTTTTCTGTTTAAATAACACACTTTTTACTGACTGTCTTCTTTCGAAGGGATAAACCGGCTTTCTGGCTATTCTTATTTTCTGATTTGAAGATTCTCTAAAGCATACAATCACAAGAAATACTTTTTTGTGATCAAATTACAATCACAATAAATAGTGAAGATGCAAAGGTGTAAAATCTGCTGTCAATCTAGCTTAAGAAGTGCCTAAAATTCTTTTTATTCTTTACAAAAGAAAGGCAGTTAAATGATACTCACACTCTCTACACGGCCTAAAGACTCACTGGTTTTCTTTTATGCTTTGTCAGTCTTGTAACACTTTGTATTCCTGCACACCTGTCTTTTTTATTTTCATGACAAAACCCCCACTGGATTTTATTTCTTGTGACTTCTTTGAGGTTTTATTTCTTTATACCCTTCATCTCTCTTTTTAACACTGTAACTGTGTGCACTAGTGTCAATAAAAAACAACCTAGTATGTTTAAAGAAAAGGGACTCCAGAATTTTCTGTAGATGGAATCGACGTCCAACCGCCCCACCCCTCAAACGCCCACCCACATACCCTCCACCCGTTCTAGTTGTGCCCCTTACATGTCTTGTGTTGTGGTAGCTAGCCTGTAGAGTAGCGGTTGTTGCATGTGCACACGTGATTCGACCCGTGTCTGTCACTGTTTCATGTTGTCTAGCTTGTTTCTTCACGTGTTTTTTGTCGTGGTAGTTTGTTTTCTGTATGGTGGCAAGTTCTTTTATAGCACCCGTCACAGATCTGCACTGTGGTTGCCATGGTTTTACCATCCAGTTTGGTGTATAACAGTGGACTCTTTGGAAACTTTGCACCTGGGCAAGTATACGGTCAACTTAGTACCATGTAGTGAACCTTTGTAGTGACTCTAGCTGTAGTGCAAACTTTTTATTCTTCTGTCCGGATGATGATATTTCCCCAAAAAGTTGCCAGAAATGGATTTCAACTACAATCATACCAGACTTCTTTTTTAGGCATCATCCCAACTAGCAAGACTATCACACATCTATAGAAGATCATATCTATAGAGTATTGTAAGGGAAATGGAAACGTTAATAAACTACTGATGAATTGTTAAAAGGTAGCAGTGCTATGTTTTCTACCAGGGCTAAAACGATGGATTAATCGATTAGTCAAAAGAAAGTTTATCTTAATTATTTGTCTTTTTACCCTTATAATGCACAGATATGTCTTGCAAGTAAACTGACTTGAATAATCTGTAGCTCCTTACTAACATCTCCTTAACAGTTATTTTTTCCTTCTTTTGATCCTTTTTTCCCCTATTTCTTTAACCAAATTTTAGATTTAGATAATAATCCAAATAAAGAAGTAGAGTAGATGTAGCCTCCTTCTGAGTTGAGTGATTGTAGCATTTCTGTCATGTTGCGCCCTGACTGAACATGACAGCTGGGTCCTGACCCATAGTGTAAGACTGATTGTGTAGCATTGTCTAACTTTGCAATTCATTGCCACATGTGTTACATTTAGAGGAATATTTTGGGGAATATTTTAAGCTTCTAAATGCAGGGTGAATGTAGAAGCCTGAGTAATGAATGAAAATGTCACTATGAGATTAAATAAGGAATAGTATTGAATTTCATGAATCTTTTTTTAACTCCCTTATCCTCTCCTACCATCTTCTCCCTTATCTCACTCTTTGTTCTATCCCTGTCCCCGTCTCCTTCTGCTTTCCATTTTCCTCTCCTCCCCCAGAAAGTCCCGGTTCAGAGTACTCTCCGGAGGGAAGTCCCCATGTGGTCGTTAACGGCAATGGCTCGGTAAATGGCCGGGGGACGGGCAGCATCGGTGTCCTGGGTCAGAGTCCCGAGGGACGGCTGCTATCACCTCTCACCAGCCCGCTGCTCACTGATGCTGGATGTGTCCGCCACGATGACGAAGACGAGGCAAGGAGGAAGGTAGACATAAAGACAAGGGAGAGTGTGGATGGAAAATTTCATTTTGTGTATCTAAAGAATCTAATAAGGGATTTATCAGTGGATTTGTAAATTTATGGATTGATCTAATCTTTCTATTTGTGTCCAGAAGTTTCCCACAGACAAGGCCTACTTCATAGCCAAGGAACTGTTGACCACAGAGCGGACCTACCTCAAAGACCTGCAAGTCATCACAGAGGTAAGTTCTAGAGTTACCATATTTTCTTAAGGTGATGTACTTGAGTCTTTTGCCAAGGTTGATGCCGAATGCAAGGCCAATCTCAGCTGGCTGACCGAAATCTTTTAAAAGCCATCTGTGCTCTGACCAGGAGCTAGTCTGCCTAAGTGTAAACACATTCCCTAAATCCAACAGCCCCAGAGAGAGAGAGTAAACCCAGCTTGTTCTGTTTAAAGCCTTGTTACTGGAATAGTGATCCAACCCTGGTTGTTTCAGCTTTCAGAGTCTGATATTTTGAGAAATTTTGAGACATTTTGAACTGAAGTTGGTCTTTTAAAAGCTTATGTGTTGGGACAGTGAGTCATTGTTGGTTTGCACTGGAGTCAGGATGTGAATTTGATGTTTTTACAGTCCACATGTTGGTAAAGTGAAACCAAAGTCTCAAGCTGATGGTCCTTTCTGTCATGGACATTAATATTACATTGGGGTATTAGAGCTGTTTCAGCTCTCTGTTCCAGTATTTTTAATCCCCATCCCGAAAATAGGCTTTGATGCGCATTTAGTTTGGCCCAAGACCGAGGACTGAGGTTGAACATCTGAGGCTTTATGAGCATGTGTCTTGTGCAGGACAGAGGACATCTTCCCAGTGAGCATATTTAAGTTACTTGTGTTTTCTAAATGACACTCTCTCTCAAGAAATCTGTGCATGTGTTAGAATTTACCTCCTTTTTGAGCTGCCAAGCACTGTATCTTGTTTTTTTTAAGACGACACAAGACTATTTGCTCCGGGCCCTTCAGTTTACAAGTAAAACCACTAAAATCACCACAGTGGAAAAACACTCTGTGCATGCATAAATACAACCACTGCATCTTAAATCCTAGGCTGAAAGTGCAGCTTACTGTTGGTCAGACTGTGTCTTTGCCATTTATGTGGTTCAACTTTACTGTCTGTCTGTAACAAATGAGTGGAAAATCTGCAGTGGAAATTTAATGAGTAGAAATACTAATTAGGAAAAGACAGTTTCAAGCCCCTACAGCAGCAAGCACCTGCCTGCATCACCTCTAATATTTTGAAGCGGACTTCTGACCTAGCTGTGCTGTGGAGTGAAAAAATAGCATATTTCTACTCTCTTGTGTCTTTATCTCCCTCTCAGCTGTTTTTCTACACAGTAGATTTCACCGCACTTTCATGTGGGAGGAAGGCGTGTGCTGGCACTTTTTTTAAAACCTCTTAAATATTTTCTTTGGTCTGGCATCGCTCAGGCCTGAGATCCTACACCCTTCCATCCTTCCCAACCTCCCCTCCCTCCTTCCCTCCCTCCCTCCGAGTCCTTCTCCGAAACAGCCGGCCGGCCTCCTGTCTGCACGAGCTGTCATAATTGTGTGTGATTTACTCTGAAGGGGAATATAACACCTGTGTGCAAGGGGTTGTAGTGCACTCGCCTGGGGAGCCAGGAGGGTCAGTGTGTGTGTGTATGTGTCTGTGTGTGTGTGTGTGTGTGTGTGTGTGTCTGTGTGTCTGTGTGTCTGTGTGTCTGTGTGTCTGTGTGTCTGTGTGTGTGTGTAAGAGCTGGCTGATGGTTATCCTCAGTGCAAACAAATGTCATGGTGCTTTCAAGTCAAATCACTTTCAGCCCCGCCGACCTCCTATCCAGGGGTCTGTTGTGGGAACATACCTGTAATGTGTGTTTCTGTGTGTGTGGTGCCTCACATATGTCACTTGTAATCACCATCAGTGTCTGCTGTATATAATGTGTTCATTTGTTTTAAAGCATACTTTTCATTATGAATTATTCTGACAATTATTTTCTCATTAAATTGATTAATCATTTGGTTAATTAATATCAGAAAATAGTGAAACACCCACCTTTATAATTTCTTAAAGTCCTGAGAGCCATCTTCAAGTTGCTTTTTTTTGTCCGACCAACAGTTCAAAACCCCCCAAAATACGTGTGTGTGTGTGTGTGTGTGTGTGTGTGTGTCTGTGTGTGTGTGTGTGTCTGTGTGTGTTTGTAGTCCTTTCAGAGCGTTGCCGGGAAAGATGAGGCCTTCCCAGACTCTGTTAAGAATGTGATCTCTGCCAGCTACGATCCTGTCTACAAGTTCCACCAGGGATTCCTCAAAGAGGTGGAGCAGCGGCTGGCACAGTGGTCAGTACCTGTCTGTTCCCCATTCACAAAACGTTTAGCTATTTTTTATTGAGAAAGGCACAAGATTAACAACATTATACATCACAGTTTTAGCCCTTTTTTCCCCAGCCCCCCTACCCGTTAACACACACACACACACACACACACACACACACACACACAATCACAATCCAAAACAAAAACCAGAAAGTGTATGCCAATCCCACATCCCCAAACCCCCAACCCCATTCAGAAAACTCAAGTTTGGTACAGAAAATTATTAAGGACTTGAGCATTTGGCTCACAATACAAATTGTCTACATTTAAATGCCCCTACATACGATACATTTTCATACAATCATACAACATTTTTTAAAACCTACAACTCAGGTTTGGGGTCTAATCAAATATGCACAAAACTTCAATAAAAAATGACAAACAAGGTTATATAATGTGACTTTGCATGGGAACTAAATGTGCACAAGCAAAGTCCTTATGGGAAGTCCTTATGGGAATCTTGTCTGTGTTAATTCTGTAATGACATTCAGGAGGAGACACACACTCAAACATACATGCAAACCTTTTTTTTGGAAAGGGCCCAAGGACAGGCTGGTAAGATAAATGGGATTGTGGGAATGGAGTGAAGCTCTTCCAGTCATGTGTGGTATAAACATAGCTGGAGCCTGGCATCTGCTGGTGAATAAATGCTACTGCATGTGGAAGAAGATCCTAATTTCTTTTCTCTTCTTTAGGGAGGGTCGATCTAATGCCCACATTAAAGGAGACTATCAACGAATTGGTGACGTTCTCCTGAAGAACATTGCAGGTCTAAGGGTAACTACACATCCCTCTTATTATTTTATTTTGCACCACAAGCCCTCGTCTGCAAGATTTGGATTAGGAAGTATTAGATGCCTTCTTTGTGACTGTGATGTCTTTGCATCCGCAGCAGCTGACAGTTCATCTTCAGAAACATTCAGAGTGCCTGGTCGAACTGGAACGGGCCTGCAGGTGTGTGAATGGAGGCTACAAGAAAGGCCAACATTATTAACACGAGCCGTTTGAAGCATTTTGAACACACACATTTTCCGTTCTCCCTCTCTGTTCCTCAGATCCAATCGGAAGGCGGAGGCTGCGTGTCGGGACTTTGAGCAGCAGAAGGTTTGCTACCTTCCCCCTCAACATCTTCCTCCTCAGGCCTCTCCACCGCCTGCTGCACTACAAACTCATCCTGGAGAGGCTCTGCAAGCACTACCCGCCCACCCATGACGACTTCAGGGACTGTAGAGGTACATATGTCTCTTTGTGTATGTGTTTTGAATGTCTTGTTTTTGTTTTCTATAACTGTCTTCTTAACCCATCTTTAGCGGCCCTGGCTGACATCTCAGAGATGGTGCTACAGCTCCAAGGCGCCATGATGAAGATGGAGAACTTCCAGAAGCTTCTAGAGCTGAAGAAAGATCTGACCGGCATCGACAACCTCGCCATCCCCGGGAGGGTTAGACTCTTTACATTTCTTTATTGGACTCTCTGATGTTATTAGTCAAAGTAACTACCTTTTTAAATAGTTAGTTTTCATGTTTCAGGCGTAAATAGTTCAGTGGCAAGACCTGCAAAATTCTGTAAATGTATTTTGGCCTTCTGACTCGAATATTTATTATAGTATGTCTGTTTTGAACTTGCAGGAATTTATCAGGCTGGGTTGCCTCAGCAAGCTCTCAGGGAAAGGCCTTCAGCAGAGGATGTTCTTCCTCGTAGGACATTTCACTACTTTTCAAAGTAAATCATATATTAACGATTGCAAAAACAAAAACCTAACTTCCATTTGTTCCCTTCCTTCCTCCCCAGTTCAGTGATTCCTTGGTGTACACCAGTCGAGGAATGACCCCGTCCAACCAGTTTAAAGTTCATGGCCAGCTGCCCTTGTATGGCATGACGGTACGCGACCATATTCCTTTAACAACATGCTTTTTTTTGTTTGAGTGTTTGAGTGACTTCAAGCACTGTGCTGTAGAAATAACTGGTACAGAATTAAAACCTGGATTGTTGTCATTCTTTACTAAATGTTTTAGGGTGAAATTGTGTTATATTTGGACGCTAGGGCTTATTTTTTACAGCGTCTGTTGTTATAAGTATTTTTTTGTTGAAATGCTTTGACCAAATTTAGGATTTCGGAGGTCTTCCGCTGAGGAGTGTGTGTTTTTTCAGATCAGAGAAAGTGAGGAGGAGTGGGGAGTCCCTCATTCGTTCACCTTGTTTGGACAGCGCCAGTCTGTGGTGGTAGCAGCCAGGTATACATGTACATGAACACACATAAACATAAATATTTTTTACAAGTCTTATAAAAGGGGTCAGCAGCATGGGTGGACTACTGAATGAGCCTACCAGGCGCAAAATGATCACAACGATACAAAAGACTTAATATTAAAAATCTATCTACTGTAAATGAAAGAAATCTAAGTAGGTGTATAAGACCAAAGACGGTAATATTTCCACAGAGTGCAGATGCAAAAAATAAACTATTTTTTACAGAGAATCTCTCTCCCTGTCTCTCTCTCTGTCTGCGTCCAGCTGTGAGTCCGAGATGGAGCGGTGGGTCGAGGACATCAGGATGGCCATTGACCTGGCAGAGCAGACAAGCAGCCCGAACACCGACCTGCTGTCCACCAGCCTCTCTGACAACAGTAAGTCAGCTAATGGATACTCATATTTCAGTTTGTGGATTTATTAGCACAAATGTACATTATCAAGAAAACTAGATTTGTTATGTGTCCACTTTATTAGGTAAACCTGTATTATTATTATTATTATTATTATTATTATTATTATTGTTATTATTATAGGCATAGAAAATGAGACACTATGGCTAAGATGTTGTATTAAATTACAATAGTGAAGGTGTACCTAATAAAGTTGTTTACATGCCAATACATTTGTACTATTCTCTCTCTATATATTTGAATGTGAGATGTTTTTTATTTTGACTTTAGTCCTGTTCTTTTATTTCATTTATTTATTTATTTTTCTTGATAAAGTGCACATGTGTCAGACCTTTGAGTTCTGGATTTGTGACACCTGTCCTGATTAGTAGAAATGCCGATCAGGTAACTATTGTTTTACCTAAACATCAACTTAATAAGTTGAAATAACTGCATCAGAGTTGGTCTGTCTGTGAGCCCACATCTCACTAGAATGATCAATCTTTTTCACACAGGTTTGTATTGATTCAGAGGATTTGAACCATCATTGCCAAATAACTTCATCTTGTCCAAACATCACTTCATCAAAAATATTGCAGGACTGTCTGTGGGAACCAGAAAGTTCAGTCATAAAAAGCCCCACAGGAGAGTTATTTCTGGATATGTTTCGATGGCTTTTCTTTCCAAAAATCTCCCCGCTGAAGTTAATGTGATGCAGGGACTTCAGCTGAAGATATATTTCAATCCTTCCCTCCCTTTCTTTTCCTCTAACATGACAGACGGCTGTTGTCAGCACCTCATGAATAATCTCACTGAATTGTTCCAGGTGGTCTTTCATCATATTTTTTTAATGTCACCCGATATATGTAGGTTCAGGCACCAGCTGTCGCCCTCTTTTCTCTTCTTCTTTTTTTTCTCATTCTTTATCATAAATGCCTGTCATGATGTTCAATGAAGCCTCCACCTGGTGACCTTTGGTTTGACGTCTTCATTGTCCCTCAGTTAAATCACCTGCTATGTACATTTTACCTCAAACTGTTGAAGAGTATTGGCTTACAAGTAACAACAAAAGTTTTTTTTTCCTTTATTTTTTTCCAGACTCAATTGAAATGGCTTTGATCACTGTTTTGGCTCAGCACTTTGTTCTGTATCAAAGACCTGCAGCCTTGTTAAAACCATAAATGTGGTTCTACAGTTATTTTATATTATTGAATCAGTCTGAATATTAACATTTAATTAATCTGTCGTGATTTGATTCATGTCTGCTTTTATAAATGTTTCCGTGTTTGCTGCCAGCACACTGAAATAGCAAGAATGAGAATGTTTGTAGTGTTATCTGTATTTAATATTAGGCAGAGGGAATCTATTAAAGCCAGATTGTTGTTACAAATTCACAATCTTGTACACAATCAACTCTTGTAAAAGGGTCAGCAGCATGGATGAATTACTGAATGGGCCTACCAGGGGAAAAAAACACAAATAGATCACAGAGACGCTGAACCACAAATAGACAGAAAGTGACTACAAATTACACAAAATGACTACAAAGAGTAACAAAATGACTACAGAGATGCAAAACGACCACAAAAAGACACCTAACAAATGACATAAAAGCATCTAAAACGTGCACGTAACGACTACAAATGACCCACAATTACTACAAAGAGACACAAAGTTACTACAAAATGCAAAATGACAAAAAAATAGATGCAAAATGCCTACAAAGTGACACAAAATGAGTATAAATAGACTCTTTGACACTCTTTGTGTTTGGATGTCATGTTTCTATGTAGACAGGGTGTGGGCTTCGTACATGTCTGTGCCCAGGGGCCTATTGGCTCATAATCCGCTCTTGAAAAGAAAGAAGCCAAAGCAGGATGCTCACACCAACCTTAGAATTTCTGGATCCAGTCAAGTTGTCTAGTGGCAGTTTCCACCTCTAGCTGCAACCAGAAATACCAAACATTAGCCAGTGATGCGTAACAAAACAATATTCAGGATGCTGCAGTGCTTGTTTGTCAGGGTTTTATGTTGTCAGCGTTTTTTAGTCAGCACTTTGGCATTAGGTTCTGTTGCAACATTTGTGAAGATGAAAGGAGTTGAATACCAAAGCCTGAATTGTATTAGTATTTTCAAAAACACAGCTAATATTATATTTTAATCTTGTTATAGTTACCCATAGGAAGTGTTTTATCTTCATGTCTTTAAACCCTATCTATTCTAAAGACCCATCTCTTGGTCATTTGTCAACATTTGTTGTTTATAAATGTGCTCTGTAGATAAATGTACCTGCCTGGTTTTAAGTGTACACAGAGTTTATGAAATGATGGATGGGTCATGTGTCTATTCTGTGAATTCTACCCAGTGAGAACACAGTTTCGTTCTGCTAACCAGCACATTTTGACTTCCCCGTCGTTCCCCAGAGCTGTCGGACAACGATGGAGCCGAGCTGGAGTCGGAGGAGGAGCTCTGCGGCTCGCGCTCATCTCTGGAGCGCCAGGGTCACCGTGGTAACACCACCGTGCACGTCTGCTGGCATCGCAACACCAGCGTGTCCATGGTGGACTTTAGTGTTGCCGTGGAGGTACCGGACTGTATCTCTTTTAATCCGCTTTCTCTCTCCACACATCACACACCTGTTCCTACTCTTAAGGAGTCCAGTCTTGTGTGTTTATCTGTGTGTGTGTTGTTCGTCTCAGTCCTCTTCTTCACAGGCAAAGGACCATTGCCTCAATGTCCTTTGTCCCACTTTTCTTCTCATGTCTGTGTTTTTGTCCTTTTCTCTCTTCCACACCTCCATCTTTATCTCTTCCACCTTGTGTCTCCTCCTATGTCCTGCCATTTTTGTCTGTCTGTCCACGCTGACACTCCTAGAGGCCAGTAGTAGTCCGGCCAGTGAGTTGATGAGGCCCCGTGGCAGTCTTCAGGGGGCCGTGTCTCTCTCTGTGGTTTGCCGGTACAGAGCACACAGCCTGTCGTTTAGTGACACCTGCTGGCGTAGTGAGGTACTGCAAGAGCCACAGCTGCTGAGAATGTCGTGATTCTCCCATAATGTCACTACAACTACGCAATAATAAATGGAGAGGACTACATTTCACTGGACACACAAGTTACCAAACTACTGGATATTTAATATTCCTGAAGTATAGTTAGAATATTTGATGTCCTGGCTTTGCATGAAGGAGTGTAATTAGAGCTAGAACCTAACATATCTTTCTTTCCTGTCTTTTTTTCCCCACCATTTCAAACACTATAATGGAATCAGTAACTTTGCTTCACTTTTTTGAGCCTCCTTTGTCTTTTGTGGACTTAGTTTCTGTTCTCTTCTCTTGTGTTTTCAGAACCAGCTGTCAGGTAACCTGCTGAGGAAGTTTAAGAACAGTAACGGCTGGCAGAAACTCTGGGTGGTCTTCACCAACTTCAGCCTCTTCTTCTACAAGTCACACCAGGTAAGATATATCACTATATATACAGTCAGAATACAATAACACACAAAGTATGTGGTGTTGGAATTTGTCTGATACGGGAACAGGTTTTTACTATATGCAAACAAATAAATCCTGCCTCATCATACGTGACTGGATAAGTGTTTGGACTTGAAGTGCTTTACTGAAACCTGGCATCAGCCAGATGGTTATTTTCTTGTTTTGAACGTACCCCTGGATATTGCTACCTCCAGAAAGCCCACAGCATGGGTTGTGGTGGTGCTCTGTCTCTCATCTACCACAATGATCTGGATTTGTCCCCTGTGCCTTGGCCTGAGCTGTCTTCTTTTGAATCGCTGGCATTTAAATGTAAGCCCCCTTTTCCCATGACAAAAGTTCTCATCTACCAGCCACCCAAACTCCTCCTTCATTCCAGAGATGTACAACCTCCTCTACATTGTGTAATCCAGACTGGATTACTGCAATGCACTGCTCATTGGGATCCCTAACATGAGTCTTCAGAGACTATGTCCAGAACAGTGCTGCAAGGATCCTGATGAGAGCGTGAAAAACATGGACACATAAAACCCCTTCTCTATTCACGTCACTGGCTTCCCGTCTCCACCAGGATTGAATATAAGGTCTCCTTCCTTGCTCATCAGGGTATCCATGGCAATGCCTCCACCTACTTTTAACGTCCACACGATCTCTTCACTCTGCAAACACAATTTGCCTCCTCCATTCCAGGATTAGGCTCAGCCCCATGGGTGATTGGGCTTTCTGTTCGCCCCCCCTCGTCTCTGGAATTAAAAAAAAGAGAGTTTAAACAAAGGATTTAAGCAATTTCTTTTTTAGCAAGACCTATGACTTTTAATGAACTTGCTGCTGCTTTTATTCTCCTGTTTTAAAGCTTTTTTCTGTCTTTTAAATGTTTTTGTGATAAAATTTTGATTTTTATAATCAGAAATAATAATGTAAACATAACATTCACAAGCAGTTCCAAACAACACACTAGGCCACACAGGGCCACAAAATAACAGAGAGGAGAAACAGGAGGGAGGGAGACAAAACAACACCTGCATAAACAGACACACACAGATAGACACAAGACAAGGGACCAATCTCACACACACACACAAACAAAAGAAAAGGCTACAGCATTGCCTTATCTGTCTTTTAAATTGATGGTTTTACCCTGTAGCATTTTGAGATTTGTTTGAAATGTAAAGTATATAAATAATATATAAATAAAATGTATTATTATGTTTCATAAAGACCATTATTGATTGATTTCCTGTCCTTCTGGCTCGTCTGCTCACAGGATGACTACCCTCTGGCCAGCCTTCCTCTGCTGGGCTACTCCGTCACCGTCCCGTCTGAGTCGGAGAACATCCATAAAGACTACGTCTTCAAACTCCACTTTAAATCCCACGTCTACTACTTCAGATCAGAGAGCGAGTACGCCTTTGAAAGGTACGGTATTTTGGGTGATCAGGGATGAGTAGGGGTTTTCAATAAATCATATATACTTTTACAGTATCAGTTTCAATCAACAACACTCTCAGACGAAATAGTCAGGTATACAGATGATCAGAAATGGGAATGGATATTTAATTTTGACATTTGATTTTGATTACTTTGTCTCAGAAGCTTGGAAAGAAGATGTATTATAATATTTATTCTGATTGCTTCATACATAGCAAGGCACGTTTATTTATATAGCACATTTCAGCAGCAATGCATTTCAAAGTGCTTTACACAAAACCTCAAAAATCTTTGTCAAAACCCTTCCTCTTCCCTGTATTTTGTGAAAACTATATCTTTGTACTACATTTTAAACTGGGTCATACTTGGACATTGCTTTAACAATGGGGGTGGCAGTAGGGAGGGTCGGAGGGTCGCTGGTTCAAGTCCACATACGGACCAAAGTATGGTAGTGGATTGGTAGCTGGAGGTGCCAGTTCACCTCTTGGGCACTGCCAAGGTGCTCTTGAGCAAGCCATCGAACCCTCAACCGCTCGGGGGCGCCTTTCCATGGGCAGCCCCCCCCACTCTAACATCTCTCCATTTAGTGCATGTATAGGTACTGAGCATGTGTGTGTAGTTCAGGCCTGTGTGTAATAACAGAGTGTAAATTGTAATTTCCCCTTGTGGGACTAATAAAGGATACATTAATCTTAATTAATTAATACTCAATCCATTCCACAATTTCACTCCACATAAAATAAACATAAACTGTTGTGTGAGCTTCAGTAATATAAGAACCATCGTTTTCCACCAGGTGGATGGAGGTGATCCGCAGCGCCACGTGCTCTGCCAGCCGCTCCCTGCCGAGCACCAGGAAAGACCTTTACTGATAACGTGCACAGAGAGACGCTCGCCTGGGTGAAGAGCTGGAGACTGCACTAACACCAGAAAAGACTCTTATTATATCAGACATTAATCAGAGATCCTCCCACTTATAACACTTTCTGCACCACTTGTGTCTGATCAGCAATGTCTGTGATTTTAGTCGTCCACGATGTAATTCAGAACGTCATTGTTTTTTTTCTACTCCAAACTGGCAACACAAAGTCTTGCTGGTAACGTCTTTTTTTTTTTTCCCTTTACCGATTGTTTATTTTAGTGTTTGAGTGTTGTTCACATGCACACATATATATTGAATATTCACCATCAACATTATGTTTATTACAAGGAGGATGTTATCTTCATGATAATCCTAAATGGTATCCATGAGAAGTATATGGGACACTGAAGCATGAGTTTGTGCACCGTTATGTTGTTTTTTTGCATTTCCTTGATAGATATTCCTGTATGATGACACCTTTTGTAAAGAGAGTATTACATGTACAGAAAAGGCTTGAATTAAGACCTAAACCAGGATTTTAAACTGTGCATGTGAACAGACTCTTGATAATGACATGTGTTTTCTATGTATAATTAGATGAATTAAATGTGATGCCAGTTTGGACACAATTAGATCTATCTTTTTCCTTTTTGTACAGTACTTTGATACACTGTGAAATGTCCTTTTTTCATGTCTTCCTGTGAGTTTTGCTTAGTTTAGAAGTTTGTTTATCCTCTGAAGGATACATGACTTTAACACTGCTTCCAACGCCAAGAGATTTAACTCGTCCATTTGCCAAATACTTTCTCTTATGTGCTCCTTTAGTTTTCTGGATTTTACTATTCTAAATAAAGATGACAAAAGATGTGTTCATATGAAAAATAAAGAGACAACTCAGAAATTGGTGTCTTCTGTTTTCATCTAACCCCCAGATGGGATGAGAACAACACAAAGAGCATGATGAGTGATAATTCAGGAGAAGTTAACACAAACCCATTTCAGGTGTGGCATATATTATTTTAATCCAAAGTGTTTGGGTACCATGCCAAACATTACAAATTTGTGCAACTATTTGAATACCTGAGAAACTGGAGGATAAACAACACAGAAGACGCAGGATTAATGCCCTTTTTGAAGTATATTTGCAATGATAAAAATCAATAAAGACCTATTACATATTGACATAGTATCTACTCTTATAAGGTGACTAACAGCAACATGTGTGACTCTATATGTTGAAGTTATGTCCATGTAGGTTATTTTCTTTTAAAAAGATGAAAACATTGTCGTAATTCTGCACTACTTAAATGCATTAAGACTTTTTTTAAATGTAGTACTGTAGGAACTGGATTACAATGCAACCTCCCAGTTTAATTTACATGCTTTCCAGTCTGTTAAGTACTCAAACTTGACAAAACTAGACATTTCTTCTTGAGATGTCACTGATGTCACTTTATATATTCTCCAACTGCTTTGCAGACAATATTTTGAGGCATATTTGTACAGATGTTAAAAAAAAAAAACAGGTAAACTTTGTGGCTCTTATTTGCTCTTTACTCTGATTGGCTCTCATTCCAGCAAGCTACATCAGTCTCGTGCTTCTCTGGTCACATACTCGAGCCCATGATCTCCATATGCGTCGTAGCTCTCATAGCAGGGCAGTGAGGGCCAGTCTGGCTGGTACGCAGTCGTGCTGTACATAAACGCTTCTGTGATGCTCCCTGCTGCCGGCCTCTCCTCTCCCTCTGCCTTCTCCACCCACTCCTTCACCTCCAGATCCACCTGAGTCCGCTGGTACATGGTGGGAACCCCTTCAAAGTCATCCAGGAATTTCAGCATCTTGTCGTCTACTTTATAAATCTCTCCTTGGACTCTGTGACCCTGGCTGGGGATGTTGAGGAGGAAAGGAATGTTGTACTTGCCGGCGATCACAAGTGGGTATTTCTGGGTGGTGCAGGCCGAGGCGAGGAACTCCGCCGTACCATTGGCACTCTCAAACATACGGTAGTAGTTGGGCTGCCCCTTCTTCAGGGTGCCATAGACGAAGACACGAGCCATGTGAAGACAGGAGAGCAGACACCTGTAAAATAAAGCAAGGAAGCAGTAAGGGTCATGGCATTCAAATAAGGCTGGCTAAGCAACTTGTCACCATGTTTTTTTTTTTAACTTATTTTGATTTAATATGATTTTGGACTGTTGGTTGCATTGAACAATAGTCTACATTTTAATATCTCTACTTGAAAATATTTTCTATTATCTACAGTATATGTCTACATTTGTAAGTGTAACCAGCACATACACAACTTGTGTAAAACTGGTCTGAGAATGTCGCTTTGCATACATCATGTAATGTCTTATAAATAACAAGAAGATAACAAGAAGAAGATAAGAATAAACACCTTCCACAGTTCTCTGTAAAGTGAAGCACCGATTTGAAAAAGACAAATGTCCCTGCACTGATCACATTATCCAGGTGTTTAAGACGCACAGGTGCGCCGGTTTTATTGAAGTAGCTCTACGTCGGCTCAATAATTAATTAACTGTCAGAGAAAGCCACTGTTGTCTTAAAATGATTAACAACACAGTGTGTGGACGAGTCAAAGTCCTGCATTCAAATGTTACTTAAGTTACGTGAATATGTATTCAAAAAGTACCAAAAGTAAACGTCATTTTAATGGAGTAAGTAGCGTAGTATAATTGTATACCTGTGAAATGTAGAGTAGTAGTATAGAGTACCGTTGGTTAACACGTCAGGTTACAAGAACAACAACAACAGACGTCATACCGGAGCGACCGATTTTTGCTCTGTTTACAATGTAAAACGGGTGAAAGCGACCATACTGTTACCCCACAGACAGTTAAAGAAACACGGATGGAGTACAGTACCATAGGCTCGCCCTGATATTCTTACCCTAACCAAAACCAAACCTAACCAACCCAACCAGAGCACGCGACGAGTAGCCTACTAACCATTCGGCATAAGTTCTTCTCCTACCACCCTGCAAAGAATACATTTCCCTACCAGGAATGTGATGGAGATTGTTTTCTTTTTCTTCTTTTGACGTTTTATGGCTTCATTTAAGATAGTGCTTCCTCCTTTTGGTTTTCAGATGACCTGTGTGAACAACGCATGCGCAGTTCTCAATGGCAAAACTTCAATCACAGCAGTTGGTTATTTTATCGTCCACAGGAGGCGCTCTCTCAACAAGTTTCATATAAGAGAAAGATATCAGGAACACATATTAATGTTTACTGATGGTTCAAAGGATACAGAAACAGGTATCATATCAGGAACACAAACCTCAAATTTCCTGAGTGTGTTCATAGTGGAGTTCTATGCAATCCTGATGGCAGTGCGATGGACTGAGCAGATTCAGAACCATACAGTGTTGGTAGCATAGGCCGTTAATATTAATCAATATATATATACAGTCTATGGTTGGTAGTGACCCTGTGTCAGCTACCAATAGTATTGGGAAAAGGGCAATCAAATAGTCAACAAGACCTTGTAGAATATGATATTCTTCTGACAATTATGTGTGAAAAGGAGAGGGGTAGAAATATTAGTATGGGTCCCAGCTTAAAGACGTATTGCAACAAATGAAAAGGTTGATAAGTTGGCAGAGGAAGCGGCTCAAAAGGAAACCATAGATGTCACCATAAATCTATCCAAGGCGGAGGGTAAAAGTATTGTATAGCAGGCAGGCGCGTCGGACTAGGGGGGGAAAAGGGGTCCCATACCCAGGGCCCTCATGTGAGGAGGGCCCAAAGAGATGCTAGAATGAATAGCTGTGGATGCGGGGAGGGGCCCATAGATGCCTTTCTACAGGGCCCAGTGCTACGTCCCTGGTGGCAGGGGACAATTTTGAAATGGCAACAGTTCTGGGAGAAAGCAAACTATTCTCCATATCTAGTAAGGTAACTGACTCAGTTGTAAAAGAGGAGAAGTTGGAAATAAGGTTATTATTTGTAGAATGAGGATTGGTCACACGTTTATGAACAGCAAATGATTTATTTTTGGAAAACACCAGAGTGGCTTGTGTTCATGTCAGGAACCTTAGATGGTGCAACATGTGTTGATTTCTTGTAGAAATTATGACCGCCAAAGACAAGATCTACGCAGAGAAATGCGAGAAATTGGTTTTAGAAGTATTTTAGAAGTAGGGTCAAGTGGGAGGTGAAAACATTTGTTTTTAAAATGTGTAATAGACACTGGACTGCATAACCATGGACAATTAAAGAATACCTGTATAACAGGATATAGTGCACTAAGGTGATAGTTCCATAGATGGCAGCAATGCAACTTTTTGAATGCCGGCTGTCGTAAAACCCCAAAGAAGAAGAAGAAGAAACTGGAACGACGCTGATTTGTTGATTACGGAAGGTGACGTAAGCACGTCTGCAGCCTAGCAGCAGAAAAGACGGCGTAAACAAAGCGGCAGCTACAAGGCAGCTAACGCTCAGATGATGTTTTCGCGAGTAAAATACTTTTTTCTACCTGCATTCGGTTACATGTGAAACCCTGTTTTATTTTATTAGTGAGCACAACTTTCATTCGTATGGTAACATAACTACGCATGCGCTGAGATTGAAATTAAACGAGTTACCAAGATACCGTTATCGCTAACGTCAGCTAGCTACATTAGCTCGCTATGTAGCCAGTTTAGGTTAGGAATCGATCAGCTGTCTAAACAAGGTTGGATAGTGGTGTGACGCCTAGGGCTCGATGACCACTTGATTCCAGTCATCTGGACTTGGACTGCGATGTTTAGCCTGATGGCGAATTGCTGTAACTGGCTGAAACGTTGGCGAGAGCCTGCAAGGTAAGTTCTGTTTTTATTATGAGGACAACATCTTTGCTCCTCCTGTCCTAAACATACTACTCAAATCAGTTTGTTTCAGTAGTTTGCAAGAATGAGTCGTCATTTGATGTTTAATTTCAGTTTGTGGTAACTACTATGTTTTGGGTTAAAGCAGTTAATTATATTGTACTTTATTAAACAACATATTAAAATACCTACAACCACTGACAGATCAGACAGATTAAAGTTCAGAAGAGTCTGACGTAAGTGATGACGGATCCATTATGCTCATATGCTAATGTTTGATTAATGTGTGTCTGTTTTTAGTTTGTGGATTTTTTTCTATCTAGTTTGTAGCCACAATTATATGACTAATAATTTGATGTTTTGGTTCAAAGAAGTTAATCATAATCTACAGTACTTTATTACACAGCACATTAAAGTAGCTGCAACCAGACATGCTGTATGTGTGTGTGTGTGTGTGATATATATATATATATATATATATATATATATATATATATATATATATAATTCTTCTCACTATGCATACATTCATGTTCACATTCATTTGTCCATTTGCAGTTACGTTTTCCACACTTTTATATTACTTTATTTCACATTTTACTCTATTTGACTATATAGTTATCTCTATATTTGAACATGGCCTATTCTTATGTCTTAGATAGTCATCTAGTTTTTTTAACATGTGATTTTCTGTTTTATACTGATTAAATTAGAATTATTGGAGGGAGCCTGAGAACTCGAAACTTGACAGATTGACAGTTTGTCTTGTAATGTTGAAGATCCTACTGCCTATGTTGTTAATATAGGAGCCTTCTTACAGATATTTTATATAGAGCTGATATAATTAAATCTATCCATCTATCTATCTATTTTACTTATGTAAAGTACTTTGAATTGCCTTGTTGTTGAAAACTGCTATACAAATACATCTACCTTGCATATTAGACTATGATATTTTATAGAGCAAACAGTTAATCTATTAATCAAGAACATATTTGGTAGATAAATAGATCTTGATAATAATCATCTAAGTTTTTTTTCAACCTCTTATCTTGGATTTCCAGTATTTGTTAGCTGAACGTCCCTTTGTGACTGGATACAGAGCATGTAAAACATTCTGAGGGTGAAGCAGCAGGATCAGCAAAATGTATTTGCGAGTGCTTATCCCACGTGGTGCCTGTGAGGCATCTGATCCTTTGGATTTAGTCAGAAATCCTCACCTAATCCTACAGCCAGGTCTGTTCAGCGGGTCTATTCCTTATGGCCGGTTGCTTTGAGGGGTTTGGAGCAGCGTGGACAGAGGTCCATGGGTTGGAAAGGGCAGCCAGCGTCACACCTTTTGGAGGTTTACAACAAGCGGCTGCCCTCATGAGGTCCAGGTGGCTTGAGAGGACAGTTAGATGGATAGTGCGATTGATGTCTTTTCGGCGCAAGTGTCAAAGTTAAGTATGCATCCAGGAGACAAAAACGGGTGTGTTTGTGTGTGCGATTTAGCTTTATGTGCATTTTCTTCTCAGATATTTGCAGTCTTTTCTCCTTTTTAGTGCCAGTTCATGAAGTGGATTCAGTTGTGTCGTTTTGTTTTTATATTTTGCATTTTGGTCTTTTCATTCTACATAAGAGTTTAATGCCAGTAGGCATAATGTCAACCTAATGATTTGCAAGGTTGCTGTTATAATTACAGCATAAGCATCTACTGTCAATGTGCTACATTTCTAGCTATTTTTATTTTTCTTTCTTTTATCTTTTGAAAGGTCTTCTCAAAAAGTGCCTCCAGTTTCTCCAATATTGTTGAGAGTTAAACTTTAGACCGTTTCATTCATTTTGGACAGGTTAGTTGGGGCTAAATGCTGTCAGACTGTGATTATGTCCCAGTTTAGGTAAACATGTAGCACATTATAATGGGAATCTTGCATTGCTTTCAGAAAAGTTACACATGTATATTAAAATCCCTACAGACATGGTCACTTTGCATTAGTAAGATATATGGACCATTGAGCAACTTGGTGATCCTCCCGGCTTACTGTCCAGGTGTGTGGAACTGTGCATGCATGCATACTTGCTGGGATGCTAGGATGACTGTCTTTCAGGATTCCCCATGCTTTTCGAACCCTTTTTGAGTACTGATGTTACTTGTTGGGTTTCCGTTTGCTGCTTTTTAGTTTTTGCCTTGTGTCTGTTGTCTGCTGTGTTCAGACTCCGCTACATGCAGGAAGCTTCTTTGTATAAGAGCAGATGCAATACAAACGGGAGTTCATACTGTATTTATCTGACTGTTTGAATTTGTTGATTAAAAAAAGGTGAATCAGTATATGGTAATATTGAGGATCCCTAGAATACAGTGAGAAGATTCTGGGTGAACAGAACAAACATCAATTCTTATTATTAGAATAACCATCAGCACTAATATTACCTTGAGCAAAGCAAATATAGTGTATCTCTGTCTTGTTTTATTTGTGTTAGCTGAACACTTAATGACTCACTCAGTATATTGAGCGCATCTCTGATTGTGTTGGTCATTCCGATTATTAATTGGCTCATCTGTGCCATTTCAAATGCATCATGAGACCAGCTAATGCTGCTTCTCTTAGCTCATTTCCTGCACATTTGGACGCAGAGCACCATAAATGGCATCAGGCGCTTCTTCTTCTGCCACTTCTAACCTGAACCTCTGGACCTGAGGGATAGTGATGTCTGTGTTCATGTGTATTCATTCTGACCCAACAGGAAAGTGACTCTGGTTATGGTGGGACTGGATAATGCAGGGAAGACCGCAACAGTACGAGGAATCCAAGGAGGTTAGAACGGTTTGTCATGAATGTTAATAATGTACATTTAGTGTTTTGCACATTTGTCTTGTCTTAAAAAATCTTTGTAAATAATAGAAAAGTTGAGTTTGTAAATCATGCCCTCCAACTTGTTACGCCTCATTTACTCTTCTGTTTAATATTTTATTATCATGTTTATTTTACATCAAACTGCCTGACAGTGATGCCTCGCTGCTTTCATATTTTATCACTGCTAATGATTTAAAAAAAAAAAGAAGAAAGAAAAGTTGTCTGATGAGGTTTTATTACCGACCTTATCGAATGCATTGTCTCTGTAACATGATTTATGTTTGCTGTTTTTTTTGTTTTGTTTTTGCAGAGAATCCCGAGGATGTTGCTCCTACAGTGGGCTTTTCCAAGGTTGACCTCAAGCAGGGCAAGTTCGATGTGACCATCTTTGACCTGGGTGGCGGGAAGAGAATCCGGGGCATCTGGAAGAACTACTATTCCGAGTCGCACGGCGTGGTGTTTGTGGTGGACTCCAGCGACGTCCAGAGGATCCAGGAGACACGGGAGACCATGGCCGAGGTTCTCCAGCACCCGCGCATCGCAGGGAAACCTGTGCTAGTGTGAGTGTTGTATCAACCAAGGAAATAAGACTTGACAAAGGTTCAACATTCATTAAGTTTATTGTTTGTAGTTTCTGAGTTAAAAAATAAATAAATAAAAAATAAAATGTTATTACCAAAAAAAACAGATTATAGAGAAATTGTCTGGCCTAAAAGTCAATCTTGAGTGCCTGGTCCAATTTGTTTCTGAATACGTGCACTGCAGGTTGATTCCTGGAGGGATCTGCTTTGTCAGTAATCAGGACACAAAGCACAGGTTGAGGCACAGAGAGTTTAAATTATTTCCCCAGGTATGCAGATAGTGTTGTAATCAGCAATCCAGAATCAGGGCAGAGACATATTTCCATAAGATTTCCAGCCACTAATAGCTATGCAGCTATGCAGAGATTGAGTTTGAGTTTGATAGCTACTTTATCTTTCTTTTCAAAGATTGAGTTGGTTGTACTTGGGAGCTGGTCTACTCTTCACAGAACAGTTTGTATTCATTAAGCTTTTTCTTCATAACATGAATCACTAATCGCTCTTCATTCTGCTCTGCTTTCAGGCTTGCCAACAAACAAGACCAAGAGGGAGCGCTGGCTGAAGCAGACATCATTGAGAACCTGTCGTTGGAGAAGCTTGTTAATGAGAACAAGTGTCTCTGTCAGATCGTGAGTGTTTGTGCACCTGTTGTGGCAGTTGAATAAGGGCATTTGGTTTAATTGCAGTTTTACACAAATATAGACAAATAGCCATGCTTGTGTATATATATATATGTTATATATGTATATACATATATGTTCCTACCCCAGGAACCATGCTCAGCTGTTCTAGGCTATGGTAAAAAGTTCGACAAGTCCATCAAGAAGGGCATGAAGTGGCTCCTCAACAACATTGCCAAAGACTACGAGGCCATTACTGAGCGTGTGCAGAAGGACACAGCCGAGCAGCGCGCACAGGAGGAACAGGACAAGAAGGAGAGGGCGGAAAGAGTGCGGCGGATACGGGCAGAGAGGTGAGGACACGCAAATCAACATATATGAAATGAAAAAATTGGATCATGTTTTAACAATCCCATGTTGTGTCCACAGAGAACGGCAGGAACAGGAAGAGGCCGAACGTGAGGGCAGGCAGATCCAGGAGGAGGAGCTTGATGATGAAAACATTCCCAGCCCCTTCCAACCAATCAGCAACGTGATTACAGAGGTGTGTGACCATTGTGTGTTAGGGGTGGAGGAAAAAAATGGACAATTGTATGTATGGGGATTTTGTTTTTTGCATTTCCCTAGAATCATCTTTTTTTTACCAATGATTCACCTAAATATTTTCTGTTTATACGGTACCTGCGACACACACACTATACACATAATACATGCACACAGCACATGTCTAAATTGGCTACAACACTCAATACTATCGCTTTGCAATACTTCTAGAATCGCAATGAATGAAAATCGCAATAAAAAATCCATTTGGCAACCATGGATCATGAAAGAATCGAATCGGGACAGAAGCATGTCGTCCCAGCCCTACTGTGTTTTGCTGTGTTTTAGACTGTTGAAGACTTCCAGTTGGAGCCATGGTACATTTCGCAGATCTCAGGAAGTATTGCTTTTGGCTTTCATGTTCCTTTCAGAACGAGGATAAAGAAAAGGAGAGGAAGAAGAGGCAAAAAGAAGCGGGGACCAACAGCCCAAAGACAGATGCTGATCAAGAGGAAGAGGAATATGAGGACGACAACGACCAAGAGCCAGACAACACAAGACAAACGCCGGAAAATCCCAGTTCAGGTAAGCACCAAACCACCACCACATCTTCAGACTTTTCTGCTTTTGTTTATTACTGTATACAGCGTTGTGGCTGGTGACCGGATAGCACCTCATGATTTGAATCACTTGGCAAATAGTTTGACAGTTTTATAACATGTGTTTTCTGCCAAGATATTTATTTAGAAGACAACAGATAAAAATGATCAGACATGAGGGCAGCGGGCACCTTTTTTAAAGTGTTTCCTCACAGCTTGTGGTTTGGCTTTGGACCATATGGGGAGGAAGCTTGTACATAAATAGGAAGGAATAGGAAGCAAGATAGTAAATATATTTTCACTTTGATTAAACAAACCAAAATGGCAACAAATATATCTTGGGTATATTTTAAAATGTGAAAGAGAAACCCAGTCAAACTAAGCAACTGTCTGATTTGTATCAGAGTACTGAATTCAGTTTTATTTATAGTATCAAATCATAACGATTTATCTCAAGACACTTTACAGATAGAGTAGGTCTAGACCACTCTATAATTTACAAAGAACCAACAATTCCAGTAATTCCCCCAAGAGCAAGCATTTAGTTCGACAGTAGTGAGGAAAAACATGAATGTCTCAGATAAACATAATTAGACAGCGAGATAAATTAAGGGACTAAATAGATGGTACTGGGGAAACAGTTGGTAATTTCTCCAGTCTAGAAGGGAGCAGTCACTCTTATTGGATTATTATTAAAAGGTCTTTTTTTTCTTCTTTTTTTTTAACCTAGACCTTATTTCTTAGGGGTGGGAATAATAATCGATTCTTAGATGCATCGCAATTCTCTCAGAACGATTTGAAGCTTGATTCTGGTGAGTTAATAATTTATTTTAAAAATAAATAATAAGACATATATAAAATAATTATAGGCTGTTGATGTACTTTATCACACGATGACATGGAACATGCTGTGACTCAGCATGTTTAAGGTTTAAGCCTGGAATGACTACAAAATAAAAACCTAAGAAGACAAAACATTTCCTTAAAACTTAGTGACAAATACTGTATATGTAAAAGTCGAACAAACTCAGATTTATATGTATATTTTTTTAAATCACATGTGGAAAATGTACATAAAAAAATCATTGCATCGATAATCGGTTTAGAATCGAATCGTTGGCCTCTGAATCAGAATCGAACCACGTGAGGGGCCCAGACATTCCCACCCTACCATGCACTTCTGTCTAATAGACTGAATGAGGAATGGGACACGAGTCGGCAACAGGGATTCTGTTGTTTCGTAGTAGGCTACAGAATTTATAGGTTTGGGTTGTTATCTAAAATATTTTCAGTGCCATGGCTTCATATTTAAATGATTTTGACAATGTGGATGAGGTCATTATAAATGAATGGCCTGCCCAAAATTACCCTTTCTACTTTAGACATCTGGATTCTTTGTTCGTGCCCTTTTAAATGTCTCTGTACTTGCAGCCACAACAGGCGAGCAAGACAAAAAGAAGACGAGGAAGCTACAACTGAAGAGGAAGCACAGGGTGGACCCGCTGAGGACGGAGGACGGGCCAGCAGAGAGCCCCACCCCTCCGCCTCCTCCAGGTCAGTCGGTCGTTCAAAGTACATTTGTTGTTTCTAACTGAATCTCTGTGTAGTTTCACTCCTACACTCCTAAGTTACTGCTCATTCAAATTGAATATTTCCTGCAGCTGCCGCTTCACAATAAAGGTTTCCTACTCATGATGAACCAGCTGGAGGCTTTTATTGTTGAGCGTTTCTAGGAATTGAAATGTATTTGTCAGGTAATTAGCCATTTAAATAAAAAAATCTACACGACCATATGTGGACACATGTGACACTATTTGATCTGTGGATCAGCTTACAATCTTGCGTTGGAGGAATAGGACAATCAGAGACAACCACAGTGGTGCAACATCACCCGCTGTCCAATACATCAAAAGATCACTTCGATGATGAAATTGTGGGAAGGATGGAACAAGGAATTTGTTGTCATTGAACTGCTTGATCTACTGATACTTCTTTGATATAATGAAGCCAACTTTCTGTCCAGCATGTAGCCAGTGTCGCTGTCCAGCTACAGGTTGCCCAATACGCTGTTGTGTTGTTGATGCTAATCCCTCTGAGCATTCTCGTATCTGTAAAGGAGGCCGATGAACCAGATTCGACTTCTGCTATGAGGAGCATTGCTTCTGACTTTCTTTTACTTTTTTAGGATTTGTCCTGATAACTGTTTATTTTTGTTATTTTTTTAGTGGGATGGGCCACACCCAAAGTTTCTAGGCTGCCAAAACTAGAACCACTCGGGGACTCGAGACATTCTGGTAAAGATGCCTGTGAAGTCCGGTCGTTCTTCATCCCTCACTGTTAACCATTGTTCACATTCATGCATTACTTCCTTTTTGTTTTAAAGCTCACTAACCTGTTCTTTGTGTGGATTAACATGTTGACTAACTGTCATCAGTGTTTCCTCCAGGCAGTAATGTGTTGGATGCAATATGATCCCACTTAACAGTTCTAGCACTTTTTCTCTTGTGGCTTTATCATATAATTAAAATTACTTATTGCAAATAGTAGCACCACAGTAGTTTTTTCTAAGGAGAAAGTCTGGTGGATTTGTTTCTTTCACAGCTGTAGTGGTAAATTACTCAATGTGATGTTGCTGAGGAAACACTGAGCTCTGCCTGCCTTAAGATGTGTGTTGACTGTTAATTAGTATCACAGACCCACATCACTGTCTTTCTCTTCTCCTCCATCTCACCAGGCATGTGTTTGAATGTGTGTGGATCGTTCATGGTGGCAGATAACTTTATATTAACTCAAAGTCTTATCTGTGGATTCATCCACAGTTTACATATCCCATCTCACTCTGTGCAGCAACCGCCATGGTTAATTCTCTCTGTATTTACATTGTTGTAGATAGGACACTAATTGAGAGTTATTTCAGGACTCGATGGGTGCAGTTTACTAACGTAGTCTAACCTTTTCTCCACCCCCTCCACAGAATTTTACAAGAAGCCTCTCCCGCCTCTTGCGAACAAGCCGCGGCCTAACAGTGACACTCAAGACGTCATTGTTTAACCTCCTGTACCGATTGAGGTCCTCCAATCATGGCTTTCTGTCTCAAGCGAGCAGTGTGGAGACAACCAAACACAAGAGACACTGCGGACAGGCGACTGCTGACGTGGGAGCCAGCGGAGAAGCCGAAGCGCGACAGACTCGAAACACGGGAGCACCATGGGAAATAAAGTCCTGCTCAGAAACCCTTATGTGGTTCCACAAAATGACCCATTTTCCGTCAAACAATGAACCTGCATGAGGTGATTTTTATGTCAAGTTCTGTCTCACCTCGACAAAAGCACATTTGGTGCTGAACGTTTTCCGCTACTGTAGACTGAAACTTCATTGGTTTTATTGTGAATATCAGTGTTAGACAGTTTGGACTCCATTTGTCCAACTGAAATGCTTTCAATTGACAAAGAATGTACATCTGTCCGCTATAACCTTATATATGTTTATGTCTGTTACTGAATAATGGATTTGTATACACGCCGCCATTTAAAAATGACCATATTATATTCATTCATTTCCCACGTTTTGGTTTTGTAGTGTATAACAAAGGTTTTATGATCTCATGGAGGTCTTAAGTGGCTTTTCACAGCTGAGTGCTTTAAATGTGATATTTTTAAAGTTGGAACACCTAAATGAGGTGAATTGTTGGAATGGTTTGCTACACTACACTGTACTGTACATGGAAAAGTGTTACACTACACAATTGTTTTTAATTGGTCAGTTTTAGTACTGAATGTCTTTTGAAAGATTTTACGGCCATGAAAAGACAAGTTAAATCTGTAATAGGGAATATTGTCTGTCCCTTGCTAGCAGCATCACAAAGGTCTTTTTATTCATTGTTAATATAAAAATATATTTGTCTTTGTCTACAGGGCTACAGATTTCTTTTTTACGCATTCTGCTGTTTACACTGTTATGTTTTTAAAGTGATATTTCTCTCGTGGCAGGAATCAGTCTCAGACTTGCTGCCTCTTGGGTGGCCCTGGGGTGTGTGAGCCAGTGCTGTTGTTGTTCCAGCTTTTCTTACTCCATCTCCTGCACCCATTTTCACTTTGAAAAGAGCTAAAATTGCATCTCAGAAAACACAAATCTGGAGAAAGAAGAACTTGGAACACAACATTGCCCCAGTTAAGTTTCTGTGTGTTGGAAGAGTTTCAATGGGATGATGAGGGAGTAGAAGGTACCGTTACACCGACACCTGGAACAGCCAGTATTGGGTCAGAACACATGAGAATATGTGGAGGAAAAAAGCCACCATGAACTATAACTGTAAAACTACCATACATTTCAAATCTATAGTAAAGCCCTCACTTTCTTGTTAATGAAATCAATGTTTAGAAAAAAAAATATTTTTTCTACCCCGTTTTACTTTTATAACCGCACAATTAAAGATGTTTTAAATATATTTTTGACTGCTTGGAATAAGTGTGTGTTTGTTTCTGTGATTGCATTATTTCTACATTAGGAGCCCTTGTCACTAGATTGGAATTGGAGTGTTTGTAGTTTTGTTTTTGGCTTAATATGAATATTAGTTGGTTCATCATCCGGCACCTGCTTAGCATACACCTGTGTCTGTTTGCCACTGCTGATGATTATTCAGTACATCTGGTACTGGCTCATAGGCTTGTACACGGTTACTGTAATATTGTAATCAGATTCTTATTCTAACGAGGACTAAGAATATGGTTATGGCCTGTTATAACACTGCCACTGCTGAAAAAAATAACATAACTGTAAGAAATGTATCCGCATGCTAATCAGAGCTGTACGGTTGCTACGCTATGATTGTTTGAGGCACACAATCCCTCTAAAATACTAATTTTTACTCTAATATCTAAACAATATAGCTATAGTGCACAGTAACCAAAGGTGGCAGAGCTTAGCCAACGGTCAATGATATCATATTCAGAAATTTTGATAGCCTACAAACCCCAAAGTCTATACCTACTTTTTCTGTCTATGTCGAACTTAATGCACTCACATTGCACCGTTCTAGATTTACCAAAGTCCCTTATAACTGTCATTCTTGCCTCTAGAAAGAAGTTTTAAAAGTTAAAACAATCCTGCTTGATTTGTCCTACAAATAGACATTCTTTAAAGGTGCATAAAGGACTGATAATAAGATGCAGAATAATGCAGACCCTAAATAATAAAATAACCTAGGCTTTTCATCTTATTTGTTACAAAGCTCACCAGAGAGAACTAATGAAAAGACGAAGAATCAAAGCAAGAGATCAAAACAAGAGCGCAATATTGAACCATTTAATAAACTTGTGTAGTGTCTGACAAATCAAGTCAGATTTTTGTGTGGTTTTGCATTCAAATATTTTTGCTTATAATTTTGCTAGTGAAATGTCTTTATGGGCCTAGGAAACATACCAGTCGCGTTATCTGACTCATGGTTTATGAGCCCAACCAACCGAATGAACTCATTACAGTAATAAAACACACGGCCCAGACACACCATCTCTTGTGTTTTTGGTCTCACATTACAGTAGTGATCTGTCTTTAAAACAAATGAAACTGGCCAGGGGCAAAACATTTTTCAACGTGGAATTGTGCTGTATGAAAAAACAATCAAAGCTTCATGCTATAATGAGCGAGAAAAACGTGACACCTGCTCCAAGAGGATGGATAACGCAAAGATGTAAAATTATAACAATTATTTAAAGGATGGAAGAATATAAATGTGCAGTAATTGCAAATTTACAAAGTGCTGATGAGAGTGGGCTGCCCTCATTCTCTGTACTTCTTTATCCACAGACAGCATGGAGAGAATTATCTGCCAGGACTTTTATTAGGACTAAAACGAGGAAAATGTATGATGATTTTTTTTTTTCTTCACAATTGTAAACAGTACGTGACAATTTGGAAATGAGCTACCGCAATCTGCTTTCCTCCTAAAAATAGTCTGTATGCTCATTTAGACATTGTCAAACATCTGTTAGGGGCTTCTACAGGCCCTGCCACTTGCAACAGGAACATTGCAATAATGTGCTGTTTCATTACAGTTCTCCCTGTTGTCGATACACAGACAGGCTTCATTTAAGTGAGTGATGTCACGACGCTGCAGTTAAAATTTGTGCAATGATCCTGAGTCCTGCAGGACGAGGAACTGCAGATGCACTGGTGCCCTTAAGCAGATGCTTTCAACCATCAATCCGCCGCTCATTATGCGTACACTCCTTGATATCAATCTATTACGTCCAGTCCATTCCAGGAGCGATTTTGTGATGAAGTGTTGTAATTTACGCTCCTCTTCTTCTCCCCCCTAAATACCTGCTTGTCTGCATCTGTGTTACTTACAGATTTTCTCAGACAATCCAGAATGACTTTCAGCAAACCCCTAAAAGTCTATATAGAGCATGTTTGAGAAGACGTTTTTCTGTCAGTGAAAAGTGAGCGCCATTGTGTGGCCTATACAATTGTTAAAATTACAAAATTACCCCATGCAAGCGACAGCTGCAGGATCATATAATGAGGCATATTGCATTTTAGTCTACTGAGGAGCTTGTCAGTGGAGAAATTGGTATCTCTTCATCTTATACAATGGATGTCTCTCTGTATTGTTGTGCAAATGCAGGTGCAAAGTTTGATGGAATAAAAATGGACTACTATTAAACTCCATTGTACCTGCTTCGGAAACATTTCAATGTGACATCAAGTTTTCTCTGTAGCAACATAAGAAAAACATTGAGGAGCTGTTTCACGGTGTGTGTTTTTTAAAGTGACACTTTGCACAGAATGTGCAGCATATATAGATGGGTGACATATCAATTAATGAGGGTAGATAGAAACAGAACATTCTACCATATGTATCTGGCGTCAAATCACAAGGCCATCTGTGAGCCTCGTCAGATTTTGTCACGTTTTAATTGACCTCTACATTGAATGTATATTTATTTAAATGAGATAGTTGTAGTGAAGTTGCCTGAATGTCACGAGTTTCACCCAGATGGAGAGTCAGATTACAATGCCCCCCCCCTCTATATTCTACCTACACTATATATAAACCCCTGGCTATAGTGATTCACTATGGTGTGTCATGATAGAGTTATGAAGGCATCCCGTCCTTCACAGAAATCATTTGTGTTTATTCATGTTTCAATTCTAAGTTTGTATTTTCTTTATAATTGTCTGTATTGTTAATACTTTCTTATTTGGTCCATATGGGGTGGGATGGGGTGGGCCGGGAAGGGGGTGTTTGTTTTGTGTGTAAGAATAAGAAAAACTGATGTGCCACTACTTATGTGCCTCTGTTTATAATTTATATTTCTCAATAAAAAGAGGTTTAAAAAAGAGAGTTAGAGTCAGATTACAAGAGTTAGTGTTGACAATTTGTCAAAAGATATTCAAGTTTTTTTCAAAGACTTCCGGGGTATTTATTTTTCCGAAAACCAAAGGCTTAGCTTTGTGACTCGCTTGTAATAGTTACACAAGAGGCATAACCTGAGGCTATGGCTTTTTGCACAGCATTGTACATCCTGTACACTGTTAGTGGACAAATATGTTTCTCCTTAGAGGATAGAGTATATTCCATTACTGCAGTTTGATCATAATTTGTTGTGCTTTTATTTCGATAACATATCTTCCTACAGAATTTCCTCTCATCAAAATATGTCCAGCACTATTTGTTTTATTCTTCTGTTTATACCAAATAAAATTGCTCTCTTCTGGAACCATAAAACGCATCACTTCCTGTGTGCCAGAGCATTCTTTCCTAAGAATGACCTACAGCAGCAGGCACTGAGTGTTTAAAACAGCAAACATAAAAGCTTTCATGGACAGGGAATAGGTTGAATCACTATTGTGTTAAATCACTTGGCAACAGCGAACAGCCAAAGGGCGATGAACTGAGATGAAGTCTTTTTGGGAATTGTGCTCTTGCCAGTGGAGCCACCATTCATCTGAAAATGTTGACTGAGAATATGGCACGTAGCATGTTATATTTGGGCACATCCAACCCTCTGTTGCTTAATAACATCAGAAAATACTTCTCAAATTACACATGTATTAGACACATGGCTGGAGGAGATTTACAGAAACTCACTCCTATCCAACAATTCTTATGATTGATGCTATTATCACGTTAGTAGAATGACAAATGTAATTGCATTACAAACCAGGAGGAAGCATAGAAGTTGTATAATGTAAGCTCTATTATGAGAAGCAGCAAACAATAGATTTATCACAAAGGCATTCACTCAAGGACATGTGTGGGCTGATTGACAATGACTGCATGCAGATATCAAATCTGTGGCCACTGAATCCACTCAGTGTGTGGATATTTTGAACCTTTCAATCATGCTTTAAAAAGTACTGTTGTTTTGCGCACACATGGCCTAGAAACTCCCTCAAACATTTTAAACTGAGGCGACACGAGAATTGAGGTTCTGTGTGGAAAACCGTGCCAGAGTGAGACCTGCAAACATCCACAGCTGTCGACATTTTGTCAAATCAGGACCCAAATATCTCTCTGGCATCTGCAAAAAAAAGTTCCCAAAGCTGTTTTGATACTAGTTTCATGTTGTATCATTTATAATACGCCATGCTGTGTCACTTTAAATGCAGCAACAATGCTTTTTACAAGTTTTTAAAATATGCCTGGGGTGAGCTGTGTGGCAACAGAACTCAACCTGTCATGAAACCCTGAGGGTTAGCTAAAGAGCTAATGATGAACAAGTTGTGCTCTGGCTGGAGGTGTGTGCATCTGTCTTTAAAATAAGATAGAAAAGGTAATTGAGTGTGCTTGTGTCCTGCAGGGGGTTGAGCCTAAAGGGTGTATACAGGGAATCACTGCTGCTGTGGTCTTACTGCCTGCAGAGGGCAATGCAGCTCCAGTAATCCCTGCTGGACATAAATAGCACACAGAGTTGGGACTGCTTGGACATTATTGACAACTCTGAGTCTCTGCTATTCATCTTGGCTGAATTTAAGAATAGTTCCAGGGCCAGATAAGTGTCTGAACTAAGCCTGTAGACAATAGAGGAGCAAAATGTAACGCAGGAGAAGCTACTCTACTGTATTCAGCTATTCAGGGGCTGCAGGCTGGTTTTAACTAAAGAGCACAAAGCTTGTGTTTTTTAATGGAAGCTATGTAATGTCTCAGTTTGTAACTAAACAGGGTAGAGAAGAGAAAATCAAAGCACGTGATGAGCAGATTTTGAGAGCAGCTGCTAAATGTACACAATGGCTGCTTGAATGTGCATTTAATGCTGCTACATACAGAGATGGTGCCAGCGGGGGAGCATTAGGGTGAAGTATTGCTGAAGCTTTTGTATTGCGGTGAAGGGTTTATGATTTACACCATTGGGAATACAAATACATACAGTATGTTGATAAAATACTGTTAACACTTAAACTCACATATCAAAGTGCTGATTCCTCAACTTACTTTTAGAATTGACAAATGCTGCTAATTGCAATTGCAATGCTACATAAAGGTGACCCACCTTTATGTAGCATGCAGATTTAGTAACTTGAAAGTCCTTTTCATGTGGTGTATCCATTTTACTGTCACCTGTAGAGATGTTATCACCTGTGTTGACTGTTGAATTGCATGTTGGTCTAGTTGCAGCTTCTCCAATGTTAAGATTTCCTTCTGTGAATTAAATATCTTTGGGGTTCAGACTGTTGTTTGGACAAAAAAAAGTGGTTAAAGACGTCATATCGGGCTCTGGGAATAGATCTCTGACATTGTATCAGTTCACATACAATGAGAGGCGAAAAAACTCCCAGTTAAAGCTCTGTAAAAACATTTATATTTTAGCCACTTACAGTGATTTTGATGGAGAACTGGCTTTAACTGGTGTGTCCCATTACGTAACTACTAAAGAGCTTGTAAGTGCTGGCTCATGAGATTTAGGCTTGTTCAACAAAAGCAATTTGCACGTATTGGTGAAGATGAATACAGTTAATGTAAATGAAAAAAAAAACTGCCCTGCAAAGCACTTGAGCCAAAGCCCTCGTTATCTAGCGCCCTTATTTACAAATGAACTCGGCTGTGCTAATGGTGGACCTATTTCAATGTCACAACACATCACCTTTCTGATCCAATAGCCTCATAGCATGCAAGTACTCATCTAAAACAATGGGCTAATGTGCCACATGTTGTTAGACAATTAATTTCCATCTAGCTGGTCTAGTGGTTAGCAAATGGCAGAAGGAGATGCAGAGAGGAAATAAAAAAGGAAGATTAGGAGGGGAAAGGCAATGAAAGATTGGAGAGAGAATAAAAAAAGCAGATAAGGCATAATGAGATTTGCAGAAAGAGTGGTAGAGAAAAGAAAAGAAAAAGCGCAAATAATGGGCAAGTGGAATTTGGGCTAGAGACAGAGGAGATAAAGGTGAAAAAGGAGCAGAGCAAGGTTGTGGTAACCTATATCTGGTCAGGCTCAGCAAACAGGGACTAAACGTGTGAATGGAGCCACGCTCAATGTTGATTTAGCCATCAGCCTTTGAGTGACAGGGCGGTGGGAGGGTGAACTGAGGGAACATCCAGGTAACATCAGGCCCGGCTATATGAGGCAATATGGGAACAAAAACATGGGGAATAGGTATATTGGTGTTTTTCACTGTTGTAGATATCCTGAACAAAGGTTGGTCTGATACTGCTGAACAACTAACCTTCCCTAAACTAAACCTTCTTATTGTGATCTGGCAAAAAAAGAAGCATTTGTTTGGTTGAGTCAAAGAGTGCATACTAATATTAGGTTATTACAGGGGATTGACAAGTGCTCCTCTGAGTTAAAAAGCCAACAGGAGTTGAACATGGCACACAATGGACTGAGGTTTTCATCAGGGCAGCTGCTAAAAGTGAGCATTTTGAATATAAGTAAAAATCCTTCACTTGTATTCCTACTTGCAGACTCAATATAAGCTAATCTTCTTATTTTTTAACTTGAGAGCAGATGTTAGAAAAATCGTTGACTCATGTTGGCTGTGTCTGTCCCGAGTATATGTGATTAAGTATGTGATCATTTGAGAACTGCTCTAAAGGTTACTCCACCACTTCGCTGTGAGTGGGGGTAAGTTGCTTGATAAATGGGTCTTATTCTTTACTTTTGGCAAAGTGCTCCTTAGTAAGGTTACAAATATGGGACCAAGCTTTCCAAATATATCACTGAAATCAATTTCCGACAACATTTGAGGTCAGAAATACGCCACAGCATGCTTTATTTAGACAAATACAGTTAGTAGTAGTTCTTTAGAAGATTTAAGAGTCTCCAGTGGTATATAATTACTTCCTGTTAAAAACCACTCCTTGTACTTTGTCTATTAGTCTGACCAACGAGGAAGCAAATAGGCTCAGGGGCATTGGGAAGCTTACAATACAGTCTGTGGTTGATAGCTGACTTTAACCTTTTTTGACATCTCTTGACAGACAAATGTAAAATGTAGAGATTCCCCATTGCTTGAGTCATGCTTGTAAGTGGAAGAGGTATTTCTAGATGCTTTTAATAGGGACTCCAACCAGGTACGCTGCGGTTCAGGATCGGCACCTTTGCTCCTCGACCACCAGGGCACCATTTTAATAGATTTCACCACAGCATACTTCACAGTATGTTCATCTTCTTGCAGTATAGAACACTCCTGTTGTTTCTACTTGTTTTTGAGGGAGCACACAATTGTGATTGGAACCATTACTTAGCCGGAAATGAAACAGGGAGTTAACTGTGCGTCTGGTCTGTGCATTTTATATCATGGATCAACAGGTCAATGTGCCCCACAGGTAATTCAAAGCATAGCTGCATCAACTAATATGCACTGGGCCCATTTAGATAGGATATAAAGCATTGGTTTACACTTCGCAGGATAGTCACATTTTTATGTGTTTGTGTATGATGGTCAAAGAGTGGCTTTTGTGCATTTCATGTGTTGATGTGTCAACACAATTGAATGTCTGAGAGAAATGCTGAGCAAAGAAAAGAAAGTACATTTAAGTCTAAGAAAAGGCTGAATATAGCTTCTACATGATGTCATTTGGCTAGAATTGACAGCACAATACTCAAGTGATGTTTTAGGTATTCTTTTTTTTTTCATTGAGTGTCTCTTGCTATCAGAAAAATCAAGATCACAAATATGGATCTTTGTCTGGTCAAAATTCAAACACCAACATACTCAGTGTTTGAGTATACTCAGTTCTATTTAATGTGCAGGCACTCTCTCTGATGTTAGTCCTCCATGGACTCAGCAAAGCAGTGACGCTGTTGTTGTTTAAGGATTTCTGTTTTGCTGAAGACAACACAGGAGAGAACAACAGGAAATATGTGTGTGTGTGTGAGAGATAGAGAGAGAGAGAGAGAGAGAGAAAGAGAGAAAGGGAGAGAGGATGTGGAAACCAACAAAGACAATGCTACATTTGGACCTTTGATGATGCAAGAATGAGAATACAGAGGCCAACGAGAGTTGTACATCGTGAGTTGGTGTAAATGAAGTATTTGAAGACAGCCTTTAGCTGCATTATTTGGCTTTTAGGTTGTAAGTTAGCTCTAGTCCTTGCTGTGTTACAATGACTCCCTATTCTTTTTACACTTCAATTCAAGATTCTTTCTAAGTTGGATTTAGTCTTTTGATTACTTTTAAAGCCCCCCGTGGCTTGAATGTTATAATAATAATATATATTTCTGATCTTTTCTGCAGCAGGACTCCTCAGATCTGGCAACCAAGTAATATTAAATGTTTCATGAATCCTACTTTTATTGATAGCTGATAGCTTTAACACTGTGAAATAAACTCCCCCTAAGTATCAGGGAGATATTAAAATAAAAATGTAGGCCTATATACTTTATTGTTTTGATACTCCATGTCATTTTTTTTTTAAAGTATTAAAAAATGTATGTTATGGTTTTAATTACATAAGAGAGAAAGAATAACTACAAAACACTATATTATGACCGACTCTAAGCATAGTCTCACTCTCACGTTGCCAGACCTTCCTCCACAGCGCTGCGGAACCAAGCAGTGGCAATTAATTATTTTGGCCACTTGGGGGCAGATTAGCACGCTGCACCGCGGCACCTCATCGTTGTTTTATCGCGGTTCTAATGGCTAAAGCTAGCAAAGAGTTGCCTATTTACACAGAGCAACAGCATTAACCTTTATTGTGTTTCTGGCCACCTGCTGAATGTAAGTCCGTTGTTTACTCTCTTTTAAGCTCTGTTTGACTCTTTTTCAACTCCTGTGGCTTCAAAAGATAATAGCTGCCTTTTCCCGGGTTGATAAGAGAGGTGAGACAGGACCAAAACAATACAATTGGGACCAAATGACTAATAATGCTAAATTAGCTAAATATGCTGAAACCCTCTAGAGCTAAGGGGAAATCTAATTGGGTGATATTTTTCCTCTGTGAGCTACTCCTTTCACAAAAAGTAATAAAATAATATTGATCAGAGCTGGAAATTACTCTGACCTGCCCACAGAAAACCAAATATATTCGATACGGAGACACACATTGGACACACATTTTCAGATACTCTTCTTGGGCTGTAAATTCAAGTTGGTATAGGAAATCATTATTTTGCATGATCAATGCATGCAGGCAGTTAATAACTCAGACTCTGAGAGCAGATGAAGGCAGAGAGTCAAATCAAAGCAACACGACAAATCAAAACTAGTCGACACCAAGGGAGGTGTAGTGTCTGACGTTGATAGGCAGAGGAAAAGGACTGCAGAGAAAGGTATTGAAGGTACTGAAGAGTGATTGCTCCCAGAGGGGTGAATCAGACACGGAGAGGAGACAGATTTCACCCAAAGGCGATGTATGTTTTATAGAGTTGGTCTGGAGACTTTGAGTGACCCTGTGTGTGTGTGTGTGTGTGTGGCTACTTCCTGCCACTCTACACCATAACACAGCTCAGGTTCATATCATCAAATCATCATTGTTTGATGTATGGCCCAGCATGTAATCATCGGCTGCAAAAGGTTTTTTCACGCCACAAGTGTAGCAATTACAGCACCTTAATTTAGGCTATTGTAAAAGGATGGACATCTAACAAGATACATCAAAGACTTTTCATCATTGGCTTCCAAAATCCACAGACACACTGAGACGCTTCAACGTCTCGGAAACTGGATTTATTTACAGCAGAACAAACAAGGTTGTGAACATCATAGAAATAGAGATGGTGCAGTAGCCGACGGAACAAATTGTTGAATGGTGATGGAGTTCAGCTCTGTGGAATCCCTCCATCTTTGTCAGACTCTCACATGACTGCTAGGACCTGCAGGAATCTGGATTATTGTTATTGATATATGATATTAAGTGATAATAAATATATGTCTACACAATGACATTCACATCTAAATACTAATTTACTCCAACATATGCTTGAATTAAAAGTAAACGTTTTTAGGAAGCCTCAAGATAATTGCAATAGATATAAGTATAGTCAGGGATGGAAAGAAAGAAGACATTGTAGTCTAAAAGATCATTTTTGAATAATATTTTGCTGAGGAAAACTAGCACATTGTCACGATCCTGGGTTTTTAGTTTCCTGTTTTATTTTGTAGAGTCACTTCCCATGTGTCATGAATGCACAATTTAGAAAGTTATCTGGGTAAGTGTATATGATCCTTAGTTGTTTTCTTTGTATAATATATGTAATCTTTCTTGTCTTGTTCATTTTTGTCCTTGACCATGTGCTTGTTACTCTTAAAAAAAGAGTGGTGGGGGCTGATACAAGCTGAAGCTTCTGACCCTACCCTTTGGTTACGACTTATAACTTCATACATACATTCATTCATGTCTTTCTGCCTTGTGGGTTTTCCGCCCTTTATGATTGTCTGCCCTTTCACCTGTTCATCAGCCCTCATGTCACCTGTTACTCGTGAGCACCCTGGTTAACCTTTTGTATTTACTGTGTGCTTCCTTTGTCTGGTGTAAGTTCGTTGTCATAATTTGAAGTTCATAGTAGTTAAAAGTTCTGCCTGTGTTTAGTGTTCCTGTTGGGTCTAAACCTGCAACTCCTGAATACCTGACACACCATAACAATCTCTTACAATAGTTAGTTTATATCAAGAACATAGGACCCTGGGAACATTAGACCCCCCCAATCCTAGATCTACCATCACCCCTTTTGTGAGCCATTTCATTAATTCAGAAAATGTAATCCAGATCTAATGTGTAGCCACCTGGTCGGACAATTCCTGTGGAGGAACTAGAACAAGAAACAGGATAACATAGGGGGATTAATGCACATAACTTCATGTAAATTAACAAGCTTCATTAAAATTAATGGCAGCCTGTAAGAGGACATAAAATCACAAAGATCATAAATGTTTCAGTACAAAAAGCTTCCTGTAATGGAGCGTCTCGGCCTCTGTGCTTACAGGTAGACAAGCCTTGCAGTAAGAGGACTGTGCTCCTGCATTCCTCGTTGTGATGTGCCGTTCCAGTGGACAATCCACAAAGCCATTTCGACTGAACCATCGAATTGTAAGTCTGATATTGCAGGCTGAAAAATCGCAGATGTGAAATGAGCAAATCAAAAGTGATGTGTGAGTGGACAGCGTGGGTGGAGAAAGACCCCTGTGAAAGGAAAACAATTCTCTGAGAATTACTTAAAGTGTGATCATTCCACATGTGTTGTTACAGGAAAGAGTGGGTGAGGAGAGCAGTCATCAAAGGATGAAATCATTGCCAGAGAAGAAGCACAACCGGTATGATGATGTTGTTGTCCTCCTCAGGAAGCGTAGAAACTTGAAACTGCGTGGGTAGAAAGCTCAATCCATCAAACACCCTGCAGATCCAGGTTTGTGACAGTCCATTATTCCATTCAGTTTGGGCGACCAGTTTAGTTTCCTGTCTCATAAACTCATAAAGTTGATGTCCTCACCAGTTGATTCTGCATGTAGAAGACATGGAAACTAAGAAACTATTGGTTTTGTATTGAAATGTAGAACTAGTTAGTCATAGTGTGTGATAAGAAAAAACACACACCATAACCCTGTTTGGCTGCTTAGCTACATACATACATACACCAACAAGCAAGACAAAGGTTAGTTTTATGTTTACTGGTTCAAATTTTCAACCAGTTTGTTGCTAACGTCAGCATCAGTTGTGAATACAATTTTTTTTTTAATGTATGTAACCCCATAGGATAATGTATGAAATGCCCCTGGCCTCAGAAGTAACGCTGGGTTAGTATTGTTGGCCATCAGCTGGGTATGCTAACGTTTGCAGCTGATAAACACACTGTTTAATCCATTACTCTTATATAGAGTGTTGCCTTTTTGACAGAACCATACACACTGCTTCAATAGGTCGGCAGGCTTTTCAAAGCTATAATTTGACAATCGCTTTGGGTTAACCGAAATTTATGATTGTAGACCTGAACTGGCCACATTTGTGGTGGCACAGGGCTTGTTGTGGATGATTGGACTGGAAACACTCAGTGAAGAAAGCTGTTCTAAAACTCTTTTGTAATAGTCAACATAATGGCGGTCATGTCATGTATCAAAGTGCAATATGGTTATGCAGATTAGATGTTGATGAGCACTGCAAGCAGATCATCGTGAAGGGGAACATGAGAGGACCTATTGCTCCTTTGCATCACTTCATTTCCTGCGTGTTGTAGATTTTTTTTTGCTTTTCCAGAGCGGCGTGTGGATTGCTGTCAATATAAACTACTCTGCAATCTTATTTTTTTAATACGAAACAATCTGTGCGCCTGGGTGGGTGTTTGTGTCTGTGTGTCCTTCTGTTGTGCATGTCTGCACGTGTCATTCAATGTTTTGAGGGGTATGGGCATTTATACAGTAGCTGTGTTGAAAATACTACATGGTGCTCATACGTTTATCAACCCATGCTAAAGTGGGCTAAAAAGAGGAATAAAAAAATAACCTTTTTTAAATGCCTTAATTAAAAAATGAGGAAAAATCCAACCTTTAAGGTCACCAATTTTCTTTGTGAATGAATAATGGTATAGTAAATAAATAAATGTTTTCTGGCGGTCTGGTGTTAGAATGTCATCTTTCTCCACAAAGACTAAACTCATCGAATTCATCGCACAGACAAAAAGATTACAGGCGTCGTTCAAACGTGTGCAACAAGCCCTAATTCCAATTGTCTGGCTGAAATTGGCAATCAAGATCTGAAGACAAAATAAATTATTCAGACTAAAATAAAGGACAAAAATGACATATTCAGCTCTTTTGTGTCAATGTTGGAAGCATCTATTAGTTATATATTTATAAAGCCCTCCAACAGTCTTTGTCCCTTGAGTTGCCCAGTTTTATTATCGAAGGAGTTTGAAAGTGATGGGATTTTTAATATCTCCCATGCATCATGTTTTATGAAAGCACTTTCCTCTAATTGTAAGAAATTGGACAGGTTTTAAAGTTTGCTTTGCTTTTGTTGCTGTTTGAACACTAAACTAGAATTTAATCTTTGGAAATAATAAATAAAGATGGAAACTAATGGAAATCATTACTGCAGTCCAAGCTGTAGAACAAACGGCCATTATACTGTATGCCCATGTCAGGCATGGACGCTAACAAAGATAAATGAAAACAAAGTATTTCATCAACTCCCAGTCGCTTAGCTTAGCTTAGCTTAGCCCAAAGACTGGAACAGGGAAATGGCTAGCCTGGTTCTGTCCAAAGGTAACAGAATCTGCACAACAGTACTTCTAAAGCTCACTAATAAACATATAATATATTATTTTTGTTTTCCGATCAAAGGGAACTGCGAGGTGCTAGAAGTAGATTTTGTGACATTTTAAACAGCCAGGACAGGACACAGCCCTGAGGAGAGCCAGTGGAAGAGGAGCACTGATTTGACAGAGAGCCATTCAGCCTAACCCTCTGAGATCTACATGTTAAAAAGAATCTACAATCCAGCCGACAAAATTGACATCAATTTAAAATTAAAATAGGTACGCAGTTTCCAGGCTAAAATATTTGGCTGTATTAAAAGCTGATGAAAAATCAGCATAAATAAGTCTGGCATGAGTGCCAGGACCTTCCAGGTGCTTATACAGAAAGTTAGGTAAAGTGATTGAGGCATCTTCATACATAGAAAAGTCAAACAAAAGTCAAACAGATATAGAAAGTCTGGAAAATATGTGGCAAAAAAAATGACGAAAAATAACTCTTGCAAAACACTCAGACACAAGCACACCTGCACACCTGCTGCCGGTCACAACATGAGCCGCGCCCCTGACTCCTATTGACCGGGTCCTTTCTGCCTCAGCTGCAACGACCATCAGATCAGCCATCCTTTGCTTCACAGTTTATGAACTTCAAAGCTGTACGGCCAAAAGGGAGCAGATGATGGACTGCAGGGACGTTAGAGGGAGATAGCAAAATAGCCAAGGCTGTGCTCCTAGCTGTTTAATTTCAAATGAGGGGGATGACAAGGCATCCTGTAAGTGGAAAGTATGGGTGGCCTATAGCTAGTAAATAAATCACAGCCCCAGCATACTGAGAAACAAGGCCATGTGATGCTTAAAGTAAGTCTGAGTTTCTGATCTATACTAACGTCCCTGCAGTCCATCATCTGCTCCCTTTTGGCCGTACAGCTTTGAAGTTCATAAACTGTGAAGCAAAGGATGGCTGATCTGATGGTCGTTGCAGCTGAGGCAGAAAGGACCCTACAAAACAGCAACATGTTTATCTATTCCTTAAATCTGGACAGGTAACGGTGTTTCTAGGTTGGAAAAATCTCCAAAATGTGGCATTTAATTGTATTTTCTGACCAAGAGGAAGTGATTCACTGAGCATTTCCCTCCTCTGCTCCTTCATCTCCTTCCTTATAAATATCCAGCACTCACCAGCCAAAATATTCCAACAAACAAGCGCTCCTCTTTGCTAGCTTCACTTTCGATGTACGTATTGATTAGAAACTTCCACTTACTACTTACAAAGCATCACATGGCCTTGTTTCTCAGTATGCTGGGGCTGTGATTTATTTACTAGCTATAGGCCACCCATACTTTCCACTTACAGGATGCCTTGTCATCCCCCTCATTTGAAATTAAACAGCTAGGAGCACAGCCTTGGCTATTTTGCTATCTCCCTCTAACGTCCCTGCAGTCCATCATCTGCTCCCTTTTGGCCGCGCAGCTTTGAAGTTCATAAACTGTGAAGCAAAGGATGGCTGATCTGATGGTCATTGCAGCTGAGGCAGAAAGGACCCGGTCAATAAACCCAGAGAGTGAGATGCATTTTGCAGAATCGCAGACAGACATTTAAGCAGGCCCGTAAAATCATGCATCCCAGCACATCATACCTTTTGCTCTCTTTCTGTCACTCTCTCTGAGTGTGTTTGGGTGTGGTGTGAGGGCACTTCAGGGCTCTTAAGGATAGATGAACACTCACGAAAATAAGCTCCCACTTCTCAGAATGTGAGCAATTATTGGGTTTTTGATTTTGTTTTAAAAGCTGGAAGGTTGTTTCCCCCTGATTTTACCGAGGTGTCTGCTGATGAGAATTTCTAAACACGTTTTGATTTTGTCTGTTTTATCACAATTACAATTGTCAATTTAGTTTAAAATCATATTTTAGTTAAAAAAAAGGGAAATTACCACATACTGAGACTACCCCACTGTCACATAACTATAGCATGAATACATCATGAGAGCTCAGGAAATCAGTATTCAGGACTGTGCCATGGGCTGTTATGGGGGCTGCTGTTCCAACATAATGAATGTGTTAGTGACCAGACTTCATGTAAAGTGAATGTGGGGAAAGAAACGAAGTTCACTTGACCTCAATATATTCCCCTCAGCTCCTGAAAATTGCTTTTGCTTTGGTCCTTCCACTTGATATCTTTTTGCCAATCACAAAGACCCACAAAGATCCACCGAGTGTCCTCTGTGTCTGTGCACTGTCAGCGCTGCTGTCGTAGCTCGGCTTGTGCTTAAGAGCATGATGCACATGTGCCAACTCAGCAGCTGTCAGAGAAAAGGGAGAAAGGCCAGAGTATGAAAAGAAATCTGTTCTTGCTTGACACTTTTCAAGTTGCAAGAATGGCAAAACACTGTGGAGTGGCCCAGTGGATAAACAGACGCGTGTCTCTGAACCGCACTCAAGTTGCTGTTTTTTGGAAAGTGTCCTCCCAACTGAAGTGTCCTTGAGCAAGACACTGACTCCCCAGCAGCTGCAAAGATGCTAACAGACTGCAAGCAGCACAACGAAATACAGATGGCTGCTAGTTGATGCTTGAAACTCTACAATGCATCAATATTGTGACACCACAAGGGGTCTGGTAGTAGAGGGATGCTACGTTCGCAGACAGGATTGGCAGCCACATCACAAAAATGGCTGCTGGGAACACACTACTACTCCCAGAATGCCTCATCCACTCACCGAGGTGCAGGTGTTTAAGCTACCCAACGGAAGCAGTGCAGAGGAGCTTCACACGTGGCAGTAAAAAGGAGGCATGTTTTCGTCTTTAACCTCGGAAAAATCCGGGTACAAACGGATGCGCTAAGAGAACACGTTGCTGGAAGTAGCTGGAAAATGGACTGTGAAAGGACCACCAAAAGACAGAAAGTACCAGACACTTAATGTTGATGAATTCAATTAAATTTTAAGTTTGTGTTCATCAAGCTTATAATCACTATCACATCATTGGCCATATTCTCCTCTTCCTTCTCCTCATCATGTATGATGTTGCTTCATCACAGTGACATCATCATACACTGACAGTGTGTTTCCTCTATTATTGGCTGCAGTGGGCAGCGTGCTCATGCTGCATGCATGATAACCCAGAGTGCTTACCACAGCATTTCAAACAAGCTGTTTGAAAGCCGTGGGAGGGTGTGACACCTGATGAGCAGCTTGTCCTTCTCATGCAACATATAACAGAAGGAGAAGAAGAGTAAATGATGTAAAAGTGTAATAACTTGCACTGCATAATGGCTGTAACATATTGTTTGGCAGTAACCAGCTATGGCCTTGAGGAGGAGCGTCTCCTTCTCTGCTGCTTGCTGAGTAAACACAAGAAAAGCAGATATTGAGGGGAGGCGACTGTATTAACATACAGAATACAACACTAAAGAGCTGGGCAGATGGAGGGCTTAAGATTGCCTGTACCCATGTTTTTAACCACTCTCATTCTAATGGGTCACCTCATTAAAAACTCAGCCAAACCCACAGGGATTTATTTAAATATCTTGCAAAGATCCCAAAGTTTTTAAAGATACCATACAATTGAGAAAAAAATGTAGAGAGCAAGTAGAAAAGGATGCACAAGAAATGCAGAATATTTAGTTTTTTGTTATTCTTAAATTTGATACAATCTCTACCTCCCCTTTTACGTTGTTGCAATTTATTTTTGTTTGCATAAATGCCCGTTGTAATTTTAGATATCATCATTTTTGTACGCAACAAAGTAGATAAGAAAATGCACATTGCCAGTGCTGCTAGACAAGTAGACAATTCACATCGAGATACACACATCTACTTCTTAAAAAGGAATTTGACATATCCTTTTTCTCTTGTCTGAGAGCTAGTACAAGACACTGATTTGGGAGTCGCAGCAAGGGCGGCTTTTGTGCTCTCACAATCCAACAGCACTTGCTGTCTGGCTTCTTTAAGTGGAGTGAGGGGCTACAAAGGTGGTTAGCCATTGTTGCATAGACAGGTATAGTAATTACATTCTCCTCCATTCAGTCCCTATCTCCATACAGCACCAGCGTACCCCTCTCAAACTCCATTATATGCTTGCCAAAGGGAACAAAAGACCAACATTCAATGGTTTTGGCCTTCAAAAATAGACACTGACCCCTTCTGGGGTTAGACATCAAATTGTGCCATGGTCTCGCAGGCTGTAGAATATAGTATGACTTATGATTTATGGTTTCAGAGTGGGTTGTCGTATCAGCCGCTGGATTATCCTCATTTCGGCACGAGTGCACTTAAAAGCCCTCACCCTCGCTGTGACTGGTTTCAGGTCACTTAAAAATTAAACTGTTTTTATTTTATACAGTCCCATAGCACTGTAGAGTAGATATTCTCTCTGGTTATTGCCTTTAAAACATCAATATTTACAAAGATCCCATAAGAAAGCAAGAGAATGTTTGTGATTTGCAAATCTAAGTGTATTGTAGCACACTTAATCACTGTATGAGGTTTCAAACTAACATTTAATATTGACATAAAAAAAAAGTTAGCACACGGGATTGTACTCAATGAAAATGTAATTAAAGTTTTTAAATTTGTCATGACGATGATAAAAAGTTTTAGTTTTTTTTCTTTTGGCCACAGTCTGCTTTACAGATACGCTCTAATTTACTCTAAATTGATCTGTAAGGACTCAGTAGACAATTCCTAATGAATACAAGGGCTACACATATCTCATGCACAGTTGCTTGAGAGCGCACAGATGTTATAGTGGAGCCTGAAGTAGCACACAAAGCAAGGCACTTGTCTTGTCTGATGAGAGGTCCCATTTGGAGCTGCCATTAGTAGACGTATGATTTATGGCTCTGTCTGCCGCTCTAACAGAAACTACCGCTTTCCCTTCAGCAGCCCAGAATAGAGGGTCTCTCTCTCTGCTTCTGTCTTGTAGCTCAAACGCAGCACCGTGAGCTTTAGCGCTATGGATGGACAGTAGAGACATGATGTCACATACCACTAAATTAGACTTGTTTTTAAAATAGATGGAATGATGAATGGATATTAGACACAGTGGCTTATGAGGCCCATTGATTCACAAATATAGAGTTCTCTGCAAGTATTTTCACAGTATTCCACCTTTAGGTACAGGCATAAAACCTCAAAAGGCATATCCTTTGTTGAGATTAATAGTCTATTTTTCAGACAGAAACAACAATGAGTCACAGACAAAACACATGACATGACATTACAACATCATGAATACAATTTAATCGTTGATGTCCTCTTAGTTAATCATCAAAGTCAGCACAGGCAGACTGTGTTTTGCCCTAGAGTCAGTCCATAACACCCCCATTAGGTCTATTGAACCTGCATTAAATTCTTCTAATCAATACCACACAACATAAAAACAAATGCATGTCGCGTGACTTGGTTTTACATTTTACATCTTATCAAAGACCAATACAGTTGATGCTTTTCTTCAAAGGACAAGGACGATCCAGAGTAGGTCTTCAAAACCCAACTTTTAAGTATTTGTACAACGGAAATGTAATGTGATCACATGCCAGTGCACATAAACTACTCGTGTTGGTTTCATGTTTTCTCAGTGATTTTTTAAATATTTTTTTAATTTATTACCCCCCCCAAATGTCAACCAGTTGCTGTTGTGACCCATTTGCATTTTGAAAATCACAAGTCCTCTTTTCTCCCCTCTCTCTCACTCACATTGTCCTCTCCCTGTACTTGTTAAGTAGGAAGTGGCTGCTGATGGCGGCAGAACCGAGGTGTCACTCCCTGCCTGGGTGCTCTGCCATGCCAAATCTGTCCATCTGTCATGCAAACAGGCCCATCAATCAAACATCTGAATGCAGGTGAGTGTGGGGTACAATGAACAACAATTAATCACTGAGACATGGACACCAGTGGGGTGCGGGGTGGGGGGGATGTTTAAGTACCGTGACCGCATGTATGCTTTTGTGTGTGTGAAACTGTGAGGTAAGCCATGATGCAAATCTCTCATGAACCAACATATTCTCTATTTAGCCCAGCTTGTTTTTTTTTTTGCTGGTTTAAGGAGCAGTCACAGAACACATGATGCGCAGCTGATCTGCACTTATCTAACTCTTCAATGTAAAGCTTCTTAATGTGAGAGCAAGTAAATGCGTGCATTAAACACCACAGCCGAAGTGTATCCACTGCTCTGCAAGCTTTTTGCTAGATTTAAGGTTGTAAATCGTGTTTTATAAAAGTCTTCCAGGGAGTCAAAAAAAGTTTTTAATAAGTCAGAATAAATCACTGTTGAGGTCAAGTATATTTCAGGATATGTTAATCTTTGACTTACAAAGTGAGTGGAGCCCTTTATTGAGAAAATAGGCTGGGTAGTCTAAAAAAAACGGTTTGCTTTGCTTTTTAGCTACCAAAACGTACTCAAACCTAGATATTTAGACTTTTAGTCCCTAGTATGTGTTAAGCTCCAAACGCACTGGCTTTTACATTTCCCATAATGCAACTGGATGGCTAGTTTCATTGAATTCTCCTTGGTAAACACCCCCTTTTTCAAACTCCACATGTCCAGCCTTTAACACAGGCTTTCTGTTTAAATTGGTTTCCTCCAAGCCTTCAGACTTTAGAAATGTCCCTTCACATGGACATTGAGAACAAGCCCTGAACAGCATTTCAGATACGTCGTTAGCTTTATTTCTGTCACAAAGCAAATGCAGTTACAGTTTGTCTGTCGGTATGATTCGACTCATGGGGATGCTCCCTGCTGCGGGAATTCAGTGTGACAGCTAGGAATCCATAGCAACATGTTAACTAACACTTAGGGGGCATTATGATAATTCACCAGTGTGAATTAACATAGACAGTACAGCCCTCCAGGGTGCGTTAAAATTAAGCACAACTGATATCGGTGGAGAGGGTTTCCATCAGTAGATGCAACTGTAAGCAGACGTCCGCGGTAATGTGATTGGAAGCCATGCGCATGCATGGAGACATGACGGGTGTGGAAGGCTCAGTTGACAGTGTATAACATGATGTATGAGCTGGACTTTCAGACATGCCTCATTTGCATGGTTCTTTGGCAAACAAAGCTACTAATCCAGGATTTTGTACATTTTCAGTTTATTAAATTACTGCATTTGTAAAAGGGTTTGATCCATTAGAAATGTCAAACTTCCTCCACACATGTATGCCCAACATACTCATGAATCTTCCCAAGATGTACAGTATACATCTATGACTGCGGGACTGCAACCTCACATCTCTTACTGCCGATAGAAAAAAGTTTTACGAACTGAAAAACAAGGGGTAAGCAGAGCTTTGCAAGAAAGCTACTCAGTCTCCGCTCACTGAGCTGAGGAGAGAGAAAAGAGAAAGCGCAAATAGAGATGGATAGAAGTATTTGGCTTCCGTATTTCAGTTTTTGTTATCTCTACTTTTGTTGTTCTGTGGTATTATAGCATGTGAAGCCAAGGGATGGCTCAAAGAAGTCACTTACTGACACAGAATTTTAAATTTGCCTTAAAAAGTTGATCTGTGGGCGCCCGGATAGCTCAGTTGGTGGAGCTGGTGCCCATATATAAAGGTTTACTCCTCGACGCTGCGGGCCCGGGTTCGACTCTGACCTGCGGCCCTTTGCTGCATGTCATTCCCCCCTCTCTCTCCATTCTCATATCTTCAGCTGTCCTGTTAAATGCCTCAATAATGTTGATCTGCTCTGCGTTTTATTTTGGTAGTTCATTGAATGATTGATGGAGTATATTCTGATACATTTTGTTGGAACTCATTTTGAAAATTTTAAAACATGCATTTCATTTAAACTTCTGGAGCCTGTCAAAACAATGCTTTATCCTTAAATTGGCAATTATAAAATCTATTTATTATTAACGTTGATGAGTCAATCTACTTATAAGCTATCTGACAACTATAATGTCCACACAGCCAATTGGTAACAGCAAACTAAAATACTCCCAGGTCATGGTGTGAATTGTATTATTTTGTTATTGGAGGCAGAGTCTTATGTATGTATCAATGTATCTGAAACAAGTCAAGAATACAAAGCATGCCTTTACATGAATTTGATATGGGGAGAAGCAGTACTGCTAGAGAAATCTTTAATAAATGATAGACCCCCACCAAACGGATACCGGTGGTTGTAGAGCAAGGGAAGAATGAAGAAGCTTTTATTTGACTGCGTGATACCCTTTAAAGTTTCAGATTTTTTACAAAATTGTGTACAAACGATATGACTCCTAACCCAGAAGAGTATGTGCTTCAAATTGACCATTGGGTTACTTTTTAAAACATATGGTAATAATACATTCCCCAGGGCACTGATTTAAAACAATAAATTGCTCAATAGTAGTGTTGAGAGAGAGAGAGAGAGAGAGAGAGCATAAAATGGTTTATTCATGATAGAAAATGTCTACTGCTGCTCACCTTGAACCTCCGGATTAGGCTGGAAAGTAAAATTGAGAGAGCTCGAGAGCAAAACGAGAGAGGGAGGGAGCGTAAAGAATGATAATTTGCGATATGAATAAATTCTTTAAAAACAAACAAGGAGCTAAGCTGTAGAATGAAACGCCCAAAGGCAATTAACTCCAGGAAAGTGAGAGGGCAATTAATTTTGTTTATCAGTGATGTATAACTTTTATATGGGCCCATGGGGTTCAAAGAAGTCTCTGTTATCTGATTTTGTTATGCATGTTTTATTCAGATACACATTTGTGGCTTTGTGGCCTCTGTGAATGTCCAGCTGCTAAGTATACGAGTTATGTGTTTTTAAAGAAAGTAACTAACTGAGATCCTGGCAGGGGATGCATGAATTTTAATCCCTGACAACCTCAGTGTCCTCTATTCAGATAGTCATTGTACATGTTTTGCTCAGTCAGAAGCGAGTAGATTGGATGAAGCAAATCTTTAACAGCCAAAATCCAAGAAAGACGAAAAAAGCATGTGAAAATTGTTCCAAAAACACAAGCAAACATTTTAGGAATTGATTAAACGGTGATCTTCTTTTTTAAACTTTGAATGTTGGCAAGTAAGGCTAAGTAAGTTACTACCTAAATTAGTAACCGGGCCTACCTTTCTAGGCCAAAGAGTACATCATTAACTAAGGTTTCATTTGTGCAGTCACAGGTTACATAAAGAGAGCCCTGTTCCCAACTACCACATCTACTGTGAATTTCTCCACTATGTAGAAGCCAGGATGCTACTAGAGTTTAGGCTAACGTTTAGGCTATTTTCCACACATGTCAGTTAGTCCTCCTCCTGAAAGCCTTCTTCTGCAAATGTGTCGTACAATAACAGGAAGCTTGATACGCGTAGCAGCATTAACTAAAGTGCCAAGCAGATGCTCTTACATTCAGCCCTTATAAAGCTCTTGAATGTCATAAAGTTTTTGAAACCAAACCGCATGTAAGATTTTAAATGTTTTAGCCTTGAGCACGTCCGACTATGTGCTTTATGGACCTTTGCTCTTTAGTCGAGACTTTGCAGCTTTGAGCCATGTTGCAGCAGACAGTGAGAGAGAGGACAAATGAGTTGAGAGGGCGCAGGAAGTTAAGTGTGTCTGTGTTTGATCATTACAGTCTTGTCTTCTTGGGGCGCTCACCCAGTCCTGTAATTGAGAAATGCAATAAAAATGTCTGTTCTGTAAAATCCTCGATTTAGCCAGTATCAGTAGTAGTAGCATTTATTTTGAAAGGTCATATGAGGATACATTGTGTAAATACAGTGCCAGGCTAAGTAGCTGCTCATTACTGGCTCTACTTATGTGCTGCACAGACAAGAAGACATCATCAAAATAAATGTAGTCCTAATCTATAGTCTCCCACAATCAAGGCTTGGAACAAAATAAGTAGGTGTATTTTCCAGTGATTGAAATCTGAATGATACATTTTCTATCATTGAACGCTCATTAGTATAGCTTCAGCTCAGAAAAGCTTTTTTTAGACTAGCATAATGTCTTAAAACACACATACTGTGGTTATTTCTCCCATCATCAGTTGAAGACATGAAAGAGACATGGTGAGAGATGAGCAGCAGTTTGTGGAAATGAAGGTGGTTTATGGGCATTTAAATCCAGATTTTACACATATGTCTCTGCATAAAAATAATGTAAATCATGTAATAATGTATTCCCGTCTGAAGTTCTGAAGTGTGAAAATTAAATGAATTGAATTTGTTTATATCTGATACTTTGCCAATTTGAAGCTGCCATTTAAATGTGCTTGTCATAAAGATGTTGCGTCTTGTCTTTGCATTTCTTAATTAAAAGTAATTTGTTCTCTGACTTTATTAAGTGATTTACTGAGAAAAAGTCTCAAGCAGGAACTTTCAGCTGTCAGCAGTCTGTATTTATGAGGACTGACAGCTTACTGTCTTGTTTCTATGAAACGAGTATCTGCTAAGTCATACTTTGTCCCTGAAGTATTGCAATTTCTACTAGTTTAAAGACCTGAGTGGTTAACTTCCGGTCATACAGATTTTTTTTGTTCATCTAAAGACCATCTCAGACTTTAAAGATTGTTTAGATCTTGAGAACAGGATTTTGACCTGATGAATCTGTTATAATAGACATTGCCTAAGGACTTGGACAGACAGTCTGCTCTACTCAAAAGTTCTTTTCCGGTGAAACCAGTAACACTGCTGGCAACAAAACCACTGCTCCATTGTCTCATTCACATCCTTCTTGATGGGAGTGTGCCATGTTAAGGCTACTAAAATGACACATTTGACTCTTGTATTTACTGCTGCATGGTGGCCGTTTTTATCATGTGATTGTTCTATTTGACATAAAAGGCACAGTTTTAAATGCAAAATATACGTGAAATGGAACTAGTTAAGTTTAGGCAACAAAAATTGTTAGGGTTAGTAAAACATCAGGGATTAACTTAAAATGAGTCACACAAAACTACTAAAAGGAGGATTTAACATTATGGATGTTGTGTAATGAAATAAGGTCCTTAAAGGTCATTTCAAAACGGCTTTTGATTTCACATGGAATCATCTATTACCCCAACTGGAATTATACTTAGGCACTTCACGTCCTCATTTGCGCTTGCGATAATTACTCTAGCCACAATTCACCTTACAAGCGCAGTTGCAGGTTTTCTGGGTGAGGACGGACTAAATGCGTTTGTAATTTATTAAGGGAACAATGAATGTTCTTTCTTCATAATGCATCCAGTGAATGGGCATAGACCTTACTCAAGGATGTATTTTTATTTTTGTTATACCTTAAGAAGTAAAGAACTAAGAAACTAAAGCCTTCATCAAAGGACTATCCACACAAAGAGCAGTTTTGTGCTAGAAGATGGTGGTGATAACTGAGAGCAGACAGGTATTTTTCTTGAATGCAGTGCATGACTGTAGTCATTTTATCTGTGATAGTTTGGGACATCATAACATTGGGTTCAACACAATTTCTTTCAATTTCTTCAAAAAATGCGGTTTACTATTAATGGACCACCAAACAATTTTGTAGCCATGCTAGCGGTGGCTCTAGACAGAAATTTCCATGAGTTAATGTAGAGACATTCATGGTCCCCAGAGGATGAAGCCTAATGACTTTGTTGGTCCTCTGACTTCTCCTCTAGAGCACCCATGATATTTTGTAGTTCTGAGTGAAATATCTTGACAACTATGAACTGTCATGGAATTTACTACAGATATTGTTGGTCCTTAGAGAACAAATTCTAATACATTTGGTGATCTTTTAACTTTTATGTTGCCCCATGGTCAGGACATGTATATATTTTTTTATTGTCCACCAATTAGTCTCTCAATCAATACTTTACGACTTCCTTACCCTGTGGCAGCCCCAATCCCATTGATTCATAATAAGGTAAATCTTTAAAAATTGGTGGTAATTACAATGGTCTGAACATGGCCATTTACATTACATATTTTCTCATCACTTGGACAGACAAGACCTCACAGAGTATGAGTTTCACAGTAGAAATCAATGGATATTTCTGTTGTACTTATAGTTACCTGCAGACTATAGCTCATTTCCAACTATTCAAACTAGCACTTTGAGTTTCATACCTGTAGTAAGTCAGTAGAAGCAAGAAAAAAACCTCTCCTGAATATCAGAGATGCTGGAACACATTTAGTAAGCCTCTCTACTCCGAACCTCCCTGCCCTCATTGATGTAGCAATTTCACACAAAAAATACAATAATAGCAGATGACCCAGGCCATCCACTTCACTGTCACTTCACAAAAGTCCCCTCTGGCTACAGAAGCAGAAGGTTCAGGTGCAAAAGAGCCTATTTCTGCAGATGCTTTTCCCGCCTGAGCCATAGAAATTCTTAAGAGGGCCTTTCAACGGGAGATTTAATGTACAGTTTTTACATTTTAGCAGGTCCACTGTGGATGGAACTGAAATCCTGAACACACTTTTAAGATATTCCTATTTGAAAAACACTACCTTAAAACCAGATTTGATTACATCTAGTGAGCTGAGAGAAGGCTGAATGCCCAAAATATAGGTTACTCTACATCCTCTGTACTGCAGTTAGTTTCTATACTAAGAATACAACGATAGAGTGACTCAATAGTGAAAGCATGCTCAGTGCAAGGAATGTAATTATACTTACACACCCAGATAATGTTACTATTTTGGTTATTCTACAGTGTTTGATTCATCTTTTCTGCACTTAATGATTTTCATTAACAAATTTCTCAAATAATGTAAATTAAATGTATTATGTATAAATTATAGTGTATAAATTCTTATGTAATAGTTCAACATTTTGGGAAATATGCTTATTGACTTTGATGTTGAGAGTTGGTGAGGAGTTAACGTACATGTAGCTTAGCATAACACTGAAAATGGGGAAACCGTTACCCTGGCTTTTTCAAAAGGGTCCACTAGCACCATTTTATCTTTTTTTTTTTCCTTTCTAAACTAAAGTGTAGAAACAAGCTATGACAAATAATGGAGTACTAAATACTACCTCCCCTACTTCCCCTGTGACTAATTGTTCTGCTGCCGGGTCAGACCGACAGGCTGACACTGTTTGTGAACACACACCTAAGCTGCTCAGATGTCCGAAATGCCCTTCGCTGCTCTGATAGCTGAATGGACTGTATCGGGCTCCCCATGGGCAAACTAGAGGCAGAGAGGAGCAAACAAACTTATCTCGACCAAACTCTCCCCTCACTGGCGTGCAGTATGTTTCAGGTTTGTGGAAGTAAAGTAGTATGACCCAGCTGGATACAGAGAATGCTGATAATGATTGGGGAAGCTGAAGACATACAGTATACCACCCACTTTATAAATAAAACATAGTAAATTATAGGAGTGACATGCTGAATATGTGCATCATAGCTCTATTTTGTTTTTAAACACAAGCTAAGTTTCTATCCACTTGTCAGTCGAATTATGTGTTTGCTAAAAAACTAATACAAATAAAGCTGGTGAAAGTGTGTTTCCAGCCAACAGCTTTAAAGCGAATAAAAACCTGCGCGTGATGATGTCACATGCTGTTTTGCGATCAAATTGGAAAGGGAATTGATTTTGGACATTTTAAAGTCTTTGCATGCATTTTCGCACTGAATCTCACAACATTCAAGCAAACTTTGCGAACAAAGTTTTGCAAAATGGATCACGCCATCTACCAACAAATAATCAATATTGCACAAGTTAATAATAGTGCTTATGTACCAGCTGATAGCAACAAATCAAGCTATAATAAGAAAACAACAACACTATCAACACATTGCTATGATGATGCAGATGCAACTTGCCTTTTGTTTCCCCTCTGGCACCGCTGCAAAACAACTCTTTTTTTTTTTTTGAGACATGTCTTGATGTTTGAGCGCCTTCCATTTACTCCGGAGGATGTCCCACGGCTTGTCGTAACCTTTGTCGGCCATTTCCTTCGCGAGTTGCTGATAAATAAAATTCAAAAAGTCTCTGGTCTCCTCGTTCGTCCACTTCCATCTGTCTTAGTTGACACCTGCCATGTGTGCAGACAGAGCGGAAATACTGGAAGGAAATTAACTAAAACTTCTTCGTTTTGTGGTGGGTTGCAACCATAAAACTTGACCTAAATTCATTATTTATTCAGCAAATAACGTTTCCATCAGCGTTTATCGCATAAGCCGTATATCGATCAAGATAAAATCCGATGAGACCGAACGTATTTCTCGATATTCGTCGATATTCATTAAATTCCATTGCATTTTACTGTTTCCATGAGACATTTTTTATTCAATATCACTTAATTTGGATAAAAATGTGTTGATGGAAACATAGCTACAGTTGATTTTATTTTGTCACTTCTGTGAGACTGTTGCTTTAAATGCAGCACTGTTTCCTTGGCCCTTCTCAATTCCCCCCCCCCCCCAGGATCTGTAGTGACTTGAGTTGCCAACATCTGAAATGGGCCTCAACAGGAGAGCATGTAGGCGTGGTGTTGGAGGCAGCAGAGTGTTGCTTTGCATTTTGTTATCACTCATTCGGAAAGGGAAAAAACCACAGCAGAACCACATGGTGTAATACAAGTTAATATGATATACACCACTGACAAAACTTCACAGTTGGGTAGGAAATGCTCACATGCAGATTATATATAAAAGTAGTGTTTGACTGTAGCATAAAGCAATTAATATTCAGAAATGCATGGCACCAGTTGTGATACAGTGCAGGAAACGGCTAAATCACTAACAGTCTGATGCTGTGACAGGTTTGTTTAGCTCAGTTATACCTGTCAGCACACAAGTAACACAACAGGCTTATAATCCGCAAATAATTACCCAATGTTTATTTTTGGGCTATGTATGTTTTATTGTAAAGGCTATGTAAATATACCTATAGATTTAGAGTTAGATATCCCTAATTGTAGATGCTTATGAGACTAAATCCATGGTATTCTCTTATTCTTTCTTAGATTAGTTCCACATTTTAGGATGTATGCTTATTTTTTATTTTTTTTTACCAAGAGTTGGATGTGAAGCTCGATATCAATCTCTTGTCTGTACGGTAAATATGAAGATGGAGACGGTTAGCTAGCTTGGCATAAATACTGCCAATGAAGGGGAAACAGCTAGCCTGGCTCTGTGCAACACTATCAACATCTACCAGCATCTCTAAAGCTCACTAATTAACAGGAGGGTATTTCTTGGACACTAGCATTAGTAGAGCCTCCACTGGTCGCCTGGCAATACTCCTAGAAGAAAACCACAACTTGTTTATTTTTTTGCTTTTTTGTCCTCTCACCTTAACAAACCATATGACAATGTCTCCCCCACCCTTTTATCAAGTTATTTTAACACAAACCATGCTCTCAATAAGAGACGACCACATAAAATAAAGATAAAAAGAAAACCATTTTATAATAATAGAAATCAATCTTGATAAATGCTGTAATACTCTATATAACATGGTGTTCAGCCACAGACAGGACTGTGGTTGCAGTTAGAGCAGTACTGCAGTGAGAACAAACACTTTTAATAAACCTAGATGCAAGAAGAAAAAAATCCCTATGCTGCTGTCCTGAGGTTGAACTGTCAAGGTCTGTTCCAAATCAGTTTAGTCTAATTTCACACTGTCATTCTAAGTTGGAAGAAGGAGCCATCAAACACAGCAAGGCTAATGTGTTGTTTCTTCTCTAATGGCTGACTGCTTGGCTCAGATCTGAGCTCTTTTTGAAGTTGTGCTTCCCTTGAGTTAAGTGTGACTAACAACCAACAGTGGGTCGCCACTGAGGAACAGCAATGCTGTTAAAAGTAATAGAGGTGTTATCTCACTAATGCACTTCATACTTTACAACCATTGGAAGGAGTGGGGGGGGGGAACACAACAACGGATGCCTGTTAGCGCTTTTCACAGCCCCTACTCAAGAATCCGCGTTGGGTATTTTATTAAGCTGCAGCTTGGTTTCACAGTCACTGTTTATTGCAAAAGAATGAATTGAACAACGGCAGCCTTGCCTAATAAAAATAAATCATAAATGATGACTTGGGAGCAGATTTATATGGAGCAGCATCAATCCCAGGTTTTTGCGGGGTTGCAGGTTATTGAACCCAGATCCTCTAGAATTAAGGTAGCTAATACTTTTCTGGTTTCAATAAAGAACTGAATTATGATGTCAATCAGAAGTGACTGAGGAGGAAATGGGCCTTGTGGGGTACTCGTGGCACAAAGATGAGTTATTCTAAATGCAGCATGGGATATTTTGGATGACACTATGTAAATCCTCATCCACATTTAGTTTCACTCTTGCTGCCTCAAACATTGTGAGCGTCTTAATACCAGCTGATAATCCTAGATATAAATAATTAACAAAACATTGGCTATGTGTCTCCCAATTATATAAATTCAACACTATTTGTGGACTGTTTTACTTAGTGATGTGGTTGAAATTTGCTTTTAGTATTTGGTGTCGCTGCTCTGCCAATAATTTGGTCACTTCCCCCCTGATTCATAATACGTTCACAATGTCTAAAGATCAGCTTCATATCTCATGACTCCATTGGTTACTCAGTTTAGTGGACATACACAGATGTCATTAAAAGGAAAGTGACACTGAATGTTAGCCAGTAATCAAAATGTTGGACAAATATAGTAAAATTATTTAAATATACAAATGAGCAAACAAGAACACTCAGGTAAATCAATAGCTCATTAAAAGTAGCCATAGAGGCCTCTTGGGCTCAATTAAAGATAAATCTCACAAATGAAAAGCTGTTTATTCAGACTATAAAGAGTCTGGGCTGTGCTCACTGCAGAGTTTTAATGACAGGTGTAAGTCCAGCCCCTAGCGAGGCTGTGCTTCAAACAAATGACACTTACTACTTTTTTAAAATCACTACTTATTTAAATAAATACTCTTTATCTAGGTGTATCTAGCTTTTTCATTGTGGTTTCCCTAATTAGCTGCCTGGCTCAGAGCTTCCGGTCGGCAGCTCCCCTGTAAGGGTGCAGTTGTGTGGGGTGGACAAGGCTGGAGAATCACATCTCCCACTTGAGTATGTTGACTTTGATTAATGACCGAGAGGGAGGTTAAAACAGTGATTATACACCAGCTGGCATGCCTCCACTTTTAACATCAGATCCTATTCACCTGTGTCTGGGGGAATCTATCTCACATACCGTTGTAATCTATAAAGAGACATGGAAGGATTAAAAAAGACAGGAAAACAATTCATCCTTTATTTCTATAAAGGCTGACCATTGGCTAAACCCCTCTCTCAAACAGCAATTGTCCAATCATAACTCAATTATTTTTTTTTTGTCTTTCCAAAACCACAAACACACAGAAGTGGAAGGAATGGATTTAAGTATTTACGTATATGCTCTAAAGTAACATGCAATCATAATTACATTACTAATTACATTAGTCTGTGGGGTTACATACTTTACAAATAGCCCAGTTCACGACTAGCACGTCCACTGTGTAGCATTAGCAGAGAAGCTGTTCATGGAGGCTATCAGAGTTTGAGCTAATGTTAGAACCTGTGTATAGCTCTTTATTGGCTTCAGGGATGATTACACAGCAGCCAACATTACCTGACATATAGTAATGTTTGCCAAAGACATCAGTTATTCCTCATCATAAAAGCTTCTTGTAATGTTAACTGGCTAGACATTAGAAGCTTGCATCTTTCCTACCTCTGTCTTGTTTTAAAAATGACTAGTTATGTAAATGAAGATTTTAAAATACTCACTCACTGCATCGTTTGTGATATCCCAACATTAAGTAGTATTTTTGTGAGTTTCGAGATGAGCTTTCCCATAATTAGTCTTGTGACGTTAAACTTAATCAATGTGATTGATAATTCCCAACATGAGAGCAATCGTCTGGTTGCTGTTCCTATGGCAACCACATTTCTAGCCAGCCATTTGTGTCTGATCTTATTCATAACTTTGATATAATTTGGCCACTTTCAGATCATGTGCACAACCCCTGGAGTTGCAGGAGAATCATGACTTAGGTCAGTATTGTGTTGACAGTGGGCCTGACTGCGGGCTCAGTGATCATGTCAGTGTGGTCATTTTGGGTTTTCTCTTGTCATCCTTCTCTGTTGCAGTCTTTTATGTCTCTGTTATATCTTTATGTGGATAGGTCTGTGCACTTTAGATAGAATAACTGAATTATAATTTATTTTTAGTTCCATGGCTGTTATCGTATGTGACAGAATTCTTTTTTTTTTTTAATACACTGTTGTATGAAACTTTTAGTAAAACTTTTATTCTGGGAATTATACTTTATAGACTTTGGAAATAGTAGTTTCACTAGCTTCTGGTCGACATGAGAAAGATAAAATATCCAGAAAAAGCGAAAAACTTGTCCTTAACCTGATATTATTTTGTCAAACATCTTCATTAATGCCTCTAGTACTTTTATGATTACTAATCCTTATTATAATCCCACAGATATCTGTTTTGTTCCTACTGTTGAGCTGAAGATCAAATAAAGCTGTAGCAGTAAAACCCCTCATTGTATTGAATTAAACAAGGGTGTGTTGATGCGTATATGTAGATAGTTTGTATTGTCCCATAGGGATAATCATGTGCAAGAGAAAAAATAAATTTGAATTTCAAAAGTCAGTAGGGAGTTGGCTGCAGTCACTTGGGCCGCAGAGCAGGGATTAGCTAGCAAAGAATAAATAAATAAAACGTGGGCCGTCTAAACTAGATAAAAAATCATCAATACAACATGTTGATATAGAGAGGTGAGCAGAGAATGCACCACATCATGTCGCTTCACTGACTGCTCCTCTCTCTCAGAGATTTACACATGTAGATGCTGAGGAGAAGCAGGAGTCGGGAACAACCGAATAACAGGAGTTTGACAGACACTCCCTTCCTGCTCCTCTGCATCCATCCCAACCCCTCCTTTCCCCCCCCACCCCACCCCCCTAGAGAAGTTGGTCCCTGCCCAGTGGCATGTGGATGTGTATAATGGAGATGGATGGTGGCTGGCTCTGCCACACCGTGGAACAGACGGACTCCTCCCTAAACGCCTGCCTGCCAGCCTCCATCAGTCTCCCTTCGACAGCCCCCCCCCCGGAATAGAGCCCAGGCTTAATATTGGCCTGCTCGTGTGGGTGTTTGTGTGTGAGTGTGTGGGTGTGTGGCCTTTATTAACAGACCGACTTACTGTTATTAAAACATAGTTGGGGTAAAAGAGGTTGACAGCTCCTGTTTGAGAGTGTGACTCGACTTTTTCTGTGCTATTTTTGGTAAAATTGTAAAGGAAATCAAGCATCAATATCAACATGCAAGTTATGCCAGAGCAACCCAGGGGTGAAAACTGCAGCAAGCTCCCAAAGAGCCTATTTTGCAGAGACATATTCCACAATCCTTTGGAAGCTTGTATAGCTATTGTTGTTATGCTCATTCTACACCCTGCTACTCTCTCTTTAACTACTTTCCTGAGCCTATAACCCTACAGAGACTTGACCCATGTGTGTAAGTGTGTTCCTATTTGATGTGCGTGTTTATATGGGTGTCTGCAAAGGCTGTATTATCCCCTGGCTCCTTATGCATTTGTGCCTTTGTGTTCTCTCTGTCTAGTAGGGTTCATACCAGATGCTGTGAAGTCACTATGCAGTCCAAGCACTGACACTCAGTCTTGTTTAATTAGGCTGCTGGATCAATAAACTCTTTGATTCTTCCCTTTTTTCCTGCCTGGAATGCCATCTGTTCACCGGGACTCAAGCAAGACCAGTACAACCTTTCTTGGATCCTTTGAAATACCTATTAAAAATCCATTAAGTTACCACTGGAGGAAATGGGAGGGAAACATTTTTTAGTTCGGAGGGTAAAATAGCATTTTTTTAAATGGTGGTATTTTAAAAATCATAATTATATTTTGTAATGCTTTTTGATCAGCTACGGACCAATGGAGGACAAAGGCTTTAAGGCCAAGCTAAATGCTCCACTAGGTTCACCACCTAGTCTCAAGCTGTCTTTCTGTTGTTTGGTGCTCAGTAGGCAGTGTACAGAGGGTTTTTAGACTTTTAAGCTCTCAGAGCTACAAACCTGGCTTTCATTTTGTATCCAAGCTGATGACTCCAGGATTACCACCACCAATCAAAGTAGCGAGAACTGTATTTCCCTATTGGTTGTATTGTGTTTATTATTACTGTCAGGCACTTTCATACCATTTACAAACCAATTCTGCTCATGTAATGAGATTTGGAAGTGGGTGGTGGAAATAAGTGGTATTCCAGGTACTTGCTGCATGCACTTTAGCTACTAACTGACTGGCTAATTATTCAACATCAGCTGTAAATGATAGAACCAGCTGTTAAACATTAAGAAGTCAAATTTCTAACTTGAAAACGAGGCAACTTTGTGTGCATTTTGCCCAAACAAAAGGGTTTTAGACCAGTTGTACAAGAACAAGCAGGTCTCATTTAGCTTGACCACAGATCATATAAGTATGGCACCTACTTATAACCGCCTTATCCAATATATTTTTATTACTGAAATGTAACATTGATTCATGGAAGTCCATGGCCAGCAATTGTTCATAATTAAATGAAAAACCACTGTAAGAATATTATGCACCGATCTGTAAACATTCTCTTCATCCCTACTGGTAAGGATGTCTAAATTAAACTGAGAGCAATGGAATACCACGGGACTAATATGCTTGCTGTCAATGTTTTGTGCCTGGACGAAGAGACTTCTGTTCATAAATAACTTCTTTTGTCCTAAAGCCAGAAAACGAGAGCTGTAAGTGAAAGAAGGCCTGAGAGAAAGGGGCATCACAGACTTATTAGACCGGTGGTCTGTCTGGAGCGAGACACAGGCCAATAAAAATGCTGTCTCTCCTTTTGGATTATCCAGACGTTGACGGAACTGACAGGCTGCCTCTCGCTCTGGGATTCCCATTTGGGAGAGAAGACAACTGGTTTCTGTGGTTCTATCCACCCGTCGTGGCTCATCACTCTCGGATACTCTGTACACAAATAGGCCCCGTAGGTCCACCTGAGGACGAGCAGCCGCCCCTCTAAAACACAGCTGGGGGAAAGCAGCTGAAGGAACGATGACAGGAATACACACATTAGAGCCAAACTCTGTCAGCAAATTTAGTAAAATAGACCAAATTGTTTTGTTTCTGTTTGTCTCCTGGTGAGATGTCAGCTCTTTTAAAGAACAATTTTTCAAATATTTGGCTTTTATGCAGAGAGACTTTTAGTTTTTTGTAATAGTTTTTTTGGCCACTTTGGGGCAGCACAGCAACGAAAGTAGAATGAAGATATCCAGGATAAGTGAAAAAGCGCAGCTTGACTTAGTGTGATCCGCTCATCACGGCTTAATCGGTTGCACGTTTGCCGAGCTAGGATGAACAGATGAAGCTAAGTCAAGCCAGGTGTAGATAGCTGGGATGAGATGGTGAAGCTATGTCCAGCCAGGTGTAGATAGCTGGGATGAGATGGTGAAGCTATGTCCAGCCAGGTGTAGATAGCTGGGATAAGTGCACGTTCACGGCTTTCTTAAATAGACTACTGTATCGATCACAGATTTACTGATGCAGAAATGAAGATGATGCATGCGCCATATGTTTCACCCAATGAGCAGCAGCTTCTAATGGAAAGTAACGAGGAGGGGAAGAATATAACATGCAAAAAGGGAAATACAGCTCTTATCAAACGGAGGGAAAAAGCCCAACAGACTATAGCGGACCAACTGAATGTATAAGGATGTAAAAATATCTACTTAGCCTACTAGTCACTCCACATTTTTACAAGTTTGTAGGCTACACTGTGTAAAGTAAAATAGACGGAACTACAGTAAGGTTTCAGGGTGTTCCAATGGATGTATTATAGATGTTTGTGATGTACAAACTGGCTTATCATTCATCAACCTTTCCCTTGCTATAGCTATAAATAAGGCTAAAGACTATGAATACAATGATAAAGTGAAAAATGATAAAGGTACAAAATAGTCCATAGTAACTTGAATTAAACAATTTCACTTCTGTTTAGTAAATATCCCAACCCTCAGGTCTTTTACTGTCATTTTTGCTCATGACTAACTTTACTGCAGCCATTGTGTAAATTTGTATAATGAAGTAAATGAAGTTTGTGTAGCTGCCCTTGTATATTTTATATTCCTCCACAGAATAAGAGAGGATCATCCCCTCTCACTCAGAGAATGAATACATTTCCCAGTCTGTGAATACATTTTAACTTATTCTGAAGCTAATGCAGGACAGCCTGTTAATGCAAACGTTGCTCAGCAATTTCGTCTCATGAATTTAACTTGCTTGCACAAGTGGAGCGTATCAGCTGCCAGAGGCCATGCAGGGACTTCACCAACCATGGGGTTTTAAGTTGTACCTCTCTATCACGGGGTCTCTGGATTGTATTGGAGTTCACGCAAGAGCTCAATGTCAAAGCTCTTGTGGAAAATTGGCTTCACGCAGTAATGGTCCTTAACTGGCGTTTTCTGTATCATTCATCAAGAACTCAGAGCCTGTCCTCAAATTGCATCATCATCTCTGCAGGGCAGTGCTTTTCATCATTTGCTACAAATATGTAGTTCCCAACAAAAGGAATGTTTCCCAAATCAAACAGCTTTCCACTGTGTGATGTGTTATCAGTAATACTGTAGCTGTTTCACACCGTACACCGGGTCCTTGTTGAACTTGTTTGACATGGCTGAACTAGTAATGCTGTTAAACCAGAGCCTGAGAGTCAACCATCATGTCAGGAACATGTATTCTGTGGTATAAACAATCCTGTTAAGCTGCCTGGTTATTTAGGTCTTGGCAGAGAGAGAGAAAGCCTATTACATTTCTGCACTTTTTTTCTCCTGAAAAAATATTTTAGCTTGCGTTGTTAGCAAATCCTCTTGTCATTCAAATTTGCACATCATAGCTTTTTACAAGAAGTGTCACTTCCTAGTTTGCACACTACATGCAAAATGATCTTATGTCAAGACATTCCACTCTTGTGCATGCCAATCTTTGGGCATACCCCACTCAGTTCAGACTCATGTGGGAAGTCTTATGGAAAGTCTAAACAAGTAAGATTGTGTAAAGACTTTCTTTACCAAGACTACACTTTACTTGAAGGTATCTGCATAAGCGTGACATAATGTTAATATGTTTTATGACACGTTCATGACAGTGTCATGTCACTCTTATGTAGATCCCCTTCAAGTGTTTCCCTTAAAAGTTATGACATATTCCAACACGTTTGATTTTGTTGGAACGTCAAGACGGGAACATGACTGCTCAGATTGAGATCATGACCACCTTACACCAAACGATTCAAATCTAAAAAGTCTTGCGATTTCATTCCGATAATGGAAATTCGTCTGGAACATTGGAATCGCTTGAAAAGTCGTTTGTTATAAGGTTGGCATAAGTCTGCTGTTGTGACTTATTTGTCCATTTTTCAGACCTTCGACCAACATGTCAAATTGCCGTCATGTTTAGGTAACAAGGTGCATGGCTGCAACAGAACAGAATAATGTAAATAGTTTATCAAGTAACAAATGTTGTATGAATTGAAAATTCATTGTCATTAATAAGAATACATAGTTTAAGTACAATTACCTTAAATGTATTGGTCTGTATTGTTCACTTCTATAAATTATGTCGCACAAGAGTATCTCCTTTTTATCTTGTGGTGTATACAGTTGTAAGAAACTATGGAATTAAGATGTGTGTTCGCCTGTTACACATGGCAAAAAATAATCTCTGTTACAAACACACTTCACAGTTCTCACACTTCATAATCGCACTTCCACACATTTAACAGCACAGTTGTTGAATAAATATTATATTTACTCTTCTGTCTCTCTTGCTATCTATAACTACCAAAGAAAACTCTTCTTACCTATATTGTGTAAAATGTGCTGCTCACAGATTTTCTGCTCTTACAACGGCTTAAAACACTTAGAGAGTTATTTAGAAAAAAACTTTAAAAAAAAAAAGTTTGGGAAATGGCATAACGGGCGTGTTAAGGAAGTTTAAATTTGCGAGAAACATTCAGCACTTTAGGACCTTGTGCAGAGCTGAGAGATCAAACGACATGCAGAGACAGGCCAGCAATGACAAAAATAGGCCCAGTTGCTTTGTTTTTGTTTTTATTCTGTCATGAAACAATACAATACTTCACAAAATATACACACTATTGTGATATATTTGACAGAATAGGGTTATGTACACAGTAGACGAGATATACAGTGGAGGAAATGGCATACAATTGCATTAACCTAACATTATAAAACACTAAAAGTTAATTAAACGGATGTGTTATATTTCCATTTCAGAGCAGTTACATATAACTGCTATAGATATTAAAGATATTTATATCTTTTGGTTATCTAAAAGCGTAGAGAAGCAGGATAATGACTACAAAGTTACACAGATGTCCTTGGATAAATATCAGATACACTCTGAATTATTTGGTCACATGTGACTTTACTCAAAATGTTTGAGTGTATGTGTGTTTGGGCGGCACACCACACACACCAGTGGATGATGAAAATGCAAAGAGAGCTTTCATTGAAACATTGCAGTGAAAACATCCAGTAGGGGGGAGAGAGACAGAGACTAGGCATGACAAACGGGACTTGTAAGTAAGTAGGGGAGATTACACTGGTTGCTAAACTCTCCATGGGGAAAATGTTAAGCAGATCCAATGGATGAAGTAATTCAATTTGAGCCCCTGAATAATAGCATCATTTGCCATGGAATTAGCATCCGCCACAATCAATCAGCACGGCGAAAGACTAACACGAGCTGCGCCCACCAAGGACACAGGCTTTCTGTGAAATTCAACTCATTCATCAGGTTAACTTGACTGTAGTCACCAGTCACAGCAGGAACGCTATGCACGTATTGATGCTGATTTTTAACAATAAATGCATTTCCTGGTCATGTGCATCAGTACTGCTGTAAAACAATGGTGTATTTTGTCTGTTCCATATAGTTAACTAGTTATTATTTTTTTTATGAATAATTGCGGATATTCTTCTTGCTGTGCATCAAGCCCTTTACCCAGAGCCTGCGTTATTGCACACTGTACTGCATTTATTTTACTTATTTATCGGTAGTATCAAAAATATATCACACTACCCCTCAGGTGCTTCTTTTGTGCTTTGAGTCTTGACTTTTTTTTTTTTTTTTTTAAATATTGCCAACATTTAATGAAAAAAATAGTCCCTTCGCATTGAGTTATGATGTTTAACTCATAACAAATGTATATCTATTACAAACCAAGTTAAAAGGGTTTAACAAATCATGCTAAGAATTTTGAAAAATGCACTTCTATTCCTTGCTTTATTCTGTACTTCGACCCATTTAAATCAAGTAATAAGTTACTTTTTGGTGCTCTGCAGAGGATTTCTGTACGATGGTCTTTCCTACAGTGCCTCCGATGATCGGTATCTCATACTCCTATGGTGTCTCTACCATGTGTTCAGGGACTTCACATGTTTAGGTTTTTGATGTGGCAGAGGCGGACTCTTGATGTGATTTCTGATAAATTGAAAATTCCTCTCTCGGCTCCACAAATTGGTACCTTTTCAGTGGTGAAAATTTAACAAATTAGATGGTGCTGGCTGCATTCAAAAAGCAAGTGACATGTCCCCTTTGTGGGGAATTTATTTCATTGCAGAGAATATGGAGTTGACAGACGTCTCAACACAAGCCCATTATTAGTGTCACTTTCTCACAGAGCGTACTGCTGAGCATTGAAAGGATCTGTTTTCCCTGCTCACTTTTGAATTAAACAAATGTAAAAGCATAAAGGAACATGCTCTGATTCCCCCCCCCCAATTTGCTCTACATGCTAATTCTCAGGACAAATGACTTTGTAAACTTGACCACTTTGCTGGCCAATTATTTAGAAAATCTTGTAGTAGAGAAACGCTCTCTGTTCAAGCAATGCTGGCAATTTGTTCCAGTTGGGACACCTTGCAGCACTTTGTGGGTTGTAGAACTTTCTGAATTAATAAATGCAGATAAAAGAGGAAAGGAAGGAAATAGAGAAACTATCGCAGCTAATGTTGGCTTTCTTTGCTTAAATGTTTGTCTTGAAATGTCGCAACATGCTTTTCATAGGCTTAACTTCTGCTTTTATCTATTATCAGTAGCTTTTAAAGCAACTACACAGAAAAAACCACACAGCTCTTATGAAATTGTTTCACTTGTCAACAACTAAACAGCCAAAAGAAACTTAAAACATGCTTGGAAAACCCAACTCATATTCTTCTTCTCTTTTGCAGTTGCTGTCACAGGACGCTTTTCTTTTTTCCATGCACAGACTAGTGTGTTGTCTTATTCTCTAAGGAAAGGACAGTGTTGTGTAGGAGCTAGCTGTGAGGTGACCAGGTCATTCTTATCACTGACCGAGGCTGGCAAAACGTCAAAACATCCCCCCCCAATCCGCTTAGGGGGAGGAGGATCAGCACTTGTAAAATGACTGGCACTACCCTAAAGCAAGGTTTTCAGGACTCAGCAAAAGGCAGCTTACCAAAAACAACTGATGTTCAGAGGAGCTAATCATTACCAGTGAAGGTTTGAGGATTCTTGGATTCACTAACTATTAATTATCTTCAGTAATGTACCGCAAGAAAACTCTAGTTTCAGTATTTTCTGCCACAATTTTGATATTTGGCCGCTCCTTGACAGGCAGTTTGTGTCAAAAGAAAAAATGCTTACAAAGACAGAACTTCTCAGACACTTATTTTTGTTCCACTTGCCAATCAAGAATGATCCTAGTTAACAATTTATCGGCCTTTTGCCGTGGCAAAAATCAGATCATGCTACATCATAGCTAAATGAGAAAGTGCCGCCGCCTTTGGCTAAAACCGGTGCCAGTTTACTCTTGGAAAGAGATCTGCCAATAAGCCTTCCACATCCAGAGAGCTGCTATTTTTGCAGCAGAGAAGCGGAGACTTTGTAAACACTAGAGGCTCTTGGCTTTGTATCTATATCTGTGGATACAGAGATTGGGAAATTGGCAGTTGCAAGTAAACAAGTTGGATTGTGAAGCCAACACAGCTCTGTTGTATGAATCAAAGGTGAGACGTGGACTAAAACTTCTGTTTTATATTTTCTTTTTTACCTTTTAATATGGGATAGTTCTTTCATTTAAAGCCATACCATGATTTGTTCGGACACAAGGATAAAAACATGCCCTCTATAAAGGAATCAAAGAAACTTTTCCTTTCCATCATTTAACTTTTAAAGACTGTCTGAAGTCACTGATGTCGGAGCAACTTTAACGGCGATGGAGCACATGTTTATGCAGCTTGTCGATCTGTCTGAGCAACACAACACAGTACAGCGAGGGCACAGAACTTTAATGCAACATTCATTGATATTGAGACAGCATACTCTACATTATTCACAGCGAGCCGGGTGAAGCTAAATTAGAAGGACGCTTGACAAGCTGTTTCCATGTTAGTTGTCAGCAGAGGTCTGCAAACTCTTTCCAAATCCAAAGTTTCCAAACTCTCTTGCGAATCAGTTGCACTATCTACCGACGTCCCTAATCCACCAGCGTGCCGTTTGCCACTCATCATGGGTGCCTTGGCTCGTGGCAATAATACTGCAGGGGAGTGCAGTATTATTACTGCTTCAACCCTTTTTTGGTAATGAAATGTTGAATTCAAAAACAACACAGCGTTAGGATTGTTTTCCAGCAGCGGTGCTGAAGATTGTATTTTATTTTTGCGCCGCTGGAAGATATTGACACAAGAAGGACTTCAGTCACATATTTGTACACAATTGTAGATGTCAAATTACTTTTTTCTGCTCTCTCTGGTCCTCATCTCACCTCTCTTTCCATACTTTCCTGTCTCATAATTGACTACATGAAATAAAGTTTAAATTAAGCAATTTAAAAAAGGAGGAAATCATATAACTTCTGCTAGGCATTTTCACATTTCACATACAGGAGACAAAATACATACTTTTCCCTCCTCTTACATTTGATCAAACCTCAGCTTTATCATGACCATTAGTCTAAATATATTATATATATAATATATTCTTTGACTAACTTTGGCTAACTGTACAGAGATTTACAGGGATTACATGTTGTGATGTGAGCTACAGTATGTAAGTCTGATATTTTATTCAACATGTACAAAAATGTTATTCATTCTAAAATAAATATACAAGTTGTATTTCTGTTTAATGAGCATAGTGTAGAAACACTAACACTATTAGCTGTTAGCAAATTAGAGACAAGTCTGGTTTAGCTCATCGAATCATGGGGAGATGTGTTTAAAGCCCTACGGACTACGGGAAAGGAAGTAAGATGGCGTATTTTTCTGCAACTGGCACTAGTGGCCACTGTTCAGTGGCCCCTGTTTAGTAAATAGCAAAAGTTAAATAATTACGCTTTAATTAATAAACTAAACTGTTTATCTTAGGATAAACAGTCTAGTTCATTTTAGGCAGTGATGAATTTAAAGGTGAAGTTGGGTCACATCTTGGGTTATGATGAAATAAAAACAATAGAAAATGTTTTTACAAGAGTTGGGACTATAAAACCTGGGTCACACAATCTGAAGGCAACCCTTTATAATAATAATAATAATAATAATAATTTATCTTAGTGGTCTGTGCAGTGGACGGTTCCCTACTGTGGAAATATTTTCATCGGCTTCATGGGGATCAGGTGAGAGGTTACTTGCTTTACCTGTTTGCTTTTTTGAAAAGAACTAAATTAACGGTAATTCAATGTTTTGCAGCACTGACTTAGGGAAAGTACAGTATGTGTTGTCAACTAATAATGAGCTAAAGGAAAGTGAAGCACTGCCTCAGTCCAATGCATTGGCCCTGCACTTTATTTTTAAACATCTTAACATCTCTAATGCTCCAAGTGGTTAGTTTCCTCCCGCTGTGTGAACTACTCTGGAGAGATGATAGGACTCAAGCTAATTGCTTGAATTCAGAAACTTGTGTTATTTCATTAATATTTTAGCTTAGTTTCAGTGGCCCAGGTCTTTGAATTATTTAAACGGTGTTAGTTGGCTTGGCTGAGACCACACTGCCTACGGAGCTGAGAATTAAAGAAAGTCAAACTCTGGCTTTTGATACAATATACGTGTCATTTCTGCTGTGCAAGACGAATGAGAACAGCATACTGTTTTCTCACTCGCATTAGAAAGTATCTAACAGAAAATTAACATTTAGCCTTGTTTGATTTTTGCAAAATGGAATTTGTTTTCATGCACCAATAATTTAACCTATTTCAAAACTATATTTGTCCCATTGAGGAATTGTAGGGAGTAACTGTAAGTCTTTGCAAGGAAGTGACAATGTGCTTCTGTAATCCTGATGTTTAATCATTTAAAATGCTGTACCAAATGTTGTTTATGCATGAATATGTAATTGTCTGAGTCTTGTCTGTCCAAGCTGATGACATATTTTAGAAGATCTTGGCTCTTTCATAATTGAGCAATGATTTTATGAGCCTAGGACACTTTTGCTGGCAGCATCGCTTTCGGGATGGCAATGTTGGTGTTGGTCAGTCTGCCCACCACTTCGCTCCAGAATTTCAAAATTTCAATGTGTCCAATATTTTATGCTAAATACTTCAGCTGTACTTGTGTTTAGTGCTAATTTGAAAATGCTAGCATGCTTAGATGCTAAATTAAGATGGTAAACATGGTAAACATACCTGCTAAACATCAGCATGTTAGCATTATCATTGTTGCTATGCTAGTGTTGGCATTTAGCTCACTGCTCTGCTGTGTAAAGTCTCATAGAGTTGCTACATTGTCTTAACCCTCCTGTTGTCCTCGGGTCAAATTTGAACTCTTTAAAAATTGCTATATCAGAAATATGTTGTTTTTAACCAAATTACAATTGATCACTTTCATTCCTAACTCATCTGTATGTTCCTCTGATCTTAACTTTTAGTCCAAATAATTCATAATTTCTGCTTTTTTTAACTTAAATATTAGGTACAGTTCTATATTAATAAGGGTTATTCACCATGGATTCCAAAAAGTAGTGTAAAACTAGTTTTAGTAAGGTGGTGTTAGTGAAATCAAAAAAAAAAGTCTGAAAAAGGGACAAAAAGGTCAATCTTTGTCTATTTTTTAAATTTTTAATCTGTAAAAATGAATACAATCTGACGTCAAAACTTTTGAACAGGATTAGTAATTGTAAACTAATTTCGATCAAGCAGCAAATAGCTAGTAGTAGTAATTGTGGTGGCGGCTGTTCTTGTTTTCAACAACTTTCAATTCATCCTTTTTCAGGGGGAAAGAAATCTTCAAACAGACGAGAAATGCATCAGTCTGACCTGTCAAAAACCAAACAATGCAGAAATCATGTTGTGGAAAGAAAAGCTTTAAGGCCTCAGCAACTGTGTTGAGAAACTCGGATGATCCTTTCTTGTTAAATGTGGTTTGTAATTACTGGTGTTGCTGTGACCCGGGGCACAAATAACACCCTAATTATAAATAATTTGAGCTATTCACAATGAAAAACTTGGCACAAGCAAGTGCAGTTGTTCACACTAACAATAGGAGCATCAACAGTCCATTTCATTTTGTTGCCAGTTAACTGGGGGAATTGGCCAGATATTTTGGAAACACTGACGGTAGGCAACTACATTTTCATTACCAGTTTTGACCTGTGTGGCCATGTAGACGTGTTTGATTATGCAGGGGTACATGGAGAAGAAAGGCTAGTGTTGGGCGGGACTTGGTGCCTTGCTGAAAGGACTTGAACAATCCTTTCTTTATTAAGCAAATGTCATGTAAAGACTGACATCTCTACGTTTTTAAAATGTTAAAATGATAAATGGCTTGAGTTTGTTATTCCAAAATGTGACTGGCTACGACATACACATTCAGTATAATAAAAAGAGTATGTAAAAGTTAAGAAGCAGACTAATATTCGGAACTGCTGCCTACAGATAAACCGGCTGTAGCACATTTATCTTTTGAATCAAAATAAATGCTCATCTACATATATTTATGCATATATTTCAGAACCTATGGGAGGGAAAGGAAATCCATCTACAGCAGAATTAATGTTATTTTTGTAATCTTAGCCTAGATTTGCAAAAAATGAGCACCGGAGCCAAAAAATCATCAAAAGGAAGAAAAAAAACTGGAGCTGCTCTTCTGTGCTGTCAGAGGAAGGCAGACCAACTTTTGTGGATACAGTGAATTTGCTCGAGGAGATTTTACAGCTATGTGAGCACTTTTTTCTGGTAAAAATAAATATGGGGAGAAGTTCACTTAATGAAAGCTCATTGGGATGGAAGAGCATTCAAATACTCCGAGGGTTCATAGAGTTGATCATCAGTGCTCATGGATGAAGCTCCATTTAAATTATTTTCAACTGAAAGAATCTGGATTTATTTGAGCTTGTTATGATGAAAGATTAGCATCTTCACATGTAAATAACAAAGTTATATATAGGTAGAAATAGTAATGTTCACGCTGTTTTTGTCAGCCGATATTTCTATTTTTACCTTTGACAGCTCTCTGATGTCATACATTTTGAGTTTACGTTGTACCTCTGAAAAATAAATGAAGCCCTTTTTGAAGTTTAAAAAATGCACTTGATTTGCACAAAGCATTCATTTAAATACAAAGCAGTTGACTTTAACAACATTTAATATGAAAAATGTACTTGATTTTATGATAAACAAAATAACAAAGGTTTTATAATCTTCTAGGATCTCCAAATTTTGTTATTTTATATGTTTTAGATACATTAAAGGACACTAACACTATTTAAACCGTGTTAACTCTGGATTATCTGACAAATGTTTTAAAACTAAAATGCTAAAATTGTCTTTCCTAGCCCATGACAAGCTGTTTTTGGAGATACATACGTCTGTTACCTGGCACATTTACACACTTTGAATAGTTAGATTATGTGATTTTGTTTTTTTATTATGATGCTGTTCTTTCTTTTATCATTTTTTATTGCTTATATATAAAATAGTAGCAAATAAATGCTTTTTTCTTTTTTTTAAGTCTCCTACCTTATTTTGTGTTTTCCAGGATTTCTATATCATTAAATATTCATGAAGCCGGGCCTTTAAACAGTTGCAGACTCTAGTTTTATTTGTTGGGATTTTACTTCAGCTAGAGATCTTTTCTGTTTGCTTTGAAATATTGTGGCATCATTTGGATGTAATCAGTCTAATAATTTAGTTTCATGAAGGTTTAATGTCCACAAGTGAAAATGGCTGATAGAAGATCCATTTTGCGGTGGTACCCTGCACCTTTGCTCTCTATTTGTCAGAATTAGAGTTTACTGGTCAAATGTGATTTTGAGGTTGCCAGGCGATTTGAACACATTGACCCTTCTGCTCCCTTAACCCAACCCCCTGCCTCCTTTTTTAAGGATATTTGACCTTGTGTGTAACAGCTACTAGGGATACCTGCACTGCTCCGCCTGGCAGTCCTGCTGGGTCTTTTTTGGTGACATTTATAAAAGTTTCATTGTAGTAATATAAAACATTACATGTCACACTCTCGTGAACAAGTTGTGTCATGGATCGTTGCTTCAGAGCCAGACCAGCGCTAACGGGGGACGTTAATAGGAAGCAATGCTCCGTCTTCAGCGAGTCTCTGTTTCCATTTGAGGCGGCCACACCAAGTGGTTAAGCTGTTAAAATGCGCAATATGTCATACGGAATTTGTTTTTTTCTTTTTGAATTGATGATTATGGTTTGCTGGTGTGTGCTTTGCGAGTGTGACTTTTATTTTACCACCAAATGATGGGGTCCAAATGAGAACAAAAAAAAGACTTAAATATTGTCTCCTGTGAGGAAGGTTTAATAGATTTATCTTTTCACAAGAACAGGAAAGGTTAAGCATGTGTAATAGAGGGGTTAAAGTTGAGGAAATAAATGGATGTCCTCTGTTTTAACACCTGGAGGACATGACTAAGTGGAACCTTACCTTGTTAAGTGGAAGCTGCCATGCATCAAATGTTTTCCCACTTGAAGGAGGGGGGGGGGGATTAAAGTGTGACTGTAATTCTCACATTCGGAGCACTGGATCTCTTTCTGGTCGTTTTGTCTCTCTTTTCGGTCGTATTGCATCACTTTGTTGTCGTATTGAATCACTTTTTGGTTGTTTTGGATCTCTTTCTGGTTGTTTTGCTTTTTTGTGGATCCTTTGTGTCTCTTTGTGGTCATTTGACTTTCCAATAACAACCTTCCCACTTCACACAGGCTCTGGACCAGGGCCCCCCCGCGGGCCTGTACCGGGAGGCCTGTTCAGTTATTCCTGGATGGAACTAACAAGCCAATTACCCAAAGTGTCACCTATTGACTCTGGGGAGTGACCCTCCGGCCTCGGCCCTGTTCAAGAGCTTTTAGCCTTCAGGGTTTCCTCTCGTTATCATTGAGAAACACATTCTTTATTTGATCAGATGTGCAATACTGTCAGTCAACGTGAGTGATGAAGAAAATTATAGTCAACATGCAGCTGAAGTTTGCATGGATGCCTGCCTGTGTGATGAATGAAAGGTAATTACCGCAATGTCACATTAGACTTGAAAGGGAATATTGTTTGCAAGTCTCACACTAAAGAGAAAACCTTACTGTGTATCTCTTGCTAACTATACCAGCTTCCCCACCTTTGCGAAAGGCAAGCCATTAGTGGCAATATGGCCCTGTAAATGGCTGCCATCCATGTATGAGAGAATCACTGTCTGTGAATAAGAGGGAGAAAAAGACTCCCCCATTGCTGAACTTTATCCTTTCCAATTCTGTCTGATCTATATCAACTGCTCCGTGGAGAGTAAGGCCTGCGAGGAAAACGTTTAAGGGGAAACAACGAGATTCGATTTAGATTGTCGGCCTCCAAACTGCATCCCTGATGCTTTTATTACATGAATGGAATAAAGTACACTTTACACACAAATATTTTTCCATTTGGGTGTTTGATGACCTAAAATCTTAGAAACTGTAGTCACACTGCTGTTTAGTTTTTATTAAGGTGCACAGTATGAAAGTTGAAAAGGAAAGGCAGTAGGAGAGACTGCATGATACTGACTCCTAGGAGGACAACAGACTGTTTAAATTGTTTGTCACATTTCGGTGGAATATGTTTATTCAAGTATTATAGTATTATATAATGTTAATATATATATATATATATATATATATATATATATATACTATATTTATCTGATCTGCAAAGTCAGTAATCCACTGAGGACCATGAGTATCCGTAGGAGATTCCTTGGCAATTCACCCAGTAAGCCCATTAAGTTGTTTAGACACTTGCAGGACTTAAGTTCATGATAGTTCTGTGTGGTGATAAATTACATCTAGTTTTGACAGTAGCTGTAAGAACGGGAGATGACCTTTAACCACAGCTTTACTTTTCTGCATCAACTCGTATCTGCTCTGCTGTAGTGTTCTTGGGCAAGAGTGTCTACGAGCTGACTGTGACCTCTAACCTCTCTGCGGAGGCAGGCGGACATGAACAGAATTTCTAAGTAGGTGTCAGTAGAAAACAAGTCCAGTGTTAGATTATTGAGTTTCTGCCGGGGTTGGGAGCTGATTGGAGTGATTACTTCACTCGGTGTCCTCAAAGAATGTTTCATTATATACATTTACAACAGAAAATAAGTTAAGAGATATATCAACATAATAAGGCGTTTTTAATGAACACATCTGGCAATTTGCATAATATTTATCCTGAATGTAAATGACTCTAAATACTTTGTAGATGTTTGCTGGAGTGGTGTGGTGAATAATCTACTGCTGTAGTTGGATTGTAACGCCTACCTTATTAATTTGACTGTTGGGGTAAACAATTTCAACTGGTGCTTGAGCTGTCTTAGATTCTGAGCTCTGACACTGCAAGTCCTAGATCACCTTATGCTCATGTTGTTTGGATGATAACCTGAGGGAAACTTAGGTTCTGTTCTCTTCTTTGTCTGTTTTTTATTGTTTAAAACTGAATCTGAACTCTGGAATTTTTTGGGATACAAGAACACAAACAATTTGTCTCACCAAGGCCTCCGTTGGTACAACTTTTATATACAGAATATCTGACATGAATATTAACAGTAACTGGAAGTAGCAGGAACAGCAAAATGTTTATTTCCTGGAGGCAATTTCATTAACATTTTTCATTACCTTTTGTGTGTGTGTGTGTGTGTGTGTGTGTGTCCACTGCCAAATAAGATGGTCATAACTCACTCAAGTCCCATTAGAAGTGAATGAAGCCTTGAGCAAAAGAAAATGGATAAAATTGACTTGTGGGTTTAAGGTAATTGGGCACAGTCTACCTGATAAAAAACTTCCTTCTAAGACTAGTGGTGACAACAAACAACCCAAGTGATTACATGATCTTGTTTGGAATCACATTCACACCTCACCCACAGCCTTGTATAGAAAGTCTCAGCATGTTCTGGAGCTTATACTCTTTACAGCTCCTGCAGGCTTGAGTTGTGCTCACAAGTTGGGTTTTAAGATCTCACTTTTGAGCCAAATGAGGCTTTGGTTGCATAAAATTTGGATTTGAGACATCACTTTGAGATTACTTGGATTATTTCTCAGTGGGTGCCACTATGAATTAATTATGAAAAGCTGCTTCTACTGTGCTGAGAAAATAAGACCAGTGATAAATCAAACGGGCAACAAAAGGCTGGCAAAAACAGACGACTAAAATCACATTAATGAACCATTTACCAGATTGTATGTCATGATAATTCTACATTTTCCTTTCTTTGCTGTGTTGGCTGTAGTCATCAGATGTGTGTCTTGCAACTAGAGTGTAGCAAAGAAAATCAGTTGGCCTGCAAAGTTTTGGGCAAATCTTACGCACCAGCTGGCTGCTTACAAGACTTGGCCCCTGTAGCTGATAAGCAGGTTCTACAAATGGCCTTTGAGAATATCCTATCTGCATTGATAAACTTCGGTATATATTGAAAAAGATGTTTGCTTATATATCTCTCTTGGGACCAAAATAAAGGGCAGCACAAAAGGGGAAGGACATCCAACTATGTATTTATGTTAGCAGTTTGGGAACACCTGGGCAGGCAGGCAGTTTTTGGCTGGTGTGTGTTTGGCTTACATGACCTTTGTTTCAGCTCTTCCTGTATACTGTAGTTAAATCCACCATACTAAAAAGAACTTCAATTGTAGCCTCAGTGCAGAGAACAAAATACAGAAAATATTCCTCATAAAACTGTCATTTCTGCAGTCTGTTAAAAAGGAATTTTGGTATTTTTCAACCTGGACCCTATTTTCCCATGCATTTGTGTCCCAAGTTGCTAAAATGAACAAAATCTTTAAAATGTATCCAGCATTAAGCGAGAATGCAGTTACAGGCACCCGCGAACCAGACTGCAATGTAACCCCATAGGGCAAATGCACAACGACAACCTACGTCCACTAAAAGGGCCGTTTTTGCCACTGACAGTCCACATTGTTATAATCAATCAATCAATTAATGTTATGTGTCACATTACATTGTACAAGATACAATTCCAGTGAAATCTTATGCCATCAGATCCTTTAACTTGTGCATGATTCGTCATAAAGCAGAATGTGGATGTCAAGAGTCACCAGCTTAAATGTCACTGATACTCCACAATCAAGTGTCTAAGTGACAAATAATGAATTGGGATAAGTCATTGTCATTTTTCCAGTTGTTGTCGTTATGTTTCTTTAGACCAGTTAGCTTGTAAGTACCATTTTATTTTTCTCCTACCTTTTACAAAGAAGCAGTGACAATTCTTTGCAATTTACTCTCACCTAAATGTTCAGAAATGTGTCACAGACAATAAACTGAGGGGTTTGAATTGGATACATTTTCAACAAGGCTACCCTGTCGTAATAAAATAAAAGGGTACAAATATTAAAAGCTGCTGTTTGTTACTGGAGTAGAAGCAACCACCGTTACGACAATTAGGGTGTAAAAAAGAGATATTACACATTTATAGTCATGGTTATTACACTCTTCCTTTCCTTGTCATTGCTGCAGCACCTGTGCCCTCTTTCCTCTCACACCTCTCACAAGTATTGTGTGTCTGTGTGTGTGTGTGTGTGTATGTCACTCACCTCAAGTCAGATATGTCTCTTTAAATCTATTTCATGTACTTTCCCGTGAAATTATTTTGACTTTATGGAAGACTTGTTACAGGTAATGTTGTTTGGCGTTGCCCTTTAGGGATGGTTTGCAGCCTGGAATACATAGAAACATAAAAATACAGCCGCTTCAAATGTTATCAATGTTATTGAGGACATGGCTAGTGATAGTGGTGTACTGAACTGCAGTATATTTTTATCTCATTAAAAAATACATTTTAACAAAATGTAGTACTTTCAAACATAATACAAAAACAATTTATTTATTCAGTGAATTAAAGTACACGGTGTCTCTAAATCAAAATCAAACCAAAGTGGCTCAAAAATCAAAATGTCAAAAAAGAAAAGACAAACTAACTGTACATGAAGCTGAAACATTGGTGGGACAGGGGAAAGGCAACCCTGCCCTCCACCAAAATAAAGGCTTAAAAGTATGTAAGGGGTTCTAATGCTCTGCAGTAGATTGTACAGGTGTACTTAATAAAGTGGCCACTGAGTGTACGTCCGCCATCTGCCTCGACCACCTCCCTGCGACTTCTGGACTGTACAAAAATGTCCTGATTCTTTCACTCGTTGTCTGGGAACATAACCCGAGCAGCCATTACATTTGTCATCATAACGTACTTGGGAAAACAAATTACTAGTACATATTAAACGTAATTACCAGGAGACAGGGTTGGTGTAGGAATGGATTAATGACAGGCATTGTGAAGCACTTTGTTCTCTTTAAGTAGAAAAGTGCTATATTATAAGTGCAGCTCATTAACCATGTAACCATAGACAGGTTGCATTCTGACACATGCAAATCCTTCTATTGTAGTGACAAATGATGGCATGGAACTTATAGGTGGACGGGGAGTTGGAATGTTGCCGCAAAACAGGACATCAGAGCCCAACTACTGACAGCGTTATGCAGCGTTACTATGGAACCCATGCAACTTCTAGGCAAGCCCCGCCCTTCAATAACATTCACACACTACTATTGGCCAGGCATCCATTCTTATGCAAGGTTACCCAATTTGTTCAGGTCTTATCCCCCTGACCAATCGGCTATCCTAACCTTAACCACTCGAGATCAATGCCTAACCCCAACCAATCGAGCTGCTTCGTAGGGCGGGACTAGCTTAGAAGTTACGTGGGATCCATAATAATGCTGTTATGCAGCATGTAGGAATTACAGTAGTAGAACATTTTAATTCCTCCCTAGTTGTTTCTTTTACTTATTTATTTTAGGCAAACTGTGAATTACATATTTACTTTTATATGCTCGTGCTGAGTTGTGTAATCTGTAAGGAGAACTGTTTCCTCTGTGTGAGTTTGGATAAAATACATTTATTATGCATACTGCTTTCTGAATCACAAATAGCATCCTAAGATTTCAAATTTTGTTTTGGTTTAAGTTACTTCCCAGCCGCTATTGAAAAATCATAACCTGATTGTCAAGCAGTCAAAGGCAGGCAGTGTATGCATCTCTGTGCTTTCCCTTTTTATTCCAGCTCAGTCTCCCTGTGAGTCACAAACAAACATAACAACTCATATTTGTTGCATAAAAACTGATTCAACCCTGTTGAATGTCTTATTGAGAACCGTCTTCAGAAATAAAGCTTGCCTTAAGCTTGCTATTTAAAAACGTAAAAAAAATTATACAGCAAAATTTCATGCATAAGATGTCAAGATGGTCTGCAGTTAGTTGCCACTCATTTCGCAAGCGCTTCAGTTAATGTTGTCGATTCTGGTTCACCCACAGGTCTGTGGCGCTTTGCGCTCTCCAAAATAGTGCTTTGAGTCCGCTAGCATCAACCTGATAGCTGTACTAGCTGTATATGCTTAGCTCGTTGATGGTAGCTTAAACCTGAAGTGCTTATGATCACATCGGTTATAATCTAATTTAAAAAAAGACGAAAAGGAATTGCAGAATAAACACAATGCAACACAATAATGTTAACTCAAGGTCCACTTTCTAGTTTCCCCTGGAGCTTTCAGCCTCATTTTATTAAAAGTTAATTATTATTTAAAGTCGCTGCAGCCTCCATTCTGGTCTCAAAGCAGTAGATGGACATTTTTGGAAATATGCTTATTAGCTGGGATCTCGATGAGAAGATTGATACCACTCTCATATCTGACCATTAACATGAAGCTAGTTTAGCTTAGCTTAAAGACTGGAAAACTGGAAACAAGGGAAAACCGCTAGCTGTTTTTTTATCATCTTTGGACAACATAAATTCAAAGCTTTATAAATGTTGGTTTAATAAAACGGAACCAGTTACAACAGGGTTTGTGTCTGTATAACCAGATCCTCTAAGTTAAAAAGTAATACTGCTACATTTCTGGGAGACAGTCTTTAGCACTCCAATCCACCATTTTATCATAACATGTCAACACATATTCTGCCTTGATCAAGTACATATTCAGCAGTGCTTTCATTTCCCACTAAATCTGGCAGATTCACAATTTTGCAAATAGCTGTTGTTTAATGGTTATACAGCTCATTACTTTGCATTGATCGGTTGAATAGTTTGAAAACTGCAAAATGCAAGCGTGCCTTTTTTCTGAAGTGGTGCATTAGGAGCATTTCATCCGTATTTTTACAATCTGCCACTTGATGATCTCACACACTAATCCGGGAGCTTTAGGTGCACCATGCCGTGTTTTCACTAAAGCATCATGCCATTATTCATAAATAAAAATGTAGAGTAAATGGGAGGAATTGATGGAAACTAAGGTGAAGTAATAAAGGTCATATAAAGCAGAATGGCAGGGAAACAGATTCTCATTTAAATCAGATATTTTAAACTTAATTTTTTTTTTTTTTTGGAGAACCTCAGAAGACTTTTACACCTCGTTTCAGTGTGTACTGTAAGTGAAGTACATGAAAAACATGAGCTCTGTTCAGCTTGATTGAAACACAAAGAATCAGAAGGAGCAAATAGCTTTTTTGGTCCTGGCGTATTTCACAAAACCCTATTATTACAAATTAAGTAGATATGCAAATACAGCATACAATTTTTCAGGTCTTACAATAACTTACAACAATACCTTTACATTAAAATTCTGTTCCTATGTTTCGGTCTATTCTTTTCTGTAATGAAGTAATGATTTCTTTAATCTATTTGTGAACTGAATGATATGGCTCTGGTTGATGTCATCGTTCAGTCCATTCTATAAACGGGTACAACGTGTAACGCAGAATATACAGTACTTTAAACATAATGAGGTGCTTCGGTCTTTTATATACAATTTGTGCTTTGCAGAAATGATTTTTCAAACATAATGGTAGGGTAGAAGTCGTGGTTAATCTTTTTATACAGCCAATATGTACTGGATTGATATTCTGCTGTTCGGACTTCAGCTACTGGAGAGAAGTTAGTTTCAGGTGGTGAGTTGTTAAAGGAACATTTTAGAAAGTGCACTTATTTGCTTTTATAAGCCATCTCTTTCCAGACAAGAGACCTGCATTGGTGGAGGTTATTGGAATTGTGATTAAAGTATTAGAATTCTTTTGAACTTAAACCTTTTTTCCCAGTGAAGTTTCAACAAATCCCCCACTAGTCATAAATGTTTGAAAATGAAAAGACCTTAGAATTTGTTAATCCATGCCGAATTTCATTTAACTAAATTACTAAATTGGTGTGCCTTATAAGCCAATAAAGTTTTGCTCTTTTTTGTTTTTAAACTAGAGATTTGGTGTTATAGGCTATAAATAAATCATGACCAGAATGAAGATGTGTGGCTGGGTTTTGCATAGTAATGAAATACACATCTCCCTTCAAAAAGTTTACAATTTTTAGATAGTTCTTTCCAGATTTGGCAGAAGAAATAAAGTTTAGGGCTGACGCAACAGTCTGGATTTTCCTTCTGAGGAAAACTGCTTAATGTATCTCCCTTCAGGGCACATATAAAGGGAAACACTGTTAGGCATTTACAAAGTGCAGAACATATGTTGTTTCCTATAACAGCAGACTGTACTGATTTAAATATAAATCATATAACAGATAATGAACAAAAAAAAACATGAATGTATGTGTGTTTGCACATTTGTGCGTCTGTGATTCATGTGTTTAGCATATTGGGATTTATGTGTGCAGTAACTTTGCTTTTGTGGATGTGTGGTGTTCTGTGCCACATGCTTTTGGGTTGCACTGCTCTGTATTTATCACATATATCTTGTAGATGTATTGATTAACCACACTGAAGCTGGCAATCAAACGTTTTGGATGTTTTTAGTTTTTTCAGTTTGTGGCTGACATTTATTTTTCTTTTTTTAAATATTCATAGCAAATATTTTGAAAGTTTTTTTTAAAGATTATTTTTGGGGCTTTCCCCTTTTATTAGTAACTGTGGATAAACAGGAAAGAGGGAGAGAAACAGGGGATGACATGCAGGTCGGATTCGAACCCGGGCCGCTGCAGGACTCGGCCTCCATGGGGTGAAAGCTCTTACTGGGTGAAGTATTTTGAATGTTTTGAATCCATCCAGCTACAGCTAAAATAAAATCATGTCTAACAGAAACCATGAAAGAAGTGGATCAAATCTGGTGAAAATCCAAGTAGAAGGAAAGGTCACCACACTTGTGTGACTGCTGCACACCAGACAGATTAGTCCTGACATTTGCTGGACGGCAACATATTTAGCTCGGCAGATGAAAATGGAAACAAGAATGATTGATGTCAATAGATTATATCAATCCCCGTGCCATAGATCATTACCCCCCTCCCCCACACCCAAAAAAAAAGAAACAAACAAAAAACGGGGGAGTTTGACCTCCTCAATGCGGTTGCCATGGCAATATGGACATTTGGTCAAAGTGATGCTGACAACTTTTTTTGCTCTAAGCTCGGAAAATATCAGTGGAATCAAATGTTTGTGTTGCTTCTGACACACATGGTTCATTTGCATCATAAATGTTCTGAGTTTGCTGCCTTGTTAGGATGCGTTTTTGAGACGATACACTGTATTATGGTTACATGGCTGGACTTAGGACACTAAAGACTTTGCTTAAAACCAGCAGGTAATATGTACGTCCTCTGATAGCTTGTCTTCCTTTGTAGTCCTGTAGCTGTTACAATGGACAGGAAGAGACATCAGTCTTGACAGAAGATAATATTAAATAATATTGAAGGTGACATACCAGTTTAGCACTACACATTCACTTGTATGCTGGAGTATATATTACATGCTTCATGTCTTGTGCGTTTCTGTCTGATATGTGCTAGTAGGATTAAATGACACGTCTCATATGACTTCCTCTGCACTGTGTTGGCGATGACTTTTGGAATTTTTTCGGTCTTCTGCTGAGATGAATCATACACTAGTTAATTTGGTACAAATGATGCAATAATCTGCCACCTGGGGGGAAGGGTTTGGGAATCCATAGAATATGATCAACTTGCTTTGACATGAAAGGTTCTGCAGGGACATGGCACTGTGACTCATCTGTTATGGCTAATATGTTGACCTTATTGGTAGTATATTTTAGTCATACTCTTTTGAACAACTCATTTAAATCCTAAAGTGTTGATTCTGTCTCCCCCTGCAGACCATTACATCCTTCTCCCATGGCTTGTGCTGCCTGTAATTACTCCTAATATATAATAACAACTAATTTAACCAATGATATTATTCATTTTCCAGTCTGTGGACCTGATGGCTTTCACATCTGTGTAGGCAGCAGGGGACTGCACTAGTTTGCGTGAAGAGAATGTAGACTTTGTTCAGAGTTGGTGTAGTTTCACGTTGAGTTTTGTGATGAATTGCCGTACTTAAGTTATTTTAGGGAGCATGCCCCTCTAACTTTAAGGTACTGACTGCAGTCAGACCATGGTTTTTTTACACAGTTGGTGTTTGATTCTGAAGTTTCTTCTGTCCTATTTACTGTAATGAGCTCAGAAAGTGGCAAAGGTGATTCAACAGAAACAGGAAGAAAAACGTGGGAAGCAAATTTTCACAATCCTTTATTGATTTTCTACTCTGAGATAATAGGGTTTTCCCCCATGTTTTTAGCATATATACTGTATATATTTCAAATGTGAAATCAAAATATACTAAAACATCAGTTTGTAAGCTGAGAAAACATAAATCTTTATCCACAAAAGGGTTTTATGTGTCCAATAAAAGGCACACAGCCAACTGAAAGAGAGGCTCTCTGTGCGATTGTGTGATGAGTAGTTGAGAGGCCAACATTACACTTTGATTGGTTTAATTAAATGTGCCGGAGTGACGGCACATTCAGGGATGGTCATTTTCAAATGATCACTGTAATCACACACTTGTTGTAATTGGCGATCTGATGCGACAGCAGCACTGACAATTATTCATTGAATGCATGTGAATTGAAGACATTTGTGTTGATTTTTTTCCTGATTGTTACTGGTGTTTAAATGCAATTTAGTAGCACTTTGCTTTGCTGAATTGTGTAATTCAGAAATGGAACACCAACCAAGATATATTTATTATTGTTCCTTTTATTGTGTTTATTAGTACAAAAACAAAATAGAAGTGACTTTACAAGTATGACAATGAAGAAATTTCCAGAAACTGGAAAGGAAGGACAGACAAAGAAATCAAGGTGACATGCAGAACTGGACGTGATGTATAATAGATAATCAGGTGGGTACACAATTATTTTTGGATTTATGATACTTATAAAAATATAACATTGTTTTTTTATAAATACAAAGACTAACTTTGGAAGTAATCTATTTTGTTTGACTCAGACTTCTAAACCTCATATAATCTTAATAAATCTCAAATGCACATATTCTTTGACACATTACCTATTATTTGTTGATATGTGACTCCAGTCATGTCATTCATATGAAAAAAATTCTGCACTGTAGTCACTGCCTGTAAGAAACCTGTTTTTATACCGTGATGAAAATATATATAAAAAAGGGAGAAAACATTTGAAAGTGGCTATACATTAGTCTCTCGCTGTTGCACTTGCATATGTATACAGTAGCAGTTTTTCCCGTTTTCCTTCAGGGCACATTGTTAAGTGTTGGCATACGCAGGCTGAATCTCTGTAAATGAGATGTGCTATGTTACATTGCTATGGTTCTGTTCACCTCAGCTAAATGAAACTGTTTCTAAGGGGAGTTGATGGGTTGATTTGACAGTAAAGTCAGCCACTGGGCATGTGAAGTAAAGAAATATACTCTCTTTACATGTTTATGTAGTAATTTAGATATATAATGATCTTGTAGTAAATTAGTTCTGCCTTTAAACAACTAATGTATTCCACAGTTTTTGTGCAGCAGAATAGCTGTGATGTGACTCACTCATCAATCACAATTTAATTAGTTTGGGTTTCAGTAGATGTCTCCATCCTGCCAACAACAGAAAATGTGTTTGAAACAGTTAAACATTTGGTGGGAAGTTAGAGGAAAAAATTGAATATTGGCCCAAAATACAAGTGTCTGGCAGCTGAAAACATAGTTCTGACATACAGTGCTTTTCTAACGGGACTCGGCTTACAAGCAATGATTGGCTGTGACTGTGAGAGGACACAGTGAATGAATAAATTCCTTCTACTGCTTTTCAGTATGGGACTGTGAAACCTCTGCAACTTAATCAAACTGCTTGGACTTTAACTGGGACTCTTTTTAGAAGTTCATGCAGGACTTGCATATCAAGCTACAGTATATTAATAATAACCCTGATATTATTTTCTCAAACTAGATTACATCAAGTATTAATTGAACTCATTTGGATTAAATTGAATTTGCTCAGCCATTTCCAGAGCAGATAGGAAGTGCTTTGCAGTTGATATTTCTACCCCTTCTGGGTGTAGATTTGATTGACAGATACTAGACTGCTGGGTTGGCCAGTGTAATGTAGGGTCAAGTGCAGAGACCTTCTCAAGTACAGTTGGCAACCATAGTAAAACAGACAATTTTGTTTTTGACTACTTTATGACACAACTTTATATGATTAAAATCCAAGACTTTTGCAGCACTGTGATCAAAACAGTCTCTGATTAGCTCATTTGGCCATGAGTTTATAGTAAAAAAACTTAAACCTAAAGTACTACAACTATGTAGTCTGACTTCAGAACAGAGATGGTGCTTAAGGAGGTGCAGCACATTAAACACTTAATGGATGATACACTAAATAGCGACTGAGTAGCATCCTCAAATGTAGTGCAAAATTAATCACATTTGATTAATTTATACCACTTATATTGCATTTAATAACTGGGCCAAGTGGGTAACTGCCACAGTTCACAGTGTGCATTGTTTGTACAAATCTGGTACAAATTTGTGAATATTCAGGGCTAATTAATAATAATCCCATTATCGTAGACAAGGGACAATAAACAGATCTTACATTATTACCTCATGTTGAGGCCCTGTATTGTGGAAGTTTTAATATTTTCAGCAATGAACTTTATATTCTCTTTAGGTGCATGCCTCTATATCATTCTGTTTTTCACGCATAGAAACTTGAGTATGACTGAATGGGTAGTCTGGATGATACGTCCTGCTAAAGGCGCTGACACACCAACCCGATAATCGGCCGTCAGACAGTCTGGTGAGGTCAGTGACTCGAGTCTGTTCGGTGTGCTCCTCAGACGGAAGAGCCTTTGGCCTTCATTTTGGCCGATTTGACATGTTGAATCGGTGGGCAGGCAGTCGGACTCAATGACCAATCTGATTGGTAGAGTGCTAGCCCTTGACTAGCGAATAAGTGCACTTATGTTAAAACACGTACCTGAAATTACGAGCAGGTTAAGTGTGACGAAAGTCTCTTAAAATCTGACAAAAATCTCAAACTGACATTGCCTATTTCTCCCTTAATTTGTTTTGGTGAACTATTTTTTGCCTTTGTGTTCGGCTTTGAAATTTGGGAGACGCCAGTCCCACGTGACGAATTTGACATTTCCGGATTTTATTTTTTGGGCGACAATGCAGATTAGCGCCGACTGCTGTTATGGAGACATATTATGTGTTGCGCACGCGCAGAACATACGCTCAAGTCAGCATTGCTTGGCTGTGTTCCGAGGCACTTTTTGGACCAATGGGAGCCAAATAATCAGTCTGACTGCCTTTTCTGCCGCCGGGTTGGTATGTCAGAAAGTTCACTATGTATGTATGTCCTTAAAGGACACCTTGTGAAGACTCCTAAACCTTTAAGTAATGGGATGGCCCCTTTAACAACACCACCATCCATGACCCATAATTGTGATTAATAATTCCTCCCTCCCTGCAGATAATTTTGTATATTTCCTTATGTATGTAGTAGTTGATTTGTTAATTTGTGATGTAGAAGTAATTGTCAGAAGGCCAATTTAAAGATCCTTTATGATAAATGATGGTATCTATCGGAGCCAGCGGTGTGAGACTGGGTTATGACTAAGGTCACTCCAGATAGAGTTTGCGGGACTGTAGGTTCTTGCAAGTCAGTGTCATCAACATAGATCACGGCGGCCCCCGAATGACCGAGCCGCTCCGCCGCTTTTTAACTGCTGCTACAACGACAGAACAGAGGATGGAAGGAGAGGGTTGTGTTTTTGTGTGTTTGCAGGTAAATGAGACAACGAGGCAGCTCTGAACGACTGTTTGGTGTTTAAGAGCACAGGTAGTGGACTGGCTTGGACACCCTTCAGCGCCTCCTTGATTTATCATAAGTGGAACACGTTAACGTTGTATTTAGTGTAGCCAGAAAGAGTACCCGTCTTCCCCTCCACTCCTACACGACCTCATGGTCGTTATGTCATTTGTTTATGATCCACGGCTCCCTTATAATGGCCCGTTTGGCGTAATGCTATCCATCAGTCTTCCCAATGGCCTACTTTCACATAGACACCTTTCCCCCTCCTCTGTGATGCATTAACAGAAAAATGTGTTAAACCAACGATTGACTTTGAAATAGTGATATGAGGACGTAGGTGTGTTTTCAGAAAGGCAGAGTCATTGCCGCTGAAGAGGACCATAATGCGTTCCACGACTATTTGGCAAGTGCATCCGGCTTTATGTTTTTGCAAGATCTTAACGTGAGTGAGAGGGGAAGTTGAATGCATTCGGAAAAAAACTTTAGGTAATCGACACAGAGAGCTAAAACTGGCTGTGAATCTATTTTAGATTCAGCAGGCGTACCAGCAGTATAGCAGGCTAGTTGAGGCTTGTAAATGCCTGTCAATGCAGTACAAACATCCTACTTGTGTGTGTATTATCGGCCAAATGAAAAATGAACTTCTAATCTCTTATCTGCTGCACTTTCCTCTTGGCATTTTGCATTTCAGCTGTTTGTTTTTGCCAAACTCTTCATAAAGTACATGCTCTTATCTTGCATTTCCACAAAAGTAGCTTGGTCACCTTCTTAAAATTCCTCATTTTATCTCAGGGCCATGACTTGAAAATGTCAAGGTATCACATAAATCACGCTGATATGTCACAGAGTGGCTTAAATGCTGAGCATTGTCAATGGGCAGAAATAACTCCACGTGAGCACAATATCTACTGACATTTGGTGTCTATAGCTAAGCGATCAGTGTCTGTATATCTAATAATGACCAGCAGAATTATTTGAGCCTTTTGAAAAAGTTATTGTATGTGGCAGAGGGCGTAATATAAGGGATTGACAGTTTTATTTGGTGTGACATGGCCTGACCTCTTTTACAGGCCCACAGACACTCTGGTTAGTGGAAATGTCATAACACTCATGTGCTGATCACACAAGATCAGGTCGCAGCGCTTGGTGGGACTGAATGAGGCCCAACACAACAAAGCCAACCTTACATGCTGATGCAAATAAGTGGCAGCAGATACAGATGTGTGGGAGCTAGGGTGGAGGCACTTGATGATGCTCCAATGACAGGTCAGAAGCATATTCTTACCCCTTAAAGCATGCGTTCATTAAAATAAGTATACATGTTGAAGAAAAGGAAGTAATTGCAGCTCCAGGCACTAAAACCTTCTCTGCTTAAATGTTTAATTATTATGTATTTGCAATGCAGTGACTCAAATACTTAAGAAATAGCTAACAAGCTGGAAACATCTTGCATATGACACATTGAAAGCAGTCATAATTGGAGCTTGACAGCACTGTCTTTATACCTGCACCTCACTGACAATGTACATCTGATTACACAGAGCTGATTTCTCCTATCACATGTAGCACAGGACATTGTCGGTGTCAAGCATGTTCTGACTTAGTAGAAATACTCTGTTTGGGTTAGGGGTGGCGAGGAGTGGCGCCTGGTTAGAGCATACAAGAGGCAGGACATGGTGAGGATTACACCATGGTCACGTAGCCGGTTTGTAATTTGGTTGTAAACAATCAAGTTTCTTCCTATTGAATTTCTTAGGAGTGATGTGTTCATATTTCAAATAGTCTACCAGACTTATGCCCAACTTTAAGGCCATAGCTCAAACTATACTCAGCAGTTTTATATTAACAATGGGTCACATGTATGTGGAAGGGGCTATTTGTGATTGGCTGGATCATTCACAAACACAAATACTTAGGCTTTCTTCTTGGTTTTTGTTGTTGTAGTTGTCTAATGATCACTTCTAAATGTCAGCATCTCCTCTTTTGATTGCTGAAAAGTACACTTTGTGATCCACCTGCAGGTGTGGAGTCTCAGCTTCTAGGCGGACATGAGTGTGTGTCTTTTCTGGCATTTTTTTCCCCTCCCTTTGGAGTGACATCTAAATTTTGGTATGTTTTCATCTGGTGCTCTGAGAGCTTTTTAGGTTCAGTTTTGGCTAAGATGTAGTGGAACATGCAAGGTTTTCATGGGCTCCCAATAGGCATCCTTATGAACTGCTTGAGCCAGCACAGATGGTTGATGATAGTGGTGGACACTGTGGTGGGAAAGTGTAAAGATGGATTCAGATGTTAGAATAATGTTACATATGTATACCCAATGCTTCAAATTTGATGAATATTTTTGTTTTCGAGTGTTGCTGTCAGAAAGACTTCCTCAGGGTCGTTTCATGTGCCAAAGAAAAGAACCCAGTCTCAATGTGGCTGCCAAATCACCAGTCCATCAAAGCCTGCCTAAAACACCCTGCCAACACAGCACTTTTGGTGGTGCACGCTCTGTTTTAGTACTTTGACTTGGCCGTAAAACAGCAAGACAGTGATTGGTTGATGCCAAGGTCTACACTCGGTGGGCTTGCACATCACTGCAACTCTGAAATCCCTCAACTTAGCCCAGTCCATGTGGGCTATAAAGAGATGTGGCCGGTCCTGGCTATGGCGAAGCATTAAGCATCTTAATTTAAGCCAAAGATAATTAAGAACTTTAACACCAGACTTGCACATGAGTATGTCTATGATCACCTCACCCAAATTACAAGAATACATATTTTGCCCTCACCCCTGGTGCTGTTACGTGCCATGCACCTTCAGTACTTTATCCTCAAAATATACTACTAATTTGCAACAGCCAATATGTTAAGATAAATTGAATTACATTGTTTTATCAATATAATGAATAAATAGTTGTATCCAGTGATTGCTGATGACTTGGCGTATTGGCCAATTTTCCATGGTCACAGCTCTGTAGACTGACCTTTCATGTGCAGAAGGTAGCGTAGTGGTGTTAACCATTCAATTCCACCTGGGGAATAACATTTGGGATCACTCTCTGCAGCTACTTTCTACCAAAAAAATAGAAATACAGCATGTTCTTCTGTAATTGTTGTGAACTGACCCTCATTCTTTAGGCGACAGTCTGTCTTTGGAGCTACATGAGTAAACAGTGAAGAAGTTTGACGTGCACATCATATCAGACAGTTGAACTGTAATTTGTTTGGACTATGCTGACGTGCAGTCAGCCAGGCGTCTTCCGTGACGGGCAGGTGCTGCTGTGAGATTTAGGCCGGCCGTTGAATGGCCCAGGCAGCTTTAGCATGTGTTCATTAGTGAATGCTGGGGAAGCTTATCATTTGGAATGGCCTCATTAGTGATAGGGATTAATATGAGGCAGGTTCATTAGAGAGACAGGCGGAGGAGTGTGTTGCCAGAATTGCAACACGGCTGCCGGTCTGGACTGGCCCTCGCCTCTCGTGTTGTTTCAGCTATTAACAACAAGGCCTCGGAAGAGTTTTGATCATTTTAGCGCAGCAGATGACACAGTGTGTGTGTGTGTGTGTGTTAGGGTTGAAGATGAACAATTAACACTTGTTGGAGTTTGACAGCAATGAAGGGAAAAATAAGTTTCCTCTTTTATATTAATTCTGCTGTGTTTAACCAATTATTTTGGCTATAATGTTGCTATTAGCATGAAACCTTGCATGGAAAAATGTCTTGTTTGGTTTTAATTGTAATTGCTGCCCTGACAGTGGTGGTTAATCATAATAAATCACAAACACACAGGGAATAGACATTGAAGTGTAGGATATGGTTACCTAACTCATTTGTGGCATTTAAAAACATAAACAAAATGTCTTCAGATTACACTTACTTGCCATCTGTTGTCTTACAAGTGTAATATTAATTATCCAGCATTACAGGGATCCTGCTGTGAAGGTTGAAGTGTGAGGCAACATGACATGCTACAAAAGATGTGGTGATTCCTGGCAGTTTCTTGCTAAAAGTAACATTTCACTGAGAAAAATGTTTGAGCATACAGTTTTTTTTTAATCAAATTCCAAATCAAAACTTTATGGCATTCCATCCAATGCACAGCTATTCTGACTGTTAGATTGAGCTATACATACAGCAAACTCTTTCCTCTTTGCATTTGAATGAGTCAGAGCCGCTGGCGGGCCACTACATACTTGTCCTACGCTAATAGCATGCTGAGAAAAGGGATTTGTGCACTACACGTCTGTGCAGCACATTAAATATTAATTGCTCTATTCTGTGTTCTTTTATTTTATTAAATATTTCACCAGCCAACATTCAATGCCTGGCTTGAGTTAAAAAGTTCAGTGGAGCATGTTGTGTCTTCATAAAGTGGTTTAAATGCCCAGGGGTTGGCCTCCACAGATACTTTGTACCTACCGTTTTCACAGTAAACCCAGAAGAATCTGCCTTTGTGCCGATGCGCCGATCCAGTGTGTTGACTCCTGTTGTGATTTTCTTTTTGTGAGGCATTCTACTGTTTTATAGTGAATACTATGCAGTGCAATATTATCTTCACCAAACCTCCAATGGAAAAATATGTTCTGTAACATGGTGATTTTTGTCTTTTTATTTGACATTTATTTCTACCATTTTGAGTCTTTTAGTGTAACAATAAGGTATTGCATTCCACAATAACAACATCAATCAAACTCCGGTACAACATACAGGGTATAAATTAAGCACTAACTGGGTACCTACTGTATACTAGGATAAATAAGCACAAGAAGTTAGGGAATAACTTGGTTTAAGTTACTGGGTAACTATTTAACTGGGGTAATATTCTTGCTGGGCAACAACACATTTTGTGGGAGTAGCTGTACACATGTAACACTGATATGTAAGCTGCCATAAAATAATATCATTAAGGAGCATATATTTTTTACTTACTTTCTGTATAAAGCGGTTCATTCTTTCAGGCTTGTGCACAATTCTAAATCAATATATCAACGGATATTAATAAGATATTTCCCACTAGGTTAAAGTGACACATGTGTTTTGTCTTTCCATCACTCAGGTATTAAAAAGGACGTGTAGGCTAAGCCTGTTGAACCTTTTCTGTGCCTATGTACCCATTAAGTAATTCATTGGTACCAATTGTGTACAAAATATTTGCATATCTAAAGTGTTACCATCAGATATATCAGAAAATATATTCACAGCTCTTTTACCGAGTTAACGAAGTGCTCTTTACAGAAGAATTGTTTTTCCACTTGCTATAATAACTAAACTCATTTAGTAGCTTTAGGACTGTAGAAACATCAGCAAAAGGCTGTTTCTTAACATTCTCATTATTTTTTGTTCTAAATTGAAAAATCCTAACTCATATTTGTTAGCTTTGTTGCACTCTCAAAAAGTGCAGAAAGCCTTGCAGCCGCCCACCACTGGCAAGGCATTAGTATGCAACAGATGCTGCGTAGCATCAATGTTTTTTCTCTCGCGCAGACTGCAACAGAGCATCAAAACAAACTCAAACATAGATGTACATGACAGCAGTAGAGAGAGCAGAAAAAGGTTGGAGTGGTACCTGGCTCTGCTGCTTTGATACCTGTCTCTTTCCCCAGCTTACAGTCAATTCAGCTGCCAGAGGTGAGACACCTGTAAAAGAGTAGATTTACATTTAAGCCTTTCATAAATAATCATTAAATTCTGCAGGCGCACAACACATTCAATCTGGAACTGGAAGCATTTTCAAACAATGTGTTCAACATTTGCGTGCAGTGTGTCGTCTTTTTGCATCGCCACTTATCTATCATGCTCTTGCCATGATGCATTTGTTATGGTCACTAAAACGAAAGCACAAGTCATTTTGGACGGCAAATGATGTTGAGAATATGCCACGGCCTTCTGGATAATCCGACGTGATCCAAACTTAATATGCTCTGAGCATCTTTGAGAGACGAAGGAGCAGTGTTTGATGCATAATTCTCTGCCGTCATGAAGATGGATTGCCTGAATGAGCACTAAAATCATTATGTTTGCTGCGATTAGTTCTGACCTTTCCTTCTTGGAGATAGCAAAATACAAGCCAAAGAAGGCGAATCACATGGGTAAGTTATTTTGGTCGAAGCCTGTATTTTGATTTCAGCAGCAAACGATCAAATGTGATTGGCTTCATGAATAAGGCCCCTAAATCTGTGGCTTACCTACACCACGTGCATCTGTCTCAATCATCTGACTTTGTGCTTGAACACAGGTATGATTCATATTGTTAGTGTTTTAACATTTTGGGTACACCCCAACACCCGAATGGAAAAATATGCCAAACATGAATTAAATATAACAAAAATAACGAGCAGGCAGTGGTTGCATTGGCTGTATTTTTTTCTTCTCCTAAATAACGCGGGGATATTGCAGATAAACCTGTCTCTAGATTAAATTCACATCCCAATTTAAATGGATGTGCTTTATTCATATGGAAATAAACCACATGATCGTGAATGGTATAAATTGGCATATGTGCGAGTGATGAAAGCGCAGCAGTGCCTTGCTTTACCAGTGTGTTGTTACTCCACAGACATAATAGCACCAACAAAAACTTTGACCTGAATAACAACAACGTGCAGCCCTGCCGATGTAACGTGAGCGTAATGGATTTCCCCCCATAACTGTTTTAATGGACTCATTTGCATAAGGAAATGAGTAAATACAGTGTATGTGCTATCTAAAAATACCAGTAAATGAGGAATTTCATTGGCTGCATAAAATTGAATTCTGAAGAAAACAAGTGAAGCTGACACCTGTGTCGGTTTTATTTTCCTTCTAGCCAACATGGGGCTCAGCGTGTCTGACTCCCTGGAATGACAGATAACTTTTTAAACTATTTTTTTCCCATCATAATGTATAACCTGCTGAGACATTTAACTGGCGCTCCTCTAGTGGCTCATGACGCGGTGTCCTAATGAAGTCTGTTACGAGACCCAGGCCAGTGTTTTACAAGATTTGCAAGAGTTTGGGGAGCCGAGACTTAAGGCAGTCGTATTATTTCTTTTGAAATACACCTTCTACTTTCTTACACAAACATATTTATTATGGAAAGAAATTAATCATATATTAATGCTGTGGCATTTGGGGTGATAAATGACTCTACATCCATGTGGTCCAAATTAAGGTTTCATTTCATTACAAGTTCTACACACTCTGGTGTAATATATTATCTCAAGGTGAGTCTTTGTAATGACTACTTGCTAAACCCCATCCCTGAGCAGTGATTGTCCAATCCTAGTTTAGCAACAGAGTGATTGTCCAATCATAACTTAGCAACCGTAACTACAGCAGGCCTTTTGCCCTTTAGATTTCTCCACATGTCGAAACTAATATGGGTAACACTATATACACACAGAGGTTGGGGCCTGTTTATGTAATCACATTTGGAAAACACAAAACATGTGCAGAAATGTAAAAAATGTTAAAATTTGTATCTGCACAAACATAAACTGAAATCATAAGCATGTCTAATTAGCTTACATCTTTAGCTTTCATTAGCTAACTTATTATATTACTAGTTCTAAGTTCTATTACAAGAATAACTGTTCTCGACAGAAACATCTACTGCGTGGGTGAGTTTATCTTCTAAATTATTCACCAACTGGTGAGGACGCCTCATTTTCAGCATTATATCATATATATCATAGTGATGCAATGATCAAATCGGTCTTTTTCATTCACGAAACAGACTCTGTCTGAGGCCATGGCAACTGATGAAAAATGAACAAAGTCAACTGCTTTAGCTCGGTTGAAGGAAAGCTCTGTTTGATTATCTGTGTTTACACATTTGTTGTGGCAAACACAACATGAATTATAGAAACAAACACTTTGCATGTTTAACTTTGGACAGAGGAAAATGGATTTCCAGCTGTTCACAAGTGAAGTCAGAATGATCACTGCCAAACAAATCCATTAAGAAACACAATCTGGACAAACAAACAATCTCTGCAGCAGTGTAATCTAATTTAAGAGCGTGAAAGATAAAGAACAGATCTATCCCTTTGGCATGACTAAAGAGGGGAGTGGCACAGATACAGTTAATTACTAACAGGCAGATATAAGTCGGAGGGATAAGGAAAGGGCCAAAGCACAGTGAGTCTAGAACTTTTGCAAACACACGTTCAACCACAGAACATAGTATAAAACATCTGTCATTTCTAGAAATGTAGTACATTAGAAGTATATCAGTGAATGTAGTTAAGTTGACTCACATGAGGTTAGGTACCGGTGGCACTTCTCTCCCTTCATGCCCACTTTCTTCAGCGGGTGGCAGTCTGTTTTGCAAGAACATAACATACTTCAGATTGGTCAAATTGTAAAGGACAACAGCACCCCCTCAAGATAAAAAAAATGCATCCAACATTATCTGGGTTATGCGGGCATGGTTGCAAGGTGGTGGTTGTCCAGCCGTTGCTGCCCTTCGGGTTGGAGTCAGAGACACACTTTTAAACATAAATGTACCCCTAGATCCAGCCACAAGTTGGTAGGCTATTGAGCCCCAAGGCATCGATTGTAAATCAGCGTAAAGCGTTATCACGCTAGCTCGCCTTGCAAGAAAATGATTAATCCTTATGAACTGGAAAGTCAGGAAGGCTAATTGTTTCAACATGTATAATTGGTTTGAGGAGTTCCTGAACCTTTAAGTATAAAAAAGCAACTTCCTTATTGCTATATCCAGATGGGGATGGGGATGGATTGTGGGCCAAAATAAGGTTACTCCTTGACTCACAACCCACCTTCTTCCCTTTGTGTATGTGTTCCCATGGTCACATTTGTCAGATGGAAACATGAAAATAATCTAAACACCGTAATCTAAACCTTTATAATTCAAATGTTTGTCCTGTCACAAATTTGTTTGCCTTTTCTTTTTGTTTGTCATGGAAAATCTTCAATAAAAAACAAAGAACAAAAATAGTATATTAAGTGCCCTCATGAATGGTTTTGAAAGTCACTCTTTGTGTAACATTCAAGTTCATGTTTTATACTATGTAAGGCATTTTATTGCTCTTGCATTTATCCCTCGTGTCCATGTATACAATGTGACGATCTTGCATTGTGTGAAGGGAGAAACAAGGTGAAGTATTATAAAGTGATATTTGGACAAGGTTAGAGAACGATAATGGTCTTGGCTAAGAAAAAAAAGTTAACGATGACTTGCAGCATGAGACATGATGCGTTTACTTATTTAAGCAAAACCACGATCTTTCCCTGACTTTAAAGTGACACCTCACACTAATTATAACCTATAGTTATTCATTAATTCACTGCATTAATTCTATCTCTTTGTCCATGATAGCAAACATTAGTAATATTGGTAGGTAGGTTGATAGCGTGCCCATTACTTCCTGAAGAATTAATCTGTGCTAAACCCATCTCAATTCATGCATTTAAGATAATTTGTGCAACGGTATTGTTATCTGTGACCCAACATGCTTACTATGCAATCCAATCCAAGAGAATATAATTATTGGCTCATGTACGTATACCATGTTTTCACAGACATGCATTTGGTTTTTTAAACATATTCTATGATGGATATAACTTTAATCCGTCTCTGCAATCCTTCAGAAATGATGGTATTCCACTTAAATGTTGGTGATGTCACAGAAAATGCCTTGCATTTTAAGAATAGTTACATTTGTAAAATAAATACAACACATTGTGGTTCAAGGAACAGGAGCAGGAGTGTTTACCTCCGTTTGTAATGCACAGAAAATCTTTAAATTAAAAATGTTTAAAACATGGGCCTTTTAAATGAAGACAACTCATAGATGTGTACACACATGGCAACACTGAACACTAAAAACTTCCCAAATCCGTATATTTGATTTATTGATTATATAAATTATAACATGTTGTGTATCTCATAGGCTGTATGATGGTAGAATTTTACACATACAAAAACTATATACTGAAAAATTAAATATGCAACACATGTAGCTCTCAGATCTCTGGAGAATCAAACAGTTTTAACTTCTGTGTTGGCCATTTAAAATTCATTAGATCACAATGAAAAAGCAATTTTCAAGTATATGCACCTAATTTAATTGTAAAGCAGGTTGAAAACGCAGTTAATTTACACCAGTTTTTCCTCAAAGACATCGATAATGTACACCCAGTCTCGACTCTGGCATTACTACAATCTCTTGTACACTTTGCCATTTTTAAAAGATCACTATAATGAGCATGAAGAGACAATGATTAATTGTTTTGTTAAGTGGTGCAAAGAGGAACGCGGTCTTTGTTTTGAATCTACTTTTATGCAGATGATAAAAGTATACGTGTAATTGATATAAAGTTTTTGTCTTGGGCCAACTGTTTGTTGCGGAAGCATGCATCTCCAGTTGAAAATGAGCTGTTTATGGCTTGAAGCCATAGAGACTACAGTATATTCACAAGTTACAGTACTTGGAAAGATTGTTTTTGATTGCTGTAGCGATTATTGAGTCCTTCCTAATATCATCAAGTCCTTCAAATTCTCGACTGCCAAGCTTGTTCAAGCTTCAAATCTTGTTTGTGTTCACCTCCCAACCACTTCCTGTTGGCTTACCCCCCTCCCTCGACCGTAAACAAAATGGCATATCGTTCCTTTCTTATCCAAGTCACTTGACTGCTTAAACGCGGCTGTCCAGCGTTCCTTCAACTAAATCTCACATGCCTCTCTCTAACAGAGGTCACCCTCTGCAGCACCACATAAAACACTGGGAGGCAGCACGATATAAATGATAGGCCGGATAGAAATGAGTGATGACATATATTATTACACTTTAATACAAGCAAGGAGAGCCCCTCCTTGGCTGTATTATTTGCTAGTGTTAGAGATGGGGTGATGATCATGGCTGAAGTTGTATTGATGACAGCCAATCCAATCCAACCTTAGTGTTTATGACTGACTTTCCTGCAGGTTCACAATTGGAAAAGAGTAAACCAAACAGATGATGTTTAAACAACTTTAAAAATGCACTCAATTTCTCCAGATAAAAAGCACATTCTGTACCTATTATGTAACAACTGGGTCAACTACTCAATACCCTTCATTCATGGTCTTTGGTCTGAACTAGGCTTTAGGGGCAACACATTGTTCCCACAGATTTTGAGTTTATAAACCCTTTGTCTATGTCTGCCACCTTCATTTCAGTATCATTTTTTGTGTGGAAAATAATAGAAATAAAAACAATTAGTTGAAATCCAATCCCATTAAAACACAATACTTTAACGTCTCATTTAACAGAGGCTTTGAAGGATTATAAAGGAATGCATTTAGCTGGTGTATGATATAACCAGTGTTTCATTTAAATGTAAATTGTAGACTAGCTGTAGATACGTGTAAATCCAACCCGGCCAGAATGATACTATGTCTGCATGTAATTAGACAGATGAACTTGAAAAGCAGACAGGAAACTTTACCCACAAGTAGTAGTGACGTCTAAACTATGTTTAGTGGTTTTTCAGCCTCACTGGATACTCACTACTTGCTGCTAGTTAATAATAATGTGTCACTAAAGGGCACATCTATAATATTTTATTATAGACACTGAAGGCAAGACTGTGCACGTGTTTCTGTCCTTCCTCCTTATGAAAAAAGCTGTTTAATGTTATTCATAGGTGAAGTCCCTTATGGCCACTTCAGATCCCAGATTTGCAATAAGACTGTCTGTGTGATTTTACAGACTGCATAAACTGTAAAATCACCACTGATTTTGGCTTTAAAAGCAGATGCAAATAAATCCCAAACAAAAAATCCCTCTTCCACATTGCAGAACAAGAATGTGTGATATGTTATGTCTGAAAAACAAATCTTTTATTGCTGTAATTCATTTTAAGATGAAAAAAGTGGCAGATGTCTCAGATCTGACAGTGGACTTGTTAAGCTGTTTGTTTTATCTGTTGCCAAGAAGCAGAAGATTATCATACGATTTTAAATTGTGGTCATAGCAGTTAGTGGGTGGTACACATTCATAAGTTGATATTGGTCTGTTTAGATGTTTTAGTCCATTTACTACAATTTACTTACCATGTTGTATTTTACTACCATTTTCCCAAAGCATCTTACCATTTTTTAAATGGATTTCCAACCTCATACTTTACATTGGCACAACAACAGAATCACAACATTTACAGTAGAGATGGTCCAATACCATTTTTTTATTCCCAATACAGATTCTGATACCTGAACTTGCGTATTGGCCGATACAGAGTACTGATCCAATACCAGTATGTTGTATATTTATTATGTTTTACCAGCTGTATGCTACTATCCCTGTATGGATGTGATATGGTTTCCTTCTTTGTGGTGCATTTTCACAGGGGTGAGATATGTTCTATGAATAAAATTGTAGTGAATCTGCTGATGGTCTGGATTGCGAGATACTTCTGGAATGTTAGACCATACATCATGCCAGTCAAGATCGACACTCAGCCCTGTCGCGTTCCCAGATCCTCTCGATAGGAAGGGCAGAGCGGCCAGATATCACCAAGAACTGAAACAGCCTAGATACCATAGCACAGTTTTTAGACTGCACAGTAAATAACTTCAGAATAGGATCGATGGGTAAAGGCCTCTGCCAAGGGACGCGGTATGCCTTGAGTGCCGACCTTAACTGAAGGTAAAAGAAAAAAGAGGAACGTGGTAGACTGAATGCATGTTGTCAGAGAAGGGTAACAAGCCCACCTCACCAAAAATGTCTTTTAGACAATGAACTCCCTTGTGGAGCTGTTTTCCGGCCTCCCACCAATCACGAGTGCTGTATTATTGACTAATGGGGGAAAAGTGTGCCAGTTACAAGCTATATGACAGCATGTTTCAGCTAATCTCCAAGTTTTTATAAGATGAGAGTTGTTGTCATATCTTATATTGATGTAGGAGGATGATCTTGCACTGAGAATTTGTGAAAGCACTCATTACTCACACAACGCTGCAGTGATGTGCACACAGTTTGTTTGGTTCTCTGTTACTCCCCCACATGAACACTTGTAAACCGAATAATACACAATAAGCAGGTACATTTATCATAGAGCATATAATTGCAAAATTGGAGCATAGCATGGGCATTGTACCAATTCATAACACAAACTAACAGTAACTCCATGGGTAGAAGCAGCTATTTAAGGGTTAAAACTGGTTGGCAGGTCACACAGGTAATGCCATTAATGCAGGCAAGACTTCCTTTATCACCCCAGTACATGACAGTCACACAATGAATGGTCATCAGGAACTATAGTGCTATAGGCATGGCAGCCAGGCAATAAGACACTACTGGACCTGTTAATACATACTGTAGAGCTGTGAAGGATTTTTTTTGAAAACTTATTATTCATTATTAAGTACCCTTATTCCTAAAACAAGGTTTATAGAATCCCCTATAACAAGACCTCTTTGTATGAATTGTAAAGAACAACATCACCTACAGCCATTTGCTAGTTAATCTTTTATCCTGAGGAATTTTCCATATTCAACTCTGCACCTCAAGATTTATATCTGATGCCCAACATTAATGCCAGTGCAAAAAGTAAGGTTGTGGAGATCAGGAAAATAAAATAAATTGCATCTTATAACATAATACTAATGAAACGTACATCACATTACTTCCCTTATTACTCAACAGAAACAAAATATTTATACTGTATGTTCTCATAATACAGCTCTGTTAAAGGTGCCTAAAAAGAACGCCAACACCATCATGTCACATCTTACCTGTGTCTTTGAACACATTGTGAGTAAGAATGGATTCATCAGCAATCTCTAAAAACTAAAAGAAGGACACTTGGAGGGGTTTGTCTGTTGTTTGATTTACTCACACTATTGTCACAAGAATCTTCTCTCCTTTTGGGGATAAGGCCATCAATCACTCTGACTTTCACACTTTCTATCTGCCTCTTTCTCTCTCTTTTTTCTTTCTATTTGTTCTTAGTCGATGCAAAGATGGGTTTGTTTTTCAGGCCAGACTTCTCTCTACCGGCATTTACCAAAACAGCACCTGTCAAATATAAGTTTATTTAAGAGTTAATGAGACACATATTATGGATTTATATCAACCAAAGTCATACCAATATGAATAAAAGTAAATGTAAAACAGCTGAGCTACATTGATTCTTTTTTTTCCCTTTGAGATTGTCAAGGTGAGATAAGCTGTAGCAAAAAATGTCAACTTAAAGGAATTGTAATCTACCTACAAATGATGTGCTTGCTTTTCATTTGGCCTTTGCAGCAATCAGTAATTATTGGCTGTGTGTACTGTAGTTGTGTACTACGGGGACAAATGTCACTGATATTGCTCCCGGAGATAAATGTTGCCAGGATGCCTGCTAAAGAAAACTAATTAACTCCAGTACATATGGCATTGTGTCGCTGTGGCGTTCTATATATCAGATGGTGACTGGACAAATGAATGCCTGTGTCCTGGCAGGGTGGCACCACCATTTCATTTTCTTCATGAATATATCAGAAACAAAACAGGCTGTATGGTCAGATTAGATGATCTGATAAACATAAAAAGGTGAAACCAAACAGGTTTTATGTTAACAGCTGTGGGAGAGAATAATTTCTTGTTGGACTAAAAACTATTTTAAACTAAAGCATTTATTCTTCCTGCAAAGGAGGATACTGCACACTCTTTGTCTTAGTTTGTCTGTCTGTCAAGATATTAAAAGGATGGTTTAAAACAAGTGAATTTTTATGAATTTTGTTGGTCAGATACATGGGCCTTGGTGCAATGAAGAATTCCTTACATTACATATTTTTTTTGGTCTTTATCTCTGGATACAGCAGTGCTATGTATGTATTGCCTTGTTCTGCAGCTTTGCAATATGTACATATGAATTCTGAGCAGTTGAGCATTCTGCATTCTATAAACCGAATCACTGTGACGTGCCAACACAAAAATCCCTTCTGGGTGGATAAATGGCTGTTGATTTTAAGATATGTGAAATTGGCAACTTGTTTATTTCTGTTAGTTTCAGCCGTAATTCTACATTTAAAGATATATAGTTGAATATGGAGGTCCACCCTAACTGACGTTTCCGTATTTTCTTTAGTCTGTTGACCGACATGTGAATTAGGTCTCCAACCTAATGTTAGTGAAAGTGTTGTACATGAAAGCATCAAACATGCATTTTAGATATTTTAGAGATGAGAATATATGCAGCTGTTCCTTGTCTCTGTTTGCTCAGTGACGTGTATGCAGTGTAATGTAGTGTATGTAAAGGATGCAGCAGTTTTCTACCTGAAAGTTATTGTAAAGAAACATTGTGATTGAGTTTACTTTACAGCAGATGCCGTTTAACTGGCATTGTAATGCAAAACTGATGATCTCCTCAGCAGTACTTTGTGTTTAGTGCTAATTAACAAATGTTAGCATGCTATAACAAGCCTAACTAAGGGTTTGTTCATTCTTCACTGCAGACAGCTGCAGGCTTGTACACGGACAGCACACACATACATGCTTGTCATCTTTTTTATGATTTGTATCCACTCTATTCAATAAATGTGCTCATCTATTTCATACTATTTTCTTGCATTAGGTACTAACACACACAACCTGATTTGACTTGTGTTCACTTAGTGTGAACGTGTAACAAGTGCAAGAGTTATGGAGTTAAGCAGACAAATGTAAAAAAAACAACAACAACAAAATGAGGTGATGCCATTGCAGTTTAATGCTGTCCTCATAAATCAGGCACCCTGTGCTGGGAATCATGGGAAGGTGGTGGTGCTTATAACATTTCCAGAGGGCTTTTTCTCTGTTTGGCATCCCCAAGGTGAACATCCTATTAACCCCTCAATGTTCGTTCAGACACAGATTGGTTCATTAGAATGCCAATGGACCAGGAGGCTTTTTGGAAAGATACACAAACACACGCATGGATCTCTCTCTCAATATTACACACACAGACACACGCACATGCACACGCACGCACAATGAACATTATGGTGGCTGCAGTTGGCAGCCTTTTCTCTCTCAACAGCTCTAAAAGGTTTAAAGGCAGATCATTGATCCTCTTGACTAGAAGATATGTACTGTATATCCATGGGCGGGGTGGCAGTAGTAGCACTGGGTATGTCTGGTGATATTCTTTATTTGTCTTCCTGTCAACAAAGCCCATGAAAAAACCAAGACCAACAATTAATTGATCTCAGCCTATTGTCTGTGCAGCCAGAGTCTGATATAGCCTATTCCTCTGTGCCACGTATCTTCATTATGCCAAAACGCTATTTAAAACAGACCAATGAGCCACACTGTTGCACTGTAGTGTATTTTGAGTCAATATCATCATCCTGCTACTGTAATTACTCACTGGCGCACCACATTCCTGGCTAAAAATACTCCCCAACAAATACACTTTATAATCTTGTTTGAGTGACATTTCCTAAAAACTACAGTGTCCAGCTGCTTAATTTAGCATTTCTTACAAAAATAAGAACTATATATTCATGACCTGTTTTTAAGGATTTGCATCCTCGGGAGGAACAAATGGGCATGAGATGAGAGCAGAGACAGGCTGAGAGGTTTGAAAGTACTGACAGATGGACTAGGGCATTGTTTTGTTTTTTATTATTTATCTGTTTGCACATTATTAAAAAAAATGCTGCCATTGTAAAACATACATCGAGCCACACTCTAACGTTCATATAAAAACCCTGTGCAGGAGAGGTAAAAGCTACAAGCTTATACAAAGACTAACATAAACAGGATTACATTATACATATAAAAATGGTAATAATGCGGGTTTTGGTTTTTTCATTGAATTTGTTGACAAAGAACCGTCCAGAATAATGCCTGCCTTCTGCTTTAAAGGTCCAATATGTAATACTGACAGCTTGCATTTAAAAGGTTACTGCAATACTGAAAAAACTCATCCCTCCTCACCAGCGTCAAAGTTCTCGGGAGTTGCCAGGTTGAGAATGCTAAATACAACGTCACACAATATCAATGTTAGCTTGATGCTAGTCTCGCATTGCCAGACATTACTCAACAGCACAGCGGAGTTGCCAGATGCTGCTGTGTTGACGGTTATAAAAGCCCATGCTCTCGCTCATCTTACTGTCCAACACATTATAACCTTGAAGCTGGCGATGGTAATGTTAGCCACAATAACATAACATAATGTTGCATACCAACAATTCAGGCTATGGGGGGGTTTTGCCAAAGTGTTAAAGTGTTAAATTACATGTTCCCATTATGAGGAAGTCAAACTTGCGGATATATATCATGGATTCTACATAAGCAGTTATTATTATTATTATGGCGGGGTTAGCACCAGTCAGGATTACTTCACCGGCTGTGTCTAAATTTTTTTTGTGAGTATCTAACTTGAATACTCTATATCACTTAATGCAAGCATTGGAATGTTAAAATGAATGAAAATGACAATGCCTGGATGAAGCTCAACCCTTACTTGTTTAGGAGGTGTCCTTTTAGTCTCTAAGCTGTCTCCGTCTTTTAAATGCATCTCCAATATTTACACACGTTTTTTTTTTTTTAGGCCGTGTAAAATGAATCTATCTCCATTGATCCCGTTCTTTTGTGTGCTGCTTCCATGGCTGTAACGTTACTACACCTGTAGCGCGCGCTGGGTTTACATTTTTACAGGTATAGCTGTTGATAACAACACACAGGACCAAACACAAACAGATATTCCGTCACAAAACGGAAATTTCAAAAGGCAAAAATACTGGCATTAGCATTGTTGTCAGAAAACATCCTTAATATCTTATGACTCATTGGCCATTTTTTGATTAAAAACAGTAAATATATTACATATTGCACCTTTAATTAACACACATAATTATTTGCCTAACCACCTAATTTAATCAACACTATGCATCTTTATTTGCTTTTAAACTAGAGCCAGTTAGAGAAGTAATTTTGCTAGAATAGGAGTGAGAAAGGGAGAAATTGGCTGCCCTAATGTTCTTTTCTCTTGGTCCTCACCCACACAGTAACAACGTCTCCACAATACCGAGCAAAATATTTCAGTTGAATGAAATTATGACTCATTGGTAGAAATGGTATTAAACGCATTAATAAAACAGCTGTTTTCTGCACTGATTCCTCGTCGTGATAATGTGTGTGTGATACTGTATAGCAGCACTAAATTCTGAAAATCAACCACATTATCCAAGTCCATAGCATTTGATCCCAAAGAGTTCTGCTGTCAACTAGACTAAATCCAAGCCTGTCATCAAAATGGCGAAAACAAGCTACTGGCGTCCTCGGCTCATTGTTAAGGAGATGTCACAGCTTGTACACCTGCATATTCTCGACATCGAGCAAACATTTGAATCGCAGGGTGAGAAGCCGGTAATGAGAGGGGAGCTCCAAATTCCCTGCTGCTTCTTACCTTAGCTGTCTATCAGGATGCTCGTTATCTCAGCTTTTTACTGCCGGGCGACCTTGTTATCCTTAAGTCCTGTCTATTGTCTTATTACTTCTAAGTAGAAAGAACCAGTGTCATATTAAAAGGCTGGACAGTATCTATTGAAGCCAGCACCAAATTTCATCACAGTACCTTGCCTGTAGGGATTAGCCAGTATCCTTGCAGAGCTAAAATCACATGTTGTATTATAGTGAGGGGAAACATCAATGGGATTTTGACAACGGTGTTGGAATCAAACAATGCCCAGACGTCGGATCTTCCAATCCAGTGATCATCACTCCGGTGTAGCGAGAGATTTCCCCTCTGACACCGGATTAAATGCACTGCTGTTGTTGGACAAGATTATAACCCAGAGGTCATGTGTAACTCATGATTGTCAAAGTTCAGCACCGGTGCTGGGGCAGCCCACCCTGCAGGTTAAACGCTGTTGTGTAGCTTTGCATTGGAGGAGCTGCTTTGGCTGAATTACTGAATGACTTGCTGTTTAGGGAAGTTGTTTGACCTTTTGGTAATTACAGCTTTGATATATCTTTAAGTAACAAACTGTTTCATGGCAGGAATAGTAAAGTAAGACTAATAGACTGACTTTTTCCCATTAAGAAGAAGAGCTGAGAGCTCTGTCCCTTCCTCAAAATACACTATGTCTTGTGGCTTCATCTTCCTCTTACAGTATATGATGGATTTTTCTCTGTTTGATTGGAAAATAATTGCTCTAGAAAGAAGCCATCTGTTATTCACTCTAAAGAGATGACACCCAAACTTGACATTAACTGTAGATTTTATATGATTTATGTGATGATTAGTTATGTGCGGTCCAACTATAGCTTGCACAACTGGAAATGTTTCAGTGGGATGTCAGACTACAATATATGTGGTATCAAAACGGTGTGAAAACTTGTAGAGGCAAAATATAAACATAATGTATAGTATGTGGTACTGTATATCCTAACAAAACATTTTGCGCAGCTTCAGACACTGAACCATTCTTCAAAGTATATTCCATTTTACTGTATTTAGTCCCTTATGTGCACTACAGACTGTCAGTGGGTAAAATGTTTTGTCTAGTGATGATGTGTTCATTAAAAAAATCTGTCAACCAGGGTTAGGGTTAGCTGCAATAACAAACTTCAATCTTGTGTTTCAAATATTAGTGTGGGGGGGCACCGCTTTGGTTTATTTTGAATGGGCCTGGGCCTTTAAATACTAAAACCCCTTAAAACTAGAAGTGTTGTCTCATACATACTGTGAAGGAGTCATCTTAAATTGTCTCCTTAATAATACAGAGGAAATGTTTGCCCTAAGAAGCAGAACACATACCAGGCAGTTTAAATTAGAGTCGCTTTAAGATTATTTGAATAGCACTCAGACAGAGTACGTATTTAGGTAAATGCCTACCCTCAGTTTTCATAATAAAATTGATTAAGTTTTAAGTATTTTGAATAGATGTGGGTGCTCGTTTTAATAGGCACATGTATTAAGGACAAACGCCTAAGTTTGTCAAAGCCTTCTTAATGTGAAAAGGGGCTTTATTAAACAAAAGGCACAATAGACTTCAGCTGCTGTAATTCTTAAGTGCTAACTGTCCTTTTGGGTTATCACAAACAAGCCAGATGGTGGAGCTCAGTGGACTGCTTTAATGCATACAACACATCAGAGGTGCTCAGGTGTGTCAGCTGGCCACATCTGAAATGGAATGAACTAATCTCAAAACCAAATTGTTGCCTGTCTACTAACACAAGATGCACAGGAGTGCCTTGAAAGATAAAATCCAACAAGAGACATGCACAGGAATCTGTTTATCCATGCAATCAAGGATAACTTTGTTAATTTATGTGAACACCAATGATCCACATATAACTCAACAGCTTCCAGTCCAATTAGTAAACACATTAATTACTCATCGCCATACTATTTACCCCGTCACCCTGCTAGTCCATGTCTGGGAGAACGTCTTGTCACAAACAATTAAGCCAACATAGATGGAAGTTAATTAAATTAAGGGCAATGACTTGTCGTTTGTTGCAAAGTCATTGCAATCACACAGGCTGGGAGATGGTTATTGATGCCTGCCTTTTTTAGGGTGAGTTAACCACAGTGACTCACATTAAACGATGGCTTGCGTCTTTGAGAGACCGACTTGATTTAGCTTTGAGAGGATGAGGCCGAGCGACCAATTTTTAGTTCACACTGTGAGCCATCTGTCTGCCCTGATCTCACACGCTTGGGGCATATATGTTCTTTGCATATTTCAGTGTCAAGTTTTCATCAACATGTCAATATCAGTTTATTCGTAATAAAGTCATTAGTGCTTAAAATATTAACAAAACCACCAGATATGTTTTTGGTTTGTTGCAATGATGTTCAATGAGTAAATTACCGCTGCACCAAAGAGTAGAAGACCAAGAGTGAACTGTTGAAACCTAAAAGCAAGCTGATGCAATTGCATCAGGTATCAATGTCAAAATCCAATGAATCCCCCAAATCCTTCTTTGATAATATTGACTTCAGGTGTATTGTATGAAAAAGAAACCTGCACCTTCATTTCTGTTGCAACTGGGAAGCAAAATGTGTTATTTTCAAAACATATAACCACAATTTAATTGAGTCATAATGTATGTCATCAATTTAATAAATGTAATGATCCTAATGGTTATATTTACTCAAAGTATACCTCTAATTTCATAACAACAAAATGTTGTTTTTTAATTCAAATCCAAGACTTATTTCTATTGTGGTCTGTGATGCAAAGCAAATACACAGAAATCCAGGTTACTAGACAACAACACACAACATGACTAATACCTGTCATCAATAAATTGTATTAAGCTTTACTTTACATTTACATTTTTTCTTATTTATTCCATATTGAAAACAAAGGGCCATTACTACATTTTCCTAAACTCTAACTATGCAAATACAGAAGCCAGGGCATTTTCATAAAATCCGTAGTACACGCATATTTAACCCACATATCAGCTGTACGCATATATTACTAATTGGAGGCGAGAAGGATTAATGAATGAATTACATGCTTTAGTGATCCCCGCTGGGAAATTCTGTTTTTTCTTGGCCCCCCTCCACATGAAGGTCAGAGCACAGGGTTAGCTACTGAAAAACACCCTGGGAGCTAATAGAGCTTCTTTCTAAAGGACACGCAAGCAGACTGGATTCTTGCCAGCATGATGGTCTTAACCATGGGTTATGGTTTCTCTAAACACAAAACTGTCTCAGAGCACTGAACATATCAGGATATTGCCTAGAGGAACTTCTTATTGAAGAGAAACTGAAACAAACTTTTACAAAACCAAGACAGCTTTAGTATTAATAGTGCAGCACAAATCCCGTTGCTCCTTTGCAAAGGGTACTGCCTTGATGACAATGGAAATGAACCTTCCTACAGTAAAGTGTCATTTAGGCAAGTTCAAATGAGACTTCCACCTCATTAAGGCAGGAACTGAACTCCAGGAAGTCTCCACTGCCTCCTCAGGGTTTTGGTTACCAGGGTTGTCCACGAATATTCAACAGCATCATGCTCCTATGTTTTTGTCTGTGTCACTAGGCAAGGGAGCCCCATCTGCTGCCACACGGGGGGATAAGAAGAAAGATTGATGGCACACAGCTTCTCCAAAAGTCATCCCACTTGGGTCTGACTCAGAAAAGATGGTCTTGACACTATCAGCCTGCTGGTGAGAATGCATAATCAGCCTCATGTAACACATATCCAAGTCGCTGCTTTTGCTCGAAGACTGGCTTCTAACATCCACCTCCTGATTTTGTAATACAGTACATCCACTCTGTAAGCATGTCATCCATTTCAAAATCACCATAACACCTGCCTTTGCAACATTTTTCATTCTAAGTGAGTTTTAAGCCATGTATTGGACTCCGGCAGGTATGAGCCTATCCTGTGTGGCCCGGCTTCCTTTCAGCAGGTGTTTTGCTAGTTTAACTTAACATTTTAAGTGTGTTCTCATGCTGTACCGTTCCAAGCAAACAAACCCACCACAGGCCACAAAAAACTTGCTTTTGCCTTTCTTCTCACAGTTCCAGTTCTCAAAAAGACAGGGAATTACAGCCACGCCCTGCAGGCCAACAGGAGAAACTTAGGTTTTCAAAATAAAACACAAGTGTACTTACAGTGCAGATGCTATCTCCAAAACTCTACTTCCCACATGCTGCTTTTTGTGAGAGAAACAGTGCGACAGTGCATTCTTTTCTCCAAGGAGCAGATGTCCTGCTATCTCTGCAGAGAGCAGTGGTTCATCAGTTTACTCTTGTTCTGCGGTTAACACACTATATTATCTCGGCACCTACAGTATTCCAGGAATTACGTTCATGTTAGACTATTTAGCAGGTTACAATTTATGTCCAATGCTAATGTTAGTGCCTATAAAGGAAGTCATGCCCTGGAGGTCAAAGTGGTGAATTGGCATGTACAGCAGCGTCTCTGCCTTTTATGTGGGAGAGCAGAGATTGTGTCCTTTTATCGACGTGCAATAAAATATATATTTTTTTTACCATAGTCTTATAGCGTAATCTTACCCTAATCAAATGGTGCAGTTGCTTTACCTTAACTAACGGCTCAGTTCAGTATCCACATACATATTTGCAAGATATGTTGTACTGTAGACATCTTCATTTTGTTTCACATGTCGATAATAAGCATAATCCAGTTTTGCAAATGCAAAATAGCTGAATTATGAATTTGAAACAAGGAGAAGCGACAATCCAAGGCTCATATTTGCAACATAGAAACTCAGTCTGCTCTGGACAGAAGTGACATGTGGTACTATGGGAGGATGGCTTCTGAAGCTACTGTTTCATAGTGCTCCCTTAAGCTTTTGGGGATATTGGTTGCCTTCATTTGATGTAGACAGGGAAGCCAGGAAGAGAGAGTGACAGATATAACATGCAATAAATGTTCGAGGCGAGCCTCAGACTAACGTCCACATGGACACAGGAGCTGAGATATCGGCTTTTCTTAGTGCAGAACAAAACCTGGAGCTAGAATTGGCCTTCACATAGACATAACACCCCATGGGGCTGAGTTTGGCCATGGCTTCTCTAAAGTCACTGTAAGGCCACGTGTTATTGACCAATTATTAGGATACTGAGCTTTCAGCCTACAGTGTATCCCCAGTATACAATGTATTCCCATGTACAGGTACTGTAGTTCCAGACGTTTGTTTGGCTAAATGTGACGTGTAAGACTTTATCCAAACCGTGAAGGGAAGTGACAACTTTTGTTGTCCTTGATCAAACTTGGAGTTAAAATTTACTTTCCTAACAACAGTCAGTGGCTTCCACAAAACTTTACTGGCTAAACATGGTCCTTCTTTCAATATAATCTGTATGTTTCTGAGAAAAATAGATGCTTTTGTGTTTTAGGAGAATGAAACGCCTCAAATGCTCTCAGAACTGCTGGTAATGGCACTTAAACCGTTGTAATCGTGGAATACCAATACACATACAAATAAGAGACTATTGAAAGCTTAGATAAAAATGGGTTGGAAGGGGCCAGTAGAGTGTGCGCCCCCTCCTCTCTGTTCTCTTTCCTGTCTTCAAGCTATCCTGTCAATTAAAGGCCATAAAAAGCTCAAAAAATAATTTCTCCTGAAATAATATGTTTGTCCTCCAAAATAAACACCAAAAAGTGACAGTAATATAATTTGTTGCCAGAAACCAAAGTAAACCACCACCTAGGTAATTACCATTGTCCACAGGTTTTGTCCTTAGAAGATTTGTACTAAAATGACTCAGTGATTCAGTTTTTATCTTGTGAGCTTTTTATTCGGCTTACTGTGACATTGAACAACAATGAAACCCACAAAGGAACATTGAGGGTCTGTGAATGCACTTGAGTGTGTTGTTTGGCTGTGTTTTGAATGGGTGTTTAAGTGGGCTTGGAAGAATCTCTAATGGTGCTCTTTAAGGACTGGCATTTAATGGCGTTTACTTGTCATAGTGGAGATAGTAGCACAAGAGAAAGGTAGATTGATTTATTTTAAAGGATAGTTTATAGACACTGTTATAGTGTTGTCATTGAGTAAAATGGCAACCCTAAAATGACTAAACGTACAAGAAAGTAATTTATTGTAAAGGACTTGATTGATTTGTATGTTAAAACTATTTCAAAACTTGTTTTTGTTGGCCTGTACGGTTTGCTTGTGCTTGACAAAATACTCTTACCCAAGGTCCATTTATTTGTCCTTGAGCTTTCTATTGCATTACACAATCTTCATCTGCAGATAGTTTTCCCAGTTGCCATGGAATCGGAGATATACAAATTTTACTGATCCTCAGCATTTAAAGGACCAACAGTTGAAGTAATTAATTATCTTTTGATCAGTTTTGTCAACTATGTTCCCCTAGATCAAGAATAAATATTCAATCCTACTCTAACTTGAAGCCAACATTGATGAGATGCTCTTAAAGTGCTCAGATAAACAGAAATTTGAACTTCTACAATTTGATGAGAACTCAATTGAAAACCTAAGAACAGAATAAATGGACCTTGTGGTTTCAACAACTACTGTCTCCAAGGTTAAAAATGTCATTTAAATCATAAGAGGGGGTCAGAACACTTCAATATAATGGATTATGCACCTGTTTTAGTATTTTATCTCTAAGACCTTTCTCAAGCTCTGGTCACTCAAGGTCTGTCACTAAAAAAAGTTCCTGAAGCACTTAGCAACTCATTTCGACTATTCTTCTTAATCATCAATGACTACGCTGCAAGCTTTTGTTGGTCTTTTGGTAGCCATCGTTATTCTTTTAATGCAATTCATTTATTTTTGGTGATTATTAGAAATGCGTTGGCTGTTATGTGGCTTTTGTGTCCTGTTAACCCCATAGGAAACTGACATCTTGCTAGTTAGTTCCATGTAACAAGGTGATCAAATTTAAAAAGCCTTTTCCCGATGGTCAGGTTTCTTCTGTCCTCTGTGCCGGTAAATTCCCAGCATGATGGAGATACACTGAACAACAACTGCCATCCAGTATATCAAAAATTGTTCCTTGCCATTAACTCATCACATCCTCTCCACAGATCCCCCCCCTCCTGAGTCGCCATGCATGTAATAAAGACTGTGTCACTCTGTGGATTGATACGGTCGTCTGAGTCGATCAAGGTCCAGGTTCCCTGAGGAGAAATGAAAAAATATTGCAGGAGCAGATCTATACAAGCCGAGCAAAATGAGATTGAGAGCTCTTTTCCTTTTCATGTCTAGATATTTGGAACTGATGTTCCACTTTATAACAGCATAATGACATAAGTGCTACAAATTCATAGGTATTTGGAGATAAGTGGAGGGAGTCATTGAGGAGATTTTAGGCTTGATTATTATAAATTAGGAGTCTTGAAAAACGTGTGGGCACATTTTTATGAGGTTGACTTCATTGAATATTTTCAAATTAAAAGCTGCTGTTGAAGTTAACATGAGGAGAGGGATTCTTTTAACACTTATAAAACACACTGCGGATATATCTACATACAAGCCGATAGTTTTTATGTGCTTGACCTCCTCTTCTCACCACACGCCCACAAAATCCTCTCTGAGACAAAGTTGTTTGCCCTGAGGTTACTTGCCTCATTTGCTACAGGCTAATAGCACTGACCTCAACCACAATGAAAGCCTTTAAGTGCCTTGTACTTTCCTAACTCAAATGTTTCACAGACTTCCTCCTTGACACTAGCCTGCCTTGAATGGGCATAATACAGTCCGCATTGGCCTGAACTTGGTTGAACTTTACCTACTTTCCATCCACCTTTTCCAAACCCCTAAAGAAGGAGGCATAATGTTTTGTACAGAGGGAGAGAATGACAGTGATGAGAGATTTAAACGCAACAAAAGAAACCTGCATCAAGTTGTTCAAATGACAAAACAAGCTGTCAAAGAAGGCTTGTATTTGTCTCGCAAAGGATGACAGATCAGTAGCTGTGTTGCATTGTGCTCAACCAAGGCAGCTGATGGTATAAAAATGGGTACTTCTGAGATGGATCTCTCCCTTCATAAATATTGGTGCAAAGAAAGATACCCCTGCTCTTTATTCTGATGAGCTGATGTCAAAGCCTGCCATTTGTCTTTGATTTTTCAGATAGCTGAAGTTTTTATCTGTCTTAAACTTCAGTTACACACCTGAAATGCCTTGATATGATGTCATGTTGTCTACAGCTAAAAACAAAAAGAAGACACACACCACCAATCAACAAATGACAGTTATACACTCCAGGGGTGTGGACTTGAGTGTTGGGTCATGATTTGATGAGGAACAAAATAAATTAAAAATACTTGCTACTTGACTTAAACGGCAGTGACTCAGGACCATTTGATAAAACTCCTTGACACAAATCTCAGACTGAAATTATGGTAATTGGGTCACAGGAATAACATACCACATATAACACATAACACCAAGGCATGCCACATTATTTAGCTTTGTTTAACATTTGAATTGAAAGTTAAAAAGCATATATTATTTATGTAAACTTACTAAATAAACTGTTGCCTTCACAACAGACTCTAATAAAAAATAGGAACCAATTAGGTTGCAGTTTGCCTTGAGGAAGGTAAGTAAATGGAGCTATTAGGGTTAAGGTATGTTTACTTTATATCTTTTTAAGTTAGCTTAAACTGATTGCCTCAGAAAAATTAAGTAAGTCACACAAATGATTAAATAAAACGCCATTCATAGACGGGACCAGAGTTTTTCTGGAAACAAACAAAATTATACAATGAAAACAAACCTACTTTGACTCCTTTAGAATAAATCCATGCATATATAAATCCATGGCATTATCACCAATGCCAATATTTAATCAAACTTCCCCCCTGCTAAACTTCCCAAGCAAATTTAAATTTATCCAGTGTTTAAAAGAGAAAACAAACCACTGTTATTAACATAAATAACTTAACTCTTAACACTTAACATTTTAATAATTTTCTCATAACACTTTAAACTAAGTTGTATAATTGTTAAGCTACAGAAAAAAAATTCAAATTATGTTAAAAAAAATTTAAAACTTTTATTAAACATGTTTTTTTCTTCCCGTTCGTGGTGTTCACTGGTTTTCGAGCAGCCGGACTCTCCAACATTGCAACATTGGGCAACCTGGGTTATTCACAAAATTTTAGATTGAACTGTACTGTGAAAGAAATAAAGAATAAATGGTTTGATTTGATACAGTAAAATCGTAAAACATCTTTCTAAAATAAAGCGGTCCGTGACTTACTGTAGATAGGAGGCGGTTGGGAGATGTTACAGTCACAATTTGGACAAGATGATAATTTATAATAATAACTTACAGTAGGTGATGTTACTCTGTACAGTGGATGTTCACTTGGACATGGTCATGAAGAACGACCTTCATGCAGCTGTCGGAGAGAGAAGCAACTACTGAACTGTGTATGTCATGCAAAAGTAGCCATTGGAAAGGTTTTTATTTATAACCTCTTAGTCAATAAATAATACTTTAGCTTATTTATTTATTATTTTAGATCATTTTAGTAACTTTTAAACCTCATATTCATTCAGATGAAGGCATAATTCAAATTCAATCAAATTAAACTGCCCATGTGAATTTCATTCTTATCTAGGAGAAAATGAAGTATCTAAAAACTAAGTTTTCTAAATGTCTTCTTTTGTTTAAGAGGCCCTGTGACTTTGTCCCGCCTCTGAAAGAAGTCAACATGTCTCGCCACGCACTGTATGAGGCAGTTGTTGTATCTGGGATGTTAAGGGAGTGAAGGGGTCAGCTACTCAGTGAACTCTGAGCTACAGATTGGGTTGTTGTATACACCGTGAAAAACTCAAAGGGGACTTCTTTTCATTGCTGCTGAAATTTGCCTCAAAGCTTTTTCAAAGTCAAAAGACCTGCTAAAATCTGCATTTCCTTTGACGTATGACAGTAGCGATAACAATGCACATCAGGGATTTTGCAACATAATAGTATGGAATTTATTGTACCTTCATGGACTGTCAACAGTTTACAGATTGTGACACCAAAAAGCTTCTTTTCTCCTTATTGGTTTACATTTTTCACAAGGCTTGCCGTTGCTTTGTTAGTACAAGAGGCAGCAGAGGAGATACGAGTCTCTTTAAAAAGACTTCTGACAGCTGCAGAAAGGCGTTTTGGAAAGAAATTGCAAATCCATCTCTTCACTCTTTTTTTTATAATCTAACATCATGACAAAGTGAGAGGACCCAAGGGAAGTGGCAGCAGATATAGCTGTGAGTTTCAATAAGGCATGTGTTCATATAGTGGACAAATATGAGCTTGCTATTGTCAGGCAGTTAGACATAATGTTACTAAAATGGAGAGGAAAGAGCCAGAAGCACTCTCAAATGGCTCAGTGATCGTTATTCATTGGTGGTTAATTGTGCTAATTCTGGAAAAGGCTAGGATGTGCCTCCGCAGGCCGATGAAATTAATGTGTGGAGGAGGAGGTCCTCTGTTGTTTAAGAAATTAATTACAAATGTTTAATGAAAAGGAAATATTCCCATTTGCATTTTCATAGCTTGACTATCCAATGAATCTCAGGTTGATGTAGATTGACAGTTTTTTTTTTTACTTTCACCACTCGCTAATGGGAATTGCCTTTCAACTGACATATTTAATCACTCCTAGAAGTCTTTTTCATTGATTTTGGACACCGCTTTTGAATAGCACTTATCCTTAATTTTTATTTTCATATAGCTGTGATTGTGCCATTGTTCAGTAATGCTCTTTCCTGCAGCAGCTGGACTTCTTTTTGAACCCGGGGGGTGGCACGCCAAGTATCCAGGACGTTCCAATAAAGCCACAAATTTATGAAGATGTTGTTTTGAGAGGTGTTTTGACCCTAACATGATGGCAAAACACCCTGAGGATACCTAATAATGGATTGTGTGATACGTCCGCAGAGCAGGGCAACATCAGTCTCTGCCCGAGAGGGAAGCGAGATGGGGGTGTGAGGACTCTCATTTTGATTACGAGCGCCGCATTCTCTCTCTTGTTTTGTTCAAGGCCTGAGGTCTGAGCTTTGAAAGCATGGGACCTTTAATGATCTTCAACAGTTTGTTTCTAACAAGCAATGACAGACAACATCATCTCATTTCCCTCTCCTCTGCTTTCCCACTCTCCAGGCTTTTATCTTTGCTCAGCCTTTGAACCAGGCCTTAAGGCAGTTGCATCGAAATAGACATCGCCCTGAGGAAGCTTAACTCCAGATAGAATACCCTCTAATTCTGGTATCTCCCTCTTACAAAACAGCTGAGTGGCCATACTGATTTCCCTTTTAAACTTCTCACATGGTTTCATTTAAATAACTCTTCAAGGGCCCAAAGAGCTGAAATTATTATTATTTCCTTTCCTTTTTTTTTAGAAAATTTCAATTTTTAAATACAAATTTGCCCCTTAGATTTATTTTGTGACCCTTTTGGAGAGGGCCTAGTTAAAAATAACAGTAGAATGCTACTTACACATGAATTCATATTAAGAATTCAATACAATACACTCAGGCGCTGTTTTTCTGATGCTTTTACTTTGGGTACAAAGTGGATTTTTCTGCTGTACTTTTACTCAAGAACACTTTTGAAAGCTGGACTTTGATTGTATGAAGTATTTTATTTTTAACATTAATATATTGCTACTTTTACTTAAGTAAATGATCTGTGTACTTCTTCCAACACTGGTTCCCAAACTGTACATCTAAGTCAAATGTATGGGGGGGGGGGGATTAACATTGAAACAATGAATGAAATAATGTTAATTGGTAATGGTGTTTTTTTTATCTCTGTTGTGCTGTGTCATCAGAAGAGATCCGCATTTTTCTAGAAATTTACTCCAAACAGTAACTCTTAACTTTACATGAATCACTCTTAAAAGCCTATTCTCACCTCTGGAGCTAAGTAGTTTGTCCGTTGAAGACAAATCACAGAAGAGCTTTTGTACCCTGATGGATGCAGAGCTAAACAAACCGTACTGCATCTACAAACATAAATCAGACGCTCTGCACAAAGGGACAAGGAGAGGATTAGTTCATTAGCTGGAAGTTGCCAATGAAAGTAATTACCAGCAACCTCACCTGTGTTGGTTTATCCCTCTCTGATTCATCAAAGCTAGCTATTTAAAGGAACAGTTCAATATTTTGGGAACTAGGGTTAGTTGCTTTCTTCCAAAGAGTTAAATGATAAATTGATGCTTTTATACTAAGGTATTTGGATTAAGCAAATTCATTATATAACATGGTAATTAGTGAGCTCACAAGGTGTTGGTAGGCAGATTTTGTTACCTTTGCACAAAGCTAGGCTAGCTGTTTCCCCCTGTTTCCACCCTTTATGCTAAGCTAGCCAGCTGCTGGCACTCGCTTCATATTTGGTTGTACCTGATCCAGTTCCATTTGTTGATGAAGACCTTGAGATGCAGTAGGCGACTATGAAAGCCATGCTAGTAAGTGGACCTTGAGTAGAACATATTCTGTCACACAAATGTGACAATGTTACAGTTCAAAAATAGCAGTATTGTGGTGCAAATTAAATCTCTTATTTAGCCTGGATGATTCTATTAATATGCAATATTTTAAGACATTTCCTGGCCTGGTACATGATGTGCAGGAAGGTGTTTACATGCAGGGCTAACACGTGACATTTCTCTGGGAAACAGTATGACAAGAACCATCTAACCAGTGAGCTCTGCTGGGTACTCCCTCGTCTAATCTACTAGGTCATGTTACTCCTCTACTCATTAGTTGGATCAGCTTTTCTGTGAATAAGACTTTAAACGTAAGCTGCTCACTCCTGTATTTGGGAAACGAAGCATCTTTGAGTTCTCCTGTGACACCTGGCCCACTTATTACAAGAGCTTCCAGTGAACAGTCATCCATTTCGGTGTTTGTCTCCAAACAATGTACGTTGTCTCTTGAAATTCCGATAAAGCAACTATAAGGCTTTATTATAGATTGAATTACCCAACTGAATATGAACTAGTTAAAATTAGCTCAATTTTGTTAGCTCCATTCAAATGTTACTTACACATTAATCCAAATTAATAATCTAATAATAAAATGTTTTGCATTCTGAGTCTGCAACTCTTGCAGGCGCCATATGTATGTCTAATGAGCACTTTCAGTACATTTTGCTGGTGAATGCTGGACTTTTACCTGTAGCTGAGTATGTTGTTGTTTCACTACTTACACTCAAGTAAAGGATGTAGTTACATAATGTTTCCATCACTGTTAGCCTCGCTGTAGCCTGTATAGATTTTGATTGTAGCACATTCTGTAATCCTACCTCCAGTACAGAACCTCATCAGGATTTTGAGTGAAATTCAACCTTCAGTACACTGGGAATGCATTCATATCCTAAACGCAGTACACTAAGTTCTCTTAAGTCCTTCCTCCTATGAGCCCTATTTGTGTGTTTATGCTGATGAATGACACTGGCTGAACTTTATGTAAAGCTGTTCAACACTTCTTTTCTCTTTTTAGCACATTTAAGACATTATTGTGGATGAGCAGGGCTTAGTGAACTTGGAGGGGGTCAGCTACCGTATGTCCACCGTATGTCTATATTTCCAAGCCCAAATCTTTTCATCATATGTATTATAAAATCATTTTACCCCTTCGGTCTAATAAAGATGTATGTGTTATTCTCTCATCTCTTCTTGCATCGGAAAGAGCAGAATTGTTTTTTTTTTTTTTAATATGAATATAAGTTCAGTGAGAATACATTTGCTGCTGCAGATTTGGCTGACTTTTCTAACTCCTCTCTCTGTGATATTTACACACCGAACACATACTTTGAATTTAATGAGAAAACAACTTAATGGAGTGGCTGAGGGCTTCATAAGCAGGCCTAACGATGTTCGCCTACACCAGGCTATTTGGAGATTGAAATCTAATTCATGCAGTACCTTAATCTAATTCAAACACCACTACAAAGATTCTCAAGATTATGAGTGGCATTTAATTATAGATGTTTACCCTATAATCAACTTAGAGAGAAAACGCTCAGAGAATTAAAAAGTTGTATGGCATGTAAATCACGCTCTATCCAAGCTTTTCCTTTGTCAGGAAAAGATTGTCTAAATAGGTTCGGCTAAAAGGCCTAATGTCTAATTTGTCTTTAGTAAGGCAAAATAGATCCAGGCTGATTATAGGGGCTGTCACATTAGCAGCAGGCCCCAGTAGATATGTTGTTGTTCACAGCTCTGGCTCAGACAAAGAAAATGGGGATTACAGGTGAGAAGGGTGTACAGGCTTTCTAACTGGTTGGCAGTTGTTTATGATGTCGACATTTCCTTAGCAGGAGCTCGCTGCAACAACCGACACTGTCATCCACTTCACTCTGTACTATATGTTCTTATCTCCTTAAGATTCTGCATCATCTGAAGCCTTTTCTACTATGGGATTTTCTTCCTGGTGCTGCTGAATAATAATCACTGAATAATGAACTGGGAAAATAAGATTACAATTTCCACAGTATTCTCTAAAGATTAATACTTAGCTCAGTTGGTAGAACAGGCACATACTGTACATGTTTATAGAGGTTTACTCTGTAACGCAGTGGCCGCGGGTTTGACCCCTCTTCCCCCCTCTCTCTCCCCTTTCATGTCTTCATCAGTCCTTTGAAAATAAAGGTCTAAAAGTGTGCTATATCAGCATTAAACCTGCCATCATCTACAGAGCTTGCTTAGGCAGTGTTTGTTATTTTCTTTTGCACCGCATTCTGTGAAGAAGGCAACGAGTACTAGCCAGTCAGAGGCAGAGTAGTCTTAGCGAAGGGGGAAAAAGTCAAACTACCATAAATAGCAGGCTGTGCACCTGCCAATGGCTGTGAAAAAATGAATTTTGGCATGCGGATTGGAACATTTCCAAAAAACACTCATCCTCACTTATTGCTAGTGTGCGATTGGTTGAGCTACCGTGGCTAAGGTTGCTGACCCCTGGTGTAGTATGTAGCAGGGGTCAGCAACCTTTTTTTAGGCCACTTAGCTATAAGAGAGACGGAGCTGGGATCCACTACTGCATAGTGTATAAAACTGAGCTGCATATAAATCTGGGTGGATAGATAGATATTTATACATTATTTATATTATGTTTTAATGTTAAACATACATGTGGAAAGTTATCTTCGCTAATATGTTGGATTTATATTAATGTGCATTTTCAGACATTTCAATAAACCCTAAGGGTTTCGGACCCCTGTTGAAGATCTCTAGTATATAGTATATAATATGCATTTGTTATACGCAATATTGTACATAATATACACCACATTTTAAAAAAGTGTTCATATGTTGGAAGCCTTGGTGTTTGGCCAATGTATTTTCAAAATGGCGTTTTAGCCGTTTTATGGACAAAGGTGTGGTGGTGAAGGTGAAGGAGGTTGCCATTCTGTTGGAGCAGCATGGATGTAACACAGGATTTGGGTGTTTTGGCATTTTTCCTTCCTTCCAGATGTACCTCAGTTTAACAAAAGCAGTTCTAGCCTTTTCATTTCAGGGTTTAAATGTCTGCATATGTCCCTCCATATTTACCCCCAACACTTCTCAGGTAGGCATTTATGTCTTCTTGCTCAGCTTTGCTCAGTTGGATGGAGTTATCACTGATGTTGTCGATGCATATTACTTTGATCTTGTATGACTGTAAGGAAAGTCTTGGCAGACGTTGCTGCTAGCAGGGTTGTCTTTGCCTGCATCTGTGGGTAAATGGATGATGGTAAGGCTCTATAATCTGCAAGTCCAGATCTTTCCTTCTTCTTATGATCCAGTCCACTGCTAGGAGAGAAAGCAAGTGGGACAGCAGGCAGCCCTGTCTGATGCCAGTGGCCATGGTAACAGGATCTGCCAGCCGTAGTGCTCAAGGCTATATGATGAGTTTTGGTACTTCCTCTGAATGATGGGGATCAACTTTTCTGATATGCTGCAATGTCCCATGCCTTCTGAAAGTCTATGAATATGTTATAAAGATATTCCAGTGATGCGAAGCATGGCATTGTGGCCAGTGCAGGATTATTAATAGTAATTATAACAGAGCCTGCATGGGCAAATGGCCAGAAAACACCAGAAACATATTCAGAAGTTTAGTGAAAGCACCTTATGCATAAAATCAAACAAAATTCTTGCTCAGATTTTCTACATCAATGCAATTGAATGCTAATAATCCTGTGACAAAAAAAAGCTGCACACAGTTTGTTCTACCGTTTTCAGGGCTTCATGCGGTGGCATTACTAATGTAACGTTATGGGTCAACAAGTTTTATAAGAAACATATTCCCTCAGCTATCGCTTGTGGAATAACTAGATTATAGAGTGATGCTATTTCCAGAGGAGTTGTTTAGAAAGGCTCTTCTTAGCCTTTTCAATCCGAAAACTATACCCAGGTACAGTCTGCAGCACCAGTTGCAATGGGATCGAGCCAGGTTAAAAGAGAGCCACCTTTTGTAACATACAGTAGAAAACCCTGGCTTTAGGCTCAACGTACCTCAGCACTGACCTATTAATCTTGCTTCGTAGTACACCCCTCTGTAATCAAACAGCAAATTATTTTTTAATGTTATGGGAATATACGGACACAGACATATTTTTAGTCTTCATGAGTGTAAAAACGATTACAGCACCTGCCATCTGTAATTTTATAGATGCCCTTGCAGACATGGACTTTTTCTCCTCTCTCCTTCCCAAATGCACTAAAATTCATGACAACAAAAGAAGCTCTACTGGAAATGTGGCCATTTAGTGACAGCTGAAGCCCATGTAGAGGCGGCCTCAGGCCACTCGGGACAAAGTCAAGGACTCTTTGTTTACCGCTGAACTAATAATGTTCTTGTGTCGAAGCCCTTTTGAAAAAAAAATGAAAACCCATTAAAAAGCATCCGCCCTTACCACTGTGACTGAGCCACTGTGGATACTCTGTGAGGTAATTGCATGCAAACACTTTGCAAACAAGCTCAGAGACAACACCTAGCATGGTGCTGACCTGCGTGATATTCTTTATGTCAGCAGTGGCCACAATCAAGAGAAAAGAATAAAATAAAATAGTCCCTGGCCTTCTCTTCTGGGTGTGTAGTCTTACATGATTTCTCTCCCTTTTTTTCTCCCGCTTTTCTCCTCTCCGTCTCTCTTATAAAAGCCAACTCAGTCTTTATATCACCTTTTGTCTGTGCCTTTGGCTAAATTTTCACATAATTGTTGGTAATTTTTACTGACCTTGCAGCATTAAGGTTGCTGTTGCATAGATTGCGAGTAATTGAGGAGAACTGTCCGCTCTGACTCCCATCTCTTCAACAGGTTCTCCTGGATCACATCAAAGGATTGCACTATATGATTCAAAGAGGAATATTTGGACTTTTTGTATTAAGCGTGAAATATAAATGGGTGAAAATGAGTCGACTTATCAAAGTTTCTGCTCAAACATTGTTTAAAGGACAGGAATGGGATGGTTTTGGCTCATTACCAGCTTCAGTAAGCCAGACCTCTCTCTGTCACTCCACTTCACAGTAAAAGTGATTCCTCTACTCGCTTGAGAGGCGTAATCCACCATTGCAAATATGATGAGGATGTGAATGCATGATTAAATACTATTGTATAATGCTAATATTAACATTTGGAATTGGTACAGATTTATTTATGCTGGGAGTGAGAGCGGATGAAGTAGGAGGAGTAATGCAAAGCAGAGAAATAGAATTTTTTTTGTTGAATTTTTATGTAAAATCCCTCTTTTGTCTTTATGTAAAACAATTTTAATGACTTCTGATTTTTTAAAGTAAATGTATTTAATACCTACCTACAACCAACCACCCATTATATAAAACCGCACTTGGCTCAAGCGTACTGTTAAACACATTTTCTTCAGTGGGTTCATATGATATCGTACAAAAATGTAGCCACAACAATTTGTATGATATACAAAATCACGTGGCGATCAGTCACATGACAGTTAAGTTTAGCGGTCTTTACAGTTAAATTCCTCTGGTCCTTTCAGGGGCTGTTGCAGTTGAGTTTAGAAGATAAAAGGTGGCCGTCATGCGTGGGGCACAACCTCCACTGTGTTTTGGGGTGACCTCTATATCACGCTGTAAGGCTGAGTCCTTTACAGTGGCCTGGGTTTGACTCCGACCTATGACCCTTTGCTATGTGTCATCCCCATCTCTCTCCCACATTTTCTGTCTATCCACTGTTACTATCTAATAAAAAAGAAAAAAAATGCCCTGTGTTTTATGATCCACCCATCCACTTCGAATTACTCCCAACGCAGACCCGTAGCAGTCAATGTGGTGCATACAACAATAAATAAGTGGAATACACATACTCTATGAATTATAGTGCAGTACTTTCCATAGCTATATGTACAAATGGTTCATGAAAATGGCCGGCACTATTGCAATTTAAATCTGCCTATTTGAGAACCACGGACAGCGCTATAGATTTGTCAATACACAATTAGTCTGTTAGATTCTAACTTGCACAAAGTCAGACAAAGGATCATTGAGTCAGGCAGACTAGACTAACATATTGTACCAAATCCCTCTGCCCCTGCACTCACTCTACTGTTTGGGATGGAGAGGCGGGGGATGGCAGGTTAACAAGGGGCATGCAATTTGGTCATTTTGCTAACAAGGGGGATGGGATCCACCCTTAAATCTCCTACTGGATGTCACATTATGCAAGATAATGTCGCTGTGCTATTTTACTGTGGCTTTAAAATGTGGAGGTCAGAGAAGTCCTATAAAACATAGTTTGTTTGAAGACTACAAGAAAAAAATGAGAACGGTCGACAAAAATCTTAAAACCTCTTTACCGTTTTGAATGAAACTTTTATATTAATGAATGCTGTTTATTCATACCCAGTGGGGAAATTACAATTTACACTCTGTTAGTAATCAATACACACAGGCGTGAAGTACACACACATGCTCAGGACCTAATCATGCACAAATGGAGAGATGTCGGAGTGAGTGGGCTGCCAGCTGGACCAGCGCCCTGAGCGGTTAGGGGGGTACGGTGCCTTGCTCAAGGGCACCTGGAAGTGCCCAGGAGGTGAAGTGGCACCTCTCCAGCTAACGATCCACACTCCTCACTGGTCCTTACAGGGACTTGAACCGACAACCCTCTGGTTCCAACTCAACTCCCTACGGACTGAGCTACTGCCCCCCCCCCACTTGAGAATGTGAATCAGTAGTTAAAGCTGAATCTTCACTTGCAGAATATGTGCCGTCAGGCTGATCTGTAACCTCTAACCATGTTTATGCACCAGATTCTCCGCTCTGTATTTGAAATTATTGGAGTGAAAATCCTTTTGTTGTTTGGTAACACCGGCCTGTACACATGCGAGAAAGTGAGCGGATGTTTTGCCTGCTCTCTGACTTTGTGCTCCAAATAAAAAAAGCCTGTTTCCTTGTTCATAATCAGAAGCTCTGCTGAATGATTACACAAAAAAGCACATAGAATCCAGCTACATACATACATTTTTTTCTTTTACTATGATTGTTTGCTATTAAATTAGTCAGACAAAGCCCAAATTTCTAAAATTGACCTTTTATATGCTATTCAAGTCTTCCCCTTGGAAAAAACATCTGGTCCAGATGGCTTCGGCTGTGAATTTTCATTTGATCAAAAAATCATTTCATGACAAAATAGTTCTGCTCATGCTGAGAATGGTGAGCGATTCTATGAATCCAATATCTGCTTGCTCTTGAAAGGGGGAAGGGAAGAGGTTTATCCTGCAAGTTACAGACCTGTTGCTCTCTTAAACTGTGACGTAAAAATACTAACTAAAGTCTTGGCGACATTAGGTAGACATATTTCCACCCTAATCAGACTGGATTTATCCCGGGTCATTTTTCTTTTAGTAATGTCCGTTTGCTTTTTAATACAACATATTCAGTGCAGGGGAAGAATACACAGACCCAGAAGGCATCTGATCAGATTGAATGGCCTTACATGCTGAAGAAACTAAAACAATTTGGATTTGGGGAAAAGTTCATTGAATGGGTGAACATAATTTATCATGAACCAGTATCCTCTATTCTCATTAATTAAGATAAATCCCAATCTTTTGAGTTGAAGCGGGTTGGAAGGCAGGGCGACCCTCTTTCTTCTCTTCTTTTTGATATTCCCTTGGAACCACTTGCAATAGGCATAAGGAGTCACCCAGTTATTTATGGGTTAACGTTTGGTAACGGTGAACGCCTTGTTAATCTGTATGCTGATGATTTATTGATCTGTTTATCAGACCCAGTGGTCTCAGTTCCTCATTAAATTAGTTACTACCCACATTACGTATCTTGGCCTCAAGATCTCCAGAAACCCCAAACTTTTTCTGAAATGGAATTTTTTGGCTATGATGGATAGACTAAAAGCTAACATTAGGAACTGGAAGTTGCTCCCTCTGTCAATGATCAGCCGTATCAGTGCTGTTAAAATGGTTGCACTTCCAAGATTCTTGTATCTTTTTCAAAACATCCGTATTTATTTGCCATTATTCTTTTTTTAAACAACTGGATTTAGCCGTAACAGGCTTTTATGTATTTGGATGGTTTTACATTTTCGGCAATGACTAAGGGTTTGTGTGTTCTTTTTCTTTTTTTTGTTTTCTATTTATTCTCCTGATGGTACCATGAGACAGGAAGCCCTGGACTACTTTGGTTATTGTATATGTTCTCATATAGCCTCTGTCTTTCTTTTATTACTTCATTTACGTCATGTAACAATGTCAGATGCTGTATGCCCGTAGGTGTTTTTCTATTTGTTTTGTAAAAGCTTAAAAAAATTAAAAGTCAAAAGTATCATAAGTATTAAAAGTAGTATCAAAAGTACTTATCAGGGAGCACATTATGAATTAAAATTAATGTCATGTTTTTTAGAGGTGCACTATTAAAGTCTCCAAAAAAATCCCGTCCTCTTCATTAGTTGCCTAGCAACTGCAGAATTGTTCCCTAAAAGTATGAATATTTATTTGTATATATATATATATATATATATATATATATATATATACCTAGCATCAGGGTCTGGAACACTTTGTTCCACATAAACCCAATGCCATTTATAAGTAATAGACTCAATGTTTGATGCATTTTATCCGATAAACCCTGCCAATTACTGTTGGAACGGCTCTGTGTTTGAACCTGTGGCTCAGAAAAAGATGATGATGTTGGTGAATTGGCTGTGTACCACAGTAGATCCAAACTCCAATTTACTGTTTAGTTACAAACTAACAGTGTTTTGAACTAGTTACACACTGTTCTTCAGCAAGGTATAGACGGGTTGATATGAGCTCAGTAAATCAGGATAAAGTAATAAACTTAAACTTAAAATCTATTAAAACCACACAGATTCCTTTGGAAAGTATCTCAAATCAACCAGGTCAGATCTGAACTACCAAATGAGTAGTTACCTTGTAAACAGTAGATACCTTACATTCACAGTTGGCAACACAGAGCACTAAATTTATGTTTAAAGATAACCGCAGTGAGATGAAATCATGTTGTACAGGGATTAACGCAAGCGTTTTACACTCATTAAAGCTGTTCCATAGACTGACTTATAATGAGCAATTAATATTTAATGAGTAAATGAGGCATGTAAGGGAAATTATGCATGTAGCCTTTGATATTTGCCTTTGTTTTAGTAACATCTTGGTAAGTAATAATGGATTTTAAGGCCCCCTTTAAACTAAGTTAAACGTTAACTACATGTTGTAGAAATTGCTTGTGGGCTTTCTGGATACCATGTAAAAGATCATATTCTTATTTGTGCTTATCATTTTATAGCAACGTTTAGGGGCTCTCTTACCGTAATTGAAATACAGTGGATATAAAGTCTTCACACCCCTGCTAAAATGGCAGGTTTTTGTGATGTAAAAAATGAGTAAAAGATAAATCATGTCATAACTTTTTCCACCTTTAATGTGACCTATAACGTGAACAATTCAATTGAAAAACAAACTGAAAAACCTACAATAACCTGGTTGCATAAGTGTGCGCACCCTTAAACTAATACATTGTTGAAACACCTTTTGATTTTATTACAGCACTCAGTTTTTTTAGGTAGGAGTCTATTAGCGTGGCACATCTTGACGTGACAATATTTGCCCGCTCTTCTTTGGTATTTCAAATTTGTCATATTTTGAGGACATCTCCTGTGCACAGCCGTCTTTAGATCACCCCACAAATGTTCCATTGGATTCAGGTCTGGGCTCTGGCTGGGCCATTCCAAAACGCTAATCTTCTTTTGGTGAAGCCATGCTTTTGTGGATTTGGATGTGTGCTTTGTGTTGCTGTCATGCTGAAAGGTGAACTTCCTCTTCATTTTTGTAACGGAAGCCAGAAGGTTTTGTACAAAAATTGCCTGGTATTTGGAACTGTTCATAATTCCCTCCACTCTGACTAAGGCCCCGGTTCCAGCTGAAGAAAAACAGCCCCAAAGCATAATGCTGCCACCACCATGCATCACTGTGGGCATGGTGTTCTTTCGGTGATGTGCAGTGTTTTTGCGCCAAACATACTGTAGCTTTTGGAATCATGGCCAAAAGGTTCAACCTTGGTTTCATCAGACCATTTCTCACATGCTTTGGGAGACTTGATGTTTGTTTTTGCAAACTTCAGCCGGGCTTGGATGTTTTTCTTTGTAAGTAGTCTTGCCCCCCTACCCCAAAGCCCATTCATATGAAGAATACAGGAGATTGTTGCCACATGTGGCACACAGCCAGTACTTGCCAGATATTCCTACAGCTCCTTTGATGTTGCTGTAGGCCTCTTTGAAGCCTCCCTGAGCAGTTTTTATCTCGTCTTTTCATCTATTTTGGAGGGACGTCCTGTTCTTGGTAACGTCTCTGTTGTGCCATATTTTCTCCACTTGATGATGACTGTCTTCACTGTGTTCCATGGTAGATTAAATGCTTTGGAAATTCTTTTGTACCGTTCTCCTGACTGATATCTTTCAACAATGAGATCCCTCTGATGGTCTGGAAGCTCTCTGCGGACCATGGCTTTTGCTCTGAGATGCAACTAATGTCAGGAAAATCCTACTGGAACAGCTGAACTTTATTTGTGATTAATCAGAGTCACTTTAAATGATGGCAGGTGTGTAATGACTTCTATTTAACATGAGCCACAGTCACATCCCTACATATAAGAAGGTGTGCACACTTTTGCAACCATGTTATTTTAAGGTTTTAATTTTTTATCTTTCAATCTTGAAGATTTCAGTTTGTTTTTCAATTGAATTTTAACACATTATAGATCACATTGAAAGTGGAAAAAGTTCTGACATGATTTATCTTTGTCTCATTTTTTCATCACAAAACCTGGCATTTTAACAGGGGTGTGTAGACTTTTTAAATCCACTGTATCTCCAAAAGCATTTTAAAGCAGTTTTGCTGCTTTCATGGCATGTTAGCATCGCCCTTTGTGAACACGTTAGCATTTAGCTTCAAGCACCACTGTGCCAACATACAGCCTTTTCAGAGCTTTAATTTTTTATAAGTTGACTTGCAACGACCCGTACGGCCGTGTCGATCTTATCCGCACGTTGCCGTTTTTGTGGCCATTGTTCTGGCTCTGGCACACAAAGATGACATCCCCATTCTTAATCCAGCCTACAATGCTATCAGATATTGGCAGCAGTTCAGAGCTCTGAAATCAGGTTGCACAGAGTGCAGGGAACTTACATGTGCAGTGTGCATTTATTTGTAATTAATTAAAACAGAAGCTGCCAATTCATAGCCGTTTGATCCACTCAGTACCAAATGAGCCGTCTTTTATTGGTAAATTACTTTGATTAAAGACAGTACAGTATATAAACATAAAGAGGAATTCATGAGTAAGCCTTAAATACTGCAGTCTTTGACGCCTGTGTCTTGTATTCTTCCTATCTATCCGAAGCTCACTCTGTATTTGTGTTAATTGCTCTGTGTTGTTGACTTGGGAGAGTACTGCAGAGAAAAAGGAAAAAAAAATATAGAAGAGTGGAAATATAATCACCATCTGTTGTCAAGGTCATTTGCCACACTATAAACACATTCATCATGACCCAAAAATGTTCACAGTTAACTGGAAATGGAGTCATTAGTCTTGGTGACATTTCACATTCAATATTTTTGGATCATTGTGGAGTATATCAGGGCAGTAAAGACCAGATCTAATCACCAGACCGGATATGATCACCTATTTGATCTTTTATTCATTATAGTTCCAGTGCTAAAGTTTCCTTTCAACTAATAAAAATAGCGTTTTGATAAGTTGGCAGCACAAGTCAATCTTTATTTTCCGGCAATGTCAGGGTCTAGTACAGCTTTCTTGCTTGACATTATCTATATAACCTCTTTGAGAATCATCTAGCCAATCAGGGAAGCGCTCATAAAGGGCAAATCCCCAACATCCTGTCAGTCATGCAAACAGTATTTCAGCTTTGTTTCATCTCAAATGCCAAAGCAAGGCTCCATCTCTGCCTTGGCAGCCAAGTGCAGGTTATTTGGTGGTGAAATGTACCATGAGATGTTGAACCTGTTGGAAACTTCTGTTTCATATACTGGAAGAGACATGTGATTCATTTAGTTTTATACAACCTTGTTAAAAGCAAAACATTGTTTGTAAACCCTAGGCCCGTGGCCCCACGCTTGTTTCATTAGGCCCAGTTTACCAACCTGCCATCCTGAGATTTTCTTGGCAAGAGGAGTGAAAACAAATACAGTTCCAGCCTGGTTAACTCCAACTAAGCATGATGGACCTGCCTGCGCTCTTTATTCTAATTTTCCTACTTTGGTTTTAATGTCATGTTTATTTCCCTGCCCACGCTTTGAGGAAGCATTTTACCACAGTGGGACTCGAGGTTGTGCCCTGTCTAATTTGTAAAAGTGTTTTCAAGTAGCAACTTCTCCTTACACCTGCGGGGCTCTGCTTCCAGCTGACTTCCTATCCCATTGAGGAGCCTGTGCCTGTCATGTTTAATGACTTCTCTTATAAAGGACATAGATATGCTTAAGTAAGTTAAATATGTAAAATACGAGGACTGAAGAACTGAGAGCTTCTAGGAACTAGTCTTTGTGCCTAATATGAGAGTGCTCTTTGGTGGGGGGAATGAACACATTCAGTGAGCATCAAGGAACAATCCAAGGCACTTGTCTTTAGAAAAAAGGTAAAATTACCTAATTACATCTGGCCCATTCTAACTAGAATACGATTAAAAACATCACTTCAACGCGTTTCGCCATCCAGCCTTCTTCAGGAAGTTAGAAGAAATGACTGAAGACGATGACGTACAGTACCTCTTATCTTTGTATTTCCTTTATTTCCGTCTTAGCTCCTTAAAGCATGTCTTCAAAGAACCCAGCAGTAAAATGTACAGGCAGCATTCATTTGATTTATTTATATTTTAGTCCTTTTGATTTTTGCAGCTTTCATACATTAATTATAATAATCAAAATTCTCCACATTTTCTGGAAGTGAGTTCTGATAACGTGTGAACTTGTGTTTACGGATCATATTCCTCAAAAATCATCTGACTGACACTCAGGAAGTGGGCTGTGACACACACTCACACACACACACACACACACACACACACACACACACACACACACACACACACACACACACACACACACACTCTCTCACACTCTCTCTCTCTCTCTCTCCCATAACTGGCCTTCAAATTTGTAAACATCACCACAGTGCCCTTACATTTAGCAACAATGATAAATTGTCCGGAAACTTGCCAGAGGCGCTCCGTTATTGGTTTTTAAAGCAACATGAGGTCCCATCGGAGAGTAAGTCTGACCCAATAACAACAGAAATGGATTTATGATAAAAAGGCACAGGAAATACTGCTAAGGGAAACTAAGTGACTGAAGGAGATGCTCTTTTGGGAGAGGAAGCAAACAAAAACTGTTTTTTTTGTATCTTGTAAAATGTTTGTCCATGATGTCGAAAGGGTAAGATAGGCAGTTATTGAACAGGCAGTTTTAATAAAACATTCCTGGTCATCATTACTAGCTGCCATAATAGCTTTTATGTAACTCAGCTACCTTTTGTTGGTACCTCGCTGAGTTGGTTTTGCTGGTGTCCTGTTTTTAGTTGTGTAGACATTCAGCACATGAGCTGATAGCCGTCATACATAATACCCAAGAGGATGTTCTACACTTTGAATACTAATTAGATGACTCATTGGCATAAGGTGAAAAGGACCTATTTTGTATTATTGCTGACTAAAATGTACATTATTTGCGGAAACTGAATTCATATTTTTTAAGTCAGGCACCTTTGGTGTTAATGAAATGTTATTAAGTGCATCTAACTATAGATGCAACAGTGGCTGTTACAGGTCAACACAGATTATATTTGCCATTCATCTCTTGACCACATTTGTAAAGGTTTGCGCTTCTACTCCACAAATGATGAAGGAATAAAAAGGTGTTTTGTTTTAGTGTAGATGCAGCATTAGAGTATTATTGGCACCCACCTTTAAGTGCAAATATATACATATAATTAGAAGAAGAGACCACAGTACGTATGATTGTTCACACTCCACATTCATGTTTCATAGGTAACTTTAAGTTTGCTTTAAACTTTAATAACATTGAGTTGGAAACAAAACCGGTTTTGGCAAAACACACGCTGTCTAATACCTAATCCTATATCGTGTAACACTTGACTTGTTCAGCTGCTTCCATCTTTAGAGGCGATGATCAGCAAAAATAAGAGGCTTTCATGGTTTGAAATAGGAAGTCATTGAGTACATGCGTGTCATTAAGACTATCCGCCCTTAGCGCTTTTAGTAAATCCAGAAGAGCACAGCTTGGTGTTTGAGTCAGGGCAGCATTATCAAGCTGTCACCACGCACTGAGACTTAAATCCCACAGTGACAAACCCTGGTTGCCCCATGAATATGAGACTGGTCAGTTATGAAATAGATCTGCCATCCACCACTGTCCCCTCACTCACCCTGTGTCTGCATTGTTAATGTTAAGTTGATGTGGGCACATTAAAGAACGCTCTGCTGCTTTCACAGCAGTGAAACGGCACTGTGAGGTGGCCAATAGCTGCATACCGCAGAAACTATTCACTGACGAATTATGTATGCTGCGACTGTCAAACTGGACTGCTTTCATATGCCGACTGGCTCGCTGATGCGTTTGACTGACACCCACAAACACATGGACGCACTTAAATACATAGATGCACTCCCATATACTGTCCTGTTTTTAAATCGACACCCTGACTTTAATACGAAACACTGTAAAATGCGCACTTACACACACACAGTGACACATGCACACACACGGACAGGCAGGCACGAGACGCTCCTTAACTCCGAGTCATACCATTCTTCAATACACAGTCATGCGTCATCCCCTACTGTGGATGAGTGTGTTGGCATGAAAGTTTGATTTATCCTGGTAATATCTATCAGGTCAGAGGGACCTTGGGAAGGCTCAGCCATAAAAATCAGGGCTCTGGCTCGGCCTTTTTAATACAGTCTCTGTAAAATGGCTGAAGGTCAATGGCACTCTCACTCAATCAGATAGAAACAGCTACTGCAGCTGAAACAACTGCTGTTGCATTAAAGTTGGACTGATACACTGCACCAACACCGCTCTGAATAAAAGATGTTTGTTCACCCAGTAAAAACAATGACTGTACTTTAAGATGTTCTCCACAGTAGAAACCACCGTTCTTAGAGAGAGATGTGTCCCCCATGGTGAAGACATTACTCTGAGCTAAAAGTTATCAGTCTGATAGTTGGTGCAGTAAAAGATGTATGTTCTGCTGGAGAAACACACCTCTGAGTAAAATGTCTCTTCCCTTGTAAAAGCACTGAATAAGAGCTCTGTTCCCCTGTAGAAACCCTTCAGTGAATCTCGAGAGACATTTTTCATTTTGTGAGTCACTTATTTAATCACACAGTTTTTGCCTCATGCACTCTGAAAAGTAGGTGTCAAGTCCACAAAAAAAGCTAAATTTAAGTAACACAAGGGTGTTGGCTGAGACTTTCTGAATGGCCAAATGGCCACATAAACACTCTAAAGTCATGTTTCGTGTTTTTAAAGTAAATATTGCAACCAACTGTATATATATATATATCAGAAGTTAGGCACAGTCTGGTGTGCAGGGCTTTGCCAATAAATGCATGTTATGCGAGGAAAAAAAGACATTTTAAAGGACATAATGAGATTTGCATGAAATTTCAATATCCGTGATGACAGCATGCACAAATGGGCATTCGTTGCAGCATTTGAGGGTTTAAAAGTTGTAACTCATAACTTTAGCAATGGCCAATAAATCACTTAATAATGATTTATAAACCATGAATGAGAACAGCTTCTGTGTTACCACTTAGTGAAAACCGCTGTCACTATTACTCTGCTGACTTCCCAATGCCAAGACTGCTCACATTCCAAACCTTCTCCACATGTGATTAAAGCTGTGGAATCTGTCTTACTGGACTTATCTCTGATGTGTATGTAGGTTTTAGCAATCTTTAGGCATCAGAGGGATTAGTTCTTTCTGCAGAAATCTCATTGCTGCTTGGGTTTTGTTGAGACCTTCCTCAAAGAGCAGAATATTTTAGCCAACTCTGTTAGAATACATTTTTTTGCTATAAAAATGTATTGAAAAGCTTTGTTGAGAGACACAGGGTAAATTATACCTCTGGTTGCCATTAGAGACACTGATAAAAAAGTATGCGTTCCCCAGCAGAAATACTGCATTAGAAGTTTGTTCAACTCTAGACACACTGAATAAAAGATATCTCATCTCTCAGCAGTATAAACTGTTTCTCAAAAGACACTATATAAAAGATAGGAAATGTTTCCCAGTTGAGTACATTTAGTTAAACATATATTGTCATACACTAACATTTGTGGGGAAACATTTGGGCTTGTTTGAACCTTATTTTAATTACTATGATCAAGTGTTTTTCAAGGGCACCATTGCGGTGACTGATGATTTTTCTGAAATGCATCTCGGTGTGAAAAGGCCCAGCAGCTGCACTGTTTTTATGATTGCACTCAATCACTATCTGATGACTTATTGAGGATTTGCTGTTGGTGGCATTGTGTTTTGTTTTGGCGGAGAAATTAGAACTTAATTCATAGAGCTGAGATTTCAGCTGAAAGCACTGGTGAAAGAAAGGCGATAGCTGTGATTAATTGTGCGTAAAGTTCCTTCCGTCAATTTCGGTAGCGCTTCTGACAAATGAATAATGTGTGATGTTCACAGCTTAATTATATGTAGAGCATTAAGAGCTGGCTGCCAGCATGATCCAGGGGGCGTGGAACATGTTCTTCACCACAGCTGTCCTGCTCTCATATAATCTGATTGCTGTCCTAGCCAATTCTATCTATAACATGTTAAATCTTTCTGCAACATATTAACATTTTCTCAATGTTTCTCCATGCGCTAGTAATGTTATCATCATTGATTAGAGGTATGTGAATGATTAAATACAACATTCTTCTTAAAACAAGTTGTTTTGGAGATTAGAACTATAATTAAAATATCCAAATGTCTCGTATAGACATTATATACCCAAGATTGGACTTTACAGGAATATTCATCTCCAAAATCCATATATCTGCATGGAAAGTGCATGGAAACTATAATTTGCAGTAGTGGGAAATAAACTTTCCATTATGAGCTTTAATAAATGTAGATATAAACATATGAATTGGCAGAATGGACTTATGGTTATAGACACATTCAGTTCTATCCCAGCAGCACCTCAACACTTGCTGCTGATGAGAGGCAGGTGAAACTCTAAAATCCGACCATACAGTATGTTAATGAGACAATTGCTGCTTGCTACTGTTTAATAACAGGGTAAGTCTTGTTTGGGCGTGGGCATCATGTTACCTTGACTGATTAAAAAAAAAAAAAATAATAAAAGACCGCACATTTCTCCTTGTAAGCGAATGTCAGGCCTGCTTACTGTCATTTACAATGACCTTGTCACTCGCACTTGGCAGATCTTTGAATTACATCCCACAGCTCCCCCCTAATGCTATCATTACCATTATTAATGGGACATGACACAAGTCATTGCCACACATAACACTCTCCCACAACCGAGGAGTAATGGCTTTCCTCTGATGTAATGCTGGCGGTTTCTTAGTTAGTGTGTCGGGAAGTCAAATATTGAGAGTGCAATAGTCACGCTGCAGACTTAATGCAAGTGTGGTGCAGGGGGACTTCTCACACAAGGCAATTAAATCCAATTTCATCTGTAGGTGTGCGGCTGTGAATTAAATGGCCCCATCTGTAATTTGTTTCAAACACATCGGCTTCACCAATATTATCTGGACGCTGATTGAAAGGTTGCCGCTCTCCGTGGTGCTGAAATTCATCTGCGAGTGTACAGTCGGCGGCGCTGTGGTCAATATCTCTGTGGGGCGTGTTTTGTCTGACTGTAAATCATTCCTGATTACATGTAAATTATGCATCAGATCCAATATTAAATTGCTCTTTTTACGTGAAGTGGAATTTATCATAAAAACAATACCTTAAGCGGTATTTTGAATACTTCACGGTTGGTTCCATGTGTTGCTCTATCTCACTGTTTTATTATATTCCTACATATTTAATTAATGAATAGGTTGAATTGAAAAAAAAGTTTGTATACTTACAATTCATAATGCTATCTTTTATTATGTCTGCAGTTTTTAGAATGCAGCAATTTATTTTCAAGTGTGTCCTCGTTTTATATGTGTTTGTATTTTAGTGATATGTGTTACTGATTTCACATATCACTGATATGTATGTGACAGTTGCTGATGGTAGAGTAATATACAAAAAGTCTGTGGGGTTATGTATCTGTGTATATGTCATGGACATTGGTGGTTTCAGGCAGATGGAGGCAAAAGCACAGTTTTGTTAGAGATAACCTTTCCATTGTTACTGCAGATGCTGCAGAAACATGTTCTGCAAACTTCTGGGGATTTTATTTCTAATAACAAGGACCAAACTTGCAGTCTTTGTTAGAGAATGACCTAATTTCTGTTACTATGTCGGTGCAAATATATACATGCATGTGTCTGCATTAGGTCAAGACAACATTTAGAGAAATAGCTGTTTTTTATTCTGCTGGATGTGAAAATGTTACTGATTTTAAGGACGCTATGGCTGAATATTTAGGATATAAAGATGTTAACCTTGGGCCCTATGCAGTCATTATGTAGTCGTGAGATGTGTGTGTGGGTGGGTGGATGGATGGAGGATAAGGGTTAGGATCTTATGTTGCTTGTGAAGACCTCTGTGTTAGTAGCCTTATTATATGCTACATCTTAATGGCCCTACAGCTGCCATCTATTTAATAGTAAAGGTCAGATCAGCATCCTGATGTGCTATCTTGCTGCTTTCTGACCCAGATGCAAACCTTGGTCACTTGGATCAGACCCACATAGCGTGTTCAGTAGCCTGCAGAATATATATATATATCAATTTTCATTTGATCACAGTCCATTCAATTAAACCTTGACATTTGTTTGAGCACCCGTTGCAAGGATCACCAACAGCAGATGAGTCTGCAGCTACAGGCTTTATCATAACCTTGTCATAACCGCTTTGGTTGAGCAGTTTTCAGAAAAGATGTTTGGTGTGCAGAGAGGCTGAACGGACCTACACGGCCAAAAGTCTGTGGACAGCCAAACCTTACATCCATATGATTGTGTAATGATTTATTCTGCAACCATAGACTTAATATTTTGCTATAACAGCTTCCATCCTTTGAGGAGGCACCCTGAAGAAACCTATGTGGAAAAGGATTTACACATTCAATTTATACATTGTAATGGTTTCATTTCAATCAGGAGAGGTCAATTCAAATCAATCAGTAAGGGATTCCTAGGAGTCTAGACGCTGGTGGTGGTGTATATCAGTAGGTGGTTGGCCTGGACATTCTAGAGGTTGTGGTTGTGATGGGCAGGTGATATATTGCAATGATATTGCAGTGATTGTTATATCTAAAGAAGACGAGGGCAGAAAGATTATTGGTCTGATGTGGTAATGTAAGCGATTGTGAATAAAAGGGACTTTGGCAGCGTAAGAAAACAGGATTAATGGAAAAGATTAGAGCAGGAAGATTTTCCACCACCGAGGAATAAAGGCAAAATATGAGAAGACAGATTTCCCTTATTGTGCTTTTGCCAAAGCCTCTTTACTCTGAATAAATTACTGTTCAGAGTTTCTTGAAAGAACTGATGTAATGTGCATAGATACAGGTGAAGAAACATCTAGAACAGCACAATAGCAAGAAACAAATTTCACTTGTGCGAATGTGCATGAAATCTAGAGTGCGTAAATCTTTGTCTTGTTACACTGCATTTGATGAAAACAGCACCCGGCTACAATTTTTAATAAAGAAACACACCAATCTGAATCATATCACTGCTGCATAAGAATAGAGTGTCTGAAGATGTTCTCATGCTTTAATTTCAGTCTTGACCTTTTAATGTACGGTATGTCTTTCTGTAGGCAAAGAAACATGCATAATGTTATATTCTGTCAGAATAAAATCAACACAATCTGAGATAAAAAAATGTTGAAAGCTCAAGCTTTGGATTAGAAATTTATATTGGCTTCCCTAAAAAGGTTTCTGTGACACAATGTCAGATCATCATTCCCAACAAAGTCATTTTAGGCCATTGTTGCCTTCACTGTCGACTTTGTCTGATAAGTGAATGAGTTCCTGTGTTAGGAATCTGAATTAGGTGTCAAATTATGCTGATTTATCTATAATAAACGTCATAACGAGCTTCAGCAGGTTTACAGCACTTCTGTTAGCAGCAGGTGAGAGGAATACATAAGGTACAACACTGCTCACTGGCAGAAGTTACTTGAAGGGGTTTGACTTAATCACTGCTTGCTTCCTTTTGTCTCCCCCCCACCCCCCCACCCTGCAGGCTTTCAGATCTAATTCTTCATGTCTCTGTATAAATAATTGGTTGAGAATTTAACTTCTGGATTGTGTACATAAAAGATCTTTTGTATTATTTTATCTCAGACTAAATCATATGTGCATGCATACATGCACATATGATTTTCTTTCACAGTTTAGCAGTTAGATTACTCTCTGTCGGCATGTTGGCCAAGCTGGGGTTTCAGCCTCAGTAAAATACACATCTCATTATTTGGAGCTTCCTTCCCTTACCTCAGAGCCTAGCTGCCACTCCAGCACAGTAATTACCTCATGCTCCTTCACTGCTAATGAGAAGGTAAAATATGAGCGTCTGGCAGCCGCAGTCATTTGCGACCCTATCTCGCTCCCGGCAGGAGTAGAGAGGGAGAGGGACTAATTTCTACCCACAAGCCGCCACTGATTGAGGCCATCCATCCTCAACACACCTGTAAAAGTTGTCCAATGTAGCCCTGGTTCTGTGTTTGGCTAATGCAGTGCTGCTAACGTTCCCCAACAACCTAATGATATATAAATGCTCCTTGGTCTTGGAAGAACCTCTTATAACTGTCAGTGGGAGGGGTTTAGTGAATTTATGTTATTGCCACTAGAAAGTTATTAAGTTTCGGTCTCACTTTCAAAACCCTCCACCAAAAAGGCTTCTCCTGTTGCTGTTTTCCAATTGTTGTACATGTGAAAGCACACATGGTTTTCCCCCACAAATGTAATAAACAATACATTTTTGAGCTCCAACCCTGTACAGTAATAGCCTACATGATTTAACAGTTACAACAGATGACCTTTCTGTGTGAATGGGACTCTCAAAGGCACCTTTCACCTCCTATCAGCAACAACACATGAACATTCAAATACCATCAAAATGAAATGCATGCTTTATGGGTCCATAATACTCTTCATTCACCAGCCAATGCATATTACCATGCCCTCACCGCTCTCCTCAATTCCATTATAATTTTTTTATCTGATAGAAAACAAATCAAGGTTTTGCCAGTGTCAGGAACAAAAGCCATCTTCATGTTGAACGTTATAGAAAAGAACAGTAATGTAGATTATATTGGTGCCCTTTGGATAGACTCCTAATGTCACACATGAGGAGATAAAGAATTTCATCAGCGGCAGTGGTTTTTGAAGGCAATCAGAAACATTTTATGCTTTTTGTGGAGCTTCATATTTGCCATAAAATCTTAGGGATTGACTCCAAACCCTTACCACAGGGGTGGAAAAATCCTACTAGATTGAAAAACAGCAAGGGATATTGAAAACGTATTAGCAATAATAACAGAGACTGCTGAATGCATTGCGTTCAGTATGACTATTTTAGTGGAAATGATGCACACCGGGCATGAAAAAAATAATGTATCATGTAAATGTAAATGCTAATGTCTCCTGGTTACATGGACATCTCCATTAGAAAACCAATACCAGGACAATTACAATGATTAACTTAAAATTGACTGACCGCATCAGCTCCCTGATTCAGCGATACCACAGACCACATTGCAGTTACCAGATTATGAAAAGACTAGTAGTAACAGTGGCTATTCAATAAACTTCAGTCTCAATCTGTGTAGTGGAGTTGTCTTGAAAAAACCAAATGGATTAAGAAACCACAGCAACATGTCAATATGATGTTATTACATAAACCTATTGGCCTGACCTCTAGTTTCAACAAAAAGGAATTCAGCTCAGTACGATGAAATTACTGCCAGACAAAATTATAACTTTACTGAAAAGAGAAAGATGTGAATGCAGATTTTTCTGTGGCTATTAGTTCATGTGAACTGGTTCATTTCCTAAAGGTTCATTCCAAATAGATCAGAGTGAATGTTGTAGCCTAACAGTACAAACAAGAACGTGGAATGGAAGTATGTACAAAAGTGATACATCTGTCTGATTGAGTACTTCATGTTTGTATAGAAAAGTAGCCAAATATCCAATTATCCAGCTGAACTCAACTGATTGTGGTTTTGTCACGTTCAACTGCGTTTTGGCGCTCAACAACAAAATATAAACCATATCTGGCCCACATAAGACCATCAGATTTGGCTAGTTTTGAGCACATTAGTAACACTTGCACCAACTTTTGGCACTCTGAATCATGCAATTTTGGCATGTCTGCAAAGAATGATTGGAAAAGAATTCATAGTAAAAACATGAAGAAAAATGTAGTTGGATTTTCACCCCACCATCAACGTGGTGTGACCACAGGTTGTACGCACTTGTAATTTTTGAGGGCCTTAAACCCTCTTGATACAGCCTAAAGGGTAGCTTCTAGTTATTTTTTTATCCTTCTAACCTTATTGGGACTTTTTTAGAAAAATAATCGTTCATCTGTGGTAATGATTTCCGATCAGCATGGCTCAGCGAAGGTGAAATGGTGTGAAATGGGCTGATTAAGGTAGGTAGCACACTGAATCCAAAATTTGACAAATAACCATCTATAATATGTTAAACTAAATCCAGAGTGTACTAGTGGCTACAGATGTTAATGTACAGTCATCTTAGTGGAATGTAAACATGTACCAGCTGCTACTGACACACTAATCCTTGTCCCTTTTAATTATCCATATGCAGGTCTATGCAGATTTATTTTAAGCAAAATGTTCTCAGACAACCGCTCAGGTCTAAACAACCCCACCTCCACAATGCTTGTAATTAAATGGAAGCTTGTACGTCATTGTGCGTTAGCTTTGTTCTGCTATCAATCAATTAACTGAAAGTACCTCTGTCAGTCTCAGCCTGTCATTATGTATTTTCTCTAATTGGCTGAAAGTCCTAACTCTGCTGTAAAAGTTTGATATACAAGCCATACTGAGTGAGACACTTTAGAGTTAAATGGATGGATCCAGTGGAAGTAAACACAGTACCAGGTTGCTACTTCCAAAAATATAAAATTCTGCCGATGGAAATGTTTGCCTTTATACCCCTGTATGCTACATACATGCTGCTCTTTGTGCTTATTATCTCTTTATTTAAATAGAGGTATCATCCCCTGGAAAGTTGTTTCAGTTGAGTTCACAGGCTTGTACTTTTAATATCAAAGAACCATAAAATACTCTTATTTGGTTGCTCATCAAATGTGCTGATGATTCAACTGGGAGAGTTTGGAATGAAATAGTTTTGCTGCTGCTATTTGAATGAGGCTTTTTCTTTTTACAGGCTTTTGTAATGCCCCTTTTTTTTGGCTGTTACTGATAAAAGGATCCAGCGAGTGTTGCGTTAAAGATGATGTCACTGCATCATCTTTCATGTTTCACGTGGGGTCGCTATGGTGATTAGCTGACAATCCCACCTACACTGTGGGGCTTCTATTTACAGTGGGAAACTCCAAAAAAAACAAAAGCTACTGGTATCAAAACTGAGTTGATTCAAGCCATGTAGTGGAAATTAAGCACAAGTTTGCAATAAGTAAATGAAAAGTAACCTTATTCTTAAATAATTAAAATCATTATTACAGTTTTCATCAAAATTGAAAATTTGCAAAAGGAAAGAAAGATAGGAAGAATTGTTTAGTCCAGTAAACAATCAGAGTCTGATGAAACTGCAATGCCATAAAGCAAAGTGAATCAGAAAATGACATCTCCCTATTCAGATTGACTGATTCCCGTCAAGGCTTGCATGTGAATGGCGCACACTCTGAGCGGCTGGTACAGAACGCTAACCACACGTAGATAAGGCCAAGGCTGACTGGTGACACGCCGGGCTTGGAAGGAAAAGCGAATCATTCAGGACAATCTATTCCCACTGCTGCCAGGCACTTCACTGCTGTCAATTCAATACCGGCTGCTCCGCGGCAACACAGTGACCTGTGAATACCATTTCCATATAATTATTTCACATAAATTGCAGACCGCTTACTGTTGCACCAACCTGAACCACATGCTGGCCATTAAAAGTTAAACATATAAATACACTTCTTAAGTAAATATGTTAAATGGGTGAGGAACAGCTGATGGAATTGAATGTCCTGCAAATGGGCAGCAGGTCGTGCTTTGTGGCTGCGGTCTTGCTTATTGTTGGAAGATATGACCCTCACATGGAAGAGCAGAATATGTTCTGTAAGTATGAGGGGATAGACTAAATGAATATATTCTCAATCATATATTCTCTTAGGCTATTAGTGGAATGCTGATTGCTGTTCTTCATCTATTGCTGTGTAGGCCCGCACTTATAGAGTACTAAGAATGTACGTTCTGCTTATTCAAGTTGAGTTTGAACACTGATCAAACAGTTTCAGTTAGCTTTTGAAACGTTTGTCCCCTCAACAAGACCAGTGACTTGTCCTGCAGACCCTCCCCTGCTGTGAAGTTAAAAGCATTTGCATTTTACAGCTTCTAGTTTGATGGCAGCTTTTATCAACCTAAATGCCCTTTTAAATTTCTTAACATATAATTTGAGTTTGAAGCATCATTTCCATCTGCCACTCATGTACCAACACACAACCATACAACTCAGTACCTTTTATGTTAGCAGGGAATATTAATGGTCTTAAACACTTAGACAAATCAATCACCAGAGTGACCGGCTGCCCACTTCACTATAGTCACTGTTTCCAAGAGACAAAGTGCAAACAAGCTTACATTATAGAAGAGCAGGGACAAGGGAATTATGCCAGCATGAATCAGATGTAACACAACCATATTCATTTATTATATTAATAGTTGTGCCTTTGTGCAAGTAAATGTCAGACTGATTGTTCGTACAAACTCATTTGTTCCATGAAAGGAATAAAAAGCAAGTAACTTTTTTACTTTTGTGGGAAGATTTAATAGCTACATTTTACAAAATCATATTCAGTAGTATTAAAAATTGCTCAATAATTTGCATGGATTCCAGATGGGGTATTTAAATCAAAGGAAGATAATGGATAACACTGGTCGATTGTCTTTATCCCCAACTTTATTGCAACCTGACTGAAGATAAAACATACTATGTCACATACAGTTAGTATCTGTGCTAAATTGCTCTGATGCAGCTAGTGGTACAGACGTAATATTCTTATGATAAAACAATTAGAAAATGATCTTTTTAATGCATTTCACAAATTGATCCTGATTTGACAGTTGATTGATTCGAGCAAAATTGGCCCAATAGCAGGTACAGTATGTCATTGTCTCAGGCAGCTTGAACTGGGAAATCATGTACTTGTCTTTGCTTTTGGTTTTACTTTCATGACATCATTTTTCATCAGATAACATACCGAGCTAAGATAAATCAGCACTAATCCAAAATATCAATACCAGGACTTCAGAGATTATCATTGCTACATTTTATTAGTTTTAGAAACAGGTGGAGTGATGCTGGGCAGAGAGAAATTTTTTGCTTTGTACTTTGATAGTTGAAGTTAATTTGTATGCTCAATGTATGAGCTTATCACCTAATAAAGAACATGCCAATACTATACAAGGTAGCTGGAATTGACCCTCTCTTCAATGATAATGTACCACCATTAAAGGAACCATTCCGCACAATACTCATTTCCGATACTAAGTACTTACTATTTCAAATGCTCTACATAAAATTGCACTGGAAGTGTTTTTTACATTTTTTTTTATCACATTTACAACTATACTTCTAGAGGAGCAAATGATCTGAATACAGCTTCCAATGAATGCTTTGAGTAGCACTTGACTTTGTAGCCATTTTGAACTTGTAAGAAGCCATTCATATACTAACTATATATATATATATATATATATATATATATATATATATATATATATATATATATATATATATATATATATATATATATATATATGTTATATATTGTGCAAGCACCTTAACCCCGGAGACATGATGTTGATGCATGTGAACATTTCAAGCCCAGTTAAGAAGTACACCGTCATTTACTAACACACATAACCTGAGCCGGTGCTGGTACTCCTCAGGTCTCTGTTAAGGTTAGATGATCCATCATGTGGAAATGCTGCAACATTGCAATGTGCTTACTCAGTGTTTCACACATACGATAGATTGTGTTTGGATTGTTGATCTGAGTGGTCTCTCTCTCTCTTAATCACCCTCTTCACAGTCCCTGTAAACACATACACACACAATTATGTACTCAACTCACAAACATCATTCACAAATACTCTTTGCCTGCAGTCATTAGAGTCCCATGAGCTCTTTTGCTTGTACCCCTACAGTCCCGTAGATCTCCATTGCCAATAATCGTTATAATTGATGTTTCCCTTCTAAGCCTCTAATGATGTTTTTAGTATTTATGGTTACAGACAGCCAGGCAAGCTGATTCATAATAGTTTCTCGCTGCCATTTTATTGGCATGGCGTTTCTCACATTCACATCAGTAAATTAATTTTGACCCGCCAATGCCGTATATCACAGCAAACCACTGTGCACTGTCTCTCTCCGTGACCAGGTTTTCTTAAGCTGTTGTCGTAAAGAATGGTTTATCGATCCTCCCCGCTGACACTTTAATAAGTGCTTTGCATAACAAGTGTTTTACTGCGGGATAAATCACGTGGGCTGGTGGAAGCTGTCAAATGCACAAGAACACACACGTATGTGGACACAAAGCAGTGGGAGTATGTAAATAAAGGGTGAATGAGGAAGCATAAACATTTTTGCTTCTTCAAAACAAATGTAAATGACAGACATAAGCGTGTAAGCTTATTTTAGCTGAGTTACATATTCATCTAAAGAATTTCAGGATGATACACTTATCAACTTTCAACCACTTAAATAATGGCTTGCCTGTTGCTAGCGAGTTAGCCAACACCAGCAGATCTGTTAGGAACAGGAGGAATTCAATCAGGGAGATCCATGGGCCAGTGGCTAGGCATCTGAGTGAGATCGATGGCTTGAGAAGGGGGCAGCTCCCCTGGTACAGTGTTTTATCCCCGTCCTGTTTAGGGAGTGTGACTCCGGCCAAAAGCGCTGCATCCAGGTCCCCGAGGCAGCCCAGGCCTACCGCAATGATATCATTTAATGTCAGCCATGAGTGAAAGTTTCTCCAACTTGCGGAGGGCTGATTGATGGCTGTTGTAAATCAATGTTGAAAGTGCTGCGTGGGGTTTTATAGCTGCGGAACATAGCTGGGTGCGGGTATACAACTCTCCCCAACCCCTTGTGCTTTTTTCCTCCCTTTACTATTCAAGGTTTTTCACGTTTCAAAATAAATGCGCGATAGAAACAAAACTAACCATGTGTATAACGTGTAAAATCCCTGTAGGAATAGCTACCCAGAATGTGTTGACTAGTATTCCTGCTCCACTGCTCCGTTGTCCTTTTGTCTATGTATAACAAAAGAAAGGTTTTTCTGAGCATCACAAACAAACGTCAGTGTAGTTGTCTGGTGATGGAGTAGGAAAGAGGTTGTAAAGAGTCTGGAATAATCATGAACATGGATATGGCGGTAGAGAAATAATAATACATGTAAACTAACAATAGTTCCAGATGAATAATGTCACTTGTAGTAATGATGATGATGACCAACTTGCGATGAACAAGCTCTTGTTTTTGCCCTTGGGTAACATGGGCATATACTTATACATCATAAAATCACAAGGTATTCTTTTAAAAAATACCTTTATCTTCTATCTATACCTATGCTGTATTTAAAGTAATGAAGATGAAAAAGAATGGGAATAAAGTTGTTTGATTCCTTATTTGATTTTGCTAGCATCGGCAAGAAATGTTAACTGGAGGCTGGAGCCAAGTGCTCAGAAACAAAATCGTTATTGTGAAAAGCTTTTGAAAGTCCAAAAATAGAAGTTAAAAGGGATCGCTGCTAAAGCCTCGGTGAGGATACACAGCCCTGCCATGAAGTGATCACTAACCACTGGATAAAAGCAAAGGAAATTTTTTTTTTAAGATTTTGATTAATCTGGTTATGCAATCATCTGTGAAGTTAAGACTGAAACACGAGGATGGCTTATCAAATCTATCAAACTCAAAGAGAAATAACTGACATGAAACAATGTGTGTGTATTTGTGTGTTTAGAGGCAACAGTCACGTCGGTCAGCTGCTCTTGTCTTCAAAAGAGAGATAGAAAAAAGGAACTGTAAGATCTTTAGATCTCTAGTTTTTAAGCTAGAGCTAGTCATCAGATTAGAATAAAATAATGTTATTGTGAAATATGTATTTTTACACCCAGCACCAAACAAAGAAAGTCATTTTGTTTTGTCAGGAAGCAGAAGGGAAATGATGTTTCTGCTAATTTGCCATTACCAAATTGTTGAGAAATGCAGATTTTTGGGTAACTTAAAATATGATACGCCTCCCAAACAGCAAAATACACTTTGCACACCAAAAACATGGTTGGTAACGGCATTATGTTCTAGAACAATACCAGGGTTCAAAGTACAGGCCAATCACTTAGCTTTCTTTTGTGGTGTATTAATATTATGCATGACAGATATATAAGCTCAAACACTATTTGGGCATACCAAGGCACAGAGGGAATAATAGACAGGTTTTTCATTTTAGGCCAATTATTTTACCCTCCAAAAATAATTGCCTTGCAACCTGCATCCTACCTGAAAAATGCAGATACTGCACTCTGGCTCAGAGTAAAACAAACGTTTAGCTTACTTTTCCATTTTAACTAGTTTAATTATTTACAGTCTAGGTAAGCAATTCAATCTGTCTGAGTTTTGCTAGGTGTCACTCTGCCCGACGAATATTAATATTCATATTGTCTTATATCATACAATTTAATTAGGTATGTATGTGATTTAATGGTAGTTCAACCTCCTCTAGTCACTGAGATCTGCTAAGCTAGGTAGCTTTAGCATGACATTAGCAGTGTTTTTGTTTTTTTTCATCATGATTTAGCTGTTCCTTTTCAGTAGTTTAGTGGAATAACACGTTTTTTTTGGTAATTATATATATATATAATAATTAATAAAAAATGGCTTGTAAAATGTTTTTACAGAAATTACACGTTTCCGTGTCATCATATTTTAACCTCAATGTCAAATTGTCCAATTCATCTTAACTCAACGCATGCAGTACATGCAGGTTTTGGTTTTGTACGTAAGTATTGATGTATATGAGATATTGTTACATCCGTCTACACTATGAGAATGATGCTACAGCAGTGCTGCTTGGTGGCATGTCTTCTGGTCTCAGAAGGGCTCTCTTAACTGTTTCTTGAACTCATTTTTGATTCATCCAGCATGTTTGTGGCAGTGAGCTTGGATCTCGCTGTGAGAATGATTGGTATTTAAACGAGATCAATCAAGATTTTCTCTAAACCTTTAATTCAGCTGCAGTTGAGCTCTGGCAGGGTCCCTGTGTGTTTCCCATGTGATAGTTGGTGTGCTGTTGTTGTGCATGAAATGCCAGAACAATAAGCTACTGCAAATCCAGGGAATCAAGCTATGCACGTCATCTTAAGATAATGTTCGTTGGCACTTGGCTGACCAGATGTTTTCAGCTCACACCCTGTGTCAAATCAAACGGATCATACTGTTCAGAAGAAATAAATATATTGCACTGAGAAGGAAGCAATAAAGCCCTGAGCTGAGATTGTTTAATATGGTTCTGCATGCATGGTTGTCCTGACGGTCACTGTAACCGCTGATGAGTGAATGAGTATGTGACATATAAAGGGAAGATATGAGTTATTGTCAGCTACTATAACTGTACCTGTACTGTATGCACCAGTGTAAGGGTACTGTGTGTGGCTCTCATGATGTCTTTCAGCCTTAGAAATGAGAGGTCAATGCAGTGGTGACAATGTTACGGGAGGTCCTTGGTACAATCCCCAGACCGACTGGATGAAATCTGGGTGGGGAAAGTGAAAGAGCAGCACTTGTCCCTTCCTCATCATCATCACTGACGCCCTTAACCCCAACCGCTCCAGTGGAGCTGCCCAGTGGCAGCAGATCAGACTGTGGTTGTACCGGGTAGCTTCCAGGTATGAATGTGCAACTGTGTGAATGTGACTGGTCGTCATTGCAAATCAGAATTAGTTCTCAATCGACTTACCTGGATAAATAAAGGCTAAATAAAATAAAAATAAACCAGCTGTCCCGTCAGTGTAGGTTGCTGGGAACATGGATGCAGGGCGCTTCTGACCTGGCATTACAGTTCTTAGATTCTCATCGCATACTAAAAAATGGTTGATGGGGATGATTTATATTAATAAATACATTCCATCATCATCACAATACTTTAAATGGAGTGTTAAGAGTTAAGAGATGCTGCCACTTTGGAATCCATCTGGATTTAGGGATGTATTTAATCAATTATTGATGTAATTGAATGAGTTGATGATTTCATGATTTGACTTTTTTTTCGAGAAATTATTGCAGCCATTAGCTTTATGGATGTGGTTGTTTCCTTATTGTGTAATTAATTTCTCATCAAGATCTATACAGTATGTGTGGTAAATGTGCTAAAGAATGATTCAAATGTGCAGTTTGGCTGTAGCTTACCTACTTTAAGTCATGATCATTAAATAGTTAAAACGATACATTTCCCAGTTATTGATTTAAGCAAATTCTGTAGCTCAGTTTTCAGGAACTTTAACAACACAGCTTTCCAATTCATACTGCTGCCCTTGTTGACATGTATTTTGCATTTTTATTTTTGAAGAAGAAAAATAAGAAAAAAAACTTCCTCAGGATTAAGCTGGGTCATTATTGCACTTTGATTCAAATGCAAAAGCTTTAAAAGAAAATTATTGGCCATTATTCCACTGTGGCAATTTGACCAATTATATGCTTTCTTGGTCTTTTAAAGTCACACAAGTTACTGCTCTAAGACACACACACACACACACACACACACACACACACACCTGCCAAGTGATAATCTTCCTTACTGCATCTAGCGATATGAGGAAAGCTGACTTTTCCACATCAAGATGTGTGGAAAGGAAAGGCATTATCAGCCCCTGAGAAAGATAAGAGTTATGTTGGTGGGCCAGGAGTCCTGTGTAAAAAATCCAAAGGTCACCCCATCTTCACTTCACACAGTCTGACACGGAGAGACTGAAGGTCAGAGAGATTGAAGGGGTAATCCATTCACAGGGATGACAACCACACCTTCAGTTTCACCCAGATCTATTTCCTCCCAGCACATTGTTTTATTCTCTGAAAGCAACATGTTTGCAATATCTTATAGTTTGGTGTTTCAGGATGTTTTGTTTATGCCACATAATGCATCATAGAATACAGAGTGTTTTTTCTCTCTGTACAGAAGACAATATTACAACTGTTACCCATCTGGAAAGGTGACCAAGACAATAAGAGAGGCAGGGACAGTGAGTAAAGTACACCTGAAGCAGACCACTGAACCCTGGTAACAAAGTAACATATTAATTCTAGTGGAGCTCCTTGGATAAGTGGGGCCCCTGGGCACTACACACTCCGGATATAATCATGAAGTTACTGCATTTGATAACATAATAAAATATACAATATATCGCTGAGCTGTAAAATTGATTTAAACATTCCAAGACAATCATGAAGATGAAAATTGCAAAGGCTTTATAAGGGGAGAAGTTTATTCTGCCTATTTATTCTATTTGTGTGGAAATTAAAACGAGTTAGTTGAACCATATGGGTTTTTGCTAAATTAAATTCTTGCAACAATCTGAAAATATCAGTTCACAAATGACTTTCACATATGGTAAAACAGTGTCTGCATTTAACAGTAGTTCATAATATCTTCCATTTTATCCACACACACTGGTAGAGATCTGTATACCTTCACGTAAGGCATGTTTGTAGTGCTTTTTAGACCTACAGTATGGACCATTTACTCCTTTAGTGCCATTTGTTTGTGCAGCATAGGTCATTCAAAACAAATAAATAACAGCACTGAAAGGTCTGACGGTGCAGGGCTCAGTCCTCCTCCAAGTGTACTGTGCCGAGGTGCAGTTTGTCAGGAGAAAAAATGCAATACAAACTCCTTTAGTTTCTACTGCACAAACTGTACATCCACTCTCTAAGAAATAGCCCACACAACACCAGGCTTTCATGGGTAAAAGATGGATGTTGCCATATCATAGCCAGCAGTTCCTCATGTTTGAAAAGCCTGGCTCAAGAAAATTAAGTGAAGGCAAATTGAAGTCTGATCATATTCAGCTCTTTCTTCCCTGTACTCTTAACTGCTACAGTAGAGCGAGTGAAATAAAGGCAAGTGCATAGTGCTTGCCAAAAGCTAGTTCTCAGTGGGTGCTGGACTCCAACGAGGACGTCCATTGTCACTTAATCTGTTTGTGATTTTCGTGGAAAGAATCTCTAGGTGCAGCCGCGGGATGGACAGTTGGGTAACGTCAGGATAGCGAATGATGTAGCTCTGTTTGCCTAATCAATCTGTGACTTTGCACCAGGGCAGTTTGCAACCCAAAGTGTCAGCACCCCCAATTCTAAGGTACTCTTTTAGGAAAAGGTGGATTGTTCCCTTCCCTTTTGGAGTCAGTTGCACCGTCAAATTAAGGAGTATCATGAAGTCAACCGGCAGATTAGTACGATGTTGGTAGCTGAGACAATATGCTTCTGTCCCGATTCATTCAATTCTTTAATGATACATTGGTGCGGTTTTCATTTATTGCAATTTTATAGTATTTTGTATTGCGATGTTCGTTTCCCTCTTTAATGAAAACAGAAGTTGAATGATACACTTCTAGAGACAATATATCATTAGACATTTCTAAAAACTAATTGATTTTTAGAAAGAGTGCACATCACATGTCAGTGAGTCAGTCTGACATTTAATTAATTTGTCAAGTACATAACATGTATGTGGGATGTTCTGCCTTCAATCTGTTTTGCTGTTTGCTGCCATTGGTACCGCATAAACACAAATTTATTTAGGGGTTTATTTATTTAGGGGTTAAAACTTTTTTTTTTAAATAACACAACTTATGATTTTTAATTTTTTTACTCCACCCCTAGTTGGCAGTATTTTCATCCCGGATTGATGTGAGGACAGATTAACGGGATTAAGAAAATAATCCTTTGACCCTCTTACTAAACTGTTGTAACAAAGAGTTAAGGTATGACCAAGCTGTGACCATGACCAAAAGAATAGGATACAAGCAGCTGAAATGAGTTTTACAGGGTGACAACTGGAAGAGACTTATTTGCATTGAAAAAGCCAGTTGATGGGATAATTTGTCCCATTTGAATTGGGATCACCTTGGGATCCCCCAGGAAGAGGTGGAGGAAGAAGCTGGGGAGAAGGGCATCGGGCCACTTTCCTTAGCCTGCGAATTGATTGGTGAATAGAGGAATCCATAAAGCTTAGTTTGTACACATACTCTGTTATTAAGTCCATTTAGAATCCTAATGTGTCTTTAAAACCACTAATGTTCTTGAAATCAGAAACTGTGCACTCAAATGAACCAAATACAAAACAGACTGCACCTTTCTCCCGATTGAAGGTAAAAACTAACTGCAGGTTCAATCAAACCTTTTAAGCGCCTCCTTAGTGTCGTTCACCACAATCTTACGATGTCTTTAGTTCCTGGCCATTACCTATGACATTACTCCCAGCTTGAAGAAATTTGCCACACAGTGTGGAGCCATTAGGAATGAAAAGTTCTCAAGGGCTGACACCCCTCTTGGATATTCTCAGCCTCTGGCCCGATGACCGGGCAGTGTGTCGGCTGAGCCTAATCTGACAGGATGCTAATAGATCGGCTAATTAACATAATGTCCACCCATTAGGAGTGGTTAACCTTTGACTCATCCCACTGACTGACTGGATAATAGGAGAAGCAGAAAGAAGCACACAGATGCTTAGGCACTGTGAACTTGTGATATTTGCAAATTATCTCCACACTTCACCCAGTCTGTTCACACGTACGCGTATGGGAGCAGTCATAGCCTTTGATACACTCTGACACACATGCCACTGCACCCAATGGTTCAGTGCTTCAACTATACTATCAGCTTGGGCCACCATAGACAACAGGAGCACAGAGCGGTCAGGTGGTGGTCATTTCACCCCGCTGAACTACTGTCGCCAATTCACCCACATCGATGAACCTAATCCAACCGCTTTCCACAGCCTTGAACTTTGGTTTGCTCCTCAAACCACGCATAGTACACACACACACACGCGCACACACACACACAAACACACACGTGCGTCCTCGCCACTGATCATTCATGATGCCTCATTCCACCTTATTTCCCAGACCCTTGCTTCTTGCTAATTGAGGCGGCAGCGAATACAATTATGGTGAGAATCATCCCGGACTGATGTGAGGACGGATTAACGGGATTAAGAAGATAATCTGTTGACCCTATGGCCCTGACGCAGTATGAGGCTGGGAAGGCAATTTGAAGCAGAGAGAAAAAGAGATAGGGGGGCTTTAATGAGCGGGATGACGAAAGCCTCTGACCACAGAGAGGCTCGCTAGACCTGCTGCTGGGGGATTACTTTCTGCAAGACTCCCTCCACAATCTCACCTAACCCCCCGCATCCATCCCACTGCCCACACACTCACTCCTGCTGTGTGGATGTTCAGGAACAGCCCCAAGTACGTGCTAATAAAGGATGCTGCTTCATAAAAACAGCAACATGTACTGTGTGCTGTGTGAGGAACAGAGCTCAAATAGTTAATATTGTCTTTGAGATTGAATGCCTGTTTGAGTAATAGAGGGTCAGATGAAGAGTACATAATGATTAAATACTCACTTTTTAAAATTGTGAATTGAGTTTGCCATGCTGTGTAGGCTGAAATAAATCATCTTAATAATTACAGACCCCATGAAATAGACACTTTAATTCTGAGGAAAACTGTCAGTTCCTGGAAAACAACTTCAATGATGACTTCCTGCACAAAAAGTCATCAACAATCACATTGGCCACCTCTCCTATAGTCATAACTCTTTCGTCACCTTAAAGCAGTATTATTTCTTTAGCCACTTACAGTAGGGTAAGTGGGACAAAATCAACATTGACATATTATCACCTTTTAACGATATGGCTAACATGTCAGCAAACAGTCAGTTACGTATTTATACACCCAAATGCCCTGTAGCATCATTTGTGTCCAGAGGTGCAGGTAGTATTAAATGGCTTTATCTGAGCTTTTCTTTGCTAAAATGAGTAGAATAAGTAAAAAGAGGCTAAAATATTTTGTGACGCTAAGGGGTACTGCAGACTAGGCTGATATCTGTCTCTGTGTGCGACGCTTTGGGTCATTTGACCCAATGGAAATGAAAGTATTGATTAGTTCAGATGTAATTAACATCCCATATACACTCAACTTTCTGAACACACCACAGTAGGTGGTAAATTGTGTCATTGAGAAAATGTGTCATAATTTGTTGGTTTTATGTGTGTGGCTAGAGGTTATAACAGTAAAAAAAACCTTTGGGAAGAGTCTTGTCCTTTAGTCTTAAAGTGCTACATAATTGATGGGAAGATCCAGACAGCTTAAAGTCCTAATTGTGGTGTTAAATTAATGACCAAATGACCCCATAAAACTGTGTAAACAAATGAGTTTTACAGCTCATGTGTGACAAGGGCAACTGACAGACTGTAAAAGTAACTCATGGATGCTTATGTGATACCTATACATAAAAATATGCTTAGTCAAGCTGCAAGTGTGAAACATCCTGCACTCTTTTGTGAATACATTTAGTCTGGTGCATTAAAATGGCCATCATCAGAATACAATATAGGAAGAAATCCTGTTAGAAACTGGCTCAAAGAACATTGCTAACAAGGAATTATCAAGGAATCCTCCAAATTATCTGTTCCATCTTAACTTTTATATTTTCTCCTGCAAGTAAAGTATATTTGTAATTTATTTTTTATCATATGACCTGTCAGGTATCATCCAGTAGAAAGCCTTTTAATGTAATAGCTGTGATACAGTTGTTGATCTGCGACACTATGGATCAATGGACTGAGATTAAAAATGATGTCTAATGGACATTTGATGGGTTTAAGTGATGCTTTTGATTTATGCTGCGAATCATCTTCCCTTGTCTGTCTCACAGAACTGTCTAATAACGTGAGAATGAAAGGCTTTCCTTCAGAATGAGATTTTCATCCTTTGACACCTGTCTTGTACTTTTCAAAAATGATGAGAGCTTAATGTCCTTGCTTGACAAAATTAATATCAAATGTACAGAATGGATGCTCTAAAAGTCCTGTAATTGCAGTCACTGTTTTGCAGTTATAAAAAAAAAGACAATGCTGCTTGTTTCACTGCTGGGATGTTGCACAAGCTTTACTTGCTGGGACATACGGAATAATGTATGTACTACATATATCATATGTAGTACAACATGTTTCCAGCAATACATTGTGATTAGACAAGATGTATTTCTTAATCATACATAGAAACTTGCCACAAACTTACAGAATCTTTCCACCTGGGTAACATTATTCTGACATGAAGCAATCAATAATGCATATAATGTCAACCCAAATCAGTGCATTGAAACTTTACATGTAAAGTTCAATGATTTATATCATAACTATGGTGTAAATTCTGCATCAATTCTGTAACGTAGATATTTGTAGAGGCTCAATAAGATATCCCAAAGACATCAACAAACCACTCACACATGCTATATTAAAAAATGGATGGTAGACATGTTATATTATATATTCATCATTCTGTGTTGCGTTAGTGTTCCCTTCAGTAGATTTGAATTTTAACAAAAGCAGAAAAAACTAAGTGTACTCTTAACATAGGAAAGGAAGGAAAACTGTGATGTTCAATCACTACAACAGATATGGCCAGTGCAAACTCAGCATGACCCAATGTCAGAATTGCCACATTTATGAGAATAAGACCCAGGTTGGAAAATTACCTCTTTTTTTCTCTCTTTAAGTGTGTTAAATTTGTCAATTTCCCTCTTTGGCAAAAGTGAGATTGGGAGACCTTGATCTAACTGATAAGAAAATGTCTATCCACTGGGAATCTGTCTTCCATACTGCCTTATTTTAAAAAGATACTTTTCAGTTGCTGTTTTTTCCCTGTTCTTTTGAAAATTTGAAAAGAACTATTTTACCTCTCACCAAAAGGCACTTTGCTTCAAGCAAACGTACAATAGTTGCATAGCAAGAGAGAAAGTGACTCTGTTTGTTGCATACAGCATTCACAGACTGTCCAAATACAATAAGCCAGGGGATTTGCAATTGATTCATGTGTGGATAGAAATGTTGAGGAAACAGAGTCGACACCAAGATATCAGAAGGCGCTTTGCAGATACGGCCACGTGTGAATGCGTGTTTCACAAAGACTGAGAGGCAATGTGTATGCTGTCCGTGGTTTTTATTACCAAGGGGTTCAGTGATTCTTCTATCTGATGTCCGCATTGTGTGCTGAGTCAGGAGGCTGTCTTGGCCTTTTTTTTTCAATCACAGCCCGGAGCGACTGGTCACCCCTCTAGGCCAAAAATAGCACCGACTCACACTGTCATTTTCCAAGGCCACATTAAATTTGAGCTGCCATTGTTGTAATTCTTGTTTTGTTTCAGTGGATTTCAATCAGTTTAGTTTGAATTGCTTATTCCCAGAAGGACGGATATATGTTTTGCAGATGAATCCAAACCCTAGTTTTGTTCTGTGTGTAGTTTTATAAGGAGGTGAAATAACAGAAAAAGTCACAGAACCACATTTCAAAGGGCAACACTGCAGTGGAACTTGAATATGCAAATTTCGCTACTGTACTTTGTTATTATTGTTATAATATTTCTGCTCAGGCACTATGAAACGACATGCTGAGGTTGACAGTCTGAGCATGCTCTGAAGGGGAGGACCATCTGGAAGTCCCTTCTAGGCTGACAGACGTTCAATTTATCTAAGTCTATCACTTTGGCCCATTTACTGTATATGCACAACTCTAAGCATGTGTAATTTTTCTGAATCAACATTGTTCCAGTAGCTTTGTTCTCTGTCATTTGCTTTAAAACATTCTTGGACCACATTAATCATAATAATCTTGCTTTTCTCGTGTTGAATATAAAGTGTGTTTTGTGTGTGAGAAGTTGCTGAGGCAGGCTTGTTTTTCACCGCCCCAATTTTGAATACACAATGTTTTCTTTTCACTTGAGGGACAAAAAAACACTTTAGGCAATGATGTGCATAACTCTATTTGTTTCATAAAAGTGTGCAGCTTACTTCAATGCAACATTATAATGCATAGTGTGACATAGTATCGAGGGAGCTGATGTTTTGACTTGCATTGTACACCCGCTGGCTCGTCACTTCAAGAGTAGATGAACATATAAAAACGTGTTTTTTTTTTCTTTGGGGAGATCTGTAAAGAAACATGTTCATATATTTTGAAAGGCAGAAAAAAAGCGTGGTGCATTTTCCCCGTCTTTCTGCCATATAATACAGGTCAATACTCTCCATGTGTGTCAAATCCCAGAAATTTCAACAGCATTTTCAAATAGAAGAACACAGTCGTATTGGAGGAAAATACTTTTTTCCTCACGTGCATGTGCATGCAAGTTTTCCTTTGAAATTTAGTGGAATAGAAATATTATATTATTGCTGAAAATGCTATTGTTAAATTTAAATTCCTCAAAGTGGTACTTGCAGTAAGTACTGTGCTGGCGTGAACATACTTCCCCCCCTGAACTGAGCTGTTGAGAGAGAGATTAATGATCTCTAACTTACAATTTGTGGTATTTGTTGTGATATCCACAGAGGTCATGGTAAGCATCGAGATAGTGTTTGTGAGTAAGCAGGGCAAAGCACATTTGTTCCAAGCTAATGTGATGAAAGCTATTTGTCCCCCACGCATTGACATCTAGGAAAAGACTACGATTGTCCCAGTGTTGACATCAAACGTTTTATTATGCCACGGTGTTGTCACATTCTGATGTACAGTAGGCGTAATATTCGCAGGTCAAACTGAAGCGCTTTGCAATGCAAGTGTGGTGCTACCACTTCTTTACGCCTTTGATTACACTTGTATGACAATGGGTCTTTATCACTACTTGATGCTGTGAAATGTTGACTGGTTTAAGCTTTACAAACACCTCAACAATTAATGATCTGTGCATGCGACTCCTTAATTCAGCCATTTATACAAAGCCATTTACCTGGGTTACTAAGGCAACAGGCTCACTCAGGTGACAGCGGTGATGACAGAGTTTTTCCACTTGGTGCAAAACACTCTTTTTTCCCCCCAGCACAAAGGAAGATACATTATGCAATACCTTGCAACAGTGAAGTGACGGGTCCATACCAGTGACAGAATGTGCCTCTAAATACATTTAGGCATACCCTGACAGCACATATTATGTTGTATTCATTGAAAGCAAGTGTAAAATGTGCCTTTTAAAGCATGTAATCATACAAAATATAGTTTTGGCTGATATATGTACACTTACCATTCCAAAAGTGTGACGAGTAGCCGTGCTCTGTCTCCATCGACTAACATGTAATTTGACCATCACTATGAATGTTGCAATAAGTGGCGGTTTTTACAAGCCCTGTCCAAACATATCCAATTAAAATCTAGAGAACTGTATATTTGGACTGTTGTGGATCAAAGCACCCAAGGAAACGTACATGAACATGATTAGAAGATGCACAACAGCCCGCTCAGGACCTCCTTCCTGAAAGCCATAATTTTGCCCTCATGCCAAGCCTCACCGTAAGAGCTGAAGTGGAATTTACACTTGTATGTGTTCTGCAGAAGAGAACTTCCTGTTCACTTTCTTTTTTTATAATTTTTTGGGCTTTTCCACCTTTAATGTCCAGGACAGCTAGGTGAGAGAGGGGGAAGATATGCAGAAAATCATCACAGCTCGGATTAGAACCCTGGACATCTGCGTCGAGGCATAAACCTCTGTGTATATGTGCACCTGCTCCACCCACTGAGCCAACCCGGCCACATGTTCACTTTCTGTTGTAATGATCACACCTTTCAGCAAGGTAGAAACCAAAAGACTATTAAATGCAGCTGTACTGTACTATTATTATTATTATTATTATTATAGTTAAAAGTGACAATTATTGGCTACTAAAATTGCATCAATTAAAGATAAATTGTTGTAAAAAATAGAAATGAAAATAGAAATCTGCTTTCCAGGCAGACCTCACTGAAAAATGATTGTTGCTCTCTTTTTTCACACCTTCCCAGTTTCCAGTTCGATAGTTTGACACAAATTGTACCGCAACGAAATAGTTAGAGCCAACAGCTCACCTCTAGATGGCTGTTAGACAGGTTGCGACTTTTGCTTCTCTTCCACTGTCCACTGCATCAGTCTGTCAGACAACGACTGGGAATTACAGCCATGTGTCTGTTAGAGCACAGGTCATGGGCCAAAGATGAGTTGTCCTGAAATAAAACCTGGAGAGAGCCATATGGATTGAAGTCCATCCAGCAATCAAACATGATGTCACCTGAGACAGCAATGAATAATTATGAGTTGGGTTGTTTTTAATAAATACACTTCTCCAGTTTTCAGCATATATCAACATACCACACCATACGATTCCCAACTGAGAGAGACTTTAATATAATATTCATTTCTGTTTCCTTGGCAAGGTGGATCAGTGTTTTGTCACTTCATTTGTTCCCAGCAGAGATGTTCGAGAACTCCCTTTTTGACTCCATGTGAGGTGATAATCACTGCTTTCACATATCAAAGTTTGCCTTATGTTAGGACTTGTGAATATATATTCATATTTTGTTAAGTTGATAAATCATTTGCGATGTAATCGGTGTTCTCTGACACATCAAAATGTATAATATTTACTTTCTACTGACTATTTGCTCAACAAATTAAATTAAAGTTTCTTAGGGTGTTAGAGTTTGTCTGTGTTTGTATGCTGGCTCTGTTATGGACCAATGCCAATCTTTCCCAGGATGTTTCTTCTAGACTTTACATTTGGACGGTGTATTTTAAGATGATGTAGCTTGGGACTGCATTTTAAGAATTACACTGGATGGTCTGGGTTTTAAGATACCATATTGAGTTGGACAACACTTGGAAGAGCAAACAGATTTTAGCAATGTCCTCTGGTTTTTGAACCACTACTTTTTTAGCCTCTTAGGTGCAGCAATACAAGCTGTTAACACAACAATGACAGATTGTCAGCTTTTTAAAGTTTATATGGGGAACATGTTAGCAAACAGTTGACTATTTGCTCATCGAGCAGACATCAAATAACATTAGCATTCATTTAGAGTTGTGGTTCTGGCCACCTGATGAATGTTATTCTATTATTTACTCTCATTTCAGTTCTATTTTGGTCTCCATCAGATCCTGAGGGAAATCTGTGGCTTTGTAGCTGCAAAGTTATTCACTAATTACTTTATATGCAAAATGCAAACTTTATTGATTTTCATGATGAAAAGCTTGTTATTAAATCTTTAAATGGACTTGCTCCTCAGCCTTTTTGCAAATACATCAAGAGCTTACAGAGCTTTAGCAGATCCACCAGAGCAGCTTCAAGTGCCGACTTTAAGTTTCCATTGCGCAAAATAGTTTTGCTCAAACACAGAGGTGGAGTGGGAATCGGGAGAGTCAGGACTGTTCCCGGTGAGCCGCTAGTGTTTCGAGGCAGCGAGGGCCGGTCTGATAATAGTTATACATTGCAAGTTCTTAGCAACACCATCCGGCGGCCTGGTGTGCAGCCGCTGGTCGAACTCTGCAGCTGCCTCTTATTTCAATACACAACACATCGGTAACGTTAAAGCAACATTAGAAACATTGGTGTACCTTAAACTAATGTTTACAAAATCATTTCAGTGGTTCATCAACACGTAACAGGGTGAACAGCACTTCACCTACTTTACTACTTTAAAGAGTTACCCAACCCTAGTTAATTCAGCAACTAACCTGTACACAATGTTTTTAATGTGTGCTTTGTCGTATCATGCTGTATCCAGTTCACCTTCTCTTTACTTCACTGTTCTTATCTAAGCATCCACTATAAACACTATGCTACTTTGGATTGGGTAGCTACTGTATACAGTGGGTAGAGTCTAAGCGCCAAAGACTTTTCTGCTCCCATAATAACTTTATCTTCATTCCCTTATCTCCTGAAATGTCAGTGGGTGGGAAGCTCTTTAGAAACATTTTTGTGAATGACATAGTCATGTAAGGAAATTTCATAGATGTTGATGATGCCATTTTTGCCTGGACTGAGATTGATAGACAGTGCTGTTATAGATGGTGGATTCCAGGGGCCCATAGCTGGAAGGGACCCACAAGTATGAGATATGGTCGCCAGAATTTCTAGGTTCACCCCTGCTAATATTTCGGCAACTCTATTTCTGGAGATATTTTCTTTTCCTTAAGCTCTGGCCCTTCCAACTTTACAACATGTTTAGAATATTTCAATGAAGTTCTGAAAAACGTAAACATGTTTGGCTTCATTTGCCCACTTCTTGTCTGCTTCTCATCAACAGCTTCCAGCAGTGAGGGTGGAGAGAAGTGGTGCTGAGGTGGGAGCGGTGGGGTCCACAGCGCAGAGAACTCAGTACTCAGTGAACGAGCGGCGAGCGGGAGCGCGCGTATTGGAAGGAAGGGAAGGAAGGAGCGGAGGCAGATCAGTCGCCAGCGGAGACCCAGACAGCGGATGAACAGAGCCGAGCGTGTGTGTCGCCCTTGTCGTTTTTTTACAGCAGCTGAAAGCAGAGTCCGGCGGCCCGAAACCTGCCCGAAAATGATGCTCCAACTCGTCCATCTCCTCGGGTTGCTCGTCTGCGGCAGTCAAGGTAGGGACGCGTGCGTGAGTGTGTGAAACCCTCCAGCTTGGTGACTTTGTGGGGAAGTTAAGTGCATTTTGCCATCGTGATCTGCAGCAGGGAGAGAGAGATATAGAGTAAGAGAGGGGAGTGAGAGAGAGAGAGAGAGGGGTGGATTGTTTAACTGGACGTTGTTTTGTAGTTGAAGCACGTCTTGCAGGGGCCACAATGCTTTCTTACTGAAAAGAGGGATTATGATGGGGTCCCTTTTTAGGTTAGGTGAGCAGTTGAGATATAAACACTGTGCTCCCTAAACAAAAACTGTTATCTTTATCATTTGACATGGCCTACCTTCCTTGTTTAGGTTCTTTTTGTAAGTCTGTAGGAGCAGGCATTAGGATGCTGCATTGTTTTGGTGTATGGGTCTTTTTTTTGCAAAGAGCTGCTCTAATCGTAAAAATCAATGTCTCCCAACTTCAACTGGCATCATACATGGAGAATCTGTGAATTACACCTAGGCTATTTGTTTGGACCACCGCCTTTCTTGCTTCATCCTTCTCTCATGCCCACTCCGTCTTGCTGTATACTGTATAATATTACTGTATGCATTGCACGGTGAAACATCTTCCTCCAGTGTGAGCGTCTTGTGCGCAGGCTGTGCATGGTAATACCGTGCCCATTATGCCGTCACACACTCGGACATGCTTGGGAAAGTTTGAGAATATGAGCTGCATTTATTATGTCAGAGTGACACTTCACCGTTAATTTGGGTTTCATGTGCGTGGCGCACCTGATCTGACTGGACGATGATTGTCTCTGCGCGCACCCGCCTGTGTGTGGGTTGCACGCGCGGAGGGTAACAAAGATACCTGAGTGACTAGTGCTGCTAAAACCAGCTCTGATTGAAAGCGTTTAGTTGCCTTTGGACTTTTTTCTTTTTCTTTTCTTGTGTATGTTGCTTACTAACTGTGTCCTGGTCGGCGCGTCGACGTGTCAACGCGTGCTGAGCCCCGCGTGCACTGCGAAAAATATCCAACTCCTGTACCTTCAGATATAGCAATAATCCATTTCTTAAAGCGAAAAACTATTCGCTTGCAGCATGAGAATAGTGCATCCCTTTCAGCGCCAATAACGCACATGCATTAACGATCTGTCTTTATGTTGCAACAAGTGAATTTGCATGGATAAGACGGGTTATATATTCCCCGTGGCGATATTTGTCCAATTGTTTAACGAAAACAAAATGTCTCAAGAGTAAAAAACAAAAGATTTTGAGTGTTTGGATGGCCCTTCTTTGCAGTGTGGCCACACTGGGTTCCTGGCACACAACGGCAGGTGGGGGTAGAGCGCTGCAAAGTGGTGCCAAGAGTGAAGCCCTAAGCCACTGGCCACTACAGGATGTTGCATCGTGTTCACTCGGACTACTTTTTAAAAAGTCGTGGAGTTTAGGGAGCTAGGTTTAAAGGGTTTTGTATACTACAAAACTGATTTGTTTTGTTTTTAAATGGCTCTCTGACACTACAAAAGTCTATTTTAACACTTGTACTGAGGGCAGTTGCATGTTATTTAAACTATAAATCAGTAGCCATCTTGCCTTGTGGGGACTGGGACCAAACTGCATCAAATGGGAGTCCACATGGTCTAATGTGTTTTTGTTTTGGTGGGTTGTGGCATGGAAACAGCAGATGGACATCAAATAATTATTTTAAGCATATAAAGTACGATGCCTTAGGCCACAGAGACAGTTTGGTTATCCTCAGCATCTTAAAAGGACTGTAGTTTATTGGCAGTTCATGTTTCCACCATTTTAAATGAATACAACACTGCTAGAAACTGCAATTATGATAGAGAGGAAGATGAGAAAGATGGAACATCCCATAGAGGTAAAACAAAGACCACACTGTTCATAAGCCTTAACTGAAATATTCATTGCTTTACTTTCCCTTTGTTGCAGTAGTATTACATCACCTAACCAACCAATTTACATTCATATCATGTTTTTCCCTATAGCAAAGTCCACACAAATTGACCTATTAGACAATGCACAACTTGCTGTAATATAAATAATAAGGTTGGCTCTGAGGTAAAGTATGTTCTGGAGTAGGATTTTAAATTCTTAGTTTATTCATCAGTGATGGGCTTTGGAGCGGACACTGAACCATCAGTGAAAGAACCAGAAAAGAGGTTTTACTGGCTTTCCCCAATGCATGTATACAGCCTGAGTTTCTTACAGGAGTCAGTGAGGTGCCTTGGCTCCTGCCACACTCTGCAGAGATCCTCTGTTCTACCCCCTCTCGCTTCTAAAGGAAAACATTTGCTTTTCAAGTCCCAGCTCACCATCAACCCCTGCATTGAGTATGCATCCTCAAAGGTTTATGTATTTGGCTTTTGATGCTTAGTACAATGAATTATGCTTGCTTGGGCTCACCCAGGACTCGCCAATCTGATGTTAAGTGGCGTAATTAAGATATTTCGCTGTATCTCTGGGGGGAAATGTCAGTGGCTCAGGGTTTAAAAGATTTATGCCCATGTGCTTAAGTGTGTCTCTCATTGCACCCTGAGCCTGGGCTTAAGCATGCGTTTGAGGTTTGCTTACATCCTGTAGTTCTGGTTCATGTACATGCTTACACGAGTTACAGGGGCTCACGCGCAAAATTAATCACCTGGTGCTTATTTATAAGGGAAGTGCACATTTGTTCAGAAATTCACATCACTAGTCTTGCAGGAAGAATTTTTTGGGTTGTTGCAAAATCTGTATCCTAATGGTTTCTGCCTTCCTTTATCTCGTACCATGCTCATAACTTGACTGTGGAACAATGCTGCACACAACTCTTAACACCATGCAACACCAGTCACAAACTCCTATTAAAGACCTGCAAAGCTGTTCACAAAAGAAATGGCCTGTGTCTTGGTCCTGCGAGGTAAAATTGATTGCATCATTTGATTAATAGACTAGGACAGAGAACCTACATATAGAGCGCCAGTGTATATATGAAAATGGAATCACCCCCTCAAGGCAGCCACATATGAGAAATCAATTTAAGGAACGACTAGAGTCAGCAGGCCCCTGAATTGTACAAAGGGCAATCTCGGTGTTATGGATATGCTATTGATTTGCCTGCAAGCTTTTGATTTCTCATGTGCGCCCTTTAGCGCTCAATCCACCCAGTTTGCATATAATACAAGGAGGAGAGTGTTATGTTCTCAACACCTGGATATATGAGAAAAACACTGCAAAGCATCTGTGCAGCAAGGGTTGTCATCTTCTTTGAGAATGAAATGGCAGAAAAACCAAAAGGAAATGAGCAGTGGTTTTGAGATATGACGTTGCCATAATTGTCTATCTCGTACCTGCATATGTTCCAGTCTATTTACAAATTTGACTCTATAACTATTAAATTATTAAAGAGTAGGCTGTGTGACTAAAACTTTGCAAAAATGCCTTATTTTAGCAGTTCCAGGAAATACATACATATAAACTAATCTATGCATAACTACAGACCACAAAGAATCAAAACAATCATAAAGAGATTCAAACCGACTGCAACGAGACTCCTAAAGACCACAAAGAGACTGAATGACCACAAGAGACTCAGCATTACCAAGATACATCAAATAACTACAAAGACACACATAAAGACACTAACAACTACCCTTTTACATGCCTGGGCCTTAAGGATCTATTGTTTCATATTACGTCCAAGCACATAACTACTTTTTTTTAAGTTGAGGTCATCCTCAAGCTGTGCAGCCATTAGCTCACATCTCAGGTAACATGTTTAGTATCAGGGATTAGAACTGTGCTGCAAATATATTGATACTTATTTTAAGATGTATTGTCTATTTAATGATACATTTTGGGATTTTAAGTAACAGGCAATAGCAGAGGTCATGAGAAGAGAGATTATATTCCCAACAAAAAGCTCCAGTATGTAAATATTTGGCTTTTGGTTTTGAAAAACCTTTATTTAGTTGCAATGCATGGAGCAAAAACAGCATCAATAATGCCCTCTGCCAACCTCTGTCTACCGTATATTCACTTAGATTACCCACTATTAGCATGGAAGTGACTAATGTACTCCTCGGGGAGTCTCTGCCAACCAGAAGCCAAGAAAATGTAGATACACTAAGCAGTCGGGGTCCTCTTGTAGGAAGAGTTTGGCGCCACTCATCATATTCTATATTCTGAATCCCAGGAAGGGAACATTGGGAAGGATAGACAAGAGCAGTGAGAGGATTTATACAGAGGGAGGAAGAGATTATATTTAAAAATGCATTCAATTCAAGTGAATCTGATTGCATCTTGTTAAATTGCATTGCTAGAGATTGAATCAAACTATGGAGTCTCACTGTGCCAAAATTAATAAAATGTAATTGAATCCTGTCGAGACGGAATCAAATTAGGCCAGACTGACGTGATTGGAGAAGGCAGCTGCTGCGTGTTGCTGTGGGTTTTTCTACAGTTTTACATCAGTTTGGTGCGAGCCAAGCAGAAGACCCTTTGGCTCCTGCGTATATGTGTCCTGCCAGTCTAAATGGCAGTCTAACTAGCAGACTAATAGGCAGAGCCAGAATGCCAGGGCGACAACAGAATCAATGGGCAGGCTGACTGACAGATGGAGGGAAGTGGTTTGCATGGTCTTCGTCGCTTTCCTGTTGCTCACTTAATTTCTGTAGCTTATGCATGGCATGTTCAAACACAGTTGCGCACCTTTACAGTCTGCCCCTCCATTCTCTTGTGGGACGCAGCACTGTTGGTATTACTTTTGGGTTTGGGCACCGGCAGGCATGATTAAATGAAGAACACAGGGATGAGTGATATGGCAGGAGTGCTTCAGAACCACTCCAGTTTGGGCCGTGCATTCTGAGTGACCCACTTAGACCGTATTAATAACTACACTGGATGAAGCCTTGGGGTTTGGTTCACAGTGGGCTGATGTGAATCATATGCAATTGTACATTGCTGTTTTCTATGACATAATACATACATAAACAAAAATACATGGTGGCAGACTGTCGGTTTGTTGGCAGTATTGACTTTAGAAAAACAGTATTGTCAGTGACATCACTTATAGGATTCTGACAGGATCTTTTTCTGGCCATATTTTAAAGCCATAACAATTAAGATTTTGTTATAAATGTCTAAACATCTAAGTTTTTGTACGTGAGAGTGTTAATAATTGTTCTGTTACCTACCATGTCAATATATTTGCCTGGATTTCCAAAGTCTAAAACATGCAAAAACTTGGGTGTGGCCTGGAAGTTGCCTGAAAGTAAAGGAGAGACGAGAACTTTGCAGAAATTGGGCAAATGAATTGGTATGGGAAGTGAATTGGTACAGACATCGTTTCTGGAAGAGGCTGCACAGCTGATGCACACCCATTAATGATAATAACCTCTTTGAGTCATCATTAAAATTACTTTTTCATGGAAGCAGGCTGATGCACTGCAACAGGTGAGATATATTGGAGAAGTAACAACACACTGTCAGATGAAATCTTGACTCAGAAGGCAGTTAGATGGACATAGATGGGCGGCAGGAAGGGGTAGCTGGAAGGCAGATTAACAGGCATGTGGATGTGCTAACATTAGGACACAGATAATGAAGAGGAGCCATCTTTTGACAGCCAAAGAACAATATTTTTCAACTTTCTCCTGCTGGATGTGGGCCTTGCATCGATTGAGCATTATAAAGTTCTAGCCCACACAGGCTGACATGTCTATATGGTCAATCACAGTAATTGAGTAAGGAACTAATGCTAATTGTAAACTGTGCTGGCTAGCACACACTAATGAGAGAGTGGTGCAAGCTTTTGGACACAATGTGATGAGACGAGCCAGGGAGTGGCCTTTTATCAAGCGGTCTGAAATGGGCTTGTGAGCTTTGAGTGAAAACCTTTTTGTAATAAAAAAAGCTGCTATGAAAGGAAAAGCCTCTGATTCATAAGGTTTGTGGGCTAGGTATTGAAACTTGCTACTTAATGTCAAGTAATGAAAACTATCATTGGATGTCTGATGAGTTTTGTATCTTGATAACTTATTTGTTTAGATAGGTCCTGTTATATATCAAAATAGACACAGTTGCTTGTGTTTGGACAAATCAGCATTTGGTTTTAAAAAGTTGAAACAATGCACCACAAGGTCCTGTTCTAAATCTTTCTGAACTGTCAATGATGTGCTGTTGCAATTTCCATTTTATTAAGGACTTCTTGACCAAGTTGGGCTTAAAGTAAGAGACGGAGAGTTAATTTGTAATTTTTTGATCATATCACAAAATCCTCCTTGGCAGCTGTTTTTTGTCATTGTGTTGCATGTCGGTGTTCAGTGTTTTTTAGTTTTTGTTTCTTTTGCAAATCAAGGACGTCTCGTCTGTTATCTTATAAATTGAGATTTAAAAAGTTCCATAAACACAAGGATCGTAATATTAAATGAAACCTCTAAGGAATATGTGATTCTCATTGTTTTTGGATGTATTTGTAAGCCTTTGTGACTTTATTTTTGATAGCGATGTGAAAGGAAATGAGTAAAGGGAGACAAAGATCTCCAGCCACACTCAAACTGTAGCAGCATGATTACATGGTCAGCAGCATCTTATACCCCAAGGCCACCAGGCCAGCTTGTTTAATGCTTAGATCAATGTTTCCCAAACTTAGGGTCGGGATCCAAAAGGGTCGCAGACCCGTTTAATAATTGAGTAAAATGCATATCAATCTTATGTGAATGACGTTCCTTTTTGCTACACTGGTCTGGTCAGCTCAGATGCTGTGGGTTTTTTTTTCTCTTGCTCTTCTTTTTAAAATGAATAAACTGGACACACATCTTCAAACAAAACATTCACATTATCGGGGAACGTCCAAACAATGTTTCCTTTGCAAAGAAGAATCCTTCAAGAAACAGTGTTTTGACAGCGGAGAAGTCATTACATGTTGTCTGTTGGTGTACATTAGCATTTTAAATAATATTTTTGTGTGTCAGTTAATTTGTGACGGTGTTGCTAGCTAGCTAACATGTCGTTGTTAGCCGCTGTTGTCCGTCTGGCGGGCTTGTTACTAATGTGGATTAGGCAGCAAAGTGCGTATTTGACGTTGTTTTTTTGACGATGGAAGAGTCAGTAACGTGGGTGTTGTGTTTGTGTTACTCGAGCATGTGAGACTAATGTAATGGGAACAAGTGAGAGTGGTCGTTTTTAATGATTCTCCCTGTTATCTATCAGGCATTCAAAGGGAACCGAGCAGCGCTGAAGGCTTCGTTATAATGGAATAAATATACTTCACATGCATTTAAATTCATAGTTTGTTCCGTCTTTTGTCCACAGTTTAAAAATGTAGATGTTACAATGATTCATGGTGTATTTTTGTAAATTTGGGTCCCGGGGAGACGTCAAATTTCTCTTTTGAGTCTTGAGCTGAAAAAGTTTGGGAACCACTGGCTTAGATAATAACATCAGAGGCATCAATTGATAAAATCAGCTCTAACATCAAGTGATAGGTAAACTGAAAACTGTACTGTTGTTAACTAAATGATGTGAACCAGTCTCTTTGTTGGCTGGCATCAACTGCTTTGTACTCTTTTCTCTGCTTGCCTTGCAGTCTGAGTTTTCCTTTGGGACTACAGTATTACATTATCTTGTGTTGTATTATACCTATCCTATTTCCTTGTATCCATTAATCCATCCATCCATTCAGACATTGGGCCCTGGGCTTGTCATTCCTGCTGGTTAATTAAGTCAAATTATGATTGATGGACTCTCAAGTGAATAGCTATGTGGTCCCCTTGCTGCCAATCACACCTCACAATGGTCTCCTAAACAGTGGTTGAGACATAGTCTGCAATGTTGAGGCCATATCCTTGTGTAACCCCCCCCCAGTACTTCCCAGCATTAAGATGGCTTCAGGTTGTGCAGTATCCTTGCAGGGATTGGTTCTGCTGCTCAGAAATGATGCAGAGACCATCTTGAAAAGGGATCCGTTTTCTCAAATTTCGTGCCTGGTGGCCAGTAACCTTTTTTATGGAAGGCAGTACTTGATGAGGAATAGATGAGAGGGAGTGAGTGATAGATGAGAGGGAAAGATGGGGGGAGAGACAGACACTTGAGACCTGGTCGCGGTGCAGCAGAATAGCATATAGTGAGGTCTCTGCTTCCTGATTGCCTCTACATGCCAGGCAATCTTTAAAATGAATCTCCTAATGCAATGTGGGCCAGCTTATTTTTGTTTCTCACTCTTCTCGTTTGACTCTCCCCCCCCCCCCTTTCATTTCCTTCCTCTTCATGTGCCTGCTCTCTTCATGGGTCCTCCCACACAAGTCTCATCACCAGCATCTGCAGGGGGAAGATATCCTGTTCTCGCCTATGTGGGAAGCCTTTCAAGCAGCACCCATCCGTAATGTTATTTGCTTGGGAAGCCAATGATGATTGTTGTTTTGCTGCTCAATATAGTTATTAACACCTATGGATTTTATGTTGCTCTACTCTGTTTTTTCAAGTAAAGCTGTTTCAGGGTTGTTCTGTCAAGCGTGTTATCTCCCAAAGTAATAATGATGGTCTTGCAAGCACTCATAAGGTGCACCAGACAAATATGTAGGCGTGCTTTTAATTACTTTGAATAAATGTGCACAACTTCCCATCATTCCAAGCTGACTTACTCCCAATGTGAGCACTCTGGGATCGTTGTGTTCCTGCCCACCATTCGTAGAGTTATCAAGGATGCGGGGTTCCATGGGAATACACAAAGGATTTCTCAATAATTACAAAACCTGTCTTATCTTCACTTAGATGGGATTTTAACTGACACGCTGGCACTTGAGGTGAATTAAGTTTTCTCACGTGTTGGTCCCAGTTCTTCTTCGCCTTTGAAATCAGAGGCTCCCACATTCGGGACTCGGCTGAGAATAGTTTTGGATAGGCTTCACTGTCGTACCTACTAAACCTTGTTTTTCTTTTCCTGTTTGTGCACAGAAAAGTTGATCATTGTTATTGTCATAGTCTTAGCCATCCTTTCATGTGAATTTATATGCCTCAGGGCTTGAGTCTTAAGAGAGGCCTGTGATCTTCTGCGTTCACACATGCCTTTGTAGCCAGCAGGTCCTTGTTGACAGAGCCTGATTGTAATGAGCACCAAAGAGACCAAATCACAATCTCAGCATCTTAGAAAATGAATGCTGTTAAAATCTGATGTGACAGTGATCAGTTTACTAACAGTTATATATTATTTGGCATGTTTCGTTTATGTTCAACTACTTAACAATTTGGAAGATACATTTAGAAAGTTGTGTATTTCTCCAATGTTAACAACCCATAAAACTCTACCACCATCTTGTTAGCTTGAAATTCCAGTTGGTGTGGTTATACGTCAACAGAACTTTTTGCAACAGAACCAGATTAGATTTCTCAAAGCATGCTGTATTGTCGGACCAGAGTGTATTCCAGCTCACTATAGCCTGTATGTTGCTCCAAGAACCAAGATTACTTTTATTTCACGCTGCTTTTCATCCATCCTGCAGTGTCTGGAAAAGGCGACCAAAAGAAATGATAGATCGTCTCGGCACTTGAGGCAAAAGCTCCCGCCGCTGACATGGAGAAACATTGCAATGCAGCTCCTCAGTCAATAAGCAACAAGACCTTTTGCTGGAAGCTGGAAAAAGGGATGCAGTACTGGCTGTGGCAGCTTTCTCCCCAAGGAGGCGGCCTGAGCCACAAATTAATAGAGCACTCCCACATGATCGGGGATTTTCATTTGGAACCGTCACGGTACATAAAGCCCAACATAAATGAGGAGTTCACTTAGGTCCCCCTCCACTTCCCCAAAAGTCCCCAAATAACCTGTGTGATTGTAACACTCTGCCCACTGTTCCCCCATCTATGCACCTCCCTCCTTGAAACTCCTGGGCAAGGCTTTGCCCATACTCATCCTGGTTCAATTACCACAACTCATTGCCTCCTTTTTATCCTTTCAAAGTGTGTCATGTTTATCCTGCTGCCCCTACTGGTCTGCATTTCAAAAATACTACCACAGTATGAGTGTGATGCAAAAAGTTCCACAAAAACAATCCAGACAAGTCTTTAAATGTTTAAAATGATAAACATGGCACAATATTTGAATTTCATCTGCCTGCTCTGATTTGTTGGCCTGCAAATTTTGAGCGCATCTTAACATTTCTGCATCTGCCCCCCCTCCTCAACAAAACTCATTTGACAACAGCGTGAAATTCTTAGCGACAAACGTGGAGAGTGGTGCAACCCTGAGGCCTGCATTACTCTTATCATTATCCTTGCAATGCCTGAGATTAGACACAGCAACCAACTCTCTCACAGCAGCGTGCCTCAGAGCGAGGATTAACACAATGACTAATCACTCAACTCACTGGACACAAAACATACAGTGCTGATTCATATTTTGTCACAAAGTCTACTTCATAAAAAAAACTGGCGTAGAATATTTGCTTGTGGCATAACCTCATATACAAAAATATATTGAGAGAGAATAACCCAATCATCTTTTTGTCCCGGTTAAACAATTTGCACAATAGGAAATTTTCAAGTGAAAGTATTTAAGTATCTCTTGTTTTAGGGTCTTCAGACGCCATTTTAAAGATGTGTAATCATTATGAATATCATAACAAGGTTAAATGAATAGTCTGCACAAGTGTACACTGGATAATGATGTATTGCTCGTAGCAGACTTAATTTGTGAATCACGTGTAAAAATGATTCACTAGCAGCATGGCTCCATGGCTGGCGATCTTAGTCAGACAGTTGGTTGGTCCACCACTTTGCATGCTAAAATAACATTAATTATGGTGAACATGGTAAACATCATACCTGCTAAACATCAGCATTTTGGCATTTAGATCAAAGTTCACCCTCACAGAGCTGCTAGCATGGCTGTAGACTCTCAGGGCCCAACGCAAGTGTCTTTGTTATTTTAAGACTGACGCAGTTTTTTTGTGATCAAATTTTTATTTTTTATATATTTAAGGAACAAACAATACACCGAGATGGAGAACGCATCCCAAGGCCAAAAAAAAGAAGATTAAAAACAAAAACAGACGGGAGGGACGGAGAAAAATCAACACACACAAACACACACATAAACAGACACAGTACAAGGGACCAAACACCTGCGCGAGTTAGAGGACTTCACAGATTCAGCAATGTTCTGCCAAGTGTCAGAGTCCCGCGCCCACACCATTTAAATAGCAAATGCAACTTCACCCATGGCCGTGCTGGTCTTACAGGGAGGTGTGTTCAGGGGCATTCTGGGTGTATTGCTATCTTGAGCCAACAGAAAGTGATCACTCCATTGACCAACAAAAACCTGATCTAAAGTCAGTAACGCAGCATTTCATTGTTATTTTAACAGTGCAGTAGAAAAATGCACCTAGGCTCCTGCGCAGCGTGCACACACTATGCTTGTTACACACACACACACACACACACACACACACACACACACACACAGGGAAGCACGGCAACACACACACACATGCAAAAGATTACAAATAAAAATATGACGGTGCAAATCTGCTATCATAATAGCAATACTCCAAGGTATAACGCCCCTGGCTTTTAAAGGGAATGGGAGATGACCTCTGATTGGTTGATTGCATGTTACGTCTCAAAACACACCTATGATTAATTAAGACACCAAGTACAGCCCTTTAGAATCACACGCCCGGCACACGGACCCTTTTGTCTGCTGTCAAACTAGCAAAAGTGGATTTGGACATGCCCTAAACGCACCTGTGCCAGGCGCTTCACACTGTGCGCTTAGCTCCTTAAAATATGGTTCTTAGGCTTGCTGATATAAAATGATTTCATCAACCAATATAAGATCTACCTCTATTTTAACATTATCTTTCTGGTCTATTAAGTCTACTCTGAGTGGAGAGGTTCTATAATGAGTTCTTCCCAGTAGGGTTCTGGAGCGAAGGAGAAAAGTAAATCAACATAGAAGAACTTTCTCTTTGATTCTAAGGGCCTAACATCAAAAAACAATATTTGCAGTTGGTGTTTGTTTGCAGATTGCATCTGCCTTTAGTCCAGTGTCTAAATCTCAATGTCTACAGCTGGCCAGTTACCTGTGGGATTAGAATAATACACCTTCAAAGCAGAACAAACCCTGAATTTACATCGCTAAAAGCATTTATTGGAATGTTATAAGGTGTATTATTTTACCACCAAGGCTCCACTTAAAATCATTACATTGGGTTTTACAAAACATACATTTATAAGCAAATGAAAAAAGGGAAAGATTAGTGTTACCACTTTGAAGTTTGTGCTGTGTTGTTTGCCAGAGAGATACAGTACTCAGTGTAACAATTATCAGCACACTACAGGTTGGACGTATTGATCGATTGTCCCAAAGTGTAGCAAACAATTCTTCTGCTTTTCTCTTTCACTTTGATCCTCCTCCTTTCAAGAATGAGTATATGTTAGCTTTATGAATACTGTGCACTGCTCTCTGCTCCTGCCACCTGAGGTGTTGTCAAAAAATCCAAGGAAAAGAAAAAGAATCATGTATTGTTTTTTTGGGGGGTCAAAATGAGTCAGTGAGATAAATGTGTGTTGTAAAACAGGAATGCCTTTTTAAAGTGTAACCAATGGGTGATCAACGTAGCTTTTTATTTTCTGTATCTATGGTGTAGATATATTTAATATAAAGGCTATTACTTTGTAATAACAGGACAAGAAGGTTTTACTCTGCTCTCTGTTCTTTAAAGCAGGACACTTGGTCCCCCGCCCCCCCCAACTAGTCCTTTATTGTTGTCTGTAGGTGGGTGGGTGTGGCACTCCTGCTTTGCCCTGCTTTTATCCCATTGCTTACATAACCCTTCACTTGTATAACCTGAGAAAACAGAAAGCCACTATATCCTAGGGTGCACTGTGCCTCCCAAACAAAACCATTTATGTGGCGAGGTAGCACAGACCAGGTTCCGAGGAGTTGAAATTCTTTGCTGTTATGAAGCGTGTGGCGCTTGGTGTGAAGCATGGCCCAGGTTTTGGCAGATGCTGTGTCACTTCAAGGTTGCTTAATGGGAGTCTTTTCCCTGTTATAGATTTGAACAACGTGACTCTGAGGCTTCAGCACTTGAGCGCTGCATCTTAGCGACAGAAGCCTCTTTGTGTGTGTGCAGAGGATCTGCGCTGATCTGAAGCTCATAGGTCATCCCCCTGTGAACTCGGACACTGTAGGTAAATCAAATATGCTTCTTGCAAAGAGCTGCTGAATTGGAAAATGAGTTATAAGGGGAGGAGATTGCGGCTGTGTGCATGTTTGTTTGTAAGCGTATTTATTTCAGGATTTTGCTTACTCTTTTGATTTTTGCTGTTTTGGGTTTTGCCCCTTTCTAGCTCAAGGCTCAGAGAGTTGAGTGAAGAAGCAGCGCCCATATCTGCCTGCATCAGCAAAACTATATGCAAAACAACATACACATATGCATGCAGGCAGAATAAAACACACACACACACACACATTCAAGATTTCCTCGAACCCCCCTTGTCTCATTATCATATCATATGTATCATGTACGCCTGGCTTGGGATGTTTAGTTAATAGCAAAAGTTTTCATTGAATGTGCAATGTGTCAACGTGTTCCTGCGATGACAAGACAATCAGATAAGTGGAGGAGAAAGCTCAAGCACTGAATCAAATTCAGGGCCTCCCAGCTAGCCGGCAATTGTAGTCCAATCATAATCTCTTGGCGGGATCCCTACTTCAGTAAGTGATCATGAGAAGGCCCGATAGTCCATCAGCAGCACAGAGGGAGGGAGATGCACTCCTGTGCTCAACATGCTCAGCCATCTGCAGCGTCTTCTTGAGCTGCAGAACGCCTGTAGTTTCTGGGAGTAAAGTTGTAGAAAGCTTGCAAGGAATAAAAATTGAAAATGAGTGCCAAGTGAGGTCAGCTGAGCAAAACTTGCCACTGAGTTCTCTGTGAAATGTAAATGTCCTAATACATGTCAGACTATAATCACAACTAGTCTTCAAGGACAATAAGAATCAATTAGATGACTTGACAATCTGAGAGTAAGCATGTGTGCTATAAAACAGTTAGTGTTTGTGAATGGCAAGACTTAGGAAGGTGAGAAGGGCTGGTAAATGTGTTCCAGCAATTCATGCCCTGAAATCAACAATGTCTGGTTGAGTGTGTTTGTGTGTAAACAGACCGATATTTGTCCATTTGACACAAGTGAGAGTCATGCGAATTGGCCCTGGGTCAGTGTGCGAGAGAGAGAGGGGCCATTGTTTGCTGTGCAGGGCCTGTGATGCTATCGCTGCTAATTTACTGACTGGGTTATTGTGCCCGGAGCTGCCAGAAGACATGGCTCCACTCCATATGAAGCACAGTGGGAGCCAGTTAGGGCTCATGGTTTGTGGCACTGTGCATATGTGCATACTGGGTGTGCTGGGAACTGAGGTCCAGGTTATGGGCTTAGTGTGATGACCTTGCTGTTAGTGTCTGTGGGTGTTTGAACACCAGGACTGCGGGCAGCTATTATGGTTGAGCTACCACTGACTTTCATTATGGACTGATTATTTGTTTAGTTCGTAATTACTTGCTTGTTTTGTCTACCAAACATCCAGAATTCAAGTGTATTATGATGGACAACAATAAAAAGTAGCACATCTGAGTAGTTTTAGAAGCTGATAATGTTGGAATTTTTATAAAACAAAATGATCAAAATGGTTGTCCCGATAGAAGTACTTTAAGTAGATAAAACCCATGAATGCACACACAAAAAAGAACATGACTAGAGCAGGAAAAATTAGAAGATCACACACTGAGTTGATGGGCAGAAAATGATTCGCCAAGTTGCCAACTATTTTGGTAATCGATTAATCATGAAGTCATTTTTCAAGCCACAATGCAGAACATTAATTAGTTCCAGCTGCTCAGTTTTAAGGATTATTCAGTTTTTCTTTGTCTTAAATAACATATTGAAAATATTTGGGTTTTATCAGACAAAATAAGCAATTTAGGTAATTGTGATTAGGAGTTTACTATTTTCTGATGTTTATTGGACATATTTGCAGAACTCAACATTAACATCCTAGATGGTAGCTCCCAGTTTTATTCATGCACACCATGACCGCATGCCATCCACATGTTGGGGCCGTTTAATCTAACCCATGTTCCTTTCCTCGTTTAGTCATGTGAGGCTATAAACAATAAATGAGACCAGTGAGGAAAATCAATGGCAAAGGGTCTAACTGTTGAAGAGTGACATGCATTAATGAGTTTTACTCCTCAGCCTCTGCTCCTCCACCATTCATTCCCATTGTTCAAATTCCTCACAGAGGTCTTTAATGTCCTCCTTTACGTTTTTATTCATCACACAAAATTAAAAATTAACAGGATGCGTTGCATACATGTAAAATCTATGACTATACTATAACATTAAACAGCCTAATTTGCAATGGCTTTATATGATAGTGAGACTGAGTGTGTGAGGAGAAATGCATGTCCTTCAGGCCTTCAGATTGGTAGTACAGTATTATAGTGTATATTAAAGCCATGTGGCTGATGGCTCTATTTGAGACTTTGACTACTGTGTGTGTGTGTGTGTGTGTGTGTCTGTATACGTATGTGCGTGTGCATAGACCCATGTGAACAAGTGATTTATGGGCTGTTTTTAATCAGGCGGTAGAAAATGTTATTAGACAGCCCTCTCCCACTCCCTCCGCCTGCAAATGAGCTGGCCCCGTTGCACCCTGGGATAGCCTCCTGTAATTAGTTCTGGGAACTCACCTGTTACTGAGAGAGAGAGAGATTGAGGGAAGGGGGAGACAGATGTTAGGAAAGGATTGACTGAGAGGGTAACAAGCAGACGGATCAACAGAGGAGAGAGACTGGGGAGGATGGGCCGAGGTGAGGGAGGTGGAAAAAAAATGAGCAGAGAGGAAGAGGAGCACAAATCAGAAAAGGCAGAGGGGAAAAAAGCTGACCTCAACACCACCACAGTTCTTGGTTAGTCTTCTAACAAGCTGGCCAGCGTCTACCTGACTTTTCCACCATATACTAGGATGGGATGATGCTACACTCAGAATGTATTGTACTTTCTTTAACCAATAAGATATTGCCTGAAACACAACCATTGTTTGGAGAAAATAGTCTTCCGAAGCCCTTTAGATCTCCTGCATGAGAACTAAATGGTGACAAATAACTATATGTGATGTTCAGTGTCATACTGTATTGCACTAACAATTGTATTTCACCATGTTTTTGGAGCTGTCCTGTAATATTTTCTTGTGAGCAAGGCCAAAACAAACTCGCTGATCCTCTAAAATTGATCCCACCTTCCACCAATAACTTTTAGATATATATTGCTTGGTATGGACTTGCTTTTACGCTTTTAAAAAATATGTTTTTCCAATCTTGAACGAAGCACGCCACCCTGCCAAAACATCATGCGCCCTGCCTGCTCTCAGGCTGCTCTCACCTCTCCCTAAGCCCTGATGAACTGACGGTAGCTGCTGGCCACAGGCTCTCTGGCGATCTCTGGCTTTGACAGCCAATCACAACAGTGGCATGTCATTCCCAGCCCCACACACATACACACATGCACACACACACATATACATACACTAACACAAATACACAAGTTCTTAGCACACATGTATATACTTTAAATCTGCACATATACAAACACACCGTGCTTCTCTGACGCTCCTGACAGGCCAGTAAAAACATTATGAAATATTCAGTAAGTCTCACTGTTTGGGTTCTATCTGTCTCAGCTTTACTCATTGCCTTTTTGTTGTGTGTGTGTGTGTGTGTGTGTGTGTGTGTGTGCGTGTGTGTGCATGAGAGAGGAAGAGATACTGTTTGTGTGCATGTTGGAATCAGTTCAGATCTTTCTTCCTCACATATACATTCAGTGTAAATGTGTGTGTTTTGTACGTGTTTTGCTCACAATTGTTGCTGTCACGGTTGGTTGTGTGATTTTGTGGGTCTAAGCCAAACCTGTTGTCTGTGTGTTGCCTTGTGCTTACATCAACTAGGTTTACCTTTTAAATAAGACAGCCGAGAAGACCAACTTGGAGCCTGACTTTTCGCGTCTCTATTCTCAACCCCAAAGCACATAATGGAATTTCTTTCTTCCTTTAACATCAAAAGGCAGTTACGGATGCCAGTGACCTTTTTCTGACCTAATGTATAAGAGTTATCTATTTGTAGGCTTTTGCTCAATGTTACTTGAAATGTTGACAGACATTTACTATTGTTATTTGTTAGTCTCTCCATAAAATGTCAAAAGTTCAAATTTTAGATCTTTTGCACCTTATACTCATTTGTTTGATCTTCTGTTTTGCACCAGGGTTAGGGAAACACAATTCCGTTCCTCTACTGTACTGCACTATATAAAGTATCTCTTTTCTTCCATCAGATGTTAACAAAATACCTTTTCTCAACTGAAGCAGGTGACGTCCATTTATTTTTAGTTAATCAATGGAAATCACGTGAAATACTGGGTTAGCCTTTTAGAAGACAGCAGAAGACACACAGTACAGCTGTGTAAGCCTTTGGGGTCCCACAGGACTCTATTCTTGGCCCCATCAAATTCTTTCGTTTTCACCTGCGCTACTGGAGTCCAGGGCTGCTCCATTATGGCACAAATCATCATTTTGAGATTACAATTATTTAACAAGATTACAAATTGACTTTGGAAACATCATGCATTTATTAAACTTTTTTAAGCTTTTTCTTTTTACAGTGGACTTTGATAAAAATGTTGTAGTGCACTGCTACAATCTACTGAAAACATATATACACATACTGTATACTGTATATTAAACATATTCCGGTCAGCAAATTGCTGTAAAAAGGGGGGCTCTGGATTAAAAACAAACAAGACAAAGCAAAATCATTATTTATAAATGGTCTTTTTTTCTTATATGACAGGCTTAAGGTTTTTCTGTCATACCTTGACATCGACTGCTGACTCTGCCATTATCTTCAGAAGCGTCACGTGATGTTACTGTGACGTCTACTGTGGGTGTAATATATTTAGTTTGTGTCATTCCACCTGTGTGATGTGATGTGTAAGTCTGTCGTATAAGAAAAAAAGATCATTTATAAATTTAAATAGTATGCTAAATGAACTTGTTTGGTTTGAAAGCATTATTGTTAAACAAAATGTGCCAAAATAATTGTTTCATCTCAATTGTACCCAGCCAACATCCTAATATTATTAAAAATGAATTGCCCATTGGAGAATACTTTTTAAATGTCTTGTCCTGTAGTCAAGAACTGAAGATTGCTCTTTGATTGCAGTTTAACCTTTGACAGGTGTTATCTCGATGTGCTTGCTTTGGTTTTGAAAATTACACCTCTCTCACACTCCTTCAGACAAGGTCTTTTGCACAGCAATACCATCATGATTACACCTTTGCGGTTATTTTTCCTCCCACTTGACTCAAAACCTTTTTTCTATCTGACTCAGACAGTTGCCATTGGGGATCCCATCCAGTGATTAATGGGGCATATCAGAGTTGGAGCATCTCTGCACAGAGGAGGGAGCCTCTTCATTGGTGAAGATTCAGAAGATCAAAAAGTTAAATCGCTATGGTGATAATCCTTGATTGAGTAGCAAAATTAACATTAATTCATATTAAAGGATGAAAGAACGTTTCTTTATATGATATAGTCCAACGTGCAAGAAAGAAAAGGGGAGACAGTTGTTGCTGATACAAGTCCTGCTTAGATTAAGGTTTGACACTTTTTAAGTATCAAAATCATGATTATGTATCAACCTCAGGCAAAAGAAATATGGGAATACACATATTCACTTCAGATGAGCAGATCAATAACCTTATGTCCGTAGACCAAGTATGAAGCTACTGCCAGTAGCCGGCTAACTTAGCAACTTGCAACAGAAGAAAACCGCTAGCCTGTCTCTGTCCAAAAGTAACACAATCTGCCCACAATCACCTCTGAAGCTCACTGATTGACATTTTTCATCCTGTTTGTTAAATCTGTACAAAGTGTGTAAAAACATCACGTTGCAGTTTAACTGGGTGTTGTGAGCCAGACTATTTCTTGGCCAGGACCAGCAACTTCCTGGAATCTCCACCGGTTGCTCAGCAACTGGCCCTTGCCAAGAAATAGTTTGGCACATAAAACATAAAATTGTCGTTTTTTACACTTCAATGTTATATAGAGATTCTACAGAAGTCTGAAATAAGCATTGGAAATAAGAATCTTCATAATTTACAACCTCTAAGTTGCATTTAATCTACAATTAAAAACAGACAAACGGTAATGAGCACTGTTATAAATTTGCATCAAAAGTAGAAAACCTCAGAAGGTAATTTCTTACCTTAGACATTTGGTATTTTTACAACCAAACACTTTGAGAGCATGTCACGTTTGAAAAGAAATGATTGATGTAGCTTGAAACCTCTTGGGGCTGAAGAGATTTTAGACTCGGTCAAACCGTGAATATTTACACAACCTTTTTCTGTGCATGTTAACAGCTTCATTAGTTATATTCTAGATATTTATAGGAGCTTTTTAGTTGATTTTCTTTCACTTGGACCGGGCTGATTGTCTGTTTCCACTCTAGGAAGTGTTGAACTATTCCTTTAAAATACACAAAGAATGGGTGCATGGGTAGCTCACCTAGTAGAGCGTGCATGGTTCGACTCTGACCTGCGGCCCGTTGCTGCCCATCCCACCTCTCTCCCCCCTTTCACATGTTCAGCTGTCCTATAAAAATAAAGGCCAAAGACATTATCTTTGAAATACACTAAGAATATACTAAGAATATAATATCATCATATAATAAATATGAGGACAGTGTTCAAGGTAAAAAGCATGCAAAGGCAGATAATTCTTCTGTTCTGTGTCTTTCAATTTTTACTGCAAATGGTTCCACAATATATGATGGTGATGAGACCGGTTGGACATCTGACCAAATGTGTAGTCTGTAATAAATCTAATTAAAAGTAAACCTTCTCAGAAAAAACATTACGTGAGTCTTAAAAAAGCTACACTTCTCTTACTACATTGCTTTGTTAAATATAACTTTTCCTTGTAATTTCCTCATTTCAGCGGCAGGTGTTTAATGCGGTAGTGTCTAATAAGAGAGACTGTACATAAACAGCGTTAGTTCGCAGCTTGTGAACGACGACATTTAGCTGCAAGAAAGCAGCAATGGTTCTCACCTCGCACAGGTGAAAATCTGTCGCTTTTGTGACGTGCATGTTTTGCTTCAGTTTGGGGATTATGTGGGCCTCGGTAGACACAGAAAACAAACACCATCTTTTTATAAACAGGATTTATTTTCTTAATTCCTTAAAAGTTGCCATTTTTGAAAACACCATGCATTATCAATTTAACATTTTTCTAATGTTCACCTGGAGCATGCCAGGGTGGAGGAGAAACACATCCATGTAATGGGATTACACTGATCTACTATAAAAATGGTAACTGTAACCATTTCTGCTGCTGTGAAAAAAAATAGCTCAGTAATCACATAAGTAGTTCACAAGAATAATAACTATTGGATTAGAGATTGTCAGGTGATGACGGGGATATTTGTCAGAACATAAAATGACTGTGACGATACTGAATGGCTAATATTGTGCAATCAGCAGGAATAGAAATATGTCCAAGGGCTGAACAATGGCTACCTGTAGTTCTTCCCCTCTGGCCTAATATTTCAATTTAATCAGATCATTAATTATGCAAATTGAATTAGTTTGTAGCTCTTATGTTTATTTCTGGACTCTTGTTTTTTTTATCTGTTAGCATCCAACATAGCAGATGGATCACTAGCCTGCGCCTACAGCGCTTTTCATCGTCCATCAGTACCTATTCTGCAATGACCGAGACCCCCTCCTCAAAGACAGAGTGATGGCCGAACACGGTCCCTCCATCCCGAACACATGTCGAGTAGTGTTCATTAGTCCCACTATTCTGAGAGGTCCATAAATCACAGCCATCTGGAACGCTCTCAGTGCTGCAGAGCGGGACGTTTGGAGCACAAACTCCCCAACACACACACTTGCTTCCTCCCCTCCTGTTGCTGCTGGCAAACAGCCAATCAGGTAGCAGAGCCCATAGTGGCATGTCATGACTGAGCCAGCATGCGAGCAACAGAACAGACAACGTTTATTAAAACTCTCATTCTGTTAAAGATAGACCGAGTTACACTTGGGTTTGATTGTGCCGCCTATAGGAAAGCTGATTTAGAAGGAAAAAGTAGTAGAAGGGAAAAAACACAGTATAGATACAGATTTGTAATCACAGACAAACCAAGATTTATGTAATTTGGAAAGGCTAATAAGGTTTTCCACCAGAACCCAACACAGAATTTGGGTTAAACTACCTTATTTAACCTACATTAGTTGTCACTGAAAAAGATTTTTGAAAAAGGTCTTTCAACAACAAGCAGTCATATGATTTCTTAATCTGGGGACTTTCTGAGACACACAATAGAAAAATATGAAGTGACTCCTTGGAGGACAAATTCTACAGTCTTGATTCTCTGCAAAAATGCATTGTTATGTTCAGCAGAAGGTTAAGGTTATTTTATTATTTGGTACTAAAAAAGAATATTTTTTCCCAGAATGAGAACTGTGAATATGTCCTACATTGCTAACTTGAAATCCCTCTATTTATGGCCAGTATGGAGAAAAAATGAACAGCAACCAATAACTTCTCCAATGTCCATAAGGTCACGCGAGTATTGTTTTAAGACCTGCTCGAAAAAACAACAATGTGTTAAACCAGTTGTTTAAAGGGCAGCTCACCAATTTTACAAATCAGTTTGTTTACAGGTCCTAGGTGATGCTACTTTATATGGGAAGAAAGTTGTTGTTTGTGGCTTAACGGTTTGTCTTCAGGTTGCATTGTGGGTAATGTAGGTGTTACAAGGAAGAAGAATGTGTGGGATGGGTTCTGCTTTTTAAACCGTCGTGAATCTGACCTCATAGGAGTGCAATGTAGAATCAGTGGAGTGCCCTTTTAATCATTGTATAACGTATGATACATATTTCTAATATGTATATACAATATATATATATACGTATATATTTCTTTCTCTTATAATATTTCTTCAAAGATTTACTAGCAAGCTTCCCCCATTAGTTACAGTGGTAGACACATGTTTGCACATATGTATTACAGTGAGAGAGAGATCTGGATCAGCAACTTGTGCATCTCTGACAACCTTAGTGGAGCTTATTTTCATTAAGATCTTAAGGTCATCTTAGTAGTAACACTTGGTGGAACACATGCCCATATCCGGACACAACACCGCATACTATTTCCTATTTAAGCTGTTATCTTAACTGTACTGATATTAGCATCAAAATGGGGCACTAGATCTTTAGTATTTATAGTTCAAGGAATGGGTATAAATGATGGAAATTTGGTTTAAGATGTGACTTTAAAAGTTAGAATTAGAAATGTGTTTGAGCCTTCTTATGTATGTGTGACACTGAAACGTTCATATGCGTGCATGCGTGTGTTTGCAAATGTTTGTGTGTGTGTGTGTGTGTGTATTCATATTCAGCTGTAATAAACACCTGTAGCTCACGCTGAGCATGAAATGGCTTATTTGCTTGCGCAGTCTTAATCCTGGTGTTTGTTATGTGCTTTGCATGTTTTCGGAGCTGAGCTTATCATTTCGCAAACAGTCTGCACACAAACACACAAAGACAGTTTAGCATGGAGTATGCTTGATGTAATTCAGCCCTGATACATCTTCCTGTGTTGACATTTGTTTGTTCTCTCACGTTGTCTGCTGAGCCACTCGCCAAACAGCACAGAGGAAATGAAATGGGGAAATAATGAGCAAGATTTCAGTATTAAGATTGTGTGAAAGACTCATTTGACGTGACATATTTACATTGTCTCCAGCTCCGGGAAAGGAGAAAGATACAGCAGCAAGGAGACAGAGAGAGACATTTTCAGCCATAAGCAAATCTTATCCTTGCCACTGCTCCCCTCCTTCTCTCTGGGGAAATCATCACTGGGGGAGAGAGGGGAGATGTTGTCTTTTCACTCAAGTGCTGTGCTTTCTGTGCTTTCTGTCCCTCCTTTGTCCACCTGTGCCCTCCTCAGCTCTTCCTGCAGCATAATAACCTTCCCATCTGCTGTAATCAAACTATTCCCTCTTCTTCCCCTCTTTTTCATCCTATCCATCCTTTCTCTGACTTTGCACCCTTTCCTCTTCTCCAACACTACTTCTCTTCTGCTATATCATTTTCTCTCCTTTTGTCTTTTCTCTCCCCCCTCCTTCAATCATAGCCCTTGTCACCCCATTATTATCCCCCACCCTCCTTCCGCCTCTTCCCCCAGACTCCCATCCTCTCTTCCCTTCTTCTGCTCCCTCGTATAGCCTGCAGAACTCAACAGGCCATTATTGATCAGCTTAATCGGAGGCGTTAGAATGCAATTCCACCTGTCTTCTCCGCTTCATAGCTCCGTGAGCCATTCGATAACGTTTAGATGCTCGGATGCAGATATGGCTGTGTTGGTTGTCAATGAGAAAGCAGGAGGGAGAGGGGATGGTGCTAATGATGAGACGCTGCCTTCACGCTCCCTCAGTCAAAATCTTTTTATTTTTCCCATCATTATTTCATAATAATCTGCGTCTGTTTGTCCTATTTACCCATCTGAGTCAGTCAATCTATCTCTGATCCCATTTTTTCTTTTCATCTTCGTCTTTTTCTCACTTCCTTTTTGTTACCAACAAATATTCAATGTCTCATCACTACTGGGAGGTCGTGGTATTGATATTCAAATAATTCTCATTCGGGGGATAAGGGGGTGCCATTGTCTCTCATCTATGATATGTAAGCTTTTATTTCCCCTTTTCTTTATGAGAAAAAAATCCCAGACTCCGTGAAAAGAATCTAATTGTGGAGAATCAACAACCTCTGTGCATGTACCTTTGAGCAACACATTTAATCTTAAGTATTGCTCAGTGCTCAACAGTACAAGATTAACAGTGCTGTGTGTTGCTCACAGGCTAAAAAACGTGTTCTTTTAATAGAATGTATCTTATATGTTTTTACATTTATACAAACCTGGCATCTGGGAGCTGACCAGTACAGCCACAGTCCGCTGTAAGAGTTAGTCAGTCGATGAGCTGCAGAAACAAATGCAGAAACAAGGTTTGTTTTGGTACAAAAAGACAAATCCTACCTATACATGTTTTCAAGCTACAATGTTTAACATGTTAATGGGTTATTTTGTGACAAAGTATTGATTTTAACTCAATTATGCGCCCCTCGTCCCTCGGCCTGCTTAACCTGCTTATATTTAATGTGTTATGCTGCGCAGCAGATGTGGACTTGTTGCGTACACCGTTGGGTCGCACAACGTGGAACCCAAGTGACTGTATTACAGGAACAAGTGAGTGGGAGGTTCATTTTCAACGCTGGGTTGGTCTTTTTTAGAAGTTTTGACAATGCAGAAATTCTAATCTTCATTTGCCACGTGCTGATGCAATTGGAAATGTATCTTTAAGGTGTGAATAACGTGAATGCATATGATCTTTTTTTTTGTCCGTATCTGTTATAATGTATACTTTATTAATCCCCTAAGGGGAAATTACAATGTTGCACTGAATATATTATGTTAAACATCTATATAATGTTATTCAGTATAGACAGTAACCCCAAGGATAAAATCTGGGTGAGGAAAGTGAAAGAGCAGAGCTTGTCACTCCCTCATCACCACCACTGAGGTGCCCTTGAGCAAGGCCCTTAACCCCAACCCCTCCAGTGGAGCTACCCTGTGGCAGCAGATCAGACTGTGGTTGTACTGGGCAGCTTCCAGGTATGACTGTGGAACTGTGTGAATGTGACAGGCCGTCGTTGCAAATGAAAAATTGTTCTCAATTGACTTACCTGGATAAATAAAGGTTAAAAAATAGAAAAACAAAAAGCAAATGAATTATGAAACACACACTGTTTGTTCTAGTTAGACTCACAGTGGGAAGCAATTTAACCCGTAACTTTGGTTTCTAAGAGACTCCAGGGAACCCTCTGAAGCTCTACTGTTCTCGGCTCTGTGGGAGGGCCGGAGTTCTCGCAGTGCTAAAGAAACAGGTGTGTCAGCCTACTAGGAGCCTCACGTTGAGCCTAATTCATCTGAATGCCTCTGAGAAGGCCCTGTCTGCTTGCATCAAAGACCACATGCCCTTTTGTTGTCTCACTGCCTCTGGTGATTAATCTGGCTCGCTCTATTTCACCGACACATAACAGCTAGTCTTGCAGTCAGTACTGTATGTTCTACGAGACCATGTAGTCGGTGCAGTGCCTGGCATGTAGCATTCACACACGTTGGTCACTTGGTCCGCAGGTTAGCAGGTAATGTGCTACTTCACTTTGAAGTTTTTATTTGAGGTGCCAGCTTTTAACACAAATTAGCCACTTTCTGTCCCACGTCTTTGCCCTGTTGTTTTTTCCTTCTCAGTTTTTCTGTTATTGTAACTTGAGTTCTTCTTTTGTGCCTCTGTATTTTGGTTCTTTGATTTCACAATCACTTTTCCACCTTGTATTTTCTTTTGCCTTGGAGGCAGCCAGCTGATTGTCCTTGAACCTGGCGTTCTCTCGGAATCATTTCAACTCCTTTCACAATTCATTACTCGCAAAGAAACTCTCACTACTTCCCATCTCAGTGACCTTAAAAAAAAACTTTGTCAAGGGATTCTTTTGACCAAGCTCTCATCCTCTGTTAACTGTGTCCTCCTCCGAACTCACACTATAACACATAGTGACACTGTTGCTGCTCTTTATAACTGCCTTCTACTACTGTCGGCTATTCCCCTTGAGCAAATTGGGGTTGGGTATCTTGCACAAAGGCACCTCTACGGAAGATGTTAAGGGAGTGGAAGCCTTTCTCACTCAATTTCCCCACATAGATTTTCGCAGCTGCTCTGGGACTAAAAAAAGGCGACCTTGCCGTAACAAGCTCACTGCTGAACCTCCAGGCCACTGTCCCACTGTCCTCAGACTGTGACTGCAAGGTTCACAGGAAGGGCGACACTTGGTATGTTTGTGTGCGTGCATGTGTGTGTGCGTGTGTGTATGTGTGAACTCTTCTCAGACGAAGTGTTCACTCTCCATTAAGGTTTCATTTCCCTTCTCTGCTGGCATTTTGATAGACTTTATGGTTTGCGATGTAAGTCTGATATGTCCTCCATGCTACAGTGACGTGGGTGATAGCGCTGACCTCGGAGTGAATACATGTAAGGCTTGGTTAACACTGGATTCCAGGAGAAATAGTTGTTTCAAGGCAACAACTAGTAGGCATTACAAAAAATATTGATGTAAATATGCATCGTGAATCAGTTGAAAATGTGTAATTATTCCAACCGGTTGAGAAAAAAATGGTATTGCAATTTTTGAATGGCGTTTTTAGAAGGTGTAATCTACTTTTGATTTTCACTTGTTACTATGTGCTCTTAGTGTATTTATTGTAAGGGATTTCTTTCTATTTATTTAGGTATTTAGATATGGGGTGATTTGTTTTAGTAGATTTGTTTTTAGTAGTTTTTATGATGACATACAATTCCAGTTGCAGTGGATAGACAGGATGGTGGGAGAGAGATGGGGGGGTGACACGCAGCAGGACCCAGCCGACATGGAGCGAACACTCTTACTGGGGGAGCTAGAGGCCGCCGCAACAGTTGCACTTTTGATAAAAGGAAACACCTGTAGTTTTGCACAGTTTATATAAATGCAGGACATCGGTCAGTCATTTCAGTCATTTGTCTGCAGCTCGTTCTGTTAAAACATATCGAGAGAAAATCTTAACTTAAAATTGTGCGTTGTGAGTTAAGTTCCATCCCTATCATTAAGCAAAAATGCCAAATGTTTTCTGCTCTTAGCCTCTCAGCTATGAGGATTTGCTGCTTTCCTTGTTTTACATCATCGTAGGCTTTAGGATTTTGGATTGTTGGTCAAACCAATTAACCTTTATTGACCACATTGCATCATTTAACAACACTTGTAGCACACATTTGACACGCCATACAATCAGAAGTACTAGTCATGGTACAGTTGCCCAGATGTGGCAATCTGGGATCTCACCAGGGTGATAGAAAATCAAAAGTCACGGGTGTTTTATCTTCCTACATATGTTGTTAGCCACAGTGCATCGAGAAGCAAATCACTCACATCCATATAAAATGAGTATGGGTGAACGTGGAGAAGCAGGATTTTTAGTAGGTGTCTGCTGTCCGCTGGGCCAAGCAAAGCTTTCTGTGGATAAGCCAATGTGTTATAACTCAGTTAAACTACCAGTTAAATCAGTCAAGTGCAGCCCCATGTAGCCTCACCTTTATCCCTCCCAAAAACTGTTCAACACAAGTCATGCAAGTCCTTAAATGCAAACAAACACTCAAAGTTTGAAGTATATTCTTTTAGCGCCAGTCGTTACAGGGAGATACAGGAGAAAGGGAGGACATTCAACAGAAAAATAATAAATTAATTAATTAAATTAATTTGATTTAGAACAATCTACTTTCTTCTTCTCACCCTCCCTGCCACATGTCAATTTGTCCCTGTGTTTGTCTACATTTTATCCTTGATCTCTATCTCTGTTGTCCCCTTCCCCCCCGCCCAGCTCTCTCCGCAAGCCCCCAGCAGGTTAAAAATCTAATATCTTCAGCCAGGCTGGCCTCTCCTCCGCCCTGGGCCAGCCAGGAGGCGGAGTGGAGGGGGAGCTGTCCAGCTGCCAGTGCTGAATCGCCCCAGCACACAGCATCTAGCAGTGCTGGGGCGTCTAGCAGATAGCAGTGGCGCTGTCTGTGGTGCTGAAACCGAGCTCCCTTCCCCTTGGAGACGGAGAGGGGAGCAGCTCAGCTCCCTGCACCCTGCTCTGCCTGGCCTTGTCAGTAATGACGGCAGATGGGGATGGGGGCGGAGGTTCTGTGATGCTATTTTCATGTAGCTGTGAGGATGACATGAGCAACACAGTCGCACTCTCTCCTTTTCCTTTTTTCTGTATGTGGTGTGTCTTTTTCAATCAAGCGATGGACGCAAGGAGCTGGGGGGGGTACAGGCTTTGACAGGGCTGTGTGACTCTGGCAGGAATACAGCATTCTAGGCAGGCAGGTGAAACGGGTAAGAGAAATGTTTCTTGCTTGTGCCTGAACACAGCCACTCAAGACGCAAGAACACCTCTCTCGTGTGCGTGTGTGTGTGTTTGTGTGAGTGTGTGAGTGTGTGAAGAAAGGAAGACAAAAGGTGTAATCCTATAGTTTCTAGCCTGGAACGTCACAAAAGAAAGGTTTCAGTCGCAGTGTGGCGCTGTGTCCGTCTGCCATCATATCTGCTCTCTGGAGTGAAAGGGTTTAACCTTGTGACATGCTGTCAGAAAAACAGAGGGAACATTTCAGTGCTCTACATCTTTAACAGTTCTTCTCCTCAGGAGTGGGATTCTGAAAGGTATTGTTGAGGGTTTTAAGGAGCAAACTGAGCTGTTTTTTTCTTTTTCAGAGATACTGAAAGCAGAAATTTTCAGAGCCTGGTAGCAATGCTAGCTGGAATCAGTGGGCATGAAACTGCTTTAAGGCAAGTTCCCCACTGTTTCACAACTTCGATAATTATATGGAGGGACCTAATCTGTCCTAATTTGTCTAGGATATGGGTTGTAGGCACACAGACTTTCCTTAGCACTCTGAACAAAAGTTGCTTGACTGGACTGGACTGAAACTTCTCCCGCTTCTATTTTCTAATGCTGGTTTCTAGAAAACTTCCATTTTCACCAAACATGCATTGCATGTGTAATCCTTTATGTCATTTACACTGCTGACAAGAAGAACAGGATGTCATTAGGAAGAGAGAAGGACATATTAACCCCCTGCTGGTAATCAAACCCTTCGAACAAACAGGATGCCATAAGCGTTGACTTTGATTTACTTTGAACCAACATCACTTCTTCCCAGAAATCAGTTTATTTTTAGCGACACACACTTAGATTTGTACAAATAACAACCAGAGCCGCTTGTGTTGTGTCATCATGTTGCCACAGCGTCAGCGAAACATCATTTTCCTGTATTTCTGTCTTCAAGGAAAACGTCAAAGCTGTGTAATCGGCTCAGCCTCAGTTTGATTTGACTTGTTTTCTTCCTACCCCCCCACTTCTGCCAAAATCAAAAGTCGCTATGATTACCATAATCGTACAAATCTGACACGATGTTTAATCAAGATCAAACGTGGAAGAGATTAGTGTTTTTTCTCATTCAGATGTTAGTCATGTGTGGATGCGTTTCGTGGCAGAGGTAATCCATGAAAAATTGGCGTTGCCGAGCTGTTTAGCGCTGCAGATGAAAAGTGCTCAAAAAGCCACGCACACATGCATGCACTCGCACACACATGCACCTGATACACACACTCTGAACGGTTTTACACAAGCACGCAAAAATATTTCTTCAAGCTGTGAAAGGAGAGGATTCAAAAAAGGGGACCATTTTTGGATAAGTTATCAGAGACTACGGGAGGGCAGAGTAGACTTCATTAATGTTAAAGTTGATGTTTGAATGTTTAATTATAAGCCTCAGTGGTTTCTAAGCTCGTAACTTTCAAATGGAAACTGGCAGTAGAGTCCAGCAGAGCACGCACAAAGCACATTTTATGTTGTTCAATACAACTTTATGTGGACACAATAAATGTCACAGACAAGCGCGACTCTCACTTTGGCAATGAAACCCTTTAATCATTTTTATTTTATGAGGATTATTTCATTGTGTTTTATCATAAAGCAGCAGGATGATGTGCGGCATTTATTTTAGAAATGACAGCCCCCTGCCGTTGCTGATAAACACGAAAGCAGCTTGTAAAAGTTGGCGAAACGTGCAACGAACAGCAGCTGTAAAAGAAAAAAAAGGCTAATCAATCAGTGTCATCACATCGGATAAAAGCCTTGATTTTGTATTCACTGCTTGGACTCCGTTCGACTAAAATGATCCGTTTTCCAAAATTTAAGCCATTGAAGTTATTTTTTTGTATTCCACATAATTACTTTTCCTTCTTTCATGTTTAGCTTGAGAACCTGTGATGAGGCCGGCTTTATGAGCAACACGTCATGGCGTCACCATTTGAGTTTTTAGCCAATAAAAACCCTTTGACTTTTTTATTGTTGCAGATAGTAAACCGGTCGAACCATGCATTTCTCTTTTCCATCGCATCTTTGTATCAATATTTTTGCTTTATTGCAGTTGATGAAAAAAAAAATCATATTGAGTAAACAACCAAGTCTCCAGAGGCGCCACTTCATCAATACTCGTCCTCGCTGACTTCACAGTGAAAAAAAAAAAGAGGGCAGCATGCTAATACAGACAAAAAACTATTAAGCAATAGCAGACTGAAGACTCATCAGTGGGAAAACAACCAGTGAATACCACTTGAAAGATAAACAAGTGCATCAAGTGTGTTTCAACAACAAAAAGCAGATGCTCTATAGTTGCATTGAGTTATTAAATCTTTACACAAAACAAGCATTGTTTGATTGTTTTTGCACTGAAAACTGTCCAAGAAGGCGTGGTGTATGAGCGTGCCCTTTGTTTTTGTACTCTGGCTGCAACAGCTACAGTAATTGCTGGCATCTCTTGCTCTGTTTGAATCTCTCACTTTAAAGATCTTACGCAGGGATCCTGTGTTATACTGGCCCAACCCCTCTCTCTCCCGTTTTGACCACCCCTCGCACAAATGCAGACACAAACTCTTGACATACAGCATTCTCCCTCCCACTGTAACACCCCCTCCCCCCTCTCCGTCTGCTGGAGAGCATGGAGAGCGGCTGCAGGAAGGTGAAGTGTCTGAGTCAAACACGGCACTAACCTTAGGTCGGCTCAAGGGCCCGCACTCGCACTCAGCCGAGCTTAAACACCTGCGTGTGGCCGTCAAGGATAACCGCCCTCCCCCCAACACACATACACACACTCTACTACCTCCACCTCCACCCTTCAAGCCCTCTCTTGTCCTTCCTCTCCAGCTTCCTATTAGCATATGCGAAGACAAGCGTAGTTCCGGGATGCAAATGAGGCTGAGCGCAGGCATGCATATCTATTTGGCTGCTGAAGCCGGGGCAGAGCTGATGGGAAGAATTTGAGTGCTGACCCTGGAGTGGTGTTCAATTTTTACATTAACCCAGAGACACCCACACGTAAACATGGCTGTGTAGAGGGTGTGGGTGGGGGGAAGCAGTCCTCTCAGCACCGCATGTGATTTGTGAACTCAATTACCTATTCACGTTTATGCTCCAGGTGCACCTCGGGAGGTTAGTCATGTTTGTGTGGTTGGCGGCGTCGTTGGAAGATGTTGTGGGCGAAATTGCGTGGTGCCCGTTTGACACTAGAAGTGTGTGTGTGATCCTACAAAACACACTGTCTACGTGCAGCTAAAGGCTTGAAATAAATTATTGAAATCATCTTCAGAACCAACCGTGAACGGAATATGTTTTATCTTATTTCAGGGTAAACAAAAGATAAATAATATAACTGTTTAGTTCCTGGTTCCCTCATCTGAAATAACTGGGTATGCTTCAGCTAAAAGCAACCTATTTTATTTTTCATTCTTCTTCTTCAGTGGCCATGGGAGCTGAATGCAGTGCTGAAGACAATGAATCGTAATCGATAAAACAGAAGCAAATTATTAAAACATCTTCATTAATTCCACAAACGTGCACAAGATTTAACAAAACATGTTCTGCAAAGAGTGAAAGATGGGCAAATTGAGACAAAAAAAATGTAATTACATAAACAAAGATATATGATATTTGTTTGTTATTGCACTGTAATTCGGTTGTGTTTTTTGTATTTTTGGCGCATTGATCTGCACTCATACACATTCTGACACATACAGACCGTATATGATAGAAAAACAAGCTCTCAGGCCCCGTTAGACCATTCATCTGCTCCTCCATATAGCACTTCATTCAGCTGCTGTCAAGTAAGTGAGCTAGTTCTGCTTTTCTCAAGTGGATTTGTAGACAGCGAGGCATTGTCTGCTGCTAACCTTGGGTGACAAAGCATAGGGCGACACCCACCACATTAGCACACTCAAAAGACTTAAGAATAACGGACTTGTGAATATGTGAATTGGGAGGAATGTAGGAATGGAGTAGGAATGGAGCTATCTCCCGTGGGTTTCTGTGATTTAAAATAAATGAAAGAGGTCAGGTTTAGAAGGAGATGTAGCAGCAGTGTTTTTGCTTTTTATTTAATGAGTGAACGCTCATCCAAGGCACCTTTACTTAAGGGCAGGGAAAAAGGGAGTAGAAGTTTTATCCACCATAAGTAACAGATAAAAGCAACAGAACAAGAAACAGCAGGACACTGCTGAGAGCAAGAAACAGAATGAAACGTTTATAATCTTACCCTAAGCAAGTTGTGACTAGAAAAGAGCAAAGGAGTGGGAAGCACACTGAAGGAGTACATAATGCATCTATAATACGGGTGCGTGTGGATTATAATGCATACTGTATACACCCTCTTTTTGAAGTAGATAGCATCTATTAGCCATCTTTTGGCTACTTGTAGCTTCTTGGCAACAAAAGTTCTGAAACTTAATATGTACATGCTTATAGGACACATATATATATATATATATATATATATATATATATATATATATATATATATATATATACTACCGGTCAAAAGTTTGGGGTCACTTATACATTTCCATACCACTCCATTATAGACAGAATACCTACTAATTTGGGTGGGGGGGCTGATCTTTAATGCAATATCTACATTGCCCATTACCAGCAACCATTCATCCAATGTTCCAAAGGCACATTCTGTGTACTAATCTATCATTTAAAAATAAAAAACTAGAAAAACATTGGAGAACCATTTTACTATTATGTAAGCACATAATGTAATCTGATTACTGCCCTGGTTAAAAAAACAATGCAACTGATCTCAGCTGGCATTCTGTCTACAATGGAGTGCAATGGGAATTTCTATGTGACCCCAAACTTTTGACCGGTAGTGTATGTATATACTGTGTATATATACACACAACCCCCCTTTTTTACATAAGCACACACTTATGTGTCAAACATTATATATTAACCATACTTTTTAATACAATTTAGTTTCTTTTAATGAGTTATCTACAAATGATTGCTGCTGCTGATTCTCTAGATAGGCATTTGATTTCTGCCAAGTTGAAAGAAGCTTCTTGCAGGTACTTGAGTGGCTGTTATTATGACAGGACAGCCTCTGTGTGAGCTGGCTGTAAGTGCCAGACATTTATCATCCTTGTATTATCCTTTATTTATTATCATCATCCTTTATTATTCATCCTTTATTATCCTTGTATGATAATAGCATGGGCCATTTTGAAAGCTCTCTTTGGTAGTGACTCAGCGACAAACCCAAAAAACATCACAACAAATGATTTTCTTGCATTGAAAGGGTTGCTGTCTATCAAATATTGAAAGCTGGAGTGTCCTCAATTTCACAAGACTTTTTGGAAAATAACCGCTTGCAACCAGATGTTTTTTCACTCTGAACGATTACTTCCTGTATCTCATGCATGCTTCAAGTCTCTGCAAGATGGGTTGCGTGATGAATGGAAATCAATAATAAAAATTCAATCTCAAAACTGGTCAGCAGTAGGTTAAAATGTATATAGGATTCCTAATTAATGGGGTAGTGTTTTTGAAACTATTTGAAATCACCTTATTAGTGAAATACAGTATTACAGACATGTTTATTGTATCTGACACCGACACCTGCAATTTCCTGCACACACACACACACACACACTCCATTATTGTGGTGCACTGCTGCAGCTGTGTGAGGGTCTGGTGAGAGCACAGATACATCAGTGTCTCGGTGGAGCTCTGACAGGCCTGCGACTGCTATAAATGTACAGCGGAAAGAACTTGTTAGTCATGCAATAGCGCACAGTACAGTACACAGTGCAGAGAATGTAAGAGCGAGGGCTGTAATGCAGATATCACGCGCACACACACACACACACACAGAGAGAGAGAGAGAGGCATCTTTACTCAACAAAGAGAAATTCCAGCCCTCTCCTGCGGCCTTCATTAGACATCCTTCAGAAAGAAATATCTGCCACTGTGATAAATCAAGCCAACAAGGTTCACATAGCCATGTGGTCTCAGTGACCTCAGGATATAATATCTAGGATATTATTGTCCTCTAAGCCCCAGCATTTGCCCAAAAGGCCCTTTGGTCGCACGGCTGGTGGTGAGGTGAAGCATGTGGGCTCCGAGGCCAAGGTGACGCTGGAGGGGGGGCCGAGCCTCACATGTATGTGTGGCCAAGGTGACTTTAAGACCCAGAACCCAGCTGATTTTCTACTGCCAGCCACAGTAATACCCTCATGCTCATTAAGCTTCGATAGATTGCACTGCCTCGGGCGAGAAAGGCCAAAGTAGTGGGAATGGACTGAGTGGGCGATTGTCTTAAAAAGGTTTCATACCAATGTTTCTTAGCGGATTTTTCTTAGCTTATGAAATTGATCAATGACTTTTCTGCAGGTGTTGAATATTTATTTTCTTACAACTGGCTAAAAAACATTCTGTCTTTTACATTTACTGTATATATTATATACTTATATTTAACAGTAACGATATATCAGCGTCATAGATCCACACAGTGTAGTTCAGTATCTTATCTTTTATTCTATCCTGGTGTATTGTAGATATTTGTGCTTTATGCAGGCCAATGTAATAGACATCAACTAAACATTTAAGAGGTATTGTCCTCAATACTCTATTGACTAGCTTTTCTGGAGCTTTCAATCTTAGTGTGATATGACCTTAAACAGCAGATAATGTTTTGCTCAGTTGTCATGGATTTGTAGATGTTGATACTTCTCATTCCTTGTTGGCTCAAAAAATGAGCATTCTTGATTTTGGGATTAGCAGTCGACAAAGCAATCTCCTTACCTTTTGTAACAATTGGAGGCTCAATTTAAACCTGCGGTGACTGATTTTCTTTGGATGCTTGGGGCAGCAGAAACAAGTAAATATGTGGAATTTGTTGGCAAACAGTTGCTCATGGACACATCCAGCAGTTACGGGGCAACATGGCATTCGTGATTACATACAGCATGTGTAAAATGGTGAATGGAAAGTCATATTGTAGCAACACTATTAGCTGTTGTCGGACATATTCTCTTTAACAGTCCCTTTCTGTAGTTGTGGAACTCATAACAAGTGGTAGAAGAAGTGTTTTCAGACAGAGTGTTGTTGCTCTCCTGTTGTGTGTAAGGTAAGAAGAACATACTGTACATAAAGTCATCATTAACTGGAAGTATATACCGCTCAACAGTTTGGTATATTACTGTACATGTGAATTAAACAGAACCTCCTTTTTTCTGTTTACAAACTCTGTGTGTGTGTGTGTGTGTGTGTGTGTGTGTGAGAGATATGTGGGGTTTTAGTCACAGTGTTGGAAATACTTTATAAGAGGGAAATCTTACATCATCATATCATACAGTACGATGTAAAAGTGCCTCGTAGTGTTGTAAAGTAAAATGTTAAAGCCAGTTAAATGGAAGGAACATCTCTTCTCATTAAGGGATGTTTAACAAATGTAATGATAAATCATGTATAGCTTGCTTGTACAATTTAACATTCATGTCTAATTTAACATGCATTTAAGCATTCCTACTTACTGCAATGCCATGAATTATTCAGAAATCATGAGTGGAAAAAGTTGCAACTGCAGCTTATATGAAGGTCCAACTGTATTCAAAGGTGGTTTATAACATGAATGGCAGTCCACTAGTGTTATTAAACATCAGTGTCTGTAGGAAGACGGAAAATATAATGTGCTGAGACATTTTTTAATCCACCCCCAGATGGAGTTTATGGTCACCTTGTACTGTGCATATAGTAAAGAAACAAAACATAAAGTTGACAGCTGGTAGATAAATTTGTCAGCCAGTGGAATTAAAAGCCAATGAAACAAACGCCAACAACCACCTGTCCCTCAGCACACACACTTCCTCTCCGACTCTCCTCTCGTCTTTACGCCCCGTCGTCTTGTTTCTCCATCCTTGGCCTGTAGATGAGGCAGGACAAGTGTGACTGATTCAGATACATTGAGTTGGGGTCTCCTTGCAGCCAAGCAGAACCTGCTGTCAAGTGTGTGTGAGATGGATAGGACAGTGGGAGCGAGAAAGAGAGACATTTACCGTGAACTCCCCCGTGAACCTTGCACTTCCCTGCTGACATTTTACACCAACCTCACTGTTAATACTCACTCTCCCTCAGCCGTCCAATTGAATCACATCATCACACACACGCTTGCCCACACGCACAGTTAGCCTGTTTGTCAGCAGTTCTCGTTGGAAGAGCTGTAAGAGAGCTAATAGGTTCCGGAGGTTGACTTTGTGTGCTCCATTTGACTGTCACTTAGTGCGATCGGGAGTGACAGTCTGCCCTAGTGGCACCCTTGCCCCGCTGATGGAGCAAGTCAGGACGGGACAGGTGTCTGTCTGCCACGGTCCGTTCCAAACAGGCAGAAGAGGGAAATATGATGCTGAAGGCTTTAAGGAAGAGATATGATAACCTCCTTTCATATGTTAACACTTCAGACAGAGAGCATGTACTGTTTCAGCGTGAACATAAGATCTGTCATTGTGACCACAAGGTTGGTGTTGTAACTGTGTTTTTTTTGCGTGGGGACAAAAAGACCACTTGGTGTCATAAGCACTTTCATCAGTTCATCTCAAATGCTGTTGGCTGAAGGCTCCGCAATGGCCTTGCCTGTTGTTAATCATTGCCAGTGATTCGATTATCGGCTGCGGTTTGCACTCTGACTGTCTAATGTAAAGCACATCAGCAGCAACGTTTAGAAGAGACAACAGCAGCTGAAGCATGCTCAGTTACTAATTGAACAATGAGATACCATTGAGTGTTGGTGTAGGTAAAATCCCCAAAGACCTGTCAAAATAAACGTGTAGATATTTAAATCACTGGGGCAAGGAAATGTCCATGATGCTTTATCTGATACTGTTCCTCCTTGGCCTTGGGGCTAGATGCTGACCATGTACCAGTGGTTCAAACCCTACTTGGCACTTTGTGTTGCATCTCCCAACTGGTGCTATCTGATTACAATTGTTACTTTCATAATAATGATATCAATTTGAATGAAAATGCTGCTATATCTGTTCTAGGACAGTTTTATGAAAGGACAACCATTAAAAGGTTTATGCAATTTGACTGCATGTCCGTAGGATGGTCAACACACGGTGCGTTACTAGATGACAGTGTTGGTGCTACAAAGATATAAAAACCATGATAAAGGGACAATATTTGCTTAGGTAATGTCAAAAAGTCTAAATGAAAATGTTAAATGTTGGAAAAATGCTAACTTTCTTGGATTCTGTCACTTCTAATTTTCATTTGGAATGAATAGGATTTGAGTTTTTTGTCAGTGTGGTTCCCATCATGCTTTAGTTGATCTCTATTACTTGAGAGAGCTGATGCCAGCTATACTGTACTGTATATGTGATGCCTGTGTTAGGATTGCTCTCAGAAAAGGGTGTCATTGTGTAATGCATGGAGCTTTATGGCATAGATGTTATATCTGGATACTGCTTGCGTCTGTACTTGATAGTATGATAAATGCAGTGTTATTTTTTGATGATTTTATAATTGACTTGATGTTAAAGATAAATAGTAAAGAATACTTTGAGTCAAAACAAGAGCCATCAAAATCTGAAGAGCGTTAACGCTCCAGCTTGATTTAAAACAGTTTTTAATTAAATCCAAAATAAGCACAGACATGGCTGTCTTTAATGTCAATGCACAGCCATATGGCGCCGGGAAGTGTTTTGACCCCTCTTTGCATTTCAGATGAATCGGCACATTTGGTGGTGCAGCGCAGCGTATCCCGGAGTCCCTCGCCCCGCTCTCTTCTCTCGCCCATCCACAGGGATCGCTTTAATACGGCTCAGCATTAATGAAGACGAATCATCCAATAAAATCGATCGATGATGGAATCACTCCACTCAAAGTCCCCAAGGGTGCTTAAAATAAACCCACATGCAACGATACCTTAGAAGGGTAACACGCTTGGATGCACAAGCACAGAACACAGCTGGAAGACACAGACACACAGGTTTTGCAGTTTCACAAACTTCCCTTGCTTTCATTAAATCTGTTGGCACGAGCACATCAGAGCTGTGTACTGTAATTCAAATTCACAGTCTTCAACCTGTCTTTTTTTAGGACACCAAAACTCTATTTCATATCTCAGAGTTGTGACTGGTAGTCAGAAGGAATAAAGCATCAATGCCAGATCAAAGCAAGCTCAAGCTGATGCGATGGAAAGAAGAAAACTGAGTTTCACCCTGCTGCCATTGTGAACGTGTGTGTGTGTAATTTGAACTGTATTCTGTGTGTGTGTGCTCACATACCTTTGAGAAAGATGTTTTAGAAAAACTTAATATCATAAAGTTTTTTGGCAACCTCGTTACTATATGTATCGTCTAGTTATAGACAACATAGGCTGCATATTGCTGCCTTCACGTTAGTCCCCTGTTACCACTGCATTTAACACAGATTAAGTGAGCACAGTTATAAAAAGGGAGTAAAATTAGCAATTAATCAAAAAATCTTAATTTGCATATGATAGTGGGGATGTGAATGTGGATTTAGTTGTGTTGTTTACCTAAGTACGGACACTAGTGTACACTGGTACGTGTCCATTGGTTACTTGTGTCAAACATTTGTTGAGAAGGAAATGTGAAGGTGTCAGTCAAACTATATTTTATTGATAATGTGGAATTATGAATAACATAGTATTTATTTATTGTATTGACATTATGGAAGTATTACTGTAACGTTGATTGTCTTGCTTTTTTTCAACTTTTGTGTGGACCCCAGAAAGAATAGTTGTTACTACGGTAACAACTAATGGGGATCTTAAATAAATAAAGAAAGAAACCCATAGAAGGTGAGCCACGTAACTGTTTTCTTTCAAAAGCATTATTTTTTGTCAAAATCCAATTCCATCTCGCACAGGAAAGTAAAAGATTGATTTTTTTTTCCTCTGGCTTTTCTTTGTCGTTTCCCATCTTTTCAGTCAGGATAGAGGATGTGTTTCTCTCCTGCACAAAGTAACATCAGTTATCTTAAATAAATAAAGAAAGAAACCCATAGAAGGTGTTTTCTTTCAAAAGCATTATTTTTTGTCAAAATCCAATTTAAAAAGATTGATTTTTTTTTCCTCTGGCTTTTCTTTGTCGTTTCCCATCTTTTCAGTCAGGATAGAGGATGTGTTTTCTCTCCTGCACACCAAGTAAATCAGATATCTTGTTATATTTGTTTTGTAAAAACATATTCTCCTGCACACACATAAGGCAATCAACCAGGGGGTGTAAAAGTGGCCTCGGAGGCCACTCAAGCACCTCTTTGTAACCTCAAATAGTGTGGGATGGTTACAGTTCAATATCGTCTTATTTACTTGAAGTTAATGTTGCAATGACAGAAACCTATTTTGGTAATAAGTTTCTTTCTTTTCATTGTGATCTTGGCACCAATAAAATGCCCACAGATATCCAGTTCTGCACAAATAACAAATTGGGGTTTCTGGTCTCAATGGGCTCTTATGATATAAAAAAGGCATTACATGTTGGTTTAAACACTTTGTGATCTTGTTCTGGTGTCCTAACACAACTCTTACTAGACTTCTGGCTTACTAGACAGAGCAGCTTTAGATTGTGGTTGCACAGCTTTATTAATGTGTGGAAAAAGGAGCTTTTAAAAAGGAGTTTTTAATGAGGGCCAAAAAAGTAAGTTTAGTTTAAGATTGAATGTGCTGCTCGGCTTTTTTGGTCTAAAAAATGTCAAAGAAGAATTGTGAAAAAGGGCTATCACATTTCCCTAGATCCTTCGGTTAGGTTTTCAGATTCATTGTTTTTTTAAAGATTATTTTCTGGGCATTTTAGGTCTTTATTTCTAACAGGACAGCCTAGACTTGAAAAGGGAGAGGGGGGGAAATGACATGCAGCAAAGGGCAGCAGGTCGGAGTTGAATCCCGATTCCTTGTCTTGTCTTACAAAGCACTGTGCTTTCAGGCATTTCTTTGAGCTTTTATTTTGATAGCTGGCATTCTAGAGATGACAGAAAATTAGTCGGGAAAGAAGAGGGATTAGTCTCTTCAACCCCAAGGACACGGATGCTCCAATTTCTGGCATTTTTCTTTGCTTCAAAAGATGATGTAAAGAAGCTATATCCAACCTAAGGGTTGTAGTCCCCCAAAGGGGTCGCAAGATAAATGTAAGGGGTCAAGAGACAAGACAGAAAGCAGAAAAAAATAAACATTTCCTATTCAACACTATTTATATATAATCGTTTTGTCTCTTCTACATATGCCGGTATTTGATCCTATAACAATATTTACTCATCACAATGACCAATTTGCACTCACTATTTTGTGATTTCTTCATCATGATTGGTTGCCTGGAGTGAAGAGCCATGTTGAAACCCTCTTCAAGCTTTTCTGCTCTGCAAAGAAAGTTTCAATACAACAGCCAGATGGTGAAGAAACACTTATGCAATAACTTATGCAGACAGGTTAATGCGGTCATTACTTTGCTCTGATTTGACAGGCGCACATTACGTTATGGTGGACAGCTTAAAAGAGGAAAATCTACAGACTTGACTTGACATAAACCAGGCTTTGAACAGTTTCTGTCTGTACAGTCTTTCACTTTTGCCCTTATTTATTTATCAATGAAGACAAATGCTCTGGGCATTTGGTACTTGGCAGGTGTTTAATTCAGACACTGGTTGTACACAAATGAGATTAAATTAGACTAATGATTTCCATGGGGAAACTGGTTAAAGTTTCCTTCTACATCATTGACCTCCCGGTTGTGAGCATGTTTCCACTGAGCCCTCTGCTGTCAGTCAGCTTCTGAATCCAGCTGGTGTTGGGGTGAGGATTTTCACACCTGTCATACGCACTTCACAATCTCAGGTCTAGAAAGGGAGTGCTGGATTCACACCCCGCTCACTGTTTGTTTGTCTTTCTATCCATGGAAAGAATTGTTATCTAAAAAAGGATTTGCTTAGCTTGGAAATCCAGACCCGAATACGAAAGATTGTGGGTCTGGCATCAAGTAATGAAAGTCGGCCATCTCGAAGGGCGGCACCGAGCGTGTATTTGAAAATCTCACTGCATGCAAATGGATAACTCTACGACCAATCACAACAACACACGGGGTTACGTATCCAGTGCCCCGTACGCTTAGCAACTAGCTAACTGGTACTGAACATCTGTTCAGCCCGCCTATATCAGATACACCGATGTGATTGGTGCAGCTCGCCTCAGGCCCGCCTATATCAGATACACCGATGTGAATGGTGCAGGTCAGCTACAAGGGTGAGGTTGACGAGCAGCATTACTCGATGCCTAAGTAACTCGCTGCGCAAATTCAAAGTGTGCTCTTGTTAGAACTCTGGATTTCCAGGGTAGGATTTGCTCTCATGCAGTCGAAACCTCAAAATGTTTCAAATCCATCCCTTGCTTTTAACTTGACACACTGTTTGCAAAGTCACACAAAGCTAACCTGAAGCACTTTCCTGTAGTCAGATATGTGACAAGGACAATTAGGAACTCAGAGAGCATAAGGGCTACAGCTTCAGTATAATTGAATCACACAACTAAAACAGTAATTAAATGAGTGCCAGATTGTTGGCGTCTCTCATTTACACCTATCCGTTTCACTGGTAATGGAACGAGGTCATTAAAAGCATTTGGTCAGATATGAAGAAGTGTTTCGGTGCAGATAAAATACAATTTGAACAAATGGTTTAAACAAGCGCCACTGTTTTTTTTTTTTTTTTGTTGGTGTGAAAGTTTAGCCTCATGGGGCGATCTGTTCTGTACCAGAAAGCCCCTATGAGTGAGGGAAAATAAGTCTCACTGCAGATTGAAGGCAGAAAGGATTTGGAAGCAGCAAGAGGGAGCGAATACTTCACAGCTCCTGTGGCTGAACAAAACACGATCTTTATGGTACATAAAGTGGCATATAAAGACAAATCCAGGTGAAGAAAGAAGTCTGCACTTAAAATAATTTTGGATCCGAAAAACAGATAATATTCTTGGAAAAGTGTTGAGGCACAACCTTTAAAAGCACCGGAAAATATGACTTGCGCTTTAGCTTCTTCTCTGACAGTGTTCTAGCTGATACCTTGAAGTACTACAGTTTTCTCCAAGATGAAGAGCCCCGCAGCACCTCCCAGTATAAAAGAGAAAACCTTAAGGGAAGGAAAACTTTCAGTTAAGTGATATTGTGGGTTAATCCATTTTACTCATTTTTTTTCCTGTACTATATAGTTCACTGTTAAGGTTCAGCTTTCTGACAAAGTTGTGAGTGAGAAGGAGGATATTTATGGCACAATTATGATACTTCCAAAAGTTACTTGTTTCTGCAAGAAAGCACAGTTCCATACAGTTCCAGGCAGCTATTTAGAAACACATAGACAAGCAGTGTAAATTAGGATTCCAGCACAATCGTTTAACAAATGAGGACACTACTGAGGGTGGTTGTAGATCCTACACTTGGAGAGGAAGTAACTGAGGATCTTGGAACCCTGTAATGCAAGGGCCTGAAGACTCTAAATATTACCTTTTAATCATATTCCCACACAACCACAGGTGGGAGCAGAACACAGTGCTGCACCAAAAAAATGAAAAGATTCTGTCTGATAACTCTCATGTTTTGTTTTCACAGTTTGAGCTGTTGAATTCAGGAAAGAGATACAGGGTTCCTTTGTGTAAATATAACAGATATAAGCACTCATTTTTACCTATCGCAGTAAAGCTCATTAATGAACAGAGATGAATGTATGACTATGACTATTTTAATGTATATCTGTGACTGTGATGGATGAATGAAATTGGTTTTGTTTTGAAGTATGGCTTTTATCTTATTTAGTATAAGACATCGTATATCTGCAATTTGCACAGGCCCTCGAGTAGCCCATATGTTGACTGTATGTTGTCTTTTAATTGTTTTTAACCCTGTGCTTGTCGTTGTGTCTGTAACTTTTGCAGCTAAGTAAGTCGCTCTGTGTCCAAAGCAAATTTCTCCTTAGGGAGACCAATAAAAAGTACTTTGACTTTGACTTTGAAATATCCTTCTTATAACAGCGGTTAGGGATTTTTGAACATTAGGGGGCAGAAAGCCCCCCCCCCTTCCCGGAAAAAAAACAAAAAACAACATCTGTGATCAATACTGGCTCAACGTGTTCTTATGTGTTCACAGACAATAAGACATTTACAAATATAATAACCCAGATTGAAAATATTTAAAATGCATAAAGTTCATTTCTACCAGAGGTCTCCCATTGGCCTGCGTATGCTTCTGACGGCTAATATAACTCAGTGATCCAGCTGATTTGTCACTTTGCATGGGGATGTACTGTAGTTGTCGCTCTGCAGGTTTACAAAGTTATCTATTGTTCTAAATTCTAAGCTCATTTATTTTGTATGGCTAAATGTAAATACTGTGATGTTCGGACGTTATTTGAACACTGATGACTGCGTTCTCTAAAATGTTCTTCACCTAATTCTTTCAGTAATGTAAAACTTCAATAAGTTGCCGTGAACTAGGTGGTTAAGTTGATAGACGTCACTATTTTAGCACACTTAATTTTGTAGCAGTTTCAAAATCCTATGTATTCGAGTACAGTTTCATTTGAAAGATTTAACTCAAAAGGCTTCACACGATTGGATGAGCGTTACAGTCCAAAAACCCCCATCCATAATCACACACTTGGCAGGCACGAGCTGTAATTTACTCATACCGAGCTCCCTCGTTTGCATACAAAGATGTCTTTCTTGCACAACCGCTCTAATGAAATTAGCATGTAGTGTAGAGGCCATTGGAGAAGTCTTATTGCGCCGCAGCAACCTGTTAATACTTCATGCATTTTGTCAAAGAACTCCTTGATGGATGTCAGTGGCGCATCACTGTGAACGTGTAAGGACTGAGTAATCACCATTGCCTCTATTCGCCCTGATCCGTCGTGCAGAGTGCTTCTCTCTCAGATTCTCTATTTTTCAAAATAATATTTGTCTTGTGCTCTTCCCTCGATTTTCTCATTCACCGCCACATCTCCATCCATCTCTGCTAAATCCAACTTTTCTTCCAAATGCAGACCTCACACTGAGCTTCTTCACAAAATGTCTTCTTTTGCTTCTCTAGTTCTTGCCTTGTCATTCTCTGTATCAGCTGCTACTTTGCCCTTAGGTGCCCTGAGTCATACTTAGCTGAGTCCTACTGTACTTATCAAGGACACACAGCCCGCATTATAAAACGAGCTGAATTGCGTCTCTGTTAAAGACAAATTTGAATCCGAAAGGCCATGGCTTGCCCTTGGCTGATATTAACATTATCCTGAAATGTAAACCTGAAAGCCCTCCTCCAGTGTCAAGAGAGTCTTAATAGGTGACGTGTGTGTGTGTGTGTGTGTGTGTGTGTGTGTGTGTGTGTGTGTGCGTGTGTGTGTGTGCGTACTTTTAACAACGATTAAAAGTGTCTATTTCAGAGCAGAAGTGAATGTGTATATCACATGCTGCACCCGTAATTACAATGCAGAACTACTGTAGCTAACTGCTCATAAAGGATTTTTAAGGCCAATATGAATATTTGGTTATTTAAAAATCCATTATGCCGATATATAAAATATCCAGAAACACATTAGTTATTTGTAGTTATTTATGAGTTCTCATCAAAATAATATGATAATAATTAGTTTTTTGTCACAACAGAACACAGGACCATCAACATATATTAAAGTTCTGATAAATAAAATGTATAAAAATACAAACTTAAGATATGAACCTTAATGTCCTTTGAACAAAAACACATTAACAAAAAAATAATCAGTGTTGCCAACAGGGACGTTGTAGAGCATCCTCTGGTGGACAAACTATGCAATGCCAACACTTATGACATGGTTGACAGTCCGTTTTTATTTTTAAAATAATCATTTATCAGAATTATTTATTTATTTATTTTTATTTTTTTAAATGCCGATAAATGGTGATACCAATAGATCGGGAAATGCCTAATATCTGCCAATAATACCGATACATTGGTCGGGCTCTACTTTAAACATACAGTAAAGCTCATACATTTTATTTTAATAGAATGGGTTATGAAACCCAGAAATTACATCAATTTGCATTTTTCTTTTGCGGATGTGATTTTACTGAATTTGCATGAAAACTCTGACTAATGAAAACAGTGATGTTAGCATTAACCTGTGTGCTTGTTTTTTATTATTCTCCACACTTTGCTGTCTTTAAGTCAAATTGCCCCTATGGGATGTTAAAGCTTTACTTACGCGTTCCAACTGAAAATTGATGCATTGTATTCATAAAGAAGGTTGCGTTGAGATGGGGCGTGTTGCTTCAGGTACCAAGACCATGAAATACAAATATGAAGTGCCAGTTTGACTAATAAATGGACACGTGGGTTTTAATCAGACATCAAAACACTGCACAGCTCTAGCATACTGCAACTCTGAAAAGTTGTTATGGCAAGAGCAATTTTCCCCCTCCTTCTCCGTGATCATGGGGTATACGGTAGAATTACTGTACGTGGCTCATGTTACATGAGTGCTTGTAGGTACAGTATTTGATTGCTTTGCTTTCTGCATTTGTTGATGCCAATTTGCTGCAATTTGTCATACAGTCCTAATGTTGTGTCTGCAAACAGCCTAACAAATAGAGCACTGTTTCCTTTGAGAGACAAACAAAAAACTCAACAATGCATACAGTAGCTGTGCACTTAGCGAGCCTCTCTGAACAAACAAAGGCTCTACTGGAGACCAAAACATATAAAGGACATCAAGATCATTTACCAGGAGAAAATAACATGTTATTTTTGAAGGAAAGTAACTATACTTAAAGTTCAAAAGAAAACAAACAAAAGGTGTTAGAGAGCCCAGCCAAATGGAAGGATTGGCCCGCAGTGGGCCGTCGCACCCAGCTCTTCCCCCGAAACTAACTGAAGAAAAATCAGAAGTAAACCAAACAGAACCCCAAAAATTACCGTTGATCTCGAGCCCAAACTAAAGTATCCCAACACTTAAACCGCCTACACATGATGCACAGTAAAACCCACTTGGAATTTCCGCCGAGCAGTGCGCTCAAATAATTTAAATTTCTTTGACCTTGTTGCCGCTGACCTACCTCAAGGCAGCCTACCTCGTGGTTTTACTAGGGATCGTATATAGGCGGCCTAAACCACGCTGGGGGGAAAGAATTGGGAAAGAAGAACGGAGGAAAACTCTGAGAGAGAGAGAGAGAGAGAGATCTAACGTCATCTAATGTTTAGGTGAAACCGCTATGAAATAATTAAATATTTGGGATCTTCAAATTGAGATGAATTGCAGTGATTGATAGCTGGGATCATGATATTTAGCAAAACAATCGAGATGAGCTTTTCAGCCTTCCATCTGTTGTATGTCTGGTTATTGTTAGATCCTTCAACTGATTCTAACCCTTGTTCATTGTTTTGACACTATTGTAGTAATAATAAGTAGGTTGTGTTAGATTAAGACATGATGAGATGCCATCAAACGCATGCTGTTCTCTGAGACGGAGGGGTAGACAGGGAAGGGAGGAAGATGGAGGGGGAGAAGTGTGAAATGACACATTACTGCCTTTGTGTCAAGACACAATCAGCACTGCACTTCATCACATAGAAATCCTCTGCAAGGTCTCTCTGAGCTTTACCTGCCGCATTGTTTCTATTACGGACCCAATTATCTGCCTCGATCGATAGCAGCTCACATCACCTAAATACTTTGATTGCTGGATTGTGATGGAATGATGTTGTCTCAGGTTTTCCTTTAATACCCCCTTCAGAAGGACGTCAATGTTCTCAAAAGTTTGGTTAGCGGTTGCTCTCTCTTAATCCTCCTTTAATGCACCCGGGACGGTAAGCAAATACGCCAGATGGGTGAAGGATAATGTGTTCTGTGGCCCATTAGTGGAGGAAAGAGGTTTGAATACCAGAGCATCTTCTGAATATTGCTCTTCATCTGACCTCCACATTTGCGGCTCAAATGAATCGAGACACCCTGTGGTGTTTCTAAAGTGATTAGTGATGGCTGGCACCGCATAACCTGCGAGTAACTCAAGACTGCATGCAATTATATTCTCACTTTAAACCTTTTAGATAGTATTGAAGCTACACACAAAGACTTTTATATGCACAATAACGAGCGTAGTAAATGATTTTATTGGCCTGTTACCAGTTCATTTCAACCTACGGAAACCTAAAGTGTTAATGGTAAAACACCATCTATTGTCCACTTCAGAGTTGACTATGCAGAGGATCCACCGGACCACTTAACTGAAACCTGACCCAGAACCCAGATTGACCTTGGTCAAAATTGTATTCATTGTATGTCAAATTGCTGTATTGATTTGTGGGCAGAAGATCATGTTCCAGCTAAACTTGATGCCTGCAGCAGGAACAAATAAAGTTTGAAAGCAATTCGAAGTGAGGAAATTTAAGAAACTAACGGACCCACTGTGAAACCAGCCTGAATGGGATCACTACACAGTGAGAATTCATGTGTTGTTGGAGGACAGTGTGTTTTTAGAGTTGACTTCTTTTTAGTGTCGATATGCTTTTTGCAGATGGTATTTGAGAGCTGCGAGCCTGCACTGTAAATTGCTCTAGTGAAACCATTGACAAGATACTGGTCAGAAATGATTGCCGTGATGGGAAAAAACGCACCCAATGGCGAATTGAGTGGTGCTGTAAATATCAGAATCCAAAGACCTGTTGTCAAACTGGAGGTAATAGTCTGCAGGCATTTGGAAATAACTCTTTAAACAGTTACAGACTGTTTTTAGCACTGCTGTTTGGCTCCGGGATTATTCTATATACCACTGCTGGAAGATTTCAGCCTCTGTCCTGCTTCTAGTCTCTGTGTTACCTCAGGACCATCAAATCACTAAACATGAGTGACGGGTGAAAGATGAATGACAGGCATCATAGTGGAAGTAGCAGGGATGATTGGAGGGAGTAGGTGGCTGTGTCATGGCCAGGAAAAAAGACACATCGACACATTTGTCAGCTGATGGTGTCTGGTTTGATGCATTGGAACCTGTCCCCTTGACTCAATGACTCCTGTTCCCACATCTATTATCCTCTTCTTTTTCTCCCTCTTTCTCACGTCGTCATTGTTCCTCACTTGTTTCTTAAAACACGACCCCCAACTTTCATTTGTTTTTGTTCTTTATCATGAAATGTATCCTTCTCCCCTGTTGTTGCCTCTCTGTTTCACGTGTTGCTGATGATCATGTATGCTCAGCTGACGTTTCCCTGAATGAACACAGGCTTCCAAAATAATGAGATATCTGCTGTTATCTGCTTTATCTCACTTTTGCATTGGTGATGCTTTCTCTTGTTGCCGTATATAATACTGTATGCTGTGTGGAACAACAATGCATGTTAATGTGGCTGATCACAAGAGGAGTCTTTGTCCACAGTGTGATGTGAGAGTGGGGAAGTTGTGTTACCACAGTTGCTGAGGGATAACGTAACGGTTATAAGAGCAGATGCGACTGCAGACTAAACAATACAGGTTTTGTTGTCCAATATTTATATTATTACTTAGAATAAAGGAAATTGTGGAAAAACATTTCATCATGTATGATTTTCATCTCCTTTATGCCTCCTGGTGGGAAGGAAACTTTAAAGATGCATCATTTTATTATTGTTAAAAGAATGTTTTGTAGGGCTGAACATTACATTTTTTTCAAGCATAAATGCCAAACATTCCCACGGTTCACGATTTTAAATTGGGATGGTTTGCTGCTTTTCCTAGTCTTCTATTCTTTCTATCTATCTATTTGGGTTTTGCACTGTACAAACAAAACAAGCATTTTGATGATAATGTCTTTTACTATTTGAGATTTTATAGACCTAACAATCATTTATTCTGCAAAATAAATGGCAGATTAATCCGTTATGTGAATAAGCGTTAGCTGCAGCCGTTCAGTATTCAAATGAAATAATTTCATTTATTCATTAACTCTCCTGCCCATGTGAATAAGCGTTAGCTGCAGCCGTTCAGTATTCAAATGAAATAATTTCAATGTGTATAATATCATTAACTCTCCGCCCAACAACACAACAAGCACATCAGAAATATATATCGGCAATCATTAGGCTTCCTGCCATGCTCTATTTTACAAGTTTGCTAATTACCACTTGTGCCATAGCCCCTGGAGCCCTCTCTCTCCGCTACCTCTCCTCCTCTTCCCTTCATCGATCACGACTCGGGGAAAAGTAAACTTTCTGAGTGCTTTTTTCCCCCCACCCTGATAATTCCCAGGTGTGCAGCCTGATTGTGGGAGCGCTAGCAAAGATGCTTATTTGTTCTTGACTAGTGGAGTAAAAATCATTAAGGAGTTCCTGAACACCCAAGAGAGGGAGGGGAGGACAAGGATAGGAGGGGGATGTGTGAATAAGCTAATTCCACTGTGTGTAAGCTGTGGGACTTTCAACAATACTTTTAGATCAAAGATGGTCTAACATTTGTGAAAAATCTCCTTTGTCTTTCTAATTTATACAAGATATTGCTTGGTATTTTGTTAAAAGCGCATCACTGAACTAATGATCACTTTCTTTTTCTCTTTTGTTTCATTCTACCTGCCCCACGTGGATTCTCTACATAGGTAAGTCAACCATTTTGCTTGTGATCTGTTTCAAGACACATGGCCCTGTAGCCAGTGTTTGTCTTTGTGTTACCCCTAACCAAACGGCTGTCAGCACTTTACAGCATCTACACCATCTGCATTCCAGAATCTCTCCTGTCTTCAGTGTGGAGTAATTGATAGCCGTTGCAGCCGAATGTATGCCAAATATGGGTTTCACTGTAGAGAATAAAGCATGTTGTTCACATTCAAGTATGACAGATGTGCGTACCGCGTTATGAAGGTGCGAAGGACATTGCGAATGCCACCCAGAAATCAATTCATCACCGCCAGCTGGGCTGATGCAGGAACTGTGACTGGGAGGGCGTTTGATTGAAATGCGTCACATTTCTGGTGTATGCTAATGTGTTGTGGCAGTGTTCACATGTAATGAATGTTTAACACCTTTTTTTGAAAGAAAGAAATGTTCAGCGGATGAAGGGGAAGTCTTTTTTGTGTGGCAGAAATAAGCTCTATTCTATAAGAAACCAGCTTATGATTGTATCTGAGGCAGTGCACGCCACTTCTATTACGTTAATGCTTGTTTTCTTCACCATCCATTTGAACAAATACTATTGAGGTTTGGTTTTTTGAAAGAATCGACAACCACTTTAAAGTGGTTGTCGATTCTTTCCAGGTCATCTGACTTTATCATTGGATTGGAAAATTTTCAGCTACTGCTTTTGTTTGTTGGTCTACAGTGTCATTAGCAGTATGAGTGACAATTATGGATCAATCTGCGTGCCGACTGAGCAGAAAAAGGCAACTTAAGATGATTACGTAGTATTCTTAATGTATGTAGGTACAGACACTAAGGGGCAAACAAGTCAGAAAAACGTTTTTCTCACTCACAGCGCTAGGGGAGTTTGTCTGGAAAACGTAATCCATTATAAATGATCTAATACCCTGGAGAAATTATAGTGATTATTACTGATGAAAGCAATCACATTATTTCCACTTCATAGCCTGGCACAAGGCGCAAAGTGTAAAATTGATTCTAACCTTGTAAGTCTTGTTTCGCTAATTCTCACCACAAGTTTACCACAATTTTGGGATTTAATGAGCTCAGGAGGAGCACAAAACACACACATAGTGGTTGGAACTCAGCATATGTAAAATCGTAGAAAACAAAAAATCTGCAAAAAAATAAAATAAAATTTCAATAAAGTAAACGTATTATATTTCACCACAATTATGTCCCTGAAACATTCACATGATCATGTATAGATACGTGCGAAAACTGTCAATCATTTCTTGGAGGGATGGAGTTTCACTGTCCTGTGAGAATCATGTACAGTGTATCCCCAAAATGTAAACTTTTTATGAGTTTAGAAAAAACCATCCAGCTTTCATCTTTTTGTCAAAAATAATTCAGATGATCCAAATGGTTTTTTAATGGTTCACTTCTCCATTAAGACGCAGTTCAGATCACCAGTTTAAAAAGAAAAATTCGAAACTTACAATTTTGGGGTTGGATGGATGGATGGATGGATGGATGGATGGATGGATGGATGGATGTGTTTTTTAAAGGGACGAGAGATAAGAGAGTGAAAGCAATTTCCTATTAAAGAAAAGTATTGCTTAGATAGCTAAAATAGTTAAACAAATTGGATACTTTCCATTTCAACTTTTTTCTACCTCATTTAGCGTTGAATATTGGTTTCGCCAACTCTCTCAGTGATTCGTTGTCAGCTAAATGTGTGGGCCCAAGGATGATCAGATTCCTTTTAGCTGCACTCATGCAGCACTTCCTCCCTCACTTAATAGGAACAGTAATCACTTAGCCCGCCACCAGCGCTCATTTGGCAATATGGTTGGATGGGCTGCAAGCTGTTCTGGAGGTATCTGTTGTGCTCGGAGTTTTAGGGACACACAAGGAGACGGGAGAGAGAGAGGAGGAGAAAGAGCTTTGAGATCATTTGCAAACAGAAAAGATGGTAGTTTCAAGGGTTGCGATAGACTCTGCTAGTGCGGATACATGTACAGCACATCTACTTCAAAATATCAAAAGAACTTTTTAAATAAAACCAAATAAATAAGATCCTTTCCATCAGTCACCTTGAACCAGATGAGTAATTTTGTCTCTTTTGATATCAAAACATAATAGCTGCATCACTTCCACTGAGGATAAAGATTGTTTTTGAAGTGGCATTTGTAACTTTATAGTTGCCCCTTCCATTTCTATTGCGCCATACCACACTCAAACACAGCCAATCTAACAGCGCGTCGTACCGGCCCAGAATTTATTGTCCACCGTGTAATTTCATTCCCAGGAGTTAGAGAGGTTACCTTTTATCCTCAAAGATCGCACATTACTGCACTAAGTGCTTTTTCTTTTACAGCCAAACCCTATCATCCAAAGCTTAAAATTGGCTGCAGATATATTAAAAGCCTTATTTTAAGTATCGGGGGGGAGGGTCATTTGTGGAGCCACCGTAACTATAGCACTTTCCTCCTTCGCACTTCTGTCAGCGCTGTTTTATCTTTGTTTTCTTCAGAGCTTATATCACACCAGCGAGGATTTTGTCATGTCTTTATTGTGTGTTAACAGATGCATAAAACCCAAGTGTTCTCCCATAAAGGGTTCTGATTGCACATCTGATACTGACGTTGAAGTAGGCAGGGATGGATGAGAGCTAGCTTGGCAGTCACTCCTCTTCCTGAGACTTAGGGACTTGTGCTATCATCACTAGTTTTTTTGGATGTTTCTAGGTCAGATACCAACACCAAGGGGAATTCCTTAAAGGTCAATTGACAGTAAACAAGTGAACTAATTTTGTCTTTAAAAATAATGCTAAAGTCCCTTTGGGATAGTATGTGATAGGGATGGGCTGTTTGAAAAATGTTGATACCAGTACAGATACCAATACCGTGACTTTGAAACCGATTCCTAAAAGATACTTTTTTCAATACCAATTTTATGAATTAAAATGAAATTAAAACAGAGCCTGTCTCTGTGAGTAGCATGGAGTTTTTCCTGTGTTTCTCTCATGTTACATGCACATATATGGTCCTTTGTGTACCAGTGTATAGCTCAGCTAGTGTCTCTACTACAAGAGGCTCTCCAGGTCTGTCAGGGGGTTTCAGTAAATAGTCACAGCCACGCTGTTTATTGTAGTTAAGGTTACTTTGTGAGCCCTTAATATGTTGTTAACCAGAAAGCCATTACGTGCATTCCCACATCTGAACTGTATTTTGTAAGCATGCGATAGCACAGTCTGAGAACATTCTCAGTAATGTGTTTCATCTGAATGTCCTGCTTTGTATCATCCATTATTTTACTGCTGGTGATCCTGAGTCATAAGGGATGCTGCTTTTCAATAACACAGCGGGCGTGGGATCAGCAGACCATCAGCCTTTTTGACGTACGAGAAGGAAAAACAAGTACTGGTATTGTTTTTTTCCCCAGAATATCTTTAAGTAAGGGTAATCAGTGAACAACTCCAGCAAGTACAATTTACTCCAAAAACAATTGTGAGTAAATGCAACTCATTACTTCCCATCTCAGCATCTGCCAATGTTCTCTTAAATGTGTCCCAATTCCCTTTTTGTGAAATAAAAACTCCTTAAGAGCTATAGTTAGGGAAAGTTAGGCATTTTTTTCCATAGTTTAAATATGACAGATCATCTATGTATTTTGGGTGAAGAATGGATTAAGGGGTCATTTTTATTCAAAACTAATGAATTGAATGAATTCAGCATCCCTAAAAACCCTAGTTGGACATCTCAAAAGCTAATATTAGGGATTCAATTGGGAGGTGTTACTAGACACCTATAGGAACACATGGTAAAAAAGGCTATTGGTAAAAGATTTTTTTACCAATACTTACTTACCTTCCCTAACTACTAGTAGAGGTTTCAAGATCACCTTTGCAATGGGGTAGCAAGCCGCTCACCATTTTCTGATCCCTGGGTATTGTATTGATTGAGCTCTCAGCTTGAGTGTCATCCTCTTGCCGAGCTTTCTGCTTTTCTCTTCTTGGAGACGCGGAAGGTCAATTGCGATGGGGCCTGACTTTGTGAGTCTGACACATTTAAAGGAAGGATGATTTGGAGGACTGTTTCTGCGGCAAGCAAAGGTAGACAGATCGAACGTTGCAATTTCTGACAGCTCCTCTCCTCCTTAGAATGTTAAAAGAAAGAAAATCAACCGGTGAAATGGACAGAATGGTGGTGGACAGACAGAGAGATGTGGTGGGGGGGTTGGAAGGATATAATGAAGGGCAGATTTTACTGGAGAGGTTTCTGGAAATTGGCTGGCCCTTTGGGGTCTGTGACATTTCTTTCAAAGTGCTTTGGCCAGCAAATTCAAGCTCTGACTCACTCTGTTGGCATGCCATTCAGACGATACATAATGTCTGACAAGAATAACTAAATGAGTGAATGATTCCACCTTTTCTTGGACCTAGTAAAAACTACAAATCTTTTTAGAGAAATTAATTGCCAAAATTAAAATATATAAATGTATCACCTTTTATTTAAAATGTTGTCTTAACACCAAAACTTGTTTTTTTGCAGGATGTTTGGCGTGAAGATTTCCAGTAGACAAAAATCAACATAACTTATGTTTCTTCATTCATAAATGCTTCTAGGACTGTTTGTTGCTTAAAGTAACTAAAAGAGATACAATTTCTTTTGGAGAAACATACTTATTTATTCAGCTATTTTTCATATTATGGACGTGTCTAGAGGAAAATAATACATATTTGCCCTCGGCCTGTCTGCTGTCTCGGGTTGTGTCTCTTCAGCTTCATACACCATGCCCTGCAGCGTTTTCCCACGTCGTCATGTAGTTTGACCTGTATGCCCCCAAAGAGGCTTAACAGGCACCTTGTTGGCTTCCTTCATGAGCACTGTAAGTGCTAGTTTGAATTGGTCATTTGTTATATTGACTGTGCACTGAAGGCTTCTCATCGATTCCCCATCGATGTGTAGGTGAGCAGTAGATAAGCCAGCAGACGGCAGGAGATAAGCGCCTGTCTTTTTCCCTGAAAGCTACAGACGCACGCGACAAAGGACAGCTCAAAGTCAGACATCTCCCAAAGTCATCCACTGAGCATTGCGTACCCCTACCCACTAACCACCCAAGCTCTGAAACAAGTACTCTTGTTCTTACCTAGACCAACCTCTTGCCATTGAGCGCTGCAAGGCTGCTATATTGAATTAGCCATTGTCTCTGTCACATTAGAAGTCCTCTCTCTGACAGCACCATATCAATCAACTGATTCATTCTTATTAGATTAAACTATGGGGGTGTCACATCGTTACTGTGAAAAATGGGACGTTGGAGCGAGAAGATGGAAAATCTATTTCAACAGAGGGCCAAGAGTCAGAGGAAGAACGTCAAACATTACTAATGGTAATGTTTGGAGTTTGAACTCGAAACATTAATATTGATTGATGGATATCTTAATCTGTCTTCAAACATGGGCATTTAGGGAGTTTTGGAACGACAGCAAGGGAGGTTTCTGAGTTCATTGTGCACTTCTCCACAGGTTTGGTTCTCTTTCCCATGATATCATAGATTACATTGAAGACGTTAACATGCAGCCTTGAACTGCAAACATATGCACTGATGCATATCTGTGGTTATTTTTAGGAAGGAGTATGGTAAACACCCCTGCCTTGAGGGGCATATGTGATGTATACCTGCGTATAGGCACCCCCAACCCTCTGTTACAGTTCGTGACTAACAGTCAGGTGAAATAAAAGATAGTTGTATCTTCATTTTTGGTTGTCATAAGCCGTAGGCAGACATAGCCTATAAATAGTTGTCCTTGATATTTCTTCTTTTAGACACACCACTAAAGTCTGCTTAGCCTTAAATCACTAAAAAAGTCTTCTTTTTTTAGTTTGATGCATTATTTAAAGATTACCCAGTGCAGCATGTTCCAGTCTCAGCAACACTAATTTTGAAGAGAAAAAACATAGTCGACTCGAGTGTGTGATTAGGCCTCATCCAGTTCAGAGATTGAGAACGTCAAACCTCTCCTTGTATATGTAGACTGTGATTCTGAAAAGTCAGATAACTGTAGACAAAGACGCAAATGTAACCGGATTTCCCTGACAAAAGAATGAGGCCGACATGCACTAAAACTTTAGTCTGAAGTGGTTTTTGGCAGCCTGAACCATAGCTGAAATATTGCCACAGGCTTTTGGAACAAAGGCAGGCTCCATACAGAGTTTTGGAGCCAATTTTCCCAATCCTGTAAATGGTCCTTAAAAAGGGTTGTGAATAATGCATAGGGAAGCTAGCCAGTTAGTTGTTTCCACTGTTACGGCTTCTTCGGGCTAATGGCAAAGCAGAATCGTCTGGCGAAACAAGCGCAGTCAGAGGCGTCTCTTCTCCTCCCAGCTGCCTTTGCCAGTCCAAAAGTAAAAGTAATTTTTTTCTGACAGTGATTGTGTTTTGGGTCCCTTACCTTCCATCTTTCTCTCCCTCATTTGCTCCACGGGTTTAAAGAACTGAAGTTGTGTTTGAAGTTTTCTGTCACACTCTCCTGTGGCCTCTGTGCTGCCTGCAGTGGGTGTCCATGTGTTTCATGACCCCCCCCCGGGAAAAGTGAGCAATGTCCGCCCACCCAGGCCCTGCACAAGAGCAAAGGACGTGGGAGTCAGAGGGTGATGATTAAAGGAATGGCAGGATGGGAAGAGAAAATGGGGTAAGGGTTTGTGAATCATGAAGAAATGAGGGGACGAGAGAGAGCTGCAGTGAGGAGTATGTTCGGTAGCTCGGTGGACTCTCTCTTTTGATTTTCTGTATCATCCAAGTCACCAGTCTCTGAGGGAGACGTTGAAAGAAGTGATTTGCCACTTTTCTCTAGCTTTGTTCCAGCCGCACATGCTGTAGGTTGGAACCTCAAGGGAACTCGACACAAGGGAGAGTCAGGCTTTGAAGCCACATTTCTGCCGTGTTGTGGGGACATTTGCATTTTTAAACGTATATTTTTGTCATTTAACATCTTAAAACCCTGAATGTTTCAATACTTTGGTTAGTTATAATTAATCTATTGTGAAAGTCATTAATTCTTTGGTTCTTCCAAGTACATCATCTATCCTCTCTCTAATGATTGTAAATGTGAAGGCTAATAAGGACGCTTTTGTGTCAGATAAGGCATTTTTGGAATCTGCTAACTGCCAAGAAATGAAGCAGATCTCTGTGTTGCAAAAAGCTGAGAAGTTTTGCTCCAAAAGGAGACAATTAGATGAAGGTGAAATTTACGCGTTGTAACGTTTTAACACTTTAACCTCTTCTCTGGTGCAATGCTGCATATTCTCAGAAGCATTGCTGAGCTGAGTGCAATTTACGTGCTTTGACACAAACTAAAATAATTGCTTAAATTATAAAAAAGGCACTTTGTGTCCCAGTTATGCACAGAAACTGAAACTTGAAGCAGGAACCATTATACAGCCAGTACAAAGAGCTGCACTGGTTGAAATTGAAGCATATCTGTTCTTTTGCACACCTAAAATCACATTAAATGTATGTATTACAGACATCTTCTCTCTGTCCAGAGAACGCTGGATTCACCAGTGTTGGGTCTCTTTGGTCCCTTCGGTCCCCCTTAAAGTAATCACTGACTGACCAGGGGTCTCATTTATAAATGTGGCGAATGCACAAAACAGGGCTGAAAATGTGCATATGCCACTTCCCATGCAAAGGTTGTGATTTTTTTTAATTGGGAATTGGCGACGCAGATGTTGAAGTGGTGAACTGAAGTCAGACTGCAGAAAGTAAACATGGGAATTACAATTACTCATAATAGTTTTATAGTAGTTGATGTCTCACGGATGTATTTTCCCTCCATATCATCCATGTTGTACTGAGTGATACTTGTTCCATAAACACCTTGTAAAATCCAATTCAACTCTCAAAAACTCAAATCAAAATTTGTTCTTAATATTTAGTTGTCTCACTGTCACATTGTCCGCTACGGAGCGCAGTAGGAGGAGATGGCCCGACTCCATGGAATACAGGATAGCATCAAATACCTTACCGTTAAATAATGACTGAACACAGTGTAAATAACCAAACATCTGTCTTTAATACTGTGCATATGTTATAAACTGTCAAAGTCTGGAAATACAGCTGTTCATTATACTAAATTTCCTCTTTATCAGTCTGAACTTTGTTGTTGGTAACAACACATGCATGAAGAAAATTGTGTAAAATACTGCAGTGACCCCCCCCCCCGTGCGTTATGCTGCATGATGGCACTTCTGGCTCTGCAGGACGACTTCGCAAATGGAAGAATCAGGACAGAAAGAGACTTCAGGGACCATTACAATGACTGGCTAATATGACGATTTACATTCCCTAAAGCTGCGATCTATATACTGAGTTGAATCTCCAGTAGAGAGGTCAATGCGCCGGAACCGTGCCATCCCAGTCCTTCTCATTTGAGAAGTTTTTTGCTTCTTCCCCACCAGTCGTCATGATTCGGCGTAAAAAACTGCCAGGGTCATTAACATACATGACTATTGATGGTTAAAAATGGGCGTGTACAGGTGGATTCATGCATGCACACTTGTAGGTAATCTGTGATTTATAAAGGGAACATTGCTTTCAGGTGTGCGTACACACGGTTACATATATCTGAATTATTTTTGGTGTACACCCTTTTTGGCTTTTGGGCGTACGTACACTTTTAGTAAGGATTTTAGTAAGAGACCCCAGGGCGGTAAACATAACTGTGCAGATAATTGACATCAGATTATACATCTTCAGGGTATTTAAGTGGGAATAGCTCTCACAGTTGCCTCTTACTAGAAGCTGCCAACATGGATAGTTGCCTAGCGGAGCTTTAAATCCTTGTTTGATAGATAATAATTACAGACCGAATCCTCTATATCACAGGGATACAGCACAGCAGTTGCTCATTGTGGCTTGCAGCAAAATCAAGGACTCCTATAGAGACTACAAATGTACAAATTGTATACCTGGATCTGCTCTCCACACCCACCCACACACACCTCTTCCTGCCGGTTGCTAGGGAATGAAGGGCAGGTGTCCACACGCTGGAAACACAGTAACACAGTTGCTCTCTTGGCAGCCTCTGGCGGGGTTATTGATGGCTCTTGGTGGCAGCAGTGATGGGATCGGCTCGAGCTTCGTCGCAAAACAGAAGGGACCTGCTGCTCCTGAGAGGGCTAAATCCCCTTATTACATCACACACACACACACACAGGGAGAGATATCACACTTAAAGCCAGAGAAAACAAACCCACATACTGTACATGCACACATAGAAGAAAATACATCATTCATCTGTATCCAAGCTTCGCTTTATCTCGGGGTTTTGAGCTTTGCATTTGCAAAATAGCTCATTTTCAATCTCCTGCTGTTCTGTTTTCCGTGCACACTCACTCTTCACACTACTTATAACAAATGAAATCATGCACACCCTCAGATAAACAGCACAAATGAGATGATGCAGCACACGTGGGGTTATAGCCTCTATCTGCACTTAATCTGATTCCTGACTGTGCAACAAGCCAGATGCTCCACCCTATGCACTGTCTTCTATAATTTCTTCAGCCCCGCTACATCATGCTAACTCCTCCACGCCGAGGGTCATTACTGCTGCTGCACTACAGTGATTTGTAGCACAGTCCTCGCCACAAGCTTTACTGCTGTAAATGTGCAGCTTTAGACTCTAATTAGCATAGGTTTCCATATGTATGGAAGATATCTCCATACATTAAAACTATTGCCCAAAGAGGCCATGGCACTAAGAGCAAATGTGTATTATTAGCATGGCTGGTGGGTGTGTGAGGAGGGTGCCAGGGATGGAAGCTGTTGAAAGATGCAATTTTGATTCGCATTCCTGTCAAATGAATCTTAGCCTCGGGTGACCTAATTAGGCCGTTAATAAATCAAAGCACCCTGCAGGCTCTCGCATTCTGTTGGTGTGAGATATGTCAGTGACACAGGGGAGGCTGGGCCAACCTTCGTCCCTGAATCAAGGTTAGGGCTGAAAATCAAGGACTGTGTGCAAACTCTTGCAGCTTTTAGGCAGACAATTACATATCAGACATATCAGAAATTTTATTTCACATAATCTCTCTGATGAGAATTGTGACTTTAGTTGTATCATCCTAACAGAGTTTGTGTTTTAAGTTCACTTCTTGCATTTGGCTTCTCTTTCTCATTCATTAAAGGAGTTTCTGCAAGCAGGGCAACTTGTGACAAGAGTTGTCAGCGAATTTAAAGCCGCACAAATCAATATTTTTATGTTAACAGCGGGTCAGAAGACTGTGTAATGTGGCAGGTGTCGCTCATAGTAGCAAACCCACAGTGAATTATTACCCGACTCGTTGTTTTTGTTCTGTTTTTTGGTGTCATGAGATAAACCTGTGACAAAGTATACATACAGTAGTGAAAATGCCGCGTGAATGCTGTGGATACTGTAGGTCTGCTGCTGTTGGAGTTGTTGAGCACTGAATGATCAGGATGGCAGCTTTCTTTATGAGTTTAAGCTTTTTTAATATATCAGACAAAAGTCTACATGTCTAGTGGGAACCTGTCTTCTGTAGATTCCTCTTCTTTTTTGTCATTTCTGAAAAAGATGATGTGTTGTGTCCCCGACATCGCTTGGCTCTCCAAAGATTGAAGGCTAAAAGTAAAGAAAATGAAACTTTTTTGCAAAAGAGTGCTTGAAGTTTTTCAGATTGGTTACCAGTGGGCTCATAGCAACCCCAGGTGCATCTAGCATCTGTGTTATGCTTCCAGCTAAAGACAAATACCCCGTGGGCACAGGGGCTTATATGTTTGTGATACACTTGAGGCAACTATAAGCCACCAGATTTGACTGTTTTTCTGCAGTACTTTCCAAAAATACTCCTCCCATGCTTGTTAAGTTACCAAACCAGAGATGCACCCTTTTGGTATCTTAAAAACAGAGCTTATATTTTTACAGGCGACACAAAACAGTTCTCTGCTGTATAACGTTTATAACTTAGTATGAAACACCATAAACAGCAGTTCATGTAAGTTAGTGAGATTCAAAGCATGAAGATGAAAATAAATAGGCAAAGACTGATATTCATGCAGCTTTAAATGTTCATGCTCAATGAACAAACGGCGCTTACATTATAAACTAATAAAACCAACAAAGCAGGACTCCCCCCAAGCCCAAGTCAGTTATTGACTGAGGCATCACCTGTCCACACACACACACACACACACACACACATACACACACACACACTAGTGTGCTGGTGGGTGCTGTATGGAAACTATATTACCATGAGGCTGTTAGTGTAGATGGCGCTGCGGTGGGCTGACAGGTGTGACAGCCCTCGCTCTCAGAGGGAAGGGAAGAAGGGAGAATTCGGCTAACAACCCTGATAGGCCAATACCTCAGCCTAGAGCCCCCTGGGAAATGTCCAGCTGCTGGTCTTATTGGTGGAAAGACAAAGCTGACAGGCCTTAGAGGATGGCGCTCGGTGGAATGCCTTGTCTTTCTCACTTAGTCTCTCTCTCTCCCTCAATCTCCCTCCTCTCTCTGCTCCCCCGAAAGTCTGCTGGTGCGGTCTTGAGCTGGTAAAGCAGCATTTATCTGTCATGGACATAATGGAATCAGAAGCTTAAGTAATTGTCACGTACAGTGCAGGTCATGCACTGCCACTGTGATTCACAGTGCTGCCTGTTATATTGATATGCAATGATGAACAGCTTTGTTTATTTAAGTTGTGTAGTTTTGTCTGGTGACACCAACACCAAGGCCTACAATTTGTGTGAAATCTTGTAATATGTCCAGTAGAAATGAATGTGTGAAATTACCAACCAGCAGCCTCATATTATATAAATATGGATGAAATCATAGGAAAGTGGTAACCAAAAGAAAACTGGAGGCATCTGCTGCTGGTAGAGAGAAACGTTACTGTATAATAAGAGTAATTTAGTATCACATTGGTGCAAAAGAATTCTAAACAGTACATACAGTAGAGATTGTAAGCTAAATCAAAGCAGCTTCATTGTTTATATTGAAAAATACACAAAAACTAGTTGGATAACATCCAATAAAAAGTGGTTTCTGAGCTTACAAGGAAACAGCAGCTGCAACTGGTTAACCATGAAACTGCCCTATTCTATACATATTCTATACATATTGATGCAAATAACATATTGGTGATGTGCAACTCCCATCACTTGGGAGCCCCTGGCCAGGTTTTTTTCCAACAGTGAGTTTTTACAATGTACACCACGAAACTGAGCATCTTGTCTTCCTCTCTCCTCTACCTCATACGGAGCATACTGATTCTGCACATTTGGTAGTGTGTTGCTGCAGAACAGCTTTGTCATTGCAGATAAGACAGGAAGCAGTCATGTTAAACCTTTTCGTCTGCCTTTCTTTGAACTTTCTTTGCTCCAGGTCAACCTTTCTTTTAGGTTGGACCTAGTTTATTTGTTTAGCGGTTTTGCAGTAAGGCACACGTTGCTTAGTGTTAAGCCATTTGTATGCTCCGGCATTGCAGCATTGATTGAAAATCAAATGGTTGCTCTAAAAAACAAGATCTAAAGAACTTCCTAAATCGTAATTGCCAAAAATGAATTTACGGGCTGGATGAACCTATCACACTAACAACTTACTCTTAACCAACTTAAGAGACCTCCTAAATGTATGATACATAATACAACTAAATCTAGGTCTAAAAGTGAATGATTTTTACTTTTATTTCTAACTTTACTACTTCCCTTTGCGCAGTTTGAAAAATATGGACAGAGACTTGTGTAGAACCCACTGGTGGGAATGTGCATTGCTGTGACAGGGCTAATATAACATGTGTGGCTAATTTGCTAACCTTTTTCTTTTCTTTCTATAGAAACCCTCCCCAAGGTCATGCTAAAATTCTATTTGTCACATACATTTCAGGCTTCCACTGGAAATGGATTGTTCAATAAAGGCTGTGAATGCTACTCCCACTTTGCACACAGACACTACGTATACTCATGTTTGCTCATACATTTAACCTCCGGCTACAAGCTCAAGCATCTGACTCTAAATGAAGCATAAGCAGCGGCAACAATAAATTATAATGAAGTGTCACACCAGACTGTGTCTAATATTGCTACCTAGACAACATGTTTTTTAATCTGACAATGAATATATGTAAACAAGTGATGAGAAAAAACTAAAGGTTTAAATAATTCATACTTTGAAGGTAAGAGATGCCTCTGCAAGGAGAGGAAATATATTCAAAAGTTGCAAATGTGATATCTGGGTGCAAGGGTATGCAAATCTCAATAGGAGTAGACGTCAAATGACACTGCGGGTAAATTGTGAGTTCTTTGTCGTCAGCCAAAGCGGGGCTTGTTTTCCCACAAACAATCTTGTTTCTGTGAGACAAACGCCCAAGGTCAAAGCTGGAAGTGGGGCGACGCACCCTTCAGTGTCCTTCACCAGGCGAGAAAACACTCTGCAACTCGCTCCAGACAAAAAGGGTGAAAGATGAATGGCAGAAAACAAATAAAGTAAATAGAAACACTGTAATGTAGTAAATGAGACTAAGGGAAGAATTTGCACAGAAAAACATAAAATTCTTTCCTTTTGTGAGCAGAAGCAAACATATTTTTATATGGTAGGATTATTTTTTTTTTTCTTCGATATTTGGGTGCAAAAAGATTCTTTAAATACATCAAGTACAGATGAAAGATTGATAGGGACCTGTAGACTCGTTCGCTGCATGGATTAGCGACTCCTTCTCTGGCATAAGTGTCTCTTTTGGGCCCTTAAGGGAGGGAAAAGTGACATTGAAAATTCTGGCAAAGTAGTTAAGTAGCTTTATGTAGCTCTTGATGTTCTTCCTTGAGTAAAGTTTAATGCGACTGGTAAATATTGAACTTGGGTAACTAAATAAGTAAAATTAGACAAGATAAGGTATCTCCCCCCCGTCTTAGATGCAGCTCCCCTATGGGGAGTGTAAATGAGTGACATCATCTACCTCCTGTTGCCAAGCCCCTCCCCTGTGGCTTTGAGTGACAGCTCCTGGCGGCAGGGCCCCCAGGCGATGAGTCTTAACCACAGAGCTCGGAGCCACAGAGTCCCAGGGCCCAGGGCTATGCCAGCTGCCGCGCTGATACCCCTCTGTAGGGTGCCAGCACTGTCGCTGAGTGGGTGTACATGCAAGACTGGAGCCTTTAATGTGTGGATGTGCACATGTGTGTGTTTATGCCTGCCTTTGTCCTCTGTCTGTGCATATGAGGTTGGATTTGTGTGTATGTGTGTGTGTGTTTGAGAAAAGGATCAGAGACAGCACGACCAAGGCAGGTCAGGCTGTTTACTTTTAATTATGTTCAGTTTTTTACCCCCTTTCTCAGAAATGAATGGGGGTTTCTGTTATTTATACACAGGAAATGTGTGAGCTGTGGGCCTTCACCGGCACTGAGATATGCTTTGTACGTTGCCATATTTTCCTTCTATTGACTTTGAGCAGATAAATGAGGTATGTTTGGTTCGTATGCAGCTGCTGTCAATGGATTGTGTTTTATGTCTGCTATTACGAATGATTAACTTTGGATTAGCAGCAGCTTTTGTCTCGTCTGGCCACTTTGTTTTTCCTGTCCCTTTCAAATCCAAGTCATTTGAAGAAGTGGCTCTTTGGAATTGTGTCCCAATCAAAAGCAGGCACAAAAAAACCTGCTGTGCTTGCCATTTGTCACAGCTCTGTTTTCAATGGCAAGCCTCAACTCTAATGGTTAGACATGTTTGCAAACACGGTGCGAGCTGAATGTTTGCTGAAAATAAAACCGGCTGTCGATACGGTCATTGTTCGGGGGTGTTTGGATAATTTGGATAATGATAGTTGTATCCACTCAAGGCACAGTGGGTGTTGTAGTACTAAACATTATTTTTAATTAAAGAGTAAATCGATACTAAATCACATATAAGAGAAAAGTGCACTTCTGGACAATCAGTCATTTCAACTCAGTTGTTCTGCACACACACGGGACATGAATTATAATACTGTGCATATATTCCACACTTAGCACATTGTGGTATATAAAACCATATATATGATGATCTACATACAGATTATTAATCCCAATTAATTTGATAGCTTGTGCACGTACATAAGCATCGTGCCCTGCCCCATTAACTCCCACAATTAACAATATTAATGAAATAACTGTGAGTAATGCTATGCACATAATTTAGTTTGTTGTTGATGGAGACAAATTGAGAAAAACTGTAATAACTGACTTTACCAGAAGCAGAGGCTGAGACGCAATGTGCTTGCTGCCCGTAGTTCTTTCCAGAAATACAAAACGTATTGATTGTATAATTATAACCATTAACGAGTATCTGGCTCACACAACATCATGAGTGAAATGACATTTTAACGTCCATGTTAATAGCGTTACAAATTCTGCCTCCTATCATCTCAGAAGTACATCAAGAATGAAAACACTAAAGGATTTAGAGAACCTTGTCCATGCTTGTATCTACAGTAGGCTGGGCGATACTGTTATGGTGTCTGTATGCTGTAGGTCTCTCTAAAAAGGTCAGACATAGATCAGAAAGCTGACTCCGACTAGAGTCCTCACTAAGACCAGGTCCAGTTCTCAGGGCAAGTCCTCACTTGTTTGTTGAAGCATTGATTAAAAACACTATTGGTTCTAAAGCCCTGAATGGTTTAGCACCAGCAAATACTTCCCATCAGCCTCAGCTGTATCGCGTGTTAAGTGCTAATTAGCATGCTAAGCTAAGATGGGAAACGAGGTCAACTTTACAGTTGCTTTACATCCACATGTTAGCATTGTTACTGCTCGTATGCTGACATTAGTATTTATCTCAAAGCTACATGCATGTACAGCCTCACGGAGCTGCTAACATGGCAGTCCAGTCTTTCTTGGGCTTATTGCTGGAGCAAACAAAAAACACTTTTGCTCCGATTGTGACTGCAGTTATAAATAAGGTGTGTAATTTCATTAGGAGCCAAATTATTGCGAGCCTTTAGAGCATGTGGCTTGATTAAAACACCCCTCACTGTAGTGGTAAACACAGACATGTCTTTTCTTTTATGAATCCCAGGTGGTAATTTGTAATGAGTTGTCGTGATGTACTGTTTGGTGACAGTGTCAGCCAAAGGGAGGCAAGAATCACACCCGTTTTCCAAATACAATCTGTGTGAATGCGCTGTATGTACGTGGTTGTTAGTTGCTATCTTTGACTCCTGTGATGGATTTCTCACCTGTGGTATATGTGAATCCCACAGAGCGAGTTAACAAGCTAGCACCCAATGAGAAATGGGTGTATTTGTGTCTTTACGTTTTTGCATTTGTTTTATAGAGGTTTTCTGGATGAACAATAGCTAAAGGCATAAAACCATAGATCTGTGTAGCTGCATGCCATTTGGAAGGAGAGATACCCTTAGGTGTACTTTGATAAGTTGTATTCTATTGTAGGAGAGATTAAAAGCTATTATTGTGAGAAAGCGTGGTAATTGATACAGCAGGGCTTGTTAGATAAACAATAAGTTGACTTGCTCCCGGCTTGTAGGAAGTGTTGGCCAATTTAACTTGTGATACAAATCAAAGTAAAGTAATTGCGAATTTCATCACCTGTAATGAAGCGAAGGATGATGTGGTAAACTGCTCCCAAGCAAGGCTCTTTCGTTCCTCACTCCCAAGAAGACATATATTCAGGTGTGATCATAATTTAGCAATGCGTTTATTTTTATCCAGTGAAAAAAACTTAAAATATAGACTTGGATTTTGTGACTTTTCTCGAGAGCAATCCAAGCCGTGACCTGTCAAGTGTTGGCTGCGACTCTCGCATTCGTTCAGCTGTGGCTTCGTCCCCTGTTGTGTGGAGTCAACAGCCGAGGCGCTATCATTGCAGGTAATCATCTCCACACTCTGCTGCATTCGGAGAGACGAGCCAAACACCTTTTCCGCCTAGCGTTTAGGCCACTCGGCTGACCGACATGTGGCGATGTAAACACACACTCCTCTGTGTCGCAGAAGGATGCCATCCGCTCAGTGGGGGCGGGGGGCGGGGGGGGATCCAATTACCTGAGCCACGATTGGAAGTGAGGGGAATTGCCGAGAGTGGTTAGCACACACATCAGCACCCAGGAGACAGACAGACGCCTGCTTTTCCCAGTTCACTCTCCTTCCCAAACACAACACACAGAGCTCAAGCCTTTTTTATTCACATGCTTATTGAACCTTAAAGTCCCTGCTGGTGCATGTGTGCGTGTGTGCATGTGTTCGGGCATGCGTGCGTGTGTGACGCTTGCGTGGAGTTTCACAAACCAATGCATATGTAGTTCTAAAAAATACAAAACATAAGCTGCACTCTTTCTAGTCTATGCATAACCTAGAACACATTTTCCCCACACTCTCTTATCAGGCCCCGAAAATGCTGGTTTACAACACAGGAGACATTCAAACAATTCTTTAGCATGTTTTCTTTCATCTGATCGGACAGCTTTTCCAAGCTTCCCTCTTATGGGGAATGAGCAGTCGATCGTAAAGCACAGGCCGTTCCTCAGCTGGGCCGCTCTTTCGCCATTTGTCAGTGGAAATGATGTGCTTGAGTGATGAAAGGAACACTTAATAAAATGGCTGAAAAATGTCACCATGGTCAGTATCTCATCTGTTTGTTGAGCACTGAAATGTGCTCTGGAAATAGGAATCAGAGGGATGTGAGGAGCGGGGAATGTGGTTTTAAAATGGAACTAGACTTTTGGGTCTTTCCAAAGCTGGAAGACATAAAACATCTTGCACATCAATTCAAAAATCATTGTAACACATAATGCAACTACTATAAATTCACGATTAAAAACCAGTATTCAAGACAGGTAATGGTGACTGACATCATTCTCAGAGACAGTACTAGTACTACAGTCTGCTACTCCCCCTCTCCTCCTCTTCCTCCCCCTCCCCCTCTCAAGAAATAGTTTTCATTCAACAACTACTCCACTATATGGTAAAATTGTCCTGCAGATTTATCACATAAAACGACTCCAGGGAAAATTATATGGTTAATGATATTAAATGAACTCTTCTTACCAGTGGATATGGGATATAACCCATCAATTGTTATGCATCTTTTTTAATACATCTCGCTTCATCCTCTTCCTGTAGAAATTTGATCCTGTCTACTTCTGTAGTAACAAAAACTGTAATAATTGAATGCTGTAGCTCATGATGGACCAAGCTGTCATAGTAACATGATTAATATAAATGGAAAGCATCAAAGCGTATAATAGAAACAAATTGGTAAAAAAAAGAAGTTAAAATTCGATTGTACCGTAAAATTAACATATATAAGCTATATTAACTCAGACTTAATAAGTTAAAGTAAAAAATGCAAGGTTCTAATAATGAAAATTGAAGGGTAAAAATATATGTCTTTATAAACATGTTTAAAATACAGGCTTTGATTCTCTCTGCACTCGAGACAAATTAAAACTTGGTCACTATGCGAGAATTTACCGTTATATTATTGGGCCATAGCCAGCTAGTTGTCAAATGTTAATTATTCTTGGAAGTAAGTGCCTAATGTTTGTGTGTTTGTACACTTTGTTCTAATTATGATGTGACAACACTCGTAATCACATTAAGAACTCGTGGATTTTTGTTCTCGTTTTTTCTAATACAAACACTGTAAAACACTGGAGTATGGCAATCGTAAAGGAAATGTATTTTCCCGAACGTTTGCCTGTGAGGGGGTGAAGGAGGGTGCACTGAGGTTATGTATCCTCTCCTCCCTCTGAGACAGTCATCAGTGGTCCCTGTCCACACCAGTCCAATTAGGACAGTAATTCAAGAGTGCTTGTGTGGGCCATCATAGTGTCATTTACCGAGCTGCCCCGTCTGTGGTCACACAGATTAAATCATTCACGTGCACACGCTCAGAGTGGCTTGTGCAATCAGCTAAAGACACAGCCTTTTGACCCTCTGGTGATTATGTACTGTAGATAATGTGTCTATATATATGTGTGTGTGTGTGTGTGTGTGCGTGCGTGTGAATGTGCGTATGTGTGCACGGGTTCCCCTCCATTTCACTAATTGCTTAGAATAGTAGATAAGAATGTAATTACAACTCTTGTCTAAGAAAAGAGCTCATGGTGTCACTCTTCGTCTCTGCTGCTATATTTTGCAGCTCTCTGTTCAACCTATTTCTCGGCCTATTTCTCAATAATATATGAGAATTACATTATCTTTGTTCGTGGAAATGTGTTTTCTTCTGCTGCCTTTTTCAGCTGGTTATGGCGCTGTTTGCAGCGTGCGTTGCATTCAAATTAGACCTTAAAGCTGAGAACATGATGAGAATGTAGAGAACATCCTCGCTGACAACCCTAATTGCATTATAAGGCTTGGCAAAGGAAAGATTGGTTTGCTCTTCCAGCTTTAGCTATCTTGCACAGCAAGTGTTAAGCTTAGGTGATGATGAATGAACATGCTTCTGTGTGTTTCTGATTTTCATATCAATGTCCCTCACTGGGTGATATTAGAGGCAACGCTTCTTCTGATATTTGTGCAAAATCACAAGTTCACAATCTGCAACATATTAAAAGTAATTCAAACAACATATTCTAACATGTTTTTTAGAAATGAAATGGATGCTCTTCAGTATGTGTGCATGCACATACTGAAGAGCTTCCCAGGGGTGCGTCCTATCCTGATTTTGATCATATTGCTGACGACATTTACTGTACATGGATTTCTAGTGGGTGACACATTATGACACTTGTTCATGAATCCCGTGTTGCGAGGAGTGCACGGGCAATCCTTATGTATGGTATCTCATCCTCTATATACGTATGTGAATCTGAGTTGTTTCTATGAGTAAGTAGGTACAGGGTAGTGGCCTTTGAGCCATGCTCAGAGATCCTTCATACCTTCCGTTGAGCTCTGTTAAACAAATAGTTGACATGATAGTTGTCACTTGCATTGTTGTACTGGAACGGTTCTGCATTGCCACGGAATAGGACTTAAATGTTAGATATGTATGAATTTTTACAGTGAGTTTGTTTTTTAAAACTATTTCTTACACATAAGTAGCTGTGCAGTAGATGCTGGAGACATTTCTTTCGTCTTTACTGCCGTTGTAAGGTGTTACTTTTGACTACGGAGCTACTTTAAAATAAGAAAAATTACTGGAAGTATGTTTTCTTTTCTTTCTGCCTGAATCAGACTTTCTTTCAACTTTCTAACCAGGAGCTTCTCATCTGGGTTCCACTCAGAGCCAGGTTTCTTGTTGGGACTGCAGGAGCTGTCCTTGGAGCTAACATCACAGCTCAAGGCTTCCTTTAGAAAACTGTAGTAACTGTGTAGTATACTTGCAACCAGTAAGGTTACACACAGAGAGACACACTTCATATAGCCCCAGAAGGGATTCCTTTTACTCCTTACTTATATTACAGCATCACTCAATCCATGAGGGTATTTGTTTGCCTGACAAGATGTCAAATCCCAGGATATGCATTCTTTTGAGTTATTTTAGCTCAGCGTGGGAGTAGATATCAGCTGAATTCATGTTTGGGTCTAATTCAAGGAGGTTTCACAGGGGAAAAAGCAATACCTACTTTTGTTCCAAACCTGGCAAACGGTCAATTCCGATTGGCTTCCTTTTTCACTGCTGTCGCATCTTATCAGGTCCCAAACAGGCGTAACAGAGCAAACAACAACCATGACAGACAATAAATTAAAAGCCTGGTAGATTTCAAGACTGATCAGTGAAAGAAAGACCATATTGATGTTTTTAATTCCCATTTCAGCACCTTTGTCTTTATCTTAGAATCGAAACAAAGTGCGTAGAAAGTGTGTGTGTGTGTGTGTGTGTGTGTGTGTGTGTGTGTGTGTGTGTGTGTTAGTGGTAGGGCTGGGCGATATGGAGAAAATCAAATATCACAATATTTTTGAAATACCTCTATCGATACCGCAACAATATTGTAGTGTTCACTATTGGTGCTTTCACAAAATATTTACACTATGAGATTTAAGACAAGTAAATCAGTAATGTGGATATAATGACTAAGTGTGTAAAGGCAAATAACAGAACAGTTCTAATAGTTCTGGTCCAGAAAATGACATCACTTTACTGTGATGCAGCCTTTAAAACCAGGAAAAGACACCACCTGTGCCATATTACATTATTATATCTAGTCTCATATCTCAATATTGATAAAATATCGACATATTGCCCAGCTCTAGTTAGTGGTTTAAGTGATGGCGACAGATAAAAAGGAGCTTAAAAGGCAATTTGTTGGAGAAAAGATCAGGCAACACTGGCAAGAAGAGCAGAGATGAACCATTTCTAATGGGCAAGAGCAGCATGATACTCCATTTCTGCACTTGTTTTTCTTCACTTGTTTTTGAAAAAGCTACCCATGTCTCAATGAGGAATACAATTGTAGGACAAGCTGGATGTCCACTCATGTTGACAAATGCGCCGCAGAGGCTTTCATGCACCCACACACACAGCGAGAGGAACATTTTGGGAAGATGACCACATGACACACAGAGACAGTCAAAGGCAGGGGGGGCTCAGAATGATCTATCAGTGGGAATGGTTGGAGCGCACATCAGACAAGTGAGATGACAACGGCGTCTCAGACAGATAAATCAGCCAAGTCGCTGTGAAAGAGATGTTCACATTCATCCATCCATCCTCGTCAGCAGCCAGCGTGCCACCCGGCTGTCCACTAACCTAACGCATGACACATTCACCCACCCACAAAGAGACATGCACTGCTATCAGAGACACTTACCCAGTCACGCATGCATGCACTTTGCTTGGTTGTAACATCTAAAAATGTTCTCTGTCTCACACACCATGAGAGGAAGGGAGTTTGCAATATCTTGTTGACATTTCCATAGGCACTAGGAGTAATTTATGTAAGGTTAGCTCGCTCCCAGTGCACTAGGCCAGAACACAGTAAAAGCAAACAGAGGGAGAAAGAGAACAAATTGCTTTTTTAAATTGCTCAGACAAGGGGTGCTCTTTTTGCTCTATTAGGACAAAGTGCAAACACGGCTACAAAACGGGGGGGCAAACCACAGGAGTGTGACTAAATCTAATAGCAATACCATTTGCCAACGTAGATACCAATGGGCTGTCGGTATCTGCATGGAACTAGTTTGATCTGGATAGAAAACATTATGATCTTGCGCAGCGCTAAGCTAAATGGAGCTGGTATTTACCTACAAAGTAGTCTATTTTCAGCCTGGAAGGTGAGGATAACTTTGTCTCATGAGGGACTAAGCAGGCACTTATCTAAAAATACCGGTAGAAGCAAACATGTTCTTTATTTTTATTTTTTTTTTTACATATCACTCATGTAGTATTACTCTTGTTACTGAAACTCTTACTCTTGTTTTTTGTTTCAATCTATGAATAGGATTTGCTCAAAATTGCATATTATATTACTAACATCCAACTGTAGCATACACAAAGAACACAGTTGGTGTGCTGAGTACACCTACTTTACTGTGTTTGCCATACTTTGTGTATGCTACATTTTCACTTGACCTCATGCTGTCAACGAACAAAGTGTTTCACATTTAATTACCATTTTTCCAACTTCTGTCTCATTATAGAGGATGGCATGATTGTTAATAATTGCCTACTGACCTACCCGTTAGGAATATAGTTTGCTGTATTCTCAGAGCTTCCACTTAGATTTCTGGGAAAGGGATGGAAACAAATCAGTAACACACCAACGCTTTTACATCATTTAAAGTACTTAGAAATGTTTTACGGTGCTGTGCGGCACAGTTGTAGCTTGCAGTGCTTCAGTAGTTTTGCTCCCATAAAGAAATTGTGGTATGCAAGATTGTCTTACAACAAACACATTATAATGGGTTCTTCCTCTTGGGAGCATGGTTGTGCTCAGCAAATCCCATGGATATCAGGCCTTTTTTGTCTTTTCTTGTCATGTCATGGCATTCTGGCTGTTGCCTATACATACATGATATATACTGTATAATTTGGCCTTGAAACTGTGCTACAGTAGAGGGCCTAATGACAAAAATAGGACGAGATCCTTTGGAGAGAGGTAGGCCGAGAGCATGAAAGACACTAGGACTGAAATATTCATGGGGACATGTATCATGTTCATGTCTATGAACGAGCATCTCAAGCATGGTAAGGACTTCAGGGGGGGCCCTACTATACACGGCAGAAAGTCTGCAACATTGTTATAGCCTGTGGGGTTCTGCACAACACCGCGTAAGAGATCACAATGCAAGCCTCTATATTACTATTAGGAGTATACATACTGTATGTCAAGGATGTATAAATAAACTTCAGCTGGAGTCCCATTCACTACGGCAACACTGTTGACCACATCAGTGATCTCCTTCCATTCCGCATTCTTCCTACAGCCTAATACCAGTGTTCAGGCTGCCAAGCAGGGCACACGTTACTGCAAATTAAACAGACATGGCAGGGTTTCAATCTCTGAGAAGTGCTGCTTCTTAGCCAGATTACGTCTGGCCATGTTGTAAAACCGAGAATATATTGGGGCGTGATATTTAAATTACGATCGTTTCCAGCTGCTGCCTTTATCAATGTACGATCAGTCTTACGCTCTGATTGGTGTGATACCAACAATTCATGAATCCCACGTGAAGCCCGTCGTAAGAGGATTTCTGCGCTTGTTTCTTCGTTAGGTTGATAAATGAGGGCCACTGTGTGTAAAGTACAATATACACTTTTCACAAAAAGAAACAGCTGATGTCTGTTTTCTTTCTGGTCGCTCCAACATTCCAACCCCCCGTGGTTCCTGGCTGAACGATCACCTTCAAAGCGGCCTGTTTCTCCTCCCTGCGTAGCACAGTGCCCGATACCCCTGTGGAGAGGGTGAGATATTGCCTATCTACAGGAAGGCGCCCTGTGGTGCTACCATGGCCCGTCCATGGCCCTATTTGGGCTGAACTTCAATGGATGCATGTAATCCTGCGCTGCTCGTGTGCTTGTCTGGCCCCACCAAGGACCCTCCTTGGAGGGAAATTTGATGTTGTAGGGTGGCAACAAGGACATCTGGCTCTCCTTGTGTCGGAATATGCTCAGAAATGGAGGCCAACGCATTCGCTGAGTGCACAGCAGAGATAAAAAACGTCCTCAGTTTCCTCACTGAGTATTTGTATTAAATTAGACACAGCACAAGGCTAATCATTGACACAGTTAACATAATCTTCTTGTTGACATTGTTTAGGAGTTGTTGCTGAGGGTTTGAGAATATGTACATTCAATTTAAGCTAGCAATGAAAAAATGTAAAGGTCCCATGGCATGAAAATTTCACTTTGAGGTTTTTTAACAGTAATATGAGTTCCCCCAGCCTGCCTATGGTCCCCCAGTGGATAGAAATGGTGACAGGTGTAAACCGAGCCCTGGGAAAAACATGCTTTCATCTCCAAAAGCATTGCCTACATTTCCTTCTTATGTTGGTGTTAGTTTGTGGCATTTTGACTGCAAGGCTTTGCGGTGCATCATGGCTAGAGCTGAGGACTACTTGCGTTGTGATTTATCTTTGCAGGTGATGAAATATGCATTTTCCAGAGAAGCATAGTCAGACAGTCTCAGTGAACGAGGCACTTGTAACGATAAGAATATGACACACTCTGGTGAAGTTCAAGAGGCAAGTCCACAACACATTAAATATGATATAGTATCTACACTCTGCTAAAACCAAGCTCTGCTGCAGCCAGAGAAGCTTCTTTTTTCTGTTATTGGGATGATTCATTGTTATCAGATAGACAGGCACAGTAGCGACTTCCGAATCTCTCATAAGCATTTTTTATGCACTAAAGTCGGATAATCACACCAGTTTGCTGCCAGCAAAGCATTGTTTCCTTATATTTCTTGACCATGGCATTCATCCAACAAATACTGTACAAAATAGTCTGTACAAGCAGATTCTTCTAATATCACTCACTTTAATAGCTAGCTTCCTGTACTGCTATTGTTGACTTATGTCTCTTAAAAAATGGCTGCCACAGCTATTTAGGCAAGGAAAGGATCATTATTCCACATCTATAAAACAGCCAGAAAACTGTTTTCCTAACAAGGGTGATAATGGTACTGCTGTATAACCGTGTTGAGGTAATCCTTCTCCTGTGCCACCCCACCCCCACCCTTATCTTCCTGCCATCTTGTGGATTCTCCTCCCGTCCTGGAACACTGTGTTCCTTTGGAAATATGAGGAATGCTACACTGCTGACAGCCACACTGCATCATAGGAAAGTGCTGCTATCTTTTGTCTAAGGTAGACTGTAAAACCTCCTAGATAGTTTAGGAATTCAGGAGTCTGTATTCAGGAGTCTGTAGCAACTGTGCTTTTAAAAGATATGTTAGGTTTTTATGTGTGTTCGTTGAGCTGAAATAGAAAATGTGGTAACTTAATTGGTGTCGACCTTTTTCATTCAGTTATTTAATCAACTCTAACCCAAAATTGGTATTATTTTACCTCAGAATTGCTTTCATCTGCAATACCCCATTATGCTAAATGCTATATGCATTAGAGGTGATTTTGACAATGGTTTTCACAACGTAGGTGGACAAGTGTTAAATCAAACCTGTACTTTAGTTCTAATAAATGTGCATTAGTAAGCATTGATGTTTTAATTACATTTCTAGCCAGTAATGTGGAAAACTACATAGCCTTTTCTCATTGGCCACTATAATTCTGCCATTGCTTCAAGTAGTACGTAATTGTGAGTTATAAAATATTTTATATGAATTTGCCCCAGAACGCTTTGTTGCTAATAATGTGTGGTTTTGGCACACTAGGTGAGGTCCTCCCAGTGCAGCCGCGGTGCCCTATTGTTTTATGGCTGTCCACAAAACAAAGACAGCACATCCCTAATGTTAATGGCAGAAACACTTACTACGCTACTTAATTTGCACTTTGATTTACGCGTGACTCAATCACACCAGCTTTTAGACTAATGGTGTTTCAATGCACTTTATTTCATTAGGCTTTAATGGGTTTCTAATTGTGTGCATTTAATAAGAATCAGGAACAAAAAGTAGGAGAGGCCTGCAAAGATGAACGCCCAGGTGCACATGTACAACATTCTTACAGCAGGAATGATTGCAAGAATAATACCCACAACTCCGTAATGAAAGTATAGTCTCACACTAAATGTTAAGTGAGAGTAAAACAATAGAATTTCAATAGAAAAAGTGTAGTTTATTTTTGAACACATGAAAACATTAGAGGAGCACTTAAAGCAGACACATATCGTAGAAAGAAGTGAAGGGTTGGACGTTTTTATTTTCCTTGAAAGACGAGTGTTCAGCTTCCATCTGTCTCGCTGATGAAGGTGCTGAATACCACCTGCTCTAACAATGCACCGTCTCCTATTAGTTAAAAGCTGACAGCGGCCTGAATGCTGACACATTTGTGCACATCTTTTTAGAACTTAATCGGCCGAGTATAGCGGTGCATCTACAATCACAGTTAAAGTGATTGTCTCGCAGCGAGCCTTTTCTCATGCAAGCTTTCACTCACACTGTACCCTTCCATACATGATGCACAAAGCAAATGGTAGACCTGGACATGTCAGATAAGGACAAAGGCGCCTAGCAAGAAGTAATTCATGACTCCCATAATGGAGGGTTCCTTTTGTAGCTGTTTTGAATGTTCTATCTTGTGCTAAATGAAAGTATATGTCCAGATTATTACCCATAATTATAGTTCTTTCTTACTATGTAATAGTCTTAATCTTTTCTGCTTTTGATAAAATGATTTTGGGCAAGGTGATGACAGGTCATTGCTGGGTTTTAACAATTCACTTTAATGCGTTCAAATGGCAATAAGACAACTACTGACCTACCACACAATCAGGACAGTACTCCCCTGCTGTCACACACGTTCCCCTGTCAGTCCCTCCTCAACACGGACGTGTCCAAACACCCCGCATGGCTGTAGAAGACATCCAAGCAGTCTAATTCACCATTATTTTGGGACTCTGTAAGTGCTGTGCAAACGGGATCAGTCATTTCAAAAAGCATCACTTTTATGACAAAGAGCTGGGTGGTTGATGAGAAAAGCTGTGGTGTTATGCACTTTGGGAACTGTAGATGTCTTGTACACTTCTTTTTCTTTACTACCTCCCACAAACTTCAAAAGTACAATAATTTATGTTTTTGACCACTTGGGGCAATGCAACAGCCTGTAAACACAGCAGGTACATGGTAAGCACGCAGGATACATACAAAGCTACAGAGTTTCTCGCAGTTACTTAAATTTGTCTTTGACGATTTTGGGGTCGTCGATCACGGACGTCATTTCCGTTGCCATTTTTGTGTAAATTACCCTTCTTCTTCAGATGTTGTAGTCTTCTGGTTTCATACCCACTTGCACGCTGTGAATGACCTTCTCTATTGACACAGGGGCTTAATCAGACATTATGGACTTTGTACAAGGAAGCTGGCAGGGTAAAGTCTGCTTAAAGTCAGACATTTGCGTTCTCACATACAGCTCCTCTACATGGTTAGGGTTAGATATATTTAATGTCAGTGCATAGTGTTAAAGGGGCTGTTCCTCTCAACATCCAACATTCACTCTCTTAGCTATACTTTGGTTTCCCCCAACTCCTGAGAGAAATATCTGACCCCTTTGCTACTTAATGCTCCACTATGTTCCCTAACCATTCATTTTGGTTTGTCACTTAATTTGTTGATTTGATTCGGCATGAACTGTATACCCACCAGTAACATTTCTTTCAGACAAGGAAATCAAAAGTGTGGTGTCCTAATTATGATGGGCTGCGTATCACTGTGTACAGTAACCCCACAATGTAATTCATGTTGCAAACACGAGTATTAACATATTTTTCTTAACTCCCTCATTGTTTGTGGCTCACTGCTGACACACTAGCAGAAAGGCACTGGTCACTTTCACCTAAACATGTTTGTTTCTCTTTGCATCACTCTTTCACTCTGCTCCCACCGACGACCAAGACAACCTGCAGAGCCGCACGGCCAGTGGGAGAGCTGCAATCCATTGATGTAAATAGCAAAAGAGAAAGATAAATGTAGGGAACGTAACTGGAATTATAACACTAATATTCACACGTCTGTTGGGGACTATTTTTTAGCACCACACTGTTATTTATTCCTAGTGCTTAAAAGTGGGCAAAATAACATTAATGCTGCAAATTCCAGTGAACAAGTCATATTTCTTGTGTTGCTTCTGTATCTTACGTTGCAGTGATGGATTACAGCTTTTAAAGGAAGCAGTGTCTCTTGGAGGTGGTTTCGATGTGGGAACAGAATTAGAGATAGCATAGTCTAGAATAACCTAGAAACAGTGAAATATACGTGTGTGGGAAAATCAACATCCTTTTGTTTCATTCCATCATTAATCATGGTGCTGTATCACTGAATGAAAAATGAAATCACATTTATAACAAAGTGAGGATAATTAAATATAAAAATTAAAACACAGACAGGAGTGCTTTTAACACTGTATGTGCAGCAATGGGAAAGTGTGCAGCCGTTGTTTAATCATCAGACTTATGATTTCAATACCTCAAATTTGCACTTCATTATATGAATAAAAGTTGCGACATGGATTATCAACTTGTAATCGATGCCCCAATTAGGCTGTCTTTCTAATTAAAACATTGTTTTATTAAGGAATAAGCTCTGCAGGCTGAAGAGTTATACCCACAATATTAAAAGTTAGATTACTTTGAGTAAATGACCATCCACCGCCCTTACTAACTACATTAAGACCTCCGCCAAGGAGTTCGGTTTGTTTGTCTAACAGCAGGTTAACTGTTTTCTATGAAAATTGGTGAAAACGTGTAGCATGGGCCAATAAAGAAACCTTTACATTTTGCAGTAGATCTGAATGACAGGCGGTTATACAAATTATTTTTCAATTTTGTGCACCCTTGTTTTGTTTAAATACAAATAAGGATGTAAGCTAAGCAGCCAAACAAGATTATTTTAGCACTAAATAACAGTCAAATTCAAATTGCTTCCCTATCATACATATATATATATATATATATTTGGTCTTTTAGTACAACATTGTGAATTTGGAGGGATAAATATGGCACTATATGTTTTGCTGTGCGAGCCATATCAACTGTAACTAAGGGGTGATGAAGCTTAGGTAACTATCAGTTAGTCCAATTAAAACATCTACATCCAGTCCACATGCATCTAATTAAATAGTAATTCATGGTATTTTGCTTTAAAGCACCCTTCAGTTTGGATACAGTGCCTTGTTCAAGAGCACTTAAGCGATATGTGGATGATGCAGTGTTGGACACCCACCCCACTTACTCTCGCTGCAGAGCCATTCTGTCTTTTCAATGCTGCAGATGAAACCTCTCGGTTGCTGGTCAGCCAACGTGTCGAGGCTGAGCAGCCGCCCACGCCATCATCCAGCGATGGAGTCCCCCTGGTGCTGTAGAGTTTGTTTGCTCAGGCAAATTCAAAACAAGTCTGTAGAAGAGAGAAAGAGACAGACCGAGAGAGAGACATTAGTGGTAGGAGGCATAGTGTGAAAACAAAGGAGATCATAGAGGGAGAGCACGAGAGAGGAATGCTAAAAGAGAGAAGTGAACCTCCCTTTCTGATCCTTCTCCTTAGTCTTTTGTCTCATCAACAGCAAATCAGAGGAGGCCGATCTCATTTACATCCCAGCACACGTTTGCCTCCCAGCAGCCCCTGGAGGATCCCTAATCAACCACAATTGGCAAGATGTTTTTTTCAAAATGAGTCTTTGATGTGAGGGTTTAACATTTGTTTTTTTTTATCTAATTATATAATAGGCAGGCCAGCCATGTCATGGGGTAAAGCATGCACAGCTTTCCAATGAAACAGCAAATCAGAACAATGCTGTTATTGTCCACTGGGAACCAACTGCGAACCTTGCTTAGGTAACAGGACGGCTTACACGCTTTGAACTTATTCTGCTGTTTGATTAAGTTTTTTATAGGGCGGTATAATATTCCTGGTGTTTTAAATCCAAAAATATTAATTAACAACAATACAGATGTTTTCCCACTAGGACATTTCACATCTTTAGAATTTCCATCTTTCATCATTTTTTATAACTATTGTAATTTGTTCGCAAACTTGGATCTTGAGTACTGTAGAGTTGAAGACTGGTTATATATATTCATAATACATAAATGAAACAAGCTTGTTTTTATGATTTCCAATGTGACAAATATTAGGATTCTTTTTATTTTTGTGAATAAGGTAACAGTTATGTGTTTACTGTTACTCAAGTTCTCAATGTGTATGTGAAGGTATAAAAAAAAAGATATAAAAAGCATCAAGAGGAGCAACCGGCTGGCTTATGGAAAAGCATTTTCTTCCATGTAAAACATGGTATATCTGTCGGTGCTACTGAGATATATAGTTATCCATTTGGCTGAAAAATGTATGACCTGTCTGCTCTGTAGCTCAATCCTCAGGAATCTGACAGCTGAATAAATTTGCTGATACTTTTTTCTGCCCTTCATTTTTATCATTGGCTCAATTCCAATATGCCCTTCATCAATATCAAAGGTTTTCTGATTGCTCAAAATGATGAGAAAAATAGATAGATAAACTATATTATATATAATAGGCGACAGCTGTTTGTATCAGTGATTGGTGAGTGTATGAATAGTTGATTAACAGTTACAAACATGGTGCATCATATATCTAAATTGCATTTATTAAGAGAGATTTGCATACTGCTTTAAAAAATGGAATGTGTGTATTAAAGTCCTGTACTTGCATACACTTACACTACCTCTCTTTTTGTCTCCCTATTAATACGTTCACACCTTCTTTGTAAAAATGACTAATGCCTTAACATACAACTAATCTTGTAACACCTCGCAGTGCTTGCCAAAGCTATAGCAAACATGCCTGGTTTTCTAATTTGACTGTAAAGTCACTGCACGGAATATCACAGCAACCACCAGGAAAATACAGGCTCTCTGCAGTCTATCTAGCAGTGTGCTCACGAAACCAGAATATAATGCCCTGTGCATGTGTGTTTGTGTGATCTTATTTTAATCGTAAACTTAAAGCAAAGTGAAGTCTTTCTGGAAAGTTTTCCCTTCTTAAATGTGGTTTAAATTATGATGAGGACTCGTGTAAGGCAACATAAGCCTCCAAGCAGGTAATGTACTGCACTGTATGTACAATCAAAAGTATAGCAACACCAATTGAGAATGTCAAGGCATAAACCAAACAGCAGCTGACTTGAGTGTGGAGGTGAAAATAGCATTTTTGGCTGTCCCGGCAGCAGATCTGTTCAGTATTGGTGAGGTTGTACTTCTATATACTATTTCATAATGGGAGCCTATGTTTAGCCAGATAATATTCAGCAGTTGCTGTTGATACATTTCAGATGAATCTTTTTCTAAGTCCCTGGTTTTATCTACCAATCACTTTACCCAGCCATGCACTCATATATTCATTTGTAAACAAGCAATTAAACCCATCATATAATTGTCAGGGATTACACCAGAGGAGTTCAACTAAATCTTATTAGACGGGGAATCGTGTATAAAGACAGAAAAATAAAGTCAGTGCTTTTGATGTAGCAATTCAAAAAACCCAATATATTCTGGCAGTGTTTCCAATCTTAAATTTTAAAAGAGCCTATATAATTAAACCAAACTCTTAAAATGCTTTTGTACTGTAGATATTAGAGCAAAATGGGCTTTATTGATTATCCTTACTGCTCAGAATGTGCCAAGCGTTTGTTTTTTGGCTTTATTTTCATTACACCTGAATGCCATCTGTTGAATATCTTTCTACGTGCTCTCAGTGTTTTACATATCTCACAGTTATATTCTTTCCACTAGTCTTAATTTGGTCTTAAAAGATTGCTTGAGGTTAAAGGTCCACACCATTCCAAACTTCTCAGCATTTCTGTGCCAAAGAAATCATCTCTCTCAACATATTAATTTCAAGCACAAAGAAACCATGCTCTCTGTTTGGCCCCCCAAAGGAAACCAGCTTGGAGCAAGGCAATCTGTTTGGTTAAGTTCATTAGAGACAAATAAATGTCTTCAACTTTTCCTTTTGTTTTAAAAAAAACACTGTTTTTGTTTATTAGCGCCATTGTCTTTTATCTCATCAGTGGTCATCTTCTTTGCACACACTTTAATCCCACAGTCTGAGTCAGGGTGATTATTTAAATAATTTTTACTAATTACTCAGCAGTTGCTCAGAGGGAAACCTAAAGGAGTCAAGGACGATTAACGACAGATAGAGATCTGTAAAACATGAGGCAAAGTTTCACCCCAGTGACAGCTAGTAATTGGAACGGCGTGAGAGTGGCCATGCTGTGTGGAAATTTAACATGGCAGAAGCCTCTCAGTCACCTTTCATGTATTTCCTTCTGCTTACAGTGGCCACCAGTTATTAAAGTGAAAGAGAGAATCCTCAATTCAACTGTATTTAGATTGCCCTTTAATTATTTTTCTACTCTGTTTGTCATCTTTCTTTGTGTTCTCCTCGGCGCAAGGACCACCCACTCATGATAGTGTTATTATTGGATTGGACAGACCTACCTTATTGCATGATCCACAGTCAAAACTTGCCATTTTTAGCGTGTAGCTTGCTATCTCGAATTTTGTTGTTGTTTCCTAAAGTGAACACAACACAAGGCAACACACAAAGAGTGGAAGGTGAGGGACATCACGCGCCGTCAGTTATCCTGGAAATGTACTTTTGCTGATCCAGAGTATGGTGTTATCGAAATATATATATGGCCAGTTCTTCTCATGTTTTGTGTTACTTTTGTCCAATCCTATGGGAAATACGGAGTTCCTCAGGCCTCAGTAAGTGCCTCAAATTCTTCATTAACACATAAATTCCTTACATTATCTTGGTCATTGTGCAACAGACCCTGGGCATCTCCCACCATTAAAGTTTTAAAGCTTCTTCATAATGCATAAGGAGTGCCAGAGGCTCCTGAGTGGTGTGGGCGATGTCAGGATAACTAACCCAGGTGCTGAGGGGCCTGCCGTGCTCCTGTTGCAGCACTGTCCTCCTCAGCCAGAGAACCTCTTCCTTCTGTGACGCGCATGTATGCGCACAAATGTCTTCACACATCTACTCTGTAAACATGTTTACGATCCCTGTGCTGAGTGAGGTCATCCTTCTGTGGTGCAAGTATAAAGAATCAATACTCTGAATGTGAATTTGGTTGAGGTGAGAGACTTTCTATTTCTATCATTCTGTGACAGTTTGCAGCCATAATGTTGCAGCACTATACTGAACACTGTGTGGTAGTTCTGCTTTTACGCGAGGTAAGCTTGTTGACATTGACTGTCTTGCTTAAGGGCACATAAGCACGGCCGGTGTTTGCCATCCCTGGGGCATGTAACCAGGTTTATCCGGTTGAGGGATGGTCTCTCAAGCCCACACTGCTCGGCTCAATTCAGCTCCATTGATCTCACTGTCTGCCAGCTCCCTGCAGGCGAACATTTATAAGTTAATTGGGCTTAAAGCCGCTCCTCTTGGCGGGAGCGCATTCTGGCGACAACTCAATATGGCCCAAGTGACTGGCTGCAGTGCTGTAGCATCCGAAACAAAGGCCAGTCTCCTTCATCGACTCTTGCCTCATGTGCCTGGGGTGGAGTCTGTTATTCATAACAAGCAGGCGAGTGTAAAGTGTGTGTGACTCAGTCACAGTGGCATGCTGATTGCATATCGATGCTCTTAACGTTTTAACCATGCTCTAATCGTAGCAACATAAACGCAGGAGAAGCATGGCTAATGCTAATCAACAATAGGACACGGCTATTGCTCCTCATATTGTTTGCTTTTTTTTACAAAACACATGAGATGTCATATCTTATTCTCCTCACATTTGTCATGGCCACCGCAATATCGTGTTATTTTTTCGCTGCTGTTTGAAAAGGATTATTTACATCGGGGAAGATTGTCTTATCCTGTCTCTTTTGTAGCAGTATTGACCCTGAGTCTTTTTTCTGAGGATCAACAATTTCCTAGCATGTAAAATCGTCAGTGGCTTCGTTGAATGGATTAATCAATTATTGATTTGTGGTTGGTGTGGACCATGCAGTTCAGCTGAGAGATCAGATTGTATCTGCAGATTGTGTCAGAGTTTGTACTTCGTCGTCATAGAGACAGCTGGAGGACAAGAGAAACAAAATACAAATTAAATCACTGAGAAGCAACCTTGTACCAATTAAGTGCTTGAGGCAATGAGTCAGCTTGAAATGCTGGGAAACGTTTTGAACAGCCAACATAGCTTCACGTCAGCTGTCAGTTACACATCGTCTACGCAAAACATCACAGGATAGGTGACATTTGCTTGCAGACAGTGAGCCTCATTTACTGCGTCTGGAAAACTTTAAATTGACTCTTAATTTGTTTTGCCTTAAAGTAGGTGATTTGATTGCTTTTGTGCCTTTTAAAAAAATCTCAGCTCAGTGTTTTACCTGCTGCTCACCAACTTCCTAACTTCCTGTAACATTAGACCCACTTTTTTAGTTATTGTAGTTATTCTATTAAATTATTGATCCTGGTCCCAACACTAGACTTTATATGTATTTTTCAATGACATTGAATGGGCCACTTTGCCCTAAATAATAAGTATAAGTTGACATAAATTATATAAATGCATATATTATAGTATATTACACATATTATCTGAGTATGAATGGAAACTGCAACTTGACAAGGCAGTAATTCTAGTTTTAAGTTGTGAAGAGCTTGTGTTCGAGATAAAGTAGGCTATTCAGATCCTTTTTCAACATACATTTTCCTCAAGCATACTCAAGCTGTATAATATGATTTTTTTTCTTCTGATTTAGACATCTTGTTTCCATGGCATGAGCAAAACTGAATTACCATAAAACATCTTTAAACCCTCTTGGACCTCTTCTTAAAACATGCTGGATAACTGAAGCAAATGTGCCCCGGACAGCCATATCACTGCTCTAGTTACTGTAAATCACAATGCTCTAATGTCATAAAAAGGATATGAGCAGCCTTTGCTTTATGGTAACATAAAATCTTATGATTCTGAAGCTAAAATGGCCATGCAGAGGGTTTTTGGTTTTTGGTTTTTATCAAGCAAGGCTAATTCTCTGAGAACCACTCATCACTATGCACTGATGAATAACCAGATTTGACAGAATTAACAGCATCATGGCCGTGCGTGGGCACAGTTTTAATTTAGTTTGTATGGAGTGCATCTTCATAATAAGTATACTATGTTCATGGGGTTTCATGAACCTCGAAGCAATTTGCATCAACCCAGAGTGCGATTTGCTTTGTATTTGTACATGAAACACATACACTATGTTTTTACTTTATACATGCTGTGCTCTTTAGTTCTGGAGTGCACTTGCATTGGAGTGCCTTTTTTGCTGGTTGTTAAAGTTGATTCTCAAATGGAAATGGGATTAATTCATCAGGGATATATTCTGAATTATCAGGTTCAGTCTTGAGAGTTGCTTTCCTCTTGTTCTCTGCACATAGTGTAAATGTGAAAGTACTGATTGAAACAAGCATGCTGGGAAAGTGGACATCTTAAAACACTTGGTTTCTCATTGCAGTTCTTCCACCGAGCTTGGTTTCCATTTTCTTTTTTTGCTCTGTGCTTGTCACTGCTGGTTTTCTCTACCTTTTGAATTTAAGGGATTTACTGCAGTTGGGTACTATTCATCAAACTTTCTACACAGTGATCTCTAAAGAGGACTGAAACGTACCATATCATAGGGCCACTTCTTCTCCTGGTCTCCTGTAACAGCTGTTTTACTTCCAATGGGAAATGCCACTAAGTAAATTTACTCAAGCACTGTACTTAAGTGCACATTTGAGGTACTTGGACGTCAACATCACCCATCTTTTCAGATCACTTATCAGGTAATACTTCTATTCCACTACACACATTTATTTTTGTACTTTTTCTCAAATATGCATTATATTAGTCAAATATATAAAAAATATTCCAAGGCCCGAAGGTGATGATGCTTAAGACAGAACTGCATTAGCAATTTTATACAAATGGAAATGGAAAAGATCCATGGGAATAATACTGTAAGTGCCATTTGTGTAAAAGACTGCCACTGTATTTAAACATGAGACCAAGCATAAATCGATTGGCATTTGCAGTAATTGTTGTAGTGCCTCAGCGTAGCCCTGGAATGACTTTGATTTCTCCGCCCAGTTGCATGGATGTGTCACTTGCAGGAATTGTAATCACTACAATAAGTTGCATGTGCACCAGGGAAGAATAAGCTGATTAAGCCACCACAGAGCCGCCGACTGTTGCATAGAGACCATCGCTCTCCCTTCATCACGAGACCACAGTTGTTCTGTTCCCAGGAAACACAGCCAGACACACACAGATTCATTCTGAGCACTCGTACTTGGTCAACAAGAAAGAAGTGCATTACTAATTGTGTCAAATTCACTAGAAAATCTTCCAGGCAAACCAATGGGAAATGTGATGATTAGGTAAAAAACACTTCACACGAGCAGGTTAATACCCCAGCCCACCCATCTGAACACACAGCAGCTGTGGTACAACAGACACACACACTCTGATCCCCCTACACAGTAGACCAGAATTTTCCAACACTTTTTTTTAAGGGTTGCTAGTGTGAAGTAAAAACATAAATCAATAACACATCTAGACTGATCTGGGAGAGAGGGGTGTTGCCAACTGAGACCATTTTTTAACCACTGAGCAAAAGCATCAGTCTCTTTAATGCACTGTTTGTCCTACTATGCACACGATTTTTTTTCTGATCAGTCAAGCAAAAGAACAGCCATGTTTTACTGCTTTTCAAGTGCACATGCATGTTTCTCTCTCTCCTTGACTCATGTTTATTAGCTAACATTGACAAATAAACCTATAATTCTAACTCACTGAAATAACCATCGTAAAGTAATGTTCAGCTTTAAAAGAGTGAGTAAAATGTTAACTTAGTGTCCCAGTTGTTTGGATAAAAGGTTTAATCTATAATGCATGCACACAAGGACACGCATGGCGGCTGAGAGCCACAAAGCTAGTATAAACCCACCACAGGTGAAATGCAGTGATAGCACTGTTTCCATAGTCGGCTTTTCAAGATGTCCGATTGGTTTTTTCCTCCTTGTGGCCAACACCAATCTCAATTTTTGTGAAAGTGAAGTTCTGTTTGCTTCGATTTTGGTATTCAATCATTGATATCATAAAATAGATGAAATATGAATTCAGAAATGAATTCCACCATAAGAAATGAATGAATTAGGAATGCAGAGGATTAACACTACCAGCCTCCAGCAACAGTTTGTGTTCATGTAGTCTCCTTAGCAACTGAGATAAAATAATTAACAACTCTATATCTCCATGCATGTCACAAGTGACATCGATAAGACAAACCACAGGTATTAATAACTTTCAAAATACTGTGGACTTAAGGGATTTCTACAGCAACCGAGCGCTGCTGTCCGCCGGGAGTAGATACTACAAGTCAGGGAGGATTGTCAGATTAGTGAGGTATCGGTAGCCAAACACACTCCAGTGATGTCTCCTCCTCTTCCCCCTCCTCTCTTTATTTTCTTTAGTTTACCACTTGCTATCCGATGCCAGTGCTTGGCCCCTCCTCTCTCATCTTTGCTCTCACTCATCTCTGTCTTTCTCTGTCTGCTAGGATTAGCTGTAATATCTACCAGGGAGACTGGGCCAGTGGAATCCCAACCACATCACACGACAGGCTTACATTTGGAAAACAAGCATTAAGATAGGGGGGATTGAGGATGAAACCCTGCTAAAAAGCAATGTGTGCACAGGAATGCCGGTGTGTGTTTGTGCATGCAATTGTGTGAGGCTAAACACTAGGGAGCTGCATGAATAGGCAGCTCGGTAGGTAGCAATGGGAGGGGAAGGTGAAGTGCTCCATTGTTGAGGAGTTAAAGGGGATGCCAAACCTCTTGTAGCAGCCTCTGATTCCCACACCTAAGGATCAGGTGCGGAGACACCTGTTGGAACGGCAGGGGGCAAAAAAGCCTGACAAATTTCCAATCCTCTGTTTTGTCGTTCCCTTTTTCTCACCACAGACTTTTCACCCACACTCTCTCTTCTCATTCTATGTTATTCTCACTTCTCCTTTACCTTTTCTTTGCCACAACAGCCTGCCAATGCTATTCATTTCACAAGCATGGTGTAGGAAGAAGCATTCTACCTTGAGCTATGCTTCTGCGAAATCGGTGCCAACGCTGGTAGTACGGCTCAGTCGGATTTAAGCAAGCAGCCTTCTGTTCCCCTTTTTATCCCTCACTAGTTTTATGGTTTGTAGACTTTCTATTTGTTGCACTGATGACATTCCCAGTAGCAACACAGGGAGATAAAGAAAAAGAAGTAACAAGAACAAGGAGTTCTTTTGAAGAAGAAAAAAGTGACATTGATTCAGAATTTATTTATTTATTTTAATTTAGGTTTCATTGTATTTTGAAAAGAATGAGTTTGTTTGCATGACGTGATCATAAATTACTACAGGCGGAACAATGCAGTGCACTTTTCAGCACCCTAATCAACTGAGTGAGTCAGTCCACTGAAAACAACCACAATAAAGTCTTTGTCAGTGATAGTTCAGAGCTATACGAGTTAGTTTACAGTGTAATTACATCTTATAACAGTCTGATTAGTTCTCAGTAGGGATACAGTGGTGGCTCTTTCAGTGTTTAACCTTGGAAGAGAATGACTGAATGGCTTTTTTGTCTTCCAGTCAAGAACGTTTAGACATGTAGTAATCGTGGTCATCTCTGTGAGTTAAAAACATAGCTAATGCATGGTATATCAAACACTTGACACATTCACATTAATAGAAGACTCTGTGTGGCTAATGTGTGAGTGATGAGTGGATATAGCTCATTGCTGTGTATCCATTCTAGGATCCATTTCTAAGAGGATTGAGTGAACACAATCAATAAGCATTAAGAAGTAAAACTGCACACAGTTCCAAATAAGATGCTGAAAAGCAGCGCATACTTTGTAGTAAACATCTAATTAGATGCAATGTTATAAGTTAAAATGTTGCATGGTGTACATCATAAATATATGGGACCAAAGCTTAAAAAGAACTAAGCGCTCTGATCTGTCTGATCTGCTGTAAGAGAATGGTACAAAAGCACAACTTTACTTTGCTAATAATGCCTGTATCAAGATGCCAACAGCTTTCTTCATCCTTGTGTTTGCTGACTTGAAAATGTTTTATTCTCTGTAGCGACAGCTGCAACACACATCGGGAAAAAAAAAATAATAATAAAGAAGAAGACAGACTGGATTGATGGAGGAATTTCAAGGACACAAAAGGACACTAGGATATCTAACCTCAAAATGCCACAGACAGAGCACGCCCACCTGGAGCTGGAGAATGCAGCGAGCCATTTTCACTTTTCTCTGAGGGTCCATTTCTCTTCCCTAAGCTGCACTCATATGACTCATTGGATGAGAGTTAGGACACCTGGAGCAGCAGGCGGTCCGATCGATACCCAGCAGGTACTGGCAATACAAGGGGTCAGCGTGTTGAGCGGCTGATTGGTTGAAAGCCCAGAATAACTTGCAGCTTGTCCCGGCATCCGTGAACCCATCATTGACACAACACTTGGCTTGATTGGAGCAACGTCCACAAATACAGACGCCAGAATGGAGCTGTATTGGATTTTCAGCTCCTCGGTCTTTTGAGTTGTATCCCTTTTACTTTCTCATTTGAAGTTGCCAATGCTCTGCTCTGGTTGGTATATCACGCTTGTTTAAATTGCTGTGAAATCTGTTGCTGTGTCTCCTGCAGGGAGGGAAAAGCACACATCTATTACACCCATTTGCAAACTTGCTATGATATACAACATGAAGGTTAATACCCTTTATTGGGATGGAAGGATCCTTATAACCTGTAATCTTTATATTTACCTTGCAATTGAACATATGCTGTAATGCAGCAGCTCCATGCATGACTAGTGGTTTTTATCTTGAGCCAGTGAGACATGAAAATTGCTAAGTAGCCCTTCCACGATGAGGACATCCCACCTAGCTGTTTATGAACCGGTCATGAGACAACCAACACCTTCCATCCATCCTACCGTCCTTAACACCTTAAATAAATCCCCTGTCCATCTCAGATGACAAGATAAATACCATCTACTGCCGCACCTGACAGAGAAACCTGTCTCACCCAAGGGAAGCAAGCATTCACTTCCCTAAAGGGGAGATAAGGATAAGTGATGGTTTGTGAACCAACAGAAGCTCTTAAAGATAGAGTAAAGCTTTTGAGAAATGAGCTCTGCACTTTATAAGGGAATTATTGTCCCCAGATGAAGGGCAGTTATCATTACAAGTTTTATAATGCTGCAGATAAAGCTGTGCTTAGCTCAGTTTGCTATGGGATTATTTTATATTTATCTGCGCATTTTTAAAATATCAGGAAAAAAAAGGTGCTGGAATTTATTCAAAGCAAAAGGGGATAAAGTCCATAAACATCCACCCTGAAACAACTAAAAAGCTGCTGCATTTCTGAAGCTTGGTGGTGCATTTTTTTTTTTATACCAGTCCAAAACAGAGCTGCTCTGACTTCAGATACCATCCTCATACAGTTACAGTGAAGAGTTTGATTGCAGAGTCCGCTATCTCAACAGCGACAATCAGCAGGGTGACAGTCTGTCGAAATGACAGAGCAACATTCTAGTCTAGATCATCAATGTGGAGAAATCTATTGCAGAGAAGAATTTACTTCACCCACATAACCTCAACACACCAGAATGTAACGTAGCTGGTGTGATTGGTTTAGGACTAAGGAATTCAACTCTCATGTCTCATCTGGAAAGAAGCTTTCTTGCTTTGCCGTGGTGCCATTTTGTGCTATTTCTCCTGCAACAATTTCAGCTGTGTTCTACAGCAGTGCTGAAAGGCATTCTGGGAAATGTAGGTCGATAATCACAAAACCACTTCTGGGGGTGAATCGATCATTGCAAATTGACGATTGATTTCAGAGTAAGAATATTGGAGTGTTGTATTTTTCTTCTTCTCACAGATGTGCCAAGAAGTACCGTAGTGACAGATTTACAAGGACATTTATCATTTCTTGTTCAGTCTCACTGCAGTCCTCTTTCTTTTCCAGATTTGTTTTTCAAAGTCCCAGGTTTGTTTTTTTAAAATCCATTCCCTTCACACCACTGCCTCTAAAACCCAGGACATAAACACATTTTCTTAAAGATGGCTTCTCTCAGACACGATTTATAAAGCACTGCCTTTTTGTGCCCAAATTTAGCCTGATTTCTCCTTTCTCCAGGACACCGATTATCATCATATGATCATATGAGCTTGCAGGTATAAGATCAATAATCTTTTTATGAATTTAAGCTTCACTCTGGGCAGTTAAAAAATGCAACGGATACCCCTCGGTTAGAGACTAATGTCATTTTCAAGAGTGGATAGCAGCACAACACCTGTTCAAAATCTCCCCAAACTCTAATGAAGTGCAGTTAAGTGTGCCAAATATGGGAAGTGCAATGCAACACACTAACAGCAGATGTGAAAAGATGTTAGGATGGCTCACGTGGGGACGCTCTGTGTTAGCCTTGGAGAAGATTGGGTGAGAGGCTGGTCAACTGTAAACGTTTCATGGTCGTCGTCGATTTTCATTAGCTACTAAAGCAGATGTGACGGTCACCGGCAGCGCCCGTCGCAGAAGACGGCGGAAGCAGATTGCTTTGACATTTTGTAGTTATATGTGAAGCCATCGTGACGGTGTTGTATGTTCCTCTTGCACAAACACAGGCCTCATTAGTTATCTTGAAAAAATTGACCTCTACATAAATGCACACACAGATCATCACATCCGAAATGCGTGATTCCAGCATATCTCTATTTTATATCCTTATAAATTAAATTCATTCGGCTTATTTGTCTGTGGGTTGTTTATTTTGACCTTGGTGTGGGGGCATGTTGGCGCAACATGGCCGCTCAGGCAGCATGAAGCTGGGCACAGAGGAAGCAGTTTGGTAGGCAGGGTGCCAAGACAGAGCGTCTTTGAAATTCACAGCTCATGAAAAAGGCTGATGTTGAGAGAACGGTGAGGAGAAGGAGGAGGGAGATGGGCAAGGAAATGAAGACAGGAGGAGAGTGGAGGAAAGGGGGAAGGGAAGATGGGGTAAGGACGGAGAGGAATGGTGTTCACTGACCTGTTTCTAATATTATCTCTGCCTTCCCTCTTTTCTGCAACCTTTCTCCTGCTTTCTCTCTTGTTTGTCCTCCACGCCTTTTGTTTAATTTCCCCTCCTGCGTCTGCTACAGTCAGCTATTTGCTTTCCGTCACCGTCTTGAATTCACCTCCTTTTTTATTTGAACACCATTCCTAGATTTGTTGTCTTGTCCTTCTCCAACATGTAGTAATTCACATTTTACTGGCTCTCTTTTTATTCTTCCTCTTGTCATTTTCTCCATCTCCTGCTGGAACCCTACTTTATTACCACGGAACAATGCTCTTCCTCACTCCAGGGGCTCAAAGTCTCCTTTAACCTTCAAATAACTGTTAGCATTGCAAAGTTCTCCCCACTGTGACACTGATACCTAATATGTAAAACTGTCTTTAAGATGACATGTTGAGGTTTGAGAAAAGGCAAAACATGCCAGATGAAATAGGCTGTTCTCTTTAATGTGTCCTGCCTTATTCTACATTTAGAGATCTCATAGTCTTTTTTGTGTGAACATTGCAGAGATAGCAATCTAAGAGTGTGCTATTTTAGATTCTGTGAAAACGAGGATGAGAGGCGAACAACGGCTCATTAGCTATGATTCAGTGAAATCTCTGACATTTTGAAAATGAATTTTTCCTTCACTTGGCTTTGGATGTCCAGATAAAATATATATCTGATGTGAAATGGAAAATGGCATGATAGCATTCAATTTGTATCAAGTGAATCAAAAGGGTAGCTTTTGTTATTTAGTCTGAGTGAGCCAGCAGGTTTTGTGTTTTTTAGAGTCTCCAAAGGTCCAATATAGAAACTTCCTCCCCCATAACTTGTGATGCTGATGGAAGAAATACTACCTTGTAAAATATAGTAGCATATGCTGTAAAACATCCAGGTGTTAAGTTGATTTAGCCCAGGAAGCTGGAAGTGAAAGCAAGCAGCAGTGGGTGATGGGAGGTTTAACAAAGGGACCGATTCAAAGGGCCGATGCCAAATAAACATAGACAGAAGGCAGCAAGGCGCCAAATGAGGTGAGACAGCAGCACTGATAGAGGATGTTTTGTGCGTGTGTGTGTGTGTGTGTGTGTTTGCCTGCAGCTCTCTCATTAAGGACATATCTCTTTCCAACACCAACCCCTACTGTGGTTGGATACACAAGCACAGAGACACTACCCAAACCTGAAAGATGCTGATTGGCTAATTCTGCCACATTAGCGATCAATTCCTCAGATCTCCCCCTCGCGTCTCTTTATTTCAAGTTACAGAGCGAGGAAACTAATTAATGGACTCTATGTGTTTCTCTTCAGAGGCCATTAGATTTGCAGCTTATTACTATTCAAGCTGGCCCGCTCCCTGATATACAACTTCCATTACGACTTTATGCCTTCACAATAATCAAAATACTAAGTAATTATGAGTCTATGGTTTTAAAATATGGACGTCTGCACAGCAGCGGCAGCACCGCAGTATGCACACAAGCAATCCCTTTTCTGCACGCTGATGCGCAGGCCCGTGGGCTTACACATGCGCACAACGTTGCTGTTTATCAAAACACACAAGCACACAAAATCAGATAAAAAGGACATGGAATACGTTGCAGTGGTGGATTTGAAATGGGGTCAGACCTGTGGAAGGTGTCTTAAAGAGCCTCAGCAATCTGCTAGTAGAGAGACTATAACACATGTCAATAAATCAATCAAACTAAATGCCAGGCTTGTGCTGAAGGAAATGTCATTGGCTGTTTATAATGGGGCCGCTATCCAGTGGGAGCGAGGCTGCAGCACGTGGCGCCTGCTTAGAAAGGCACGAGCCATGCAGAGACATGGCTGAGGTGGAAACAGGGTGGTGGGGAGCGCAGCTGGTAGAGATGCAAGGAGCTACGGAAGGGTGACAGATTAAAGGAAAAACCTGGATAAAGAAGCCACAAACAGATGCTTCTATAGGTGCATGATACATTTAAGCAATTAACATTCTGCTACACCTGTCAAGCTTGGTGACAGATTTGCCACTCAGAAATTCATGGTACAAATCCTTTGCTTCAAACTAAAGCCAAGACAAAAGCAGCAATAAAATCGATAGCTAGCCAGTTAACTACTAATAACTCCAATACAGCAGCCTGATACAAAGGTTTCAACCAATTTACAAACACTATTTTTCACTGTTTGACAGTCATCTTGGTCAGTCTTCTCCAAATCTAATAAAGAGCAGCTAACGGTATCTCCAAATCATAAGGGTTACTCCTGCTCCAATACAGTGAATGTGTCAGGCTTTACAAGGATTGATACATTGTGATTGATGTAGATTGGAGTTAATAATATGCTAGTCTTGCATTGCCAGACCTATTTCCACAGCTCTGTGTCAGCACTGGAGTACTGTCTGGCTACACAGCTTATCTATTCTGCGATAGGGAAAAAAACACTCAGGCTTGTTATTTCCTTAAACCAATCACAGCCGTCTAAGGCAGTGCTAAGCCCCGGATGCAGCATTGATGCTTTATTCCAGGTGATGCCCCTCCCCTCGCCCCCCCCCAAGCGTTTAAAAAAATAAGAGCCCCATGCACATCGCTTTAGTATATTGAGAAATCAAAAAACTTTACTAGGCTATGATTGGAGGGGTTTAGCAAATAGTAGATTTTGGATCAAGGTGGAAAGAGGAAAAGATCTAGGAGACTTCCTCCTCATGACAACATTTCTGCACTGATGGAGCCGACAATCCCCCCATTTAGGCCTGAGTGGTCACTGGATGGCCCTTCACAGTGTTCCAGCACTTTACTAAGACCCTTAATGTTGGTATTCCCTTCACTTGTCATCTATCTGCAGCATTTTTGGATACTTAAGTACTGCTGCCTTAGCGAACCACACCCACTGCTAGATGTGGTTCATGTATTGAGTTGTCCATTACACACTTCACACTTCTTTTTTGCAACTAACACCCATCAGTCCCCTGCAGTTTTATCTGGTGTCACACTGCCCAAACCCTTGGACGACCCAACAGCTAACTGCTATTTCATTATCTGGTAACTTTCAATACCACCCACATACTGTACACACACATAGACACACACATTTTTCTTTCTTAGTAGTTTAGTCAGCTGTGTGCAATGTCACTCAGCCACTCCTGGACTTCTTCTAGATTTTGTAAAAGTGAGCTATATTTTAGAGAAATATTTTCATGTGCTCCTTCCTCTACATGCATCAGTGGCCTATTTCACTTGATGCAAACTGGCATCTTGCAGGTAGAAACATTAATATCTCAAGTGTGCGTAGGCGAGTGTGCCCTTGTGGCTTTGCTCTTGAGTGTGTGCATGGCTCCGACCAGGAATTAAATCTTCGCTGAGAGACTCAAGTCCTGTTCCATCACTGTCTTTCATGTCTATGTAGGTTGTCACGGCAGACAAATCGTTCTCTAAGAACGTGAATGAATATTTGCAGCAAATGCCAGGCCACATAAACACAGCAAGTGTGTGTTTTGTATTTGTGTGTGCATGTAAGCAAGTGAGGGATATTGCAGGATCATAACTACTATGACTCTCGGCATTTTCAGTACATTAAAAAAACCAAACTCTTCACAAATTGAGGTCATTTAGAGTACTGAAAATGATACGCTGCAATCTGAGGCCTTAAATCCGCTTTGAAATGATAAAACATTCATATGAGAACATTGAGCCAGCAGCTATACAACTGAGTTGGTGAGCAGAGCTTACATGTATCATCTATGACACTTCAGGGATTACGCACAAATAAACTGTTGGAACATGTCTGCAGGTTTTCATGTACTTCAGTGGACTAGCTGGTTTGTAATTTGGATAAATGCTTTTGTGATGAAGCCTTCTTTAGGGACATGTTTTAAAAAATAATGGATTCTCACATATTTGATGAATTTCAAGAAACAGTTGTTGATTCTTAAAGTAATAGTTTGTCATTTTTGGCCAATATGTTTATTTGCCTTCTAGCCAAAATATCGATCCATGTCCTGGTAGTAATTGCATTGCAGTGCCTATCTAGTAAGGAGTTAACCCTAACTATAACCTGGGTTGTATTGGTGGCAATAGTCACCACATTCTATTAGCTTAGCATAAAGACTGTGAACACCTAGCCTGGTTCTGTCTGAAACTATTTTTATTAATACGTTTTTAAGATGGTAGGCAGATTTTATTAGCTTCTAGATTTTATTTGCTTCTAGTTTTTATGCTAAGCTAAGCTTAACATCTCCTAGCTATTAGCTTCATATTTAGGATACATATATGAGAGTGGTATCAATTTTTAACTATCAATTAACACTTCCATTTTTGAAAGCATTCTTAGTTTACAGCATTTTTTCATACCAGCCTAAAACTCTTGCACATTATGTATGTATTTGTATATATATATACAGTATATTTGCTACAGACTCTAACCAACAAATTAAGCATTTAATGTGGAAAGGAAGCTTACTAAACCTACACATCTCCAGGGCGCCCTCAAAAATAATGTCTGTTTGGTGAATTCTTATCCTGATTATATCTTGGAGAGAAACGCAAGTCTGTGTTTGACTTTGTTTTCAGACAACAGCAAGCTGTCTCAGGGGTTCAGCATCCCTTTGACACACTGGGATCTGTGGACTGTGTAGTGCAGACAGAGCGGGAGACAGATAGAAGCGCAGCCAAGTCAAAGGATTAACATTAGAGCTAGTGGCTAAAGCAGTGCCCACAGGTCAGATTAACAGAATGTAAAGCTTGCACCCCTTTACACCACACTTTGAAGTGGGGCTTACATCCTCTGCTTTATCCTGTCAAGAAGGGAAGTCAGTGGCGAAAGGAGGCATCATTTCTGATTTTATATATATATATATATATATATATATATATATATATATATATATATATATTTTTTTTTTGTGACACATGGGTTTGCTTTGGTGCTGGTGGTATCTTTTCTAGGACTCCGGCTGTCACTGAGTGTAGGCAAGGGTTGGCTAAGGGTTGGCATAACTGGGTTAAACACTATCTGCGTTGTTCTGTGTTCAGAACATAATAATAATTATTAATAATTCACTACAGTGCACTATTTCCCCCCACTATTATTATGACCAATTTGTTTGTGTTGGCTTAAAAGTTCAGATTGAAAGTTCATTTGTTGACCTTGGAAACAGCAGTTGACAGAACAGTCTTCACATAGTCTATCAAGCAGCTGTCCTGGAGCTTTTGATCCTATCACATGATCTTCCTCAGCAGGAGGCGTATGCCCAGTTGGTATGAAATTGTCAGTTTATAATCCAAGAAGTCCTGAAAATACTAAATTGAACAAACGCTAACTAAATCAGCTATATATTAATGTCAATGTCACTCTGATGCAGTTTTAAAGCTAATTCCCTATTTGGATGTTTAAAAAGTAACTGGCTATGAAGTTGAATCATTTTGACAGATGTGTGGATTTGAACTAAGACACCCTAGGGTTGCATATCAGCAGCAGAGAAATCGATCTTTTCCTTAATAAGGCTGATTTATTATGTGCATAATTTTACATATAACCCCATATAACCCAGTCATTCACACAGTTTTATAGCATTGTATATATGGAGGGACATGTGTGGTCTTTGGTCCAAAATATGTCTTAAGTTTGGAGTTTGCCAGAGTGGACATTGGTCTACTGTACTGTTCGACATGTTGTTGCATAAGTTTCACCAAAGTTTTTGTATTCATTTTATTTTTTAGGATTACATGTAATTCAGATTCCGACACTGAAAACTGTAAGTGAAATTGCCCACACTGATGTAGCGCCAGATCGTAAAAACAAGCTGGTGTTTAACTGATTTCCTGGATGTTGAAGAGATAATCACAATCATCAATGATGCCTGCTCTGAGACATCTGTGGCACATATAGCAACTTTGATGGAGCAGGTATAAATTCTTCCTGACTCTCGTCCGACCCCGAGGCTAAATTTTCCCGATCCAGATGACACAATGTAATAACGTCCGTCCCTCAAGAATCCATGTTCAATGTCGGCGTCTACTACGAGGTTATTGGAAAGTAATAAGTTGAAATTGTCCCGTGATTGATGTCTTTTCGAGAACAGTTAAGCACAGCACAGTGAAATAATGGTGATAGAAATGAAAGAAGAGCCATGGTATGAGGCCTCGGTGGGATAATTCCGAGGTAATGTTATTTTAAACACTGAACATTTTGGGGAATTCATGTCGTATCAAAAGATTTGATCAAATATGCTACGGGTTATGACTGTGGTAAACAACAAAATGCATGTTATATGATTGAAACTCTTTTTTAAATGAATATACAGTCTAACAGAATCCCATTTTTTACAGTATGTAGGCCTTTTCAATCAAATATTTCAGAAAGCTCTGTATTGAAGCAGTAAACGGGAGAACTGAGGCTCTAATTTGTAAGAGGAGACACAGGTTGGACACACTCTAGTGACAGAGAATTTAAACTGGATTCTGCAGTGTTGTTTGTCTGACCAGTGTGAACATTCAAGTGAACTTTGTTTTACTTTAGTAAACTTTTGTTTTACCACCAAATCTCAATTACATTCCTGTTTCACTGTCAGATTTTCTTTCAGCGGCATTAAGACGGCTTAATGATGCATATACATTTCAGTAGATGATCAACTAAAGTTTCTATGTTGGCAAATATGCCATCCTACTCACTTTAATTAGTATATGACTAGCTTCACAGTTGCCTGATTTCTAATGGTTATATACTGAAAAATATATTTCTCTTTTGATTACGTAGTTACAGTGTCAGAACAAAATGCAGGCTATAATTTTGCTTACATAGTTGATCAATACTTCCTACATTGGATGAGATTGTTGGATGGATTTTTTTTTTTAAGCCAGAGAGAGTTAGTTCTGAGCTGAACTGTTCAACCCTACTACTTCATGATATTTCTCTAAGAAAGATATTCTACACAACTATTATGTTCTTGTTAACCATCACCATGTACCATTACTACAGCCATCAAATATGCCTGGTATGGCATTTTTCGCTCCTGTTCAACATTCAAATGCCAAAAAAGACGTAGCTAAGTTGCTCAGTTTGGTTATAGAGCATTCTGCTACCTTGCCCCTCATCTTTGGAACGGCCTCCCACTACAAGAAGCTCACTCAGGTGACATTTTTTCAAATCTAGATTGCATACACACCATCCTTTCTGCATCCTTCACAAACAAACCTTTTCACTCATTGTCTTATGTTTGTGGGTTTGAAATTAAATAAATTTGATTGAATTTAACCAATGTTTTAAAATCATGCCGATTTTGCAGTGATTATATCTTCATTATTATATGATAGTATTAAAGGTTTGATTCAATCTGAACAGAACTTATGGGACGTTTGTTAAACAGGAAACCTACAATGTAGTTTATCTTATACTAATGAGCTTTTCATTTCTCTCTTTTGACCCTCCATGCTTTCTGTGTGACCAACGGGATAACTACGCATCTTCACACATCATCTCGCTTGTCTTCTGTTGGCCAATGGCGATGCTCCACTTCTGCTGACATCATTAGGTAAGACAAACAAACTAAGCATTGCTTAACTATGCCGCTGCTGTTGGTTGGACTGTGTTAATGATTGACACATATTTTGTGTTAATATTATCAATATGTAAAACAGATGGGGAAGTGGTTTATTGCTGGGACTTCTTTGTGACTTAATTTCTGATGCACTGCTCAGCATAACATATCAGTCAAAGGAAGGGAAAATAAAACAACATTATTAACAACATGATATTCTGCTGAGAAAAAAAAAAGAAGTTAAGCTTCTAAAAAACAATCTGACCTCAAAAGGAGTCAAGATGACAAGCCAGAAACGCAGGATAACTGCCCTAAAAACCAGTCGATTCCTCAGTGCAAGAACTTGCAAAGCAGAATTAGAGCTACATGCAGGCTAAATAGCCTTTTAATAATTCATAGTTTGTTCTGCTCTTGGCTGCATTGATAAGCTGCTGGCTTTAACATATTGAGATCATGAATAAGTGAGAATCTGAAGCACTTCAGTCTGCATTTACAAATCCAACAAAGAGTTGCAGTGCATGGCTTGGAGGGATAACACAAGCAGGCGTGATCTAAACATCTCTGGAGCAGCTATACTGAATCGGAGACGGCTGGGTGTTGGCCTTGATGGGAGCCGTAGTTCAAGTGGAAGTTTCAGAAGCTCTGCCCCCGGCAATGTCACAAGCCACACAACTATACTATACTTATACCTTGTCAAAACAGCACCGCAGCCCTTCGAAGAGTTGATTTTTTTTTTGTGTTGCCTTAGGCATCAGAAGCTCCCTTCTCTTATTTGCATCAAGTCTGATCATTAGCACCACGGGAAAGCAGCGTACAGATTAAAGAATTGATACCACCTAGTTTTTCTTCATAGCGTCCCGGACATCCTGACAATCAATCAGAACATATTGCAAGAAGAGTGGCATTGTCCTCTTCTGCAGAGGACGTTGTTTTTGGGAAAACAAAAACTTGCAAGGCTCCCATGATGTTCCATTTTGTATGTGCATTGTCTCTGTATCTGTTGGCTTTGGTGTAATAATCCTCCGCAAATTTGATTAAAAGCCTTGAAACAAAAGTGATCATGCACAAGTCAAGTAAATAGCCTGAGTGCTCCAACTCCGTATGCGTCATTGTGTTTGTGTGTGTGTGTGTGTGTGTGTGTGTGTGCGCTGTCCTTGTATGTGAGTCTGTGAGAAAATAAGAGCTTTCTTGTTTTATCCTTTTAGAGACCAGTCATGTGCGAGATGAGAAAAGCTTGTAAAAAAAGTGTTGGTCAACTCTTTGAAATGCTGCTTAGTGCTTAGGTTGAGAATTGAGGTCGATTTAAGGTTACATCAGTTTAGGGTTGTTGGTGTAATAGTATTAAAGCTAGAGAGTAGGGGTTAATGAACAAGTGTAAGTCAGAGGGATGCTCCCAAACAAAACGTGTATGTCTACTGTGTGCATGCGCATGTGTGCGTGTGCCCGAGCCCTTAATCCTTTAACAGGATTACAAGCTCCATTGTCCTTTGTTCACTTGTTCCTTTCCACCCACGTACATGGTAGCGGAGATGTCAGAGCCCACATTCAGGATTACAATGTAATGGTCTCTCAATAGGTCGGGTGAAAGGGAAGCCTGCCGGTTAGGTTGTCATTTTACTATCTATCCTTAAGCCATTATAATTTTGTAATGCAACCTGAGGGTTGCATTTCCAATGGGTGATGCTGTACCAAGCCGTTGACAGTACAGCAAGGTAAATTACTCCCATGTGAGAGCACGTTCATCCTTGCCGGGCTGTGGTTGTATCTGTGCTGTGGCTTTCTGTTATTCTAACATGAACCAATACTATATAAAGCGGACACACGTAAATGCAGGCACTTCAGTCCTTGTGTGTGCTCATTTTGTTTAAAGGAACATGCCAGCAGTTTTAGTCTACAACTACGAGTTGTATTTAGCATAATTTTGACTTCCATTTTCAGTAGTTCATGAAAATCAACTTGCAGAGACTTCATACATGCAGTTTGCCTCTTTTTTGTTAAACAAACCTCACAAATAGAGATCTTTTTCTACGGACAACATGCATATTTTGAATGTCAAAACATCCTTTGTGCCACCAAGGAAAGCGTTTTCAATTGCCTCTGTTTGCATCTGCATTACATGCGGAATTAACATTGACATAAAAGCACCGACAGGGACATGAGGAATTGGAGAAACTCAAACAAGTGTCAAGTCATTAAGAGTTGATTTTCATTGCATACTAAGTAAAGGTAGAAAAGCTTACTCAAAAATGTATGCTATCCTTTTTAAAACAGGTCAGTGTAAATATGCACATTAGGTTGATAATAGGCTAAACAGGCAAAACCACCATTATAGTATTTTAATAATGTGTGGGTGTAAAAAGTGTTATAAGAATTATATAGAAAAGTACATAGATTATACTGGCACGTATGTTGAAGTCAATCTCCTATATTGCCTGTCATGCATGTCTTGGCCCACAGAGCAGATTGTATTTCAAAAGTGCAGAAAATAATGGATATGCCCATGTACACAACATTGTCAGAGGAAAAAGTGTCAAATGACCACTTATCTGGGCTCCATATGCAGGTAGACGGAGGGAAAGAGGCAGGTAAGAGCTGCACTGGTGGGGTAATGACACTCTTGTGTTGCATCCAGAGTCAACAACTGGAAAAGTGATGGGAGAGCCCAAATTATCCGCAGGGGAAAGGCCTCGTGTGGATCCATCAGTATGTTTGTGCCTTTGTGATTGACACCTGAGCTTAAGGGTTGTGTATCGACTGAGGAGAAAAAAGTGGATGAAGGCAGCCTGACCTCATCCAATAATGCACAGCAGCTTACAGAGACATTGATTTTTTTATTTTCAGTAGATCAAAAGATCTAAAAGGCAAGGCACTATCAGTGATCCATGTGTAAACACTAGGCAGCGTCTAAATCTAGTTATTGGTGTTTTTCTGATGTTACAGTTATATTGAAACACTGGAGTAAACATGAAAAACGCTATTTATGTAAACTTCAAAATGTGGATATACGTGTTTTACACTTAGCTCTCGATTTATGCAATTCACATTTAAAAAAACACACTCAATCTGAGTGATAATTTACACAAACTTGATCCATCTATCTTTTACTATCTAGGCTGGAAAAAAAACTATGTTGACCATTGCAAACAAACCTAAATATATGTATAAATCATAGGAAAAAAGAAATGACAATTATATATTAAGCTTTCTTCACTGTTAAAATAATCTAGTGATTGTCATTTGTACATAAATAGTTCCAGTACAAACAGGAACTGCTAATAGCTAATTAGGCATAAACTGTATGTACAATGGTATCAGATTAACTAACAAAATTATAAAAGTTGAATAAAAGTGCCATCTTCATTTCCCCATCAAATGTAGCAGAAAATCGAAATAAGGGCACACAACAAAGATGATGGGTAGTAGATGGTACTTATGCTTACCTCTCTGTACAAGTAAATCATGTAATTGGTTTGTTTTTCTATTTTTCCCCTCCTCTACTCATCACGCCTCCTGCGTCCTACTTTTAGCCTACTTTACACCACAGTGAAAACAATCTCGTTGAAAATCTCTGCCGTGACAGGAAAAAAAGTAGACTGCATCTTCTATCAATTAGTCTGTTTCCACCATATGTGATACTCAGTTATTCTCTTTGTGAGTTGCAGCATGGAAGTGTCACATCCTGTTTGCAGTAAACCGGTTAGGCATCATGGTTACCTTGTGGTGGCGGCTCAGGCCTTGTGAATAATGTGTTACATTACCACAAACCGACATTCCATTGTAAACGCAACTTGAAAATATGCCGATATGTATACCAAGGGGTAAATGCACTTAATTATAATTAGTGTTGGGTTTTCCTTACCAGATGCCCGAACCACCTCAACTGGCTTTAGACGTGAAGGAGCAGCGGCTCTACTCCGAGCTCCTCACTAATGACTGAGCTTCTCACCCTATCTCTAAGGGAGACGCCAGCCCCCCTCCTGAGGAAACCCATTTCTGCTCCTTGTACCCTGGATCTCGTTCTTTCAGTTGCGACCCAGCCTTAATGACCATAGATGAGGGTAGAAACGAACGGTGCGATAAATTAAATGTAATACCATGCTCGCTGTGCCGATTCTCCGACCAATCTCCCATGAGTCCAATTTTAATTTGTTTATATATCACTTGCATGATATGAATTATTAGGGTTGCAATAAAAAAGCACAGAGGAGAGCGCCCTCTAGCAGATTTCGGGTGCAGGCCTTTGTTTTAAAAGGGTGCTCCGGCCGAATGCGGGACATATCCTTCGTCTCATAGGTCACATGCTCTGAGATCTCTGTTGAAAAGTGTTTTACCACACAGCTCGGTTCCCAACATTAGCATTTGCTTAAAGTCCCGTTTGATTTTTCCACTTACTCTAGGTTTGGTTTCCATCAATGTAATGCTTGAAATTATTTTTTTCTTTGCCACTAACTTGCTACCTGCACAATAAGCTCAGAGGTCGGGGTCATTCAGAGAATTGTGTTTTGTAGAGTAAAGTAGCTCCATTTTCTCCGAGAGATGAAATGAAGAAAGGAGAACATTGACACAGCAATTAAGAGAGAAATGAAAGAAGGAGATTGAGGAGTTATGTGGTCAACACAGCGCCGGGCGGAGAGTTGTAAAGTCATGGTGTGTGTATGTGTTCATGCAGGGGACAAAAGGGGGGGCAGGCAAGGGGTGTTCTTAACTGAGACAAACTGGAGCTATTAGAGGGCCTATTGTTGCCCGGCTGCCCCGTGAAAGAACAGCTTGTCCTAGCACTTATTCAGTGAATAGATGTGGCCGGCACTCTCGGCTATCTTGGCTGATCGCACAGATCAATCTGGCCAGGGAACCTGCAGCAGCTGTATTCGACGTTTAGTGTCTTTTGTATTGATGGGAACACATGCACATGTTGAACGATTTGCTTTTATCTATGTAAATATCCAGCTTTGTAATTGAATCAGTAGTAATTGAAATTAGGTTGATTTTTCCCACACAGAGACCTCTTAGTTTTTATCTGGGTGTTTTGACTGATGCATGCCTACTACTACCTAAAGTCCCTGAAAACGTGTTTTCTCAATCAGTTTCTCATGATGAAACATGAAAAAAAATTTCACAGCCTTTAAATGATAATAACAACAGGGATCTTATTTTCATAGTTTTTTTTAGACCATCAAATATATTGCCTATACATTGAACTCTCCAAGGTAATTGTGCCGATCTCAGAAAGCAGCAACATTGCTTAAAAAGAATGCTGTCCACTCAGATTTCATTTCAGCAATATTGGAATGTTCCCAGATCTCAGCAACTATTACTGTGAGTTCACTGTTCTTATAACTGACACAAATGGTGGCCAAAACTCTGAAACTATGCCAGCTAGTTCAAGTGTAGTATGGGTATTTTAACATTGCCAAAACATATATAGAAATATAATAACAGGAATGTATAGGCTGAGTGATGACATTGGCAGACTCTTTGTCATGGTATACATTTTTGTTATTCATAATAATTACCATATTTATGTGCCATACAGCTTTCTAGTGCAGCCAAAAGTGATCGTTAAATGCTCATTGGATTATTACAGTTGTTTCCTAAGTAGGCATATTTACATGTAACTTAACACTCAAATTTACAAAGCAAAGTACAGTGCGTTCCATTGGTGATTCACAGTGTAAGCCAGAAAAAAAACATTTATACAACTGTTTTCACCTCTTTCACACACACAGGGACAAACACACTTTTAGCCATCCACCTGCATTCATTGCACAACTTCAAAGATGGCTGACTTAACTAGTGCCACCTCCCACTCCAATAAACAGCGTCCAAAGCAGCTTTGAAGTAGCATCCATCTTCCTTTTACATCTGTCAAACCTTTCTAACATCCACTCTCCAACCAACCAGCCCATCAAGGGGAAATCAAAGTGCCTTCAGGCGTTTGACACGCTGTAAATAGACTGGTGCAGATAAATCGCGGCGTGAATGAGTGCTGAATGGGATGAGTCTATTTGCTGGCTCATAACCGTGCGGTTTCATATCCCCCACAGACCATATAGCACAGACCTCCTAATGGTGCTCTCATCATTTCAAATTCAACTCGCAGGGTTTTTATCACCACTGCCTTAATTTGTGTGTGCATAATTGAAAGAAAATTAGATTTACGGGAACCCCCACGTACAGTAGAACAGTCCGCCTGCAGTCCCTCTCTATCTCTGCCTCCTCCACATATAAGCACACGCACGCACGCACACACACACACACACACACACACACACACACACACACACACACACACACACACTGACCTTGTTTCCTGCTTTTATTTACTGCACAATGACAGCAATTTCCAGAGTGTAATTAGAGCTGTTTTAGCCTGGCCTTTGGTCTCTGTCATTTAGAGGTGAGTACACTATCAGTCCTTTCACCCTTTGTCTCTTAAATCAGGGATTTTTTCTCCCACCTTTCCTTGACTGAAGCCTAACAGCATAGACTTTCATTTCTTGAAGACAAAACAAGACCATTTTTTCCACTCACTTTCATTTGGGCTACTTAATTAATCATTTCCCTGCATTTTCAGCTCAACACCCACAAATTGCCGTGGTCAGAGCCTGAAGACAAAGGGATTTTGTGTTAATTAAGCATACAACAATTCATTTACACACCATCCCCTTTCCTCCCACATGCACACATCCACCAACAGCAACTGCAGCTGTCCCAGCTTTAATTTGTGTGCTCATTTCTCTTTCATTGTCGTTGTGCTGCCTCTGCCTCGTGCTTAAGGAAGCTCTGTACCTGGCTATAATCACATTCCAGCAAGGAGAGAAATGATTTGGTTTCAGTTTTGACAGGGCATCTGCTTGATGAAAAGGTTTTTGTGCAAAGGAGTCCTAGCTTCAATAACAGTATTGCCTTCTGCCATTTTCCTGCAGCAGTGCATTTTTTTGTGTTGGGCCCAGCCAGATTGATGCTGTGTTTCCAACTTTGACAACAGGAAAAACAAATGCAGCAGCAATAATATCAAACTTGGACTTACTGCATACAGTATGTTGTCCCTTATAATTATAGATAGGCTTATTTGCACTTGAAAAATAAGTAAACATCTTAAAAATTCATTGAGCTTTTGGCTCTATTTGCTTTGGACATAATATGGGCCTTTGGTACTGGCCCGTATAGATTTTTCCTCTTCCCACTTAGATACCATAGCGGCCATACATAACTCCTGCAACCAGCCCGTCAACCAATTTAGGTCAATAGATCTTCTCTTTCTTACTGTTGGCAGAGCCATGCTTTATAATGCATTGATGTATCAGCTGGGTGTCTCAGACTGGAGCTGATGGACGATAGTGACCTTTCTCTCCTGATAGCCAGCGATGACCACTGTATATCAGCTGGCCACAATCAATACATTCATAAAGAAACCTTGAAGCATGCATGAAAGTGTACAAAGGTGGAGAGGCACACAACAATATATGTGAGTAAATCGGACAGGAAATTGCTACCAGTCAAAATTTAGAAATGGCACATGGAGCGCACATTTTCAATGCCATTACAAGTCATGCTAGATTAACAGCAAACGTAATAAGCATGATTTCGGGCAGTAAAAAGTCGTTTTATAATTATATGTACAGAACCGTACCGTATGGTCGACTGTTTTCATAATCCACTTTTAATCAATTGTCCTATGAGTTTTAAAGTCAGGGAAGGCTCTGTGTCAGCTAAACATATTTATTTAGCTGAAATTGTAGTGCCTCAACGCCACAGTCTATAACACTGAACCATATGGCACTGAGAAAAAAAATGCTTTTTTTTTAGAACCAAGGAAGACACAGATTGAGTTATGCTTTGAAAAAAAAAAAAAAGCAGATCTTTTGGGTGGTCTCGCGATCGCCATGGCAACACACATAACCGAATTCAATAAGCATGGGACTTCATTAGTTCTGGGCAAAATGCTGCATTGATGAACTGTGTAACTGCACTACTTTTTCCCCACTGAAATTAGAAACAAGTGAATGCACTCATCTGTTAATTACAAAGGAGGAACAGAGGGAAGGATGGAGAAAATTACAGTGGTCCTTTTTTGTTGTTGTCTTGCACGGCTCCCTTGTGTGTCTGTCAGCAAGAACTAAGATGTGTGCACCGGTGCAGTGAGGGAGCCTCCAGTAGCCTGACAAGCTTATCTTTATCACCTGTCACTCTGACATTAGGTGTCTCTGCTCAGCCCCAAATCCTCCCTGCTTCCCTCCCTGTGACTAAAACACCCTTCACCCCTCTGGCTCCGTCTCGTAAATGTATAGCGTCTACAGTATATAATGCTTTGTCATACTGCTCTGTATACTGCACTGTTTTGTTGCCACGTAGCCCAAGGTTGGCAACAGAAATGGACGACGTACACAGAATTATAATACAAAAAGAAATTAATTGAAACAAATTACAAACTGCATTATAATCACGAGGAGTGTAGGTAAAAAATGGGTGTATGGTGCAGCAAATCAAGTGGATGGGGGTCCTTACTAAAAAACCCAAAATGCAATAAATAACTAGACTACAGCCCAAGCTTGCAGCTCTGTGAGGCTGTGCTTAAGTAAATGGCACTGGACATTGCATCTGCCTTAACATTTTAGTTTCAAATGTAAAAATGATTCAACTTTTTGGACATGGCTTTTAAAAGAGTTCAATGCAATGTTGTGGTTTCTTACAACATTTTAACACCCTACCAAGAGCTACAGTCACAGCCACCACAAGCTGAGGATGCAGCCAAACAGCTCACACACTAAGGAGTAATCATACCCACACTGAACGCAATACAAGCTAAATTGAATATCGATTGCTGGTAATCCATGCGCACCGGCTCTATATGAAGTAGTGGTAAAGAGACACAGTACGTGGTACTCGCTGATCTCCTTCAGCTAATTCACAAACTCCCCCTGTGCAGTTCTTCAGCTGGAGTCCATTGTGACCGTAGCAACCATGGTCACGGTCACATTATCCGACCACTCTGTCTCTAGGATGGACAACCATCGCCATCAGGGCATGATGGCAAAATTGTATTTTTTCCCCCCTGCAAATCTATCATCTTTACAGCCACATCAAAGAGAAGATATTCAATAGCGCATGATGGTGGTTTGGGAATTATAGCAGGGAATAGGTAATGAAGCACAATACAGTAGAGAGATGACATGGATTTTGAGGGCTTGAAATTGTCACCACAGATGCTCATTAAGCAATCAGCACTATTTGGATGTAATTTTATGGTAATCCTTTCATTTTCTGAGCCATTTTGTTCATTTCATGGATCGCAGACGCAACTGGAGAGACTGGGAAAAATGGCACATGGCAGACAATAAATGGAGCCTTCAGATTCAAATGAGAGGGATGCATCATGGTTGAGAATGCTCTTCTGAGTCATTTAGGGAATAATTGTGTAGCATATGAATGAATGCAAGTTTCAATTATGACAACATCAGTGATTGTATTATGAAGCACAAGGAGAATGAGCTAGGGAGTAGAAAACAAGCTCCAAAAAAAAGAAATGACAGTTCTGTCCAGAACGGCACTCTGAAATGTAGTGGAGCTGAAAATATTCAAAAAAACATCGACAATTTCACAATTTCTTTTTCATACTACTGTCTTGCTGCCTTGTGATGCATTCACAATCAATGTTACAGTTTCAGTTTTTCAAAGCACTATTTGTTGAAGCTAACATTCTTATCTATAAATCTACAAAGGGAAATTGTGTATTAAAATGAGTGACGTTTATTGATGCCCACGCTATCACTGGTAACACTTGAAGAGGCACCAAGAGCCATGTTAGGTCCAGTGTGGACAAACAACACTCTAATCAACACGTGAAAAATTGATAAATCTAAACCTATTAACACTGGAAAGAGTAGTGATCTATCAGTCATCTTGGTAATGTAGCTGCCATCTTCAAATGGCGGTATCTGTCTTTGGGTAACACGTGTTATTATGGGGTGGCAGTAGCTGAGTAGCTCAGTCCGTATAGAGTTGGGTTGCTGGTTCAAGTCCCCGTATGGACCAAAGTATGGGGTGTGGATTGGTAGCTGGAGAGATGCTACTTCATCTCCTGGGCACTGCCAGGTACTCTTGAGCAAGGCACCAAACCCCCCCCCAACTGCTCAGGGCAGGGACAGCCTACTCACTCTGACATCTCTCAATTTGTGCATGAATAGGTCCTGAGCATGTGTGTGTATTTCAGGTCTGTGTGTAGTGATTACTAACAAAAAAGATTGTAAATTGTAATTTCCCCACTGGGGATCAATAAACAGTATAAATTATAATTATAAATTAATTATCCTGCAAAACTTTCTGTAGAGGCTTGGTAAAACTTAAAAAGTTGGGACTTATTGGGGATATTTTAGAATCAAGGTTGCAATAACACAATCCTAAAGCCTTTGTCAGATTAATTGTTAACAACTGCTGTGTTGGATATTTCTATAAGCTGCTACATGCTGTTAAAGTGTAGGTTATCAGCCTGGGCAGGTTACGGAGCAGTCGGTTAATCTCAATGAGACAATGGCTCTGACCAAAAGCCGTGGTTGTCCAGAAAACACAAGGTAGCTTGACAGTGTTGTAGGTGCTTCACATACGCATGAATCATTTAGTTAGGATTCTAGCTCAATTTGTACTGCCGTTGTTTAATAAGTCCATAATGTGAGGGATAATCCATCATGACCGGTGCGGTTATTAAAAATCAACACACTGTGGCTCTGCATCCTGTTATATTTCAATAACCAACAATGAATTGATGCTACTATCAAGAATGGCCTTTACTTTTCACACTGTTGTACTTACCATACCTAACATAAGCAATGAAGTTTTTTTACGTTAACGTTTTTAGGGCTTTCCTTTTCTTATTAGATAGTATAGACAGATAGGATAGGAGGGAGAAAGGGGATGAGGGGCAGGAAAAAAACAAATGGGTTTGAGGCTAAGTGCCAAAGACAGGTTTGAAGTTGGAAGATATTAAGAGATGGATTAATTTTTTTAATGGGATGTTTTAAGAAAAAAAAAATTAAAGTCATTGATTATTTGTATTAATGTTGTGAGCCAAATAGTGCTTTGCTATGATGCTATGATGACAAATAGGGTTTTAATGCAGACCACTTTATGTAATCAAGCTTATTAATGTGACTAGAACATATTTTGATTGGCACTTTGCATTTTTTATGCTGTAAGATGATCCTGCAAATTGTAAAGAAATTAATTTCTTCACCCAAAGGCTCATTTGCTGCAACTGTCACATAATGCTGTCAGCATGAATCCAAAATCTCTACAGTGTATTGCAGTGGAACGTGGTCGCTTAAAGCAAGATTTCATCAAAGTAGCAGTTCAGTTTTTTCTATTCTTAAACTATTTTCCGTTCTGTTAGGCTGCTCTACACTGAGCTAAATATATAGGGATACATGCAGTATATGCAAGCAAACCCACTCTCCTGAGCTCTGACCCACATTTACATCATACACAGTTTGATTGCAGCAGAAGAAGAGTAAATATTTATATGGTAAATCCATTTGATTTGACTTTACACAGATGTTGGAGGTGTTTGTTGTGATTTCTGTGAACAATGTTGCTTGCACTGTGAATCAGTAATGGGCTGTTTCTTTAATGCTGAAAGAAAAGGCTCAATGTAGGAGTGTCAGAGCTGCTCATTCAAGATGTGTTGTATAATATGTTCACAAATTGTTATGTCGTTTTCAAATCCACCAGTGTTTCTTCTTTAAATGGAACATCTTCTATTCTCAAGCCTTCATTTCAAAAATCAATCTCATAAATAAACATTGGCATTTGAATGGTTTAATTAAACGAGTAAGTGGCTTGGGCCTGTTATTCCCTCAGGTTAGCATATCCCAAGACGGAATAATCATTTACAGCAATGCGACATATTGGGGACAATTTACCCTCGAGTTTGTTTTCCAACAATGACAACCAACTACAGCATGAATCCAAAAATAGTTGATTTTCAAAGCCGGTGTCCATGGGCAATCTACAGCTTGCTTTCGGAACAAATTTGCTGATCTTAAAAAATGGTTCATATACAAGTACTTTGAAGTAAAAAATGGCTCTTATCAAGTTTTGCCAGCTGTTTTAAAGACATGCATTTCTGTGTGCATGTGTTTGCTGAAGTTAGTGTTTCTCAAAAATTGCTTTTCATTCATGCAAATCCCTGTCATTGAGATTCAATGTGCACCAAGAGTGCACTTACCCGAGAGACAAGTAGATTTATCGTCTAAACAAAGTCAGAGAGGAAACTTGCATTTTTCTCCGTCTGTCGTAATATGTCTTATTAGCCTCACCAAGAAGCATTTAACGGCAGGAATATCATTATTAAGTTTAAGACTAACGATATCCTCACTGATGAAAGCCAATGCACTTTTCATCTTAAAGCTTAAGGTAAACAGCTCCCAGAAAGACAAATTGTAACATTTTCCTCTGGTTCCGAAACCAGCAAGTGTGAGAAAGCCATTTCAACTAGTAAAAGATAAGTGTAAGTGAGTATGCTGAGCATAGAGTCTCATCCAGCTAATAAATGTAAAATGGGTGTTTAAGACAGGATGGCGGAGACATTTCCAGGTTGTTAGATTACAGGCTGCAGTTGGAACAATTCAATTAGCACTTCCATGGATGAGATTAATCAGACTCGGGCCCACTCCCCTCCACACACACCTTTGCTGGTGTAATGTAAACTTAGGCTGCAGCCAGAAGGATTTATTATGGCCAGCCTTAATCCATTTTCAACATCATGGAACATAAAAGTAGTCTGAGGCCGGAGTTGGCTAGATTTAATTAAGAGGGTCCACTAGATCTCTATCTGAGAGCTTTATCTGTTAGGCGAACATTTAAATCTGTTAGTGTGGAGCTATTTCAGATGCTGTGATTACTATCTCTCCTTATATGACCTCCAGCCACTCAAAGGAATAGGTTTATTTAATATTATTTGACACTTTCATGCCCGACGGACAAAAAGTGGATTTCTAGATGCAAAGTTGTAGATAAAGATCAGATTATATATCGTGCGGTTGAAGCTATGCATGGCATATGCAAGTGCAAGTACAAACAGCCCGAATAATGACCAGCCAGGACATCTTTGGGCTTAATTAACTTAGATTTGTCCTGTCATGCTTTGATAAAAAAATGTTTTTTATAGTGTCTTCTTTTCTGAATATGTTGTAGTTTATCTAGAGGTTGTTTATGATGGAATAAAACCAAACCAAGCTTGGAATGAATACACATTGCATGAGAATTGAATAAGCACTGCAGATCTGCAGAGGCCATAGCCATCAAAATGAGAATGTTTATGAAGTAATGCAGTATAGATATCTCAAAGTTCATTCCTTTACATTAGGTTGCACACATGCTGCCAATTGAGCCATATTTCATAATCCCCACTTTAAAACTTATCGCATTAGATACATTTTTATTTACCTGTTAAAAATGACTCTATAGTGGAGTAATATTACTGCCACTCTTCTGTCAAAATTACATTTGGTGTGTAGTCATGAATACATGTAGATATTGAGATAAGCTCTCGGCAGAGGATGAATTAGCACACTGACCTGAACCGGTCGGTGTTTGAGAGCTTCCAAACTCATGGTTGGCTTAGCGGTGGGATGGATATCACACATATTTGCTTACATATCTAATGTCTTTACCATTTTTAACCAGATTATGTTAATAATAAATAGTAAATGCTAGGGATCCTGGATACTCTGCATGAGCAGCCCCATGGAGTGTAAATGTGTTAAGTATGATGCTTCTATTTATTCTGTGTTGTGATGTGACAAATAGCACTTTCAGACATATACAACTAAGCCAAATGAATTCATCATGGAATGATAAAGGCTGTATTTGTGTTCATGTTTTGTATTCTTTCAGGATGTTACATCAGTCTCACTGCTCGCTGAGCAGCAGAACACACTCATTTGGTTTCACTTTAAATGGGCAAATCCCCGCTAGAAGACACACTAGAAGATTACTGATATTATTAAGGGTTTAATGAAAGGAGGAGTCAGCGAGGAAGCATCTGTTGGTGTTTAGGCTCGGAGATGTGATTCAGGTGCCAATGAATCTCAACTGTCCTGCACGACTGACCAGGGGATCAAGATAGGTTGGAATAGAGAAATAGGGGGACTAAGGCTGTGAGGGCACACACCCCGGGACCATTGATGGTTTGAGAGCTTACACACTCTTGGTTGGTTGAGCTGTGAGATGAATATCACGCCTTTCTGCTTGGCAGTTCCACCGAGCAGCTGAGGCAATTAACACAAAAAAAGGTCAGGACACTGACAGTTGACTACTGCTATTAATGTCTTTCCTTAGATGTCATTTCTATGCCAGAAAAGGGGATGTTAGCTTTTTGAAACATGCAAAGACATAGTTCAGTGTCTATAACTATACTTACTCCCTTACATTGTTGTTTTCCTGCCTTCCTATAGCATATTGCACCTTTTCCTACAATGTTATATATTTGATTATATAGAAAATTAGAAATGTCAGTGCTACAGCAGCAAAATATCAGACACACAGCACACATACAGAATATACACAAAATACCAAGTAGGATAGAATATAAGAAAAACTATTAAAAAATAAAGATAAAAAATACAACGGAAAGAGTGTATATGTATATACAAGTGGCAAATAAAAATGTACAACCTATTTAAAAAGTATTTATAATGATGTAAGTAAAACCTATGCTTGTGCAAGTTGCACTTAGTGCAGTATTGTGATGTGTGATGAATTCAGGATGTCATATTTCTTTGGCAAATTTAATAATGACATTCAGTTTAATGAACAAAGATGACAGAAAACAAATAAATTGCGTGAATGAGCCCCGTCATCAAGTCACACATACAGGTGGATGTGTACCCATCGTCAGAAGTAACACCTGTCAGCTGTAAAAACCGTGCCCGGCGTCCAGATGTAACCCAAATCCCTGAGGTTTGAGAGAAATTCGCCTCTAACTCCAAGTCATTGACAGCAGCCCTGGCATCGTTGCAAGAACTTACGCTTTCAGTCAAAAAGGGATCATACCTTAATCCTAAAGCATCAAAAATGCCATCGATTGCCTGCAATGCTCCATTTTTATTTTCCTCCTTCCCTTTTCGCTCTCCTTTTACATCCTAACTGTGGCGGCTGAAGGCTGTCAGAAGCTGGGGGGAGAAGCGGAGTTGTTGCCAACACACATGCACATCAAAGGCATATCATCAAAGTGAGCCATCTGTCCTGCATAGCCTGGCCTATTCTGCTTTCCAGTTGATGATGTACACATACAGTAATAAGATTACACATTGATACTGAGGGTGGGACTGGAAAATTTAGTACAAGTTGAAAGAGCATTTTTCCAAGGCAGCAGTTTGTGCCGAAACAACTTTGATTTAACTTTCTGATATGACGTGCTCCCTTTTCATTCATTTCTGTAGACGGTATTCTGCAATGCTTTTACCCTTTCATACACCCATGTCAAATTGCTTTGTCACTACTCTCCAAGGCAAACATTCAGACCGTTAAAAATGTTTTCAAGGGTTGAATTTAACGGTCAGAATTGCCCACTGTATATCTGAGAGACAAAATCCACTTTGTTAAACCGTTTTTCCACTCTAAGTCGAAGAGTTCATGCCATCCAGAGGCAATCTGTTGAGAATTGCTAAATAAGGCCAGAGGCTTGACTCTTAATAAATATTCCATGAAGTATTTCAGTATTTGGGTTTATCATGTTGCCAGAAAGAGGGCACTGACAGAGGTTGTGCTTGAGTTACTGTAAAGAAAGTCAAAGGAGAGAAACTGTTAAGGATGCATTGATCGGACCCTATGAAACAAACTGGATAACAGCCAGATGTGACAAATCCACATTAGACAAAGTATTTTTTTAAGATGATTTTTTGGGCATTTCAGGCCTATATTTTACAGGACAGCTGAAGACATGAAAGGGGAGAGAGAGGGGGAAATGACATGCAGCAAAGGGCTGTAGGTTGGAGTCGAACCCGGCCCCACTGCGTCGAGGAGCCAACCTTTATACATGGACGCCCTAGACCAAATTCTATGTCCTCCACTGTCTGATGAGCTAATTTTGATACAGAAAAGTAGTTCTGATACTCAGCACTTGTTATGCAGAATTTTAGTTGAAATTCATATCAGATCAGTTCTCAGCATCGACCCTGAGTTTAGGAAAAAAGACAGATCTCGGAAAACTGTGGCTTCACAAAAAACGGCTTCACATTAGTTAAGCAGCAAGTTAGCAGTGTACATAGGGTGTAAATAAGAGAGCTTTGAAGTACTTGCTAACAAAATCATAATAGGCACTCTGCATTAATAACTCACACAGGCTCATATAAATCAACAGATAATTAGGGTTAGGTCATGTAGAACCATTAAATCAATCAGGAAGTGTCTTAATAACTCCCACAAACAACACTCAAATGGGGCCGATACAGTCTTGCGTAGTAGTTGTGGTTTCCTGCCGAATAAATACATGGTTTACCTTTTTACATCATGAACAAGGCCTCTCTTAGTATCACATGTTTCTAGAAGGATATTGGATGACATGATGTCAGGACTGGAAATTGATATCATATGTGACGTAGTTTCTGTTATAGTTCATGAACTCAGAGCTGTGAGATAAGAACTGGATACTTTGTTGATGTACATGCTGTATTACTGGTAGTACGGATCTGATGCTAATAAGGATACATTCTGTAGCCTTGAAGGTAATACAATTCACATAAGCAGAGAAATAGACATCAAGGGAACACAAGCAATCAACATAAAAAAGACTCAGGGATTGGGCTGATTTATAGAGATTAGTTCAGAGAAACATTTTGCTCTTGTCTTATATTGGATACTACTAATTCCTTCATGTCTTATGAAGAACAAGCAGCTTTGTACTTTCCCACATCTGATAGCCTCTTTGCAATCCCCTTTGGGCAAAGGATGCTTTTATTTATCCAAAGTGAACAGTGTACAGTAGCTTTTAGTAGTGTCTAAAGAAAAGAAGAAAAAAAATCACTAAAGGAATTACTCAGATCACTAGTGGGGGTAAACTGTGCCAGAGGTTGGGCACTTTAAACCCAAAGTACAAAGTTTGGTATTGTGTGACAGCTTGAAAATACACTAGGGATCAGAGACATTTTTATATGATAGCAAGAGAGCATATGGCCATTGCTGGATGAAAATATTGCATCTTAAAATGTGTCCAGCTTTGGATTTCTTTGCATGTTGAGAGCAGAAAAATAAGGAATGGATTCATTAGCACGTCCTGCTAAAAGTATGTAAATTAAGCAGCCAAGGTGATTTAGGAACTGAATAGTCTATATGTGCTATCTCATGTTTCCTTATCATAATTAAAGAGCACTTTAGTGATACAATATTTCTACATCTTCTACACTGATCATCAACTAGCGGGGATGCTGACTTTTTGCCTGGGGCATTTAATCTTAGAGCAGGCGTTGTGTATGTTGCTATAAAGTTAATTTTAACGATGCAACTCAACACATTAAAAAGGAGCTAACATTAACTTAATTAGCTGACTAGCCACAGTTAATAAAAACTGCCCAAATTCTGTAGCCATAGCAACAGCAACCGAGGGGTCAAGCATAGCAAACGAACAGATGAAGGATCAGTGGATAACGTTAATTTTATCGCTTTTGCGCTGTCTGTGTAGTCATAAAGCTACAAGGAACAAACTGAGGTACACCTACTGTACATTGTGTTGCAGAGGCGATCATACTATGCTGCCCCTTAATGTTATTAAAGGGGTAGATGTTTGTTTACAACATCAAAAGCACTTTTCATTATGAGAGTAATCATCACATACTGTTCATCCCAAGTCTGTGTCTCTATTGGGAGTTAAGACACTGTACTCCCTGCTGAGTGCAGTAACAGAGGCCGCATTGAAGCCTTTCATTAGTCCTTGTTGAGGCTTGGATCTCTACATTTCAGTTATTTTCCTGTGGGATATTGGTAGAGAGCATTTGGCCTTTCATTAATGTTTTATGGTAACTATTGGGGTCAATGCTGCGATCCCTATTCAGTCCATTAGCAACCAGCAGGACATGCTTGACTTGGAGCAATCCTTGGTCTTGTGTCTTTTGCCATTCAAGCAGTCACACAGAGGACACTTGGAGCTTGGCAGTTGGGTCAAAGTGACACAGTGTGATACTTTAGAGCAGGTCAGGCAGTCTTTTCACAAGGCAGATGTACAAAGTTAGTACTGTACTGTCCTCTTCACAAAGACTGAATCTCTGCAGCGAGAGCACATATTTCAGCCAGGATTGCACAACACTTTTAATAATAGACTACAATCTACAGTCTGCCTCTGGTATCAACATTTGGCAATCATTCTCATTTCTTTTTTAAAGAAATGACAATAATAGCACAATTTTCTCCCATCCCATAATGTTGTGTGGACTAGACAGACCATCCTCTGCAACGCTGTGGAGGAAGGTCTGGCTATGCGAGACTACATAAGCACTATATGAGGTCCAACACAGATGTCTCAGACCAAAGGTTTACAAAACAGGCTAGTCCGCATACATTTGGCCATATAGTGATGGTGTTGGACCAAAAAATAAAGAAATAAACGCATATACCTTCAACCCTTACCAGTTTATGTTGGTAATCTACTAAATGGCCAGACGGTGACGCTATCTATTCTAAATAAAAAAATGTAATTGATGTCTGTTAATGTAGTTTTTCTGGATGTCCTGCCAACTAAGTGCATATACTTACAGCAACCCGATCACATAAGGAGTATTGTTCCCCAGCTAATGTCTCACCGACCCAGAGGCCAATAACGTATTCCTCTCACATAACCATTTAACAGAATTACTTGAATTTCTTATTATGTAGCTCTCCTGGCAGCTACTGAGACATCTCCAGTTGTGCGTTGACACAGATTTGGAGACACCAGAGGAAGCAGCGTATATCTCTTTTCACTTTGGGTCGTTCAGTTTAGTACAATCATTACTCACTGGTAAAAGATGTTAAACATTCCTTACAAGGAGGAATGGTATGAATACAAAAACCCCATAGCTGCTCAGCAGTGAACTCAGGTTAAAGAATCCCCTCATCTGGCCCATCCATCCAGAGTCTACAACTTTCCACTCCTCCATCCCTTCACTTTTTACCTTTATCTTTCTCCTGTTTTTTATTGATGTTTAACAAGACTTTACCTCAACAGTAAACCCTCCATTCACCCTCCTCTCCTTCCTCTCTCTATTGTTTCTAGCTGCCCCTCAATCTCTCTTTCTCCTGGCTCTCGCAGGCTCTCATGTCTTTAACGAGCCAAGGGACAACTCGACAAACATTCCATCACATTAGCATGGGGGACTGGGACTAGGGATTGTGAGCTCAGCGTTAGCCAGCCTGCCGCTGCTTTAATTACGTTTGCTCAGCACAAGCTACGCTAATGGCTAGCTCTGTGCCACATTTCCTTCCCTGCAGAAGGGCAAGCGAGCCTGGATTCAGCTGGAAGATGCCACAGCGGATTGGAAGGCTGAGCAACAGGGCATGCACAATGAGTTATATTCACCATTTGGAAAACAGACTCCACTGCGGACAGAACAACTTTTGCAACTGAATTAATTTGAAGTTAAGGTAATGATTATTTTTTTAGCAGTGAAACAGTCTTGTTATTTGACATGGTAGCAGTACTGAGTTGTAGTTCTAGTGTTGTTTGGGGGATATTCAGTATGCAGGCATTGTTTGGGTGACAAAAAGTCAGCCAAGCAAATAAGAAATTGTTATTCCTTTTATTTTCCTTTAGTTTTTCCTCCACATTATTGCCTGTTTTTGCCTCTTGCTGAAATCTTTCTCTGTCTGTGTTCCTTGCTGCAGCAGATAGTTATCCCTGTGGCTGGGGAAATGGCCAAGATATCATCTCTCTCACTGTTACATCTGCTCTTCTCTTGCTGCACAAAAACACATGTAGCTGCCACTAATTTGGACTCATGAATCCATAATAATGACCATACCTTAGTTTTTACCTCTTGCAAGGGAATTATTTCATATTTATTTTTTTTTACCAAATTTCACTGTATCTCAGAATGATTTTAACTCTGGGTGAGGTGTCACATTACAAAACACATTATACTCTAGGCTATGTTTGCAGTATTTCCTTTGGATTTGGCACAGTCTGTGATGCGCTTTTCTTATCACTCTCTTTTTTTAACTAAAGTAGGTAATGAGATGCAGTACATGAAATCGGTTAGGCCACTACCTCATTGTCATTGAGATGTCTATGAACAAGTAACCACGTTGAAACAGACCAAATAAATTTAAAACATACATACTGACGTACCGGTAGTATGAAGTTTGCCAAATTCAGCAGATACAAAGTAACATTAGCATCCATTTGAAGTTCCTTTTGGGGCATTATAGCTCTGTTTCTTTAGTTGCTTAATTCACCATCTGGTCATTAACTGTTTGTTTGCTGTTTGGTGCTGGGCAGATTTGTAGAGCTTTTCTTGCTGGTAATAGCTGCTCTCTGTGGCTGGAAATGGCGCTACAAGAGCAGTGAAAGGGAACCAGAACAATTACCTGAAAGGAGGACACTGCAGAGTTAGGTGATAATTCTCTTTAGATTCATCATTACGAGCAACCCCTTTCACATACAAGTAGATTCAATGGAGATACTACAATATTAATCATTGCAGCTTTAAGTTTATATATTTTAAATTTCATTTTTATCAGTATTCAGTAACAATTATATATAAAACAGTCTGCGGTGCAAAAACTGTTGAGAGGCCCCAGTTGAGAGACCAACAAATGCCATGGACAATGGCTAGATAATAACAATCCTGGGTCAATAGCATGTCTACCCATGCCCTTGTGTCCATTCTCTTCATTTCATTTTTTTTGTATTAATATAATCAGCCCCATTTGTTAATCCAGAGCAGGTTGCATTCACACACCAGAATACTCTTTGGTTGTCTTCTCTATGTGGCTACTCAGCAATTGGAGGTTAAGTGCGGTGAAGCGAGATACTCGAGTTGAGGCAGAGCAGAGAGTCTGGTTCATTTTGTCCAACCATCCATCTTCCTATCTGGTTTGAGGACTCAGACCTGTGCCAGGATTGTCAGCCCTTGGGCTACTGCCACTACTGATATTAAAATTGGGCTGCTGAGGCAAAGGCCACATGCTCATGACATTATGGGTTTGTGTCTGGCTCGTCGCCTTCGTACCAAATCACATGTCCTGCCTGGTATCATCCCTCTATGATGATACCAGGCAGGTATCTTTCTCCAGTCAAACCGCCAATAAGCGGCCTAGAAAGAAAATTTAATAAAGTGTATAAATCATTGATTCAAATGCTTTTTTTATAGGTTTAACATGCAGCAACTTTGATTAAAAAGAAAATGCCTACATTGGCAGTGCCAGCTACTTAGGATCATATGAAAGACAGCTAGCAATTCTACTTGTAGATGTAGAGGGTTAATTAAAGTTTATCTCACTAAAACTCTGCTGTACTACTGAGTATTCTGGGGATGCTCTTTTACTAAAGGAGGTTTACTTAGCAGAATGTGGTGAGAAAGCGAGAAGGAAAATTCCAGTGTATCCCAGGTTAATTAAAAGATGATCATTTCTTCAACATCTGGCTGTGAAGTTGTCAAATTCAATGAGGAAAGAGAAGTCAAAGAATTGCCCAAGAGAGTGGTCCAACAGAGAGAGTGAGAGTAAAACACTGGTGTGTTGGCTTGTGTGCGGTGAGTTGAAGAGATTTTGTGTGATAAAGACGGAGAGAAGAGATTTTGACAAATTTTTTAGCTGAGTGGTAGGTTCAAAATATATTTAACATTTCAGTTTTGTTTAAACCTTAAACCTGTCAACAGCTACGTAAGGGCACATACAAACTTTATTTTTTACCTTGACTGTAAGAGGCATGAGGGCTGTTATTTTCCTGTGGGGCTTTATAGAAAAGGGAGTAGCAAAAAAACAAAAAAACATGACCTCATATTTGGAATAATCTCTGAGAAATATTGTCTTTACACAGGTGAACAAGTAAATAATGTCAACTTTACAGCAACTTTAAACTTTAAGGGCCCTATCTAGCCCCCGGCGCGGCACGGCACAAAGCCCAACGCGAGTGTATTTACTATTTTAAGATCAACACAGTTGGTAATTTCCTGTCCTGCGCCCACGTCGATTAAATACCAAATGCACCTGCGCCCATCTTTGCGCCCATGGGCGTGCTGGTCTTACAGGGAGGTGTGTTCAGGTGAATTCTTGGTGTATTGTTAACTTAAGGCAGCGGGAAGTGATCACGCCACTGACCAACAAAAACCTGATCTAAAGTCAATAACGCAGCATTTGACTGTTATTTCAACAGCGCTTTAGTAAAATGTGCCTAGGCTTATGTTGGCACAGCACACACACACTGTTGTTACACACAAGCTGTATCTTCCTCTCCATCTCAGCACCTCCGGATCCTCTTTCTCTTGTCCCCCCCCCCCCTTGTTTTCTCTGCTTCTCGCTCACTGTCACTTTCTTCTCTTCCTCTCAGCAGTGGCTCGTTCAGCCAACAGGTAGACCCTGAGCTGCTGACAGTTTTGATACAGATGTGATGGCGTGCCGTGGCCCGCGCCACAAAGCTGAGAACTGATTCCCGTCCTCTTTACTTTCTCACCTGTGTATCACTCCATCCTCCATCACAACTCTTCTCCTCCCTTCATGTCTCTTTGTTTATGTCAATTTCCGCTGGGAGGTGTCAGCCATCGCTTATTATCCTCCTCTTACACTAATTGGGAGCAGAGGATGTGCAGATTGAGCCTTGATTGCTGCCTTCCCCTTTGCATTTGTACCATCCTCCCTTCCATCCCCTGACACCTGCTCCTTCCCCCTTTTTCACACACACATGCATACGCACTCTCACTCCAAACACAGCCAGGCGTTCATGCTCTGTCTCCCTTTTCTGTCAACATCAAACACACCGCAAGAGTGGGCACTGACACAGTTATGTGGGTTTTGGCGTTGACGCACCTCAGATTACAGCTCTATCAGCTCGCAATATCATTATCTCACTCCGACAATGGCTGGATCTGCTGCTTTTCTCTCTCAGTGACCTAATCCTCTTTGTTTTCAGTGGCCTTTCTGGGGTTGCATGGTTTTGTATCTGATAAGTTTATAATGACTCCTAATGAGCCATTATTTATTCCCAGCTAATGAGCTGCATATCGAGTGTGAAGGGATTGCTGACGAGGCCTGTTGCTGGAGTCTCATTTTTCATGCTAGAGAGAGCGAGATGGCTTGGAGTGTTTGCAGAAAATGAGGAATGAGTGTTTCCACCAAATAAAGAAGAATGTTTTCCGTGCCCAGCAGAATCATGACGGTGTTTGGATTGTGATGTCAAGGCAGCCAAGTCTCACTATAGTATTCCATTTGATCCGTCTTCAGCATCACATGAGCAGAGCCACATAACTTAACTTGAAAACATTGTTACAACAAATGGTTATAACTGTGATGTGAGTTAAGGAATATCGAGAAATCAAAGTGTTCATGTCAGCGTATCCATTCAAACATGCACACCTTTGCTATACTCACACAATTCTTTTTATGATCTGTTGGATACTGTGTTGACACATTGACTGACATGCACAGTTTGTGCTGTCATGACTCTTATTTAATTATTTTTTTTGCCGTAACCCCATCCCGGTATCTCTATTTCCAAAGCAACACCATGGTGACAGAAAATGCAGCAGTTAAGAGGGAGGCTGAGAAAAGTGCGCCCGGGGGAATTGGGCACACCGTCCTTGTAGTGTCAACCTCATCACCACATACTGCCTAATCCACCCAAGCGTGAACACACATACAAAACCTCCAGCCAGACATTCTTGACCCTTTTAATGGTGAACATAACCAATACATTCCCTTAATATCAACACCTGTGTTGCACTGCTATTGAGGTTAGGAAAATGGGGAATTCATGCAGATTTAATGCAACACCCTGAACAACAGCATGCAAAGTGAAAAGAAATACAAAAACACAATGGAAAAGAGCAGAAATGTGTCCCTTCTTCAACACTTCCTGTTCTGTTGAGCTGTTCATTAACAAACCCACACCTTTGGGCACGGCCAATTAGGGAAACAAACAATGTGGGAACAAGTGAGTCACACAGGAGTAGAAGGGCAAAGTGACACTGTATACAAAGTCCCAGTCCTACTATTCAGGAACCCACTTGACAGATGAGTTTTGATAATTAACAAACTGCAGGGACTCAACAGCTTTGAATAATTATGAGAATGTACATTTCTCTTTGGGAAGTGTACAGCATGTTGACACATTGTTATACAGCAAATTATTGTCTTTACTTTGTGCATTTTCAATATATGCTGTTACAGCTTATCTTCTCTGTAGATCGCTCAAGTACTTCCTTTCAACTTGAATGAGCACATGTGAACGGGAGATTAATGATATTCATTTTTTATCCTCTTCAAGCTGAAATGTTATTTTAGTATTTTTTCACACTAAAAAGCAACCAAATGTAACTTGGGCATGAATGAATATATATATATATATATATATATATATATAAATATATCCATATGTACGTGTTTCATATTAAAGACTAAGAGGCTCTTTATTATGGGAAGTGTTCATGTCTGAGTATTCACGTGATTTTAAATGATTATATAGAGCTGGGCCACACCTGGAGAGATAAGCCAGGATTTATCTACTTGATTTTACATGCATGCGTGTGCAGATTGTTTGTACAAGATCGGACTTCTGACCAGCTGCCCCACTCTTTGCTTTGTCAGTTAAAGCCTGCCTTGTTTTTATGGGCCTAATCATGAAATAGGATGATGTAATGAATGCACATCACTCATCTGAAGTTTTCAACAAGATTCACTTTGTGTTTTGGGTCACGGCCAAATGGAAATTTAAGAACGCTCTTAACTCAAATAAACAAACACAAGGCCAACGAGTGACCACTTTGGCAATGAACAAAGTGGTTGTTGCACCCACGTCCACAAATCCACACTCACGAGTAAAGCAGTGCTTGGGAGTTTTGAGTCAACTCGGCTACTGTAATTATCTCCTAGCCCGAGGATGGAAACATCATCGGTCTGTGGGGATGACACAATGGCTGATGACTGCATTAATACAGCCTAATATAACACCACAAGAATCAGCCCGACTCTCAAAGTGAAACTAAATATGCATAGTTGCAAGCACATGGGGGTTGGATTTTTTTTGCTCAGTTTTCAACTTTTCTTTCACTGAAGTGTGAAACCAAGAGACTTCGCACATTCACTGCACCACTTTCCTTCCTCAGGAATATTTCTGTAAAACATGCAACTGGGGAAAACCCATGCGAAAAACAGCAAATGCCTCGCTTCGACAGACATCTATTTTAGCCAAGGAATGCATAAGCTGTCTGTGGTGATCTGCTGTGTTCTAATATTGGATGCTTTGAAGGAACAAATGAAGTAATGATGTATGATTTATGCATTCCTTCATTGTGTTAAATACTGATGAATAGCTGTAAATCCAAAATAAATAGCTTTGGAAAATAAGCCTGCTAATACGCTAAATTTATGATGGAAAAAACATGGCTGTGTGGACTCTCTAATCATGTTGGATTGTTGTCTTTTTTACTCATGTCATATGTTGTATCAAGAACCTTTCTTATGAAGAGTGAACTAGAAAAGGGGCTTTGATCATTGATACCCCCCACTGCAAACACTTACTACACATGCACACACTTTGGAAAAATGTCCCTGAGCACATAAAGAGGAACCTTGCTGAGTGTAGATAGTGGCGCAGACAGCCATGGAGTGCCAGTGATAATGGCCATCTCCTGGCAGCCCAAAGAGCCATGACGGGCCGCCGTTCCTGCCACTGATAAGGACGGGGCAGGTGGAAAAACACCGTGGCAGAAGATCTCTTTTTCCCTCTGCATTTTCACTCGTTCCCCATGCTGGCCAGATAGCTGGTTGTACTGTACAAGCGGTTTGCTGTTGATTCATGGAATATGTGTGTGTGCATCCACTGAGTGCTGAGGTTTGTATTGGATGGACCATTGTGGAGGAGGAGAAGAGAAAGGAAGTGTGCGTGTTTGCAGTTGTATGCGTGTGCACTGCAGTGCCAGTGTGATCGGTGAATGTGGTTGCTTATACTATTTCAGTCATATTTACAGATAAATAGTGATGTGGTTTGCTAAAATGAGCGAAATAATAATCAATAAATAGCTGAAACCAAATTGTCATTTATCAATAGTCTGCTCGGGACTGCATCCTATCCTCAAGTATTTTTTCATTTTTTTTCTCCCAACCAATTTCCTACCGAGTCCAATTAGTAAATTAACCTAGAAAATGAGCATGGATAAATTACCCATTATCATTTGAATTATACTGGCAGTGTAAAGACAATTTTCACCCTTTCTGCCCGCTGCCTGTGTCAGTTTCCTACTTGGTAACAGAGCTTAAAGATGTCGCCCTCACACACACACACACACACACACACACACACTACAGCTTAGGTTTCGGCTCTGAAAACAGACAAAGGAAAATATTCAGTATGATTAACAGGGAGAGCCAGACTCCGCTAACGGAACTCTTTGAGTAAAGAAGTCTGTTTCAGTAGTGACTCAATCATCTTGGCTGCAGTGACATCACTTAGTTTGCAAGAAAATACAGCAAAGTAATTTTGTGTAGCTGAAATATATGGGTGTGAAAAGTAACCTCTGTGAGTAAAATATGAAAGGATTTGTGATACGTCAAGCCATCTCGGGAGTCTATTCAACCCATGGAGGAAACGTCTTCCTGAGATTAGGCTTACCTTTAAAGGAATGCCTACTTAAAGGAAAACCCTGTCAATAATATATACTGTATATATACATATCTGTTATTACTGACACTCAAATAAGGTACTTACCCTAACGGGAGTACACATGTCATTTGTAGGGAACTATTTTCAGCTGTGAATTAATAGTGATTCCCGTGCTACGTCAAAAGAGTGCAGAATGGCTCAACTCATAAAATAATAGGGAATAAAAAAATAGAAATTATGATTTGATTGGAGAAATATATCTACAGGTTATTAACATTAAAATCTCTAAATCAAAACAACATGTTAACGTACAGACATTTTGGACATCTGTCGCTGTAAGCAAGGCTGCTTATGGTTATTATGGGTATGTGTAGGGTTGTGGGCAAAATGCCCACACGTGTTGGTTTCTGGTGCAACGGCAAATCGGCCTGGAGACAGATGGAGAGGATGAATTTTGTGTCCAAAACAGGAGAGGTTTCATGATGGATAGTACTCCAGCTAATAGTTTGTTGGCATTGGGACAGACAGCAGCAGCAGACTGGTCGAGAAGTGTTGTTTCCTGCGAGGAAAGAGTGTGGCCACCACATGAGCCATGGCTCTGTCTAGCACTGTTGGATCATTCCCCCTACTCTAAATGGTAATGCCTCCCTAGGGCAAGACAGCATGGTGTTACATATGGAGCTTCAGCATGCTCTCCAGTGGGTGTATATGTGTGTGTGTGTTCTTAGGACATAGAGTAGGGAGCATGGAGAGCAGCTGCGTCTTTAGCATTCAGCTGGTGGTTACTTCACCCAATCGAATTGGATCTCATGCACTGTTGATCCAATCACCCCGGCCGTCAAGAGCCATTTAGCCAATCAGTGAGGACATTGCACTCTGTTGAGCTTTGGCCCATCAGTGAAGCTGGACTGTGCCCAGGATTAGGCACTGGGGCACGTTTTGGCACCAAATAAAAACTAACCCTAACATATAAGGAGAGGCAGGAGCTCACAGTGCTTCTTCTTCATAAAAAAAAATATTACCCTTCTGTTTTTCCATCATGTTTTATCAAGCCTACAGCTGTCATATGTGAGCATGTGCAAACACTGAGCCACTTACCCCAACCGTGTCAGTTGACATGCACTATGATCTATGTTAATGGAAAATTAACGAGACCCTGTCAGATATGAATGAGTCATTAGCATGTTCATGTTGGTAGCATCTGTGGGGCCTCAATGACACGTACAGAAAATTAATGGAGAATCTGTCGATTTAATAAATCCTTTTACCACTATCTGTCTGCCTCACTGTCGACTGTATCTATCTCTCTCTCATTGCATGGTATTGAATACAGTGATCATATAGACTATATATGCTTGGTCCGGGGCTGAGTTTTAATCGTTATTATCCAACATCAGCGGCCAACCTTAATAATCCTCACGTCCAGCTAGGTTCCAAAATCTGGAGAAAATCCTTCCTAGCAAAGTGAAGTTTTGGAACGAAATGCCCAACAATCATGTTTGGTTGTCTACATACTTTTGGCCAGATTCAGAAGAAAAACATCCTAAGTATAACCTAGGAGACAAATTAATGTATTAATGTATTAATTTATTTGAAAACTGGGATAGAACAAAGTTGATAGCAGGAAGTAGTCTCACAGGCTTACCCTTCACTTGTAATATCCAGTTACATATTTGGTAACCAAGAGCTGTTTTGTTCATATCTTCCACATTTGTAACCTCATTTAAGTAAAGGAGGATTTAAAGGCATATAAAGATATAATAACAGGATGGTATCTGTCTTTCAATTTAGTGCATAACGGTCTCACCTTTTCAGTTTCACAACAGATCAATGCTGAACTAAAATGCTGAAGTCTTCCACAGAAAGTAACTGGTGTTATTTCCTGTGGATATTGAGATAATGTGTATATCCATATCCCCAACTCATTAAGCCTCCATCACATTAAGTGGACATTGAATTAACCACACACATTTCAGTACAGAGGTCTCCAAATTCAAGGACTTCAAATCGCTTTATTTCTGCCTCGGTGACTGCCACCATCCATATTAGTTTCATACATGCATGGAGCTTCTTGAACTGTGAAGTCCGAAGTGAATAGAGAGGCCCACTCACGTACTGTAATGAGTCACCAAATCCAAGGCACGACTTGGAGTTAATGGCTAGTGGGGTGCGTTAGCTTTTCAAAACAAGGTCACAGTCTGCTTCTGAGGCAAAAAAAAAAAAACCTGATCAGGAGCATGTGATTTATGAGTCAGTGTCAGGTGGCTCAGAGAATATAGGACCCAAGCGCAGAGACAGCAGGCAATAATTGAGGTTGAATAGTTAATAACAAAAATCCTTACAACACAAGGAGTCCTGAAGATAACAGGCATTCCACAAAAACCGAACAGGCAGAATCCCAACTAATCAGGAACAGCAAACACAGAAACAGTGTCGAGCAAAATCCACTACCCAGCAAACAATAATCCGACAAGAAACAAAGCCAGAACTAAATACACCGGGAAATGAGAAGATAAGGAACAGGTGACACTAGCCTGGATAAACAGGTGAAAAACATAAGACAATCACAAGGGTGGGAAATCTAAAGACAGGAAATGCAGATGCATGTGTTTTTTTCCCTGCTTGAACTGTAATGAATGGAACCTGGAAGGCATTAATTTGGTGGCACAAAGGACCAACTGCCTCATATCCTCTTCCCAATGTGACAACAAAAAACACCCATTAAAACAAGTCAATCAGTCCTGTACTGGCCCTTGAAAAATCAGGAAACACGAGCAATGGCAATAAAGTCAGATACTGAGATTTAATCAAAATGACATAACTAAAATAAGGGAGGTGACATCTCGTACAACAATTATGCCACGTACATCTTAAAGTCCATATTATATATATATATATAGTCAATAATATATTTAGCAAATCTTGTAGCTAGTGCTATGTCTGTTGATGATGGTTGCAAACAAATCCAAAACCTTCAAAAACTTCTCAAACCAATCCTGCAACCTAAAAACCTCCATCCATATACCAAATGTGTTAAACACTTAATGTTTTCCCCTCCAAAATATGACACAGCAGGAAGGTTTCCTTATCTTTGACTATGTTGGACCCACTGTGTTAAGGGGATTTGCTATGTCTAAACGTGATGGATAGCAATGAACTGAAATTGGGGTTAATACCACTATGTTTAGTAACACCCTCAAACTCGAAATGGGTGTATAAAATCATGCAAAAGTACCAAAACTGACACTGAAATGAAATACTCATACCTTTAAGGAGCCCTGATGAAAATCATGTTTTTTGTTGTTTAACCTTTCACCTCTCTGTGGTAATATGAAATTATACTCCAGAGTGTATTAGTACAAAATGGTATAACTGCTCTCAGCCTGGTGTTAAGTCACCTGGGAAATTATTTGTTGCAGTGCACATCCTGCAGCAGAAGTGAAGACAACCAAGCCACTCATCTTTGTCTCCACTTTGTCTCCTGTTTATCCTCTTTTCTTTTGTACTAGGAAGACGTAGCGCTATCTTTCTCTTTTTGTACCAACTCTGTGTGTGTGCTTGCGTGTGTGTGTGTTTGCGTGCACGCCTCTGTCTGTGTGTCGATGTGTGGCCATTACACAGCTTATTATGCCAACAAGCCATCTGTTGCCTGCTTAGTACTGGCCGGCTGGGGAAGGACAGCAAGCATGAGGTTGTCCCCCTTTACATTTCATAGACGAGTAAATGTCCCCAGCTCTCTCGTTTGACTGCTCTCTCTCTCTCTCTGTCACACACAGAAACCTGATCATCACGCTTACTTATATTTACAAAAAAAAACATGCATGCACATCAGCGTGCGATGAAATATATGCAAGCACTCACACTGTGACACAAACCAGACACACTGAGGACCTATTTGTGCCAGCTTTGGGCAAGGTGGGGGCTTTCTAAGCAGACGGGCGCTCTGTTAGGTCACTGCAGGTGGATGGCTGCAGGTGGATGTCAGACAGGCACTTGTGCAGCCAGCGCCAGCCCTGCAGTGTACTGCAGGCAGATGGTTATACATGGCCATGGGATTTATTAGAAAAGAAGTAACAGAGTAAGTGACAGAGTGAAGTCTTCCACTTTAATCTTATGTGCTCTTTCCCTTTCTTTTTTTTTATTCATTCATCTACCTTTCTTTACCACCCACATGTCTATTCCCTCGTTTTTAAGTTAACCTTTTCAGGAGTGAGCTCTGACTATTCCAGCCTGCTCCCCAGTGTGCCATTGACACACATGGTAGACATTTGTACTACGACATCAATCACAGCCTCCGCTTGCAGCGGCCTCGCTGCTTCAAAGAGATAGGTTCATGTCAGTGTTACTTTTCATCTTCAACGGGAAAAAACACATCTTTTTCTATTTCAAATTAAGTCGTTCAGGAAGAAAGTCGTCTTGCTAAGACGTTCTCATCAGGCGTATGCCACAAAAGAAAATAAGAAAATGCATCATTTCAATTTGCTTTAAGCGACAGATCATTTACTCTGCAGTATTTGAAATACTCAAAGTATTAGCCTAGTTTGTTTGCAGGCATACATGGCACAGTCTCATGTTTTCTTTCTCTGATGTCCACACATTTAAAATAATTTTCCAGTCTAATGGAAAGATACTTTCCTCACGCTCTCAGCGCTGGTGTTTTTGTTATGCCATCCAAAATATAAGAAACTGTTAATGTTGTTTTAAGCATGGTGGATAAAAGCAAAGCTGTGGGGCGGTACTATGTCTGTACAATCTTAATAACAGGTTTATCTATGATATAATAAACATGACATGAATGAGAAATTTGTCCAGGGTCCTCTTGTAGCTGTTGGTAGTCCTTGATATTATAAATGTGTTTACATATCTGTGTGGTGCCTGCCCACATCAAAACCCCTTGACAATTCCTGTTTTCTTACAGATTTAGCACATTGGCCCTGTAAGATAAAACAAGATTAGACTTAATTAGCCACTTTAATCATTACTCTTTTGGCAATGCCTTTGCATGTACTTTTATCATGAAAGGATCTTACGAGGTGGGGTCATTGCTTTTATTCTTTTAGCATCCTGTAAAATAAATCAAAGAACTTAAGATTTGAAATATAACATGTATTCACTACATCGTTGCATCTTGGACCCCCTAAAGTTCATCTAAGGCCAACTAGATGGTCTCCCTATAGCATAATAACTTAACTTTGATCATTTCTTTTGATAATTTGCTTGGTACATTTATGCAGACATACCAGCAAACTATTGGCATTTGATGGCTTAATTGCTGACTTTGTTGTTGGTTGTCTTCAAGAGCAGCTGCTACTGTCAGTGGAACAACATCCTGTCTCTCTGTGGGTTTTGTAGTTTCAAAACAAGTGCAAAATGCTAATTTGTCTCAGAACATTGCAATCACATGGCATCCACAATGAATCCAAAGACCCAAAAGCAAGTCAGAAAAGAGCTTTATTTTATGTTTTCAGAGCTACCTTGAATGCCTCGGCTGTTTAAACAGTCGCCAGTGAACCTGAAAACGGCCCCAGAGCTGTCGAGGCACTGCTGAAGCAGCGGCAACTCTGCCAGCCTGTGTGAGACAGTTGATGTAGCCATAGCAGACAGCTCCCTCTGCTCCTCTGCAGTATCCGTTCTTCTGCTGCTCCTGGCTGCCGAGCTGGAGGGTGGTGGTTGGGATTTGGGGGGGCTATAGTTTTCCAGCCCAGAGAGGGATAAATAAAGCACTAGACAATAGAGTCACTCTCCATGGACTTCAGCCTCTGGGCGATGCTCCAGCCATACCAGCCAATCGCTCAAATCGAAATTAGAAGCAAGGAGACAGATTGTGAATAGTACATTTACTCGAGTCGGCTGGGACAGATCGATGGACCAGATTCCGCAGGGCAAGGCGGTCCAACGACAGAAATTGGGGTGAAGGGGGCAAGGCGTGTGTTTGTGTGTGTGTGTGTGTGTGTGTGTGTGTGTATGTGTGTGTGTGTGTGTGCATAGATTTTGCTTAAACAACCCGTAACCTCACAAGGATCAGGAAGCCGCTATCCAGTCACACATCCATTGGCTTTTACCTTGTTTCCCGCACATTCTCTTCCACCATCATGTCTTCCTTACAGTTGCTCTCAGCCCGAGCACATACAGTCAAGGCCAGTTACTAGAGAAGTTGCCTTTGCTTGCCAGGGGGCTGTCACCGAGCAGAACAGCCCTAAACAGGGACATTGTTTCCTTTGTCCCCAAGCCAGGGCACTGTTTCAGTCACCCGAGCGCAGCGGTAAACACATCCGAGAGCCCTGCAGAAGGTTTAAGGAGCTGTGCAGCGGGAAAAGATACAAACACGGCCCCAATTAAAGACATGATAATGAAGGAGCTAGTGGAGAGCCTGTAATCAGTATTCAGCAGCCTGTTTAAGGGCCACTCGGAGTGTCCATTGGGGTAGAGTAGAGTGTTTGCAAAAAAAGACTTGTGTGTGTTTGTGTGTGTGTATGTGTGCGCAGTTTTTTGGCCACTATGTTTACGAACACTTTTGAGGTTGCAGGTAATGATTCCACTTCATGTTCGGTGTGTATTTGGAACAAAGTGAGAAAAAGAGGTGGGCGATTGCGGTTTGTTGAAAGCGCCTGAGACAACGACAACCACACACCTTTACATCTTGATTTCGACAGATCAGATCAGTTAGGATGAAAGACACGGGACATCAGGCCATGAGAGAGTATAGGGAGAGGGAGGCAGTCGCAATAGTACGCCACTTTCCCGTATTTGCCGTGCATACATCACTCCTGCTGCGGTTCAGATAACCTTCTGCCACCGTTATCTTCTCAGGCTACAAGAAGAGTCCAGTGTTTACAGCCCCTCTCATCCCCACATTGCAGGGGGGGTAGTCCCATCCAATAAATTGCTCCTATCAGACCAAGGCATAAGTTGCAGTCGCTGCATCAGTTTTAGTGGTGCCACTAGGCTCTAATGTATTCTCCCTTCTCGCCCCCGCACGTCCATTGAGCCTCAGCAACAAGACTTTCCAGTCGGCTGGGCTGCTCAGTGCAGAGCTATTGATTACCGGGGGGGCAATGAGCATGGCGATGAAGGAGACGAGGGCTCTGACGAAAAAACAACTGCCATAATGAGGGGAGTGCAGTGGAAACAGAAGTTGTTTGCATTCCTTTGTGTTAGGGGAGGTGCTCAGGGTGTTACTAGGGAGGGGTTTGACGTGGGAGATGTGTGTGTGTGTGTGTGTGTGTGTTCAAGCCAACGTATGTGAAATCAAGCATGATGTAGGCGTTGTTTCCTGTCTGTGGCACTGCATTGGGGCGGCCTACCTTCAGGCGATGTTGATTGGCAGAAACAATTCTCCTCCATCTGTTCAAATATTTCAGACGTAACCAAACATTTGGTGTTCTCTCACAAAGGGCAGCGGTGGAACAGACTCAGGTTTGGCTCGTTCTCTGTTGAATCATCCCACTAGCAGCCTAGCAATATACCACGCTTGTCTTTTTTTAGGTGCTGGCGCCCTGTTGTTTGGACTTGTAGGTCTGATTAGTGATTTGCTCTTGAACAATTCTTCCCATCTCTTCAGTGGGTTGGGATAGTTGATTGAACATTGAATGCGCTATTAAGAGAATTGTAAACTATGTTTTTTTATTTGCGGTGTGATTAGAAAAACAAATAGGGACACAAATAACTGATTTTTGCACCTGAGACAAAACTAGACTCAATTAAAACAATATCCACATCATATCTGCCCCTAAGAAGATTAAAGCTTCCATTAAAACATCATCGACCTGCTGTTTGTTGCGCTTTTTATAATTGCCTCCTCAATCTCCACACAGCACAGCTCTTATCGTTGCTGTCACACTTAAAGGTCTGAGAGGTTACAATATTAATTTTGGAAGTTTGGCTTTACCTCTTCCTATAAAGTATCTTGATCAGCCCCACCAAACAGGACTGATTCAAGTGTGCAGTGCTTACCTCTAGTTTCGAGCAGTAAAATTAATGTGTGTTTATATGTGATCTGTGTATCCATGTGTTAGTCAGATCATACAGAATAGCAAGTTACGAGTACGCAGGAAGTAATTAATTTGGCAATCAATATTAGTTATGTAGATGTGTGTCTCCCTTTTGCAATTTTGTTGCATACATTTGCACTCTCTGACTGAAAAGCAGCCTCCTATTTATTTCAGTACCCCCAACTACGAGATGAAATTATACTAACAGATGATGAAAGAGAAATGCTTTATGCAGATAGATGTGACAAAAGAACCATCAAGAAATACGTGAGCATGATGCTGTAAATTAGAATAATACGGAGAACCATCTCTTTGGTTGTTGTTCATTAAGCACAAGCTGAATTGAAATGGGTTAAAACTTTCCCTCAAGTGTCAGCTTAGCAAATAATATACAACAATCAGTCTATAAACTTAATTACAGTAGGTTTTATTCAATGGTCCCTCAACAATGAGTGGGAAAAAGGTTACCTCATGTGCTCGCTCTACTGGCCTTGCTTTACTTTTCCTATCACAATGGAAAACACTGGCAATATAATCCAGGCTCACCTTGTGCTGTTTTTGAAATGTTTGAAAAAATTTATTCAGCACTTGCGTTTCACGCTGTTGAAGTGTCTGAAATAAGTGCATATACAACTCACTGAAATGGAGCCAAATGCAGGCATAAGAGTCCTGTTTGCTGTGCATGAGCAAACATTATTTTATTTGTCTGGAATGATGTGGGTTTCCCATTTTTAAGGCCAATTGTGGACAAAGATCAGTAGGCTGTGAGGACACATCCCATCCAACATAGTCATGGTCTTGGGAGCCCAAAAATGTAAAAACACAGAAGCCAGTTTGACTCTTGCCCCAGTATTAACAGGGTTAAGAATAAAACAGGAAACGTTTGACCTGGCCTAAGTGTTTAACCTAGACTGTGAATTTGTTTACCATCTGAGCTGAGAATGTTGAGCACGTGTTTGCTTTGGCCTCATTCCAGTCATTGATTATTCTAACCGCATACCAAATAATCATCGGAGCAACCAATCTGTGTGGTTTTTCAAACACACCCACAAGATTCTTGTATCAATTTGAGCGTTGCTCTTTTTGGAAGGAGGGCAATGGGCCATCATTGTAATTAAGAATGTTTTTAATTAATTCCAATCAACCATTCCTCTTGGAGCTAAATCATTTTCAGAAATGGCAAATGGAATCAAGGGATTAGAAGTTAGGGATAAATGTCTACTTGGAAAAATTTAAAAAAATGTATAAATAATATACAGTGGGTACGGAAAGTATTCAGACCCCTTTAAATTTTTCACTCTTTGTTTCATTGCAGCCTTTTTCCAAAAATCAAAAAAGTTCATTTTATTTCTCAGTAATGTACACTCAGCAACCCATCTTGACAGAAAAAAACAGAAATTTAGAAATTTTTGCATATTTATTAAAAAACAAAAACTGAAATATCACATGGTCATAAGTATTCAGACCCTTTGTTCAGTATTTAGTAGAAGCACCCTTTTGATCTAATACAGCCATGAGTCGTTTTGGGAAAGATGCAACAAGTTTCTCACATCTGGATTTGGGTATCCTCTGCCATTCCTCCTTGCAGATCCTCTCCAGTTCTGTCAGGTTGGATGGTAAACGTTGGTGGACAGTCATTTTCAGGTCTCTCTCCAGAGATGCTCAATTGGGTTTAAGTCAGGGCTCTGGCTGGGCCATTCAAGAACAGCCACAGAGTTGTTGTGAAGCCACTCCTTCGTTATTTTAGCGGTGTGCTTAGGGTCATTGTCTTGTTGGAAGGTAAACCTTCGGCCCAGTCTGAGGTCCAGAGCACTCTGGAAAAGGTTTTCGTCCAGGATATCCCTGTACTTGGCCGCATTCATCTTTCCCTCGATTGCAACCAGTCGTCCTGTCCCTGCAGCTGAAAAACACCCCCACAGCATGATGCTGCCACCACCATGCTTCACTGTTGAGACTGTATTGGACAGGTGATGAGCAGTGCCTGGTTTTCTCCACACATACCGCTTAGAATTAAGGCCAAAAAGTTCTATCTTGGTCTCATCAGACCAGAGGATTTTATTTATCACCATCTTGGAGTCCTTCAGGTGTTTTTTAGCAAACTCCATGCGGGCTTTCATGTGTCTTGCACTGAGGAGAGGCTTCCTTCGGGCCACTCTGCCATAAAGCCCCGACTGGTGGATTGCTGCAGTGATGGTTGACTTACTACAACTTTCTCCCATCTCCCGACTGCATCTCTGGAGCTTAGCCACAGTGACCATTGGGTTCTTCTTTGCCTCTCTCACAAAGGCTCTTCTCCCCCCGATAGCTCAGTTTGGCCGGACGGCCAGCTCTAGGAAGGGTTCTGGTCGTCCCAAACGTCTTCCATTTGAGGATTATGGAGGCCACTGTGCTCTTAGGAACCTTAAGTGCAGCAGAATTTTTTTTGTAACCTTGACCAGATCTGTGCCTTGCCACAATTCTGTCTCTGAGCTCTTCAGGCAGTTCCTTTGACCTCATGATTGTCATTTGCTCTGACATGCACTGTGAGCTGTAAGGTCTTATATAGACAGGTGTGTGGCTTTCCTAATCAAGTCCAATCAGTATAATCAAACACAGCTGGACTCCAATGAAGGTGTAGAACCATCTCAAGGATGATCAGAAGAAATAGACAGCACCTGAGTTACATATGAGGGTCACGGCAAAGGGTCTGAATACATATGACCATGTGATATTTCAGTTTTTGTTTTTTAATAAATATGCAAAAATTTCTAAATTTCTGTTTTTTTCTGTCAAGATGGGTTGCTGAGTGTACATTACTGAGAAATAAAATGAACATTTTTGATTTTGGAAAAAGGCTGCAATGAAACAAAGAGTGAAAAATTTAAAGGGGTCTGAATACTTTCCGTACCCACTGTAAATTGACCTGTAGCATACAGATGAGCATTAAGACACATGTTCATTTTAGCTTTATCAGCAGCTATTATTATTATTATTATTATTATTATTAATATTATTATTCAGCTTCAGCGTGATGAATATCCTACTGTATTTCTTTTCGCCGTGTCAATGTCATCATAAAAAACCCTGAGTCCTAACTCAATTGATCAATCAATCAAAACAGTGACATACAGACTGCCTTTCTGCAAGGTCCTTTAAAAAGCCTTTAAAAAAAATAAAATGAGACCAACTCCCTAATATGCCTAGGAACAGAATCCAGAATAAAGTCGGTGTATTGTGGTCGCAATTGATCCGCAAAGTATCAACCAGTGTCAACACCCCCACTCCATTACTGCCTCCACAATCATACACAAGCTCTATTGTATTGATTTACTTAACATACTGTATACACGCTAGCTCTTGCAATGCCTCTATGTCAGTTAGTAATACAGCAGACTTACACATAGCTGCATCATGTTATTGCCGACATTTGACCTATGGATCTCTGCGGGGAAAAAATTCCCATTAGATAGGGTAAGCTGCAGGAAAGGCTGCTGCTGCTTGTTTGGAAGGAGTGATACTCTTCCTGAAGCCAATCCAGTGGGGAAGGAATCTGCTATGAGGGAAGAATTCATGGGACAAGACCCAGTTTCTATGGAAACAAAGGAGGGTATAAGAGAAAGAAGAAGAGGATGAAGAGGAGGAGGATGTACTGGAATGTTTTTAGAGACAGATGATCATAAAAGGAGGTAGCGTATTCAAAATGCTGTGAATCTTGGCCTCCCCTGTGGTAGCCAGTGTTATTTATTCATCAGTCATATACATGGCACAACAGCCCTCAAAGCTGCAGTTCACGGCTCCTTTCATATCCAAAGAACAAAAAGTAAGAAAAAATCAAAAAGTATTTGACCAGCTTATATAGACCTACAGTAACTTGCCACTACTTATGTTCTGAGCCATATGTTCTGTTCATCATTATACATCAACAGCAGCAATGCTTTGCTGTGTTGAAAAGGCAGGGAATTGAATTCTGCCTCTGTACCCAGACACCAAGTATCTAATGCAAAACGCATGTGCACAAAAATATGTCCAACAACAACCAAACTCCACTGTCCAAGCTGTCATTCACCACACCGTTAGGCTGCATCTTATCGTTTTTTCTTAAAAACAAAAAAGAAACCAAAGGGAAAAAAGGATTCCAGGCAACAGTGGCACACAGAACAGCCTCAGTATGAATAATTAAACAGGCTATGCTGTTGATAACGATGGCAAAACCACAGCTCATTAACACTGAGAATTGAGACGAGGGATGACTGGAAATGGGAAATTGTACTCTCTTTCATTGATAGTGAAAGTTATTTTTGCACCTTCAGTGTAAACAGTATCCAGTATATGTAGTAGTACTGACAGCCAGGAACTGTTGAAGTCACGATTTTCAAAAATGGTCATGCTTTTAAAAGAATGCCAAAGCTTTTTTTTGCACCGTAACATGAGCATACATGCAAATACCCACACTGCTCCGCTGATATACACGTTATCAACAAGGCTTCTAGGTTAGAAGCCCTCCACAGGCCCTGATGATGCAGCTCATTTCCAATGCTAATCAGAAATGAAGAGATTGTGTTCTCTTGACTCGTGTTTGCTTTTTTCCTCAAACAATTGTTGCATTGCATCTGAGCAGCCCAGGATGCACATTGTCTCCAGGCCACTGTGGCGCAGCTGTGGGAGCCTGCAATGTCCCCCTCCCATGCATCCTGGCAACAAACACTATTATCAACAACAACACCGACAGCAACAGAAAAAAGAGCAAGGAAAACCTACTGGAGAAAGTGGGGAAACATTTGCATACTCTGCAAACCCAGCAGGGACTCCATCTCTGAATGTTAGCATGGGCCTTTGCCAGTGATTGTGTAGAAACAGTCTCCGCTCATTCGTCAACACAGGGTCGTCACAGTCAGCTAGCTCGACATTCACCCACCACTCACCGCATACAATTTAATACAAAGTGGCAAATGGGAAAATAAGCAACAAAAGTAACTGGAGCACTTTGTTATGTCTAATGAGAAGTGCTTTCATTAAAGGGTGCTTGAAAAATATAGCTCACTATGGCACTTGAATGGACTGCTTCCACACATTTGTAACACTCTGGACCAAGCAAGAAATTGTTGATTTGTTTGCTTCCAGTTTCTCAATAAAACCTTGCCGAACGTGTTGCAAAAATAAGAAACATCTGGGTCACAGGGCCCGAAATCTCTCGCGCCGGGCTGTCACCACTTACAGCAGCACAACAACTTTTTGAAATGTGACCCAGCAGTAAGCCAGCAGTCGCTGTGGCACACCGTGGTTTAATGCTAGCAGTGTTGTCATCCTCGGGAAACAGCTATAGTAAATGTATCTTTGCAGGTAACACTTGGCAGGCTGCCAGGTGATGTGTAGTGACGGCCACCACCAGCTTCAGCTGCTGTGACCCAACAGTACATCCGCCCAGTCTTTCCGCCCCCTTCCTCCGCTGTACCACTCCGCTCTCACTCTCCTGGCACTCTTTTGACGCCACCCTGCTGACACACATGTCACCTTTTATTTTGGATCACAAGTAGCTAAAATTGCCAAAATGGATTTGAAGCATTTTGGGATGAGGCTTGTCAGTCTTGGTGCCAACACTTTGGCCTGCATTTATGAGTCATTTCCTGTTTGCTATCAGATGGGTGCACATATGAAATGGACCCTGCTTTGTCCTTTGCAAAGGAAGGAAGAGGACTAGTAAATGCAGGAACACATCAAAGTTTAATATCCTTGACCAGGATCAAACGGACCCTGATATATGGCCTGAGAGTGTGTGTCATTAACTTGAATGAGCGGAGACAAGAATTGAGGGGGCAATTTTACGAGCACATCCAACCCCCTCCTCCTTCCTTTCTGATTTAGAAAGCTGACACGAGTCAGTTGGCTTTGGCAGTCCATAAAAACTGGAGTACCTGCCAGAGCTGAACTGTGATATCAGTCTTTCCTCTTTTTGGATAGTTAGTTAGCGCCGGATGGGAAACTGCGGTAATTGCCACATTTTGATACATCTCTGTTGATGGTAAACCATTTTATTTGCACACAAACACAGCAAAGTTGGTACATCTGCGCAATGGCAGGGCTTATGACACAGGCTGTCACTTTATTCATGTCCCAAAAGTTTTTTGTTTTTTTCACATGCTCATTTATATTCATTTTCTTTTTCGGTATTTTCCCCAGTTTCAGTTTAATCAAATTCTGCTTCTCATGTGAACATTATTGAAAGCATTTCATTTGCCAATTAGCCAGCTGCTCCCCAGTTAAATAATGAATATGCTAATTCTAAAGCTGGGGGATATGTTGTCTTTTGAGTTACAGCGGCGACAATTATCAGGAATACTCAGTGTGGTGTTATGTATGTGTGACGGCTGTGTGTTTGTGTGCACATATGTGATTGTGATATACTGTAAGCATGCCCTTATGTGTGTGTGAATGTGATGTATTGCCGTGTTTTGTATTTTCTATGTATATGTTGTACCAACTTCCACATGTATGGAGTTTGCCTTAGGGCCTATGGCTGTCATTGTTGCATATATATGTTTTAATGGGAATCAGACGTTAAGTATGTCTTCATGGAGGAATGTTAGTTTTAGAGGTAGGTTACCCTCCATGTATACAGATTTGTTTGCCTACCTTTATCTCAGTGGGCGCTGAGTGCATGTTCCTGACAGTTCTAATTGAAAGCCATGCAGAGATGAACTTATGAATACAGATACACCCCCGCTAACATCCATCAGCTTGGGGAGAGGGGGGAGGAGGGGCTGGTGTTCTCGCCTGTGAGCTCAGTGACCGATTCTTCTTTAATGTGCTTACTGCAGTACTCAGTGCCACAGCTGAACAATCATTCAGTGCACACATACTGTACCTTCACACACAGGGATATGTCAACCTATTAGTTACAGCTGTCACCTACTAAGAGACAGCTGAAATGCCTAAAAGCTTTTGCCTGCCTACCTGTGTGTCTGTCTGCCCATGCGTCCATTCATCCATGATTTATGAACACAGAAATACTACCAATCAATAGGTTTTCGTTGCCTTCAACATTTCCCATTTAAAGTCTGCTTATTTTCAAAGACACAGCATCAGATTGAATAATGACTTGACCTTTAGCCGCACCACAGGAGAAGCCAGTCTCCCACAACCGATTAAGTTTCTAACTGGAGTAAGGGCCAATACTGGTATCACAAACACCTATTGTACATGAAAGTGTCATTTGGTTTAAATATAAAATATGTTGTGCATACCTTTTTGCAGCTTTGTCTGCATCTAGCAGGCACCTCTCATGTCTGAATGTAGTGGTAAGCAATAAGGTGCAGTGCAGAGGAATATGTCTGGAAAAAAACCCTTTGAATAAATAAAGGCTAATCAAGGGATACTCACTTAGGGCTTTTAAAAAATGTACTGCAATGTCCAAGAGTGTTCCCATGTTCAGTATGCCAGCTTATACTGACCAGATTTATGGTGCTCTTCTGAGTCACTACAGTTACATGAGCATTTTTCATGGTGGTTGTAAATTATCCATTAACATAATGGATCCCTTTATCAGTCCCGATAAAGGTCTGGAGACTAAGGCATTTTTTACCCTTTGTTAAATGCTGTGTGCACATACTACTCTTTAGCAGTTTTAGGGATGGCAATCTCAGTCTGTCCTTCCTCCACTTTGGTCACGACTGAAATATCTCAACAACTATGTGATTAAATGTCATGAAATCAACAATATCAACTAGTGTTGGTTGTCACATACATGTAGCGAACTTCATTTTCTGCATTTAACCCATCCCTCAAGGGGCAGTGGGCAGCCATTAACAGCGCCCGGGGACCAACTCCAGATCTGAGCCAGTGCCTTGATCAAGGGCACTGACTGGAGAACCTAGTGCAAATGGGGTAAACCGGAGCACCCGGAGGAAACCCATGCAAATATGGGGAGAACATACAAACTGGTTTCATTTATACTGGTTTGGTTTGACTCAATAGTGCTAGTCGTGGCATCCTAAATCCTGGTTGGCTGGGCCACGGTGACAGTTGGTGGCAGCTTCTGTCAGGAGCACCGCATGGGCAACCCCAAAACTGTCAGAGCAAGAGAGAGAGTGAGTAAGTGAGAGGGGGAGTGAACAACAAGACAGAACATGAAAGAAAAGAAGAACAGAAAGACATGATTTCCGAAAGGAATCGGTAAAGGTGAACAGGCAATTCATTGCACAATGAAGCAAGAAAAGGGAAAGATGAAAGGCTCTGGCTTGGTTAAAATTAAGGGTGATAGGTAGAAAGGGAAGTAGAAATACAAAAGTGTGCTGGAGTGGGAGGAAAAGGACAAGTTGGAAAGTGAATACTAAAGGTTTGAAGCACTAGACATCAGAGAAGAGAATGAAGTTGATGAAAAAATGATTATTAGACTTGTTCTTTAAAGACATTTTACTTATAATTAGTGGATCATGAAAGTATGCCTCAATTTGGTAATTTACTGCACATGTCATGCTATACATTGTATTTCATTGCTGCACTTTCACAGCCATGTGATCTGTATGAAATTTGAAATTCAATTCAAAAGCATACAGCTGCAAGACTCGTTGTGCAAACACATCAAATCCTGCCTTCTTCTCGGTGAGTATTCATTACCAGTTCAATGTGATTGGGATTTAGAGTCCAATCCAATTCACTCTTAAATGGGGCGCCCAGCATTATCGCGTTCTGTAGCAGAAATTAGAAAATGAGTGTGATTCGGTTTACAATGCAGAGAATTTAATTTAGCAGGGAATTCCAGCTTTAATGGTCTGCACCGGTATTGTCATGAGAGATACCCTCGCAATTAGGGAGGCTGTTGACCTTAAACCTTTGAATTTCATTGCTGAAAGGCCAAAGAAGACGTTTGTACCTTGCCCACTCTCCCTCGCATTATTCCCTATAGTCTCCTTTCAGGCCTGGCAGGAGCCACTGGCCTTTCCTTTGTGACTGAATTAATCCGCAGGCCTGAGATAATGGCCATGTCACAGGCACCGGCAGGATGTGGCAGGAGAATAATCAGCCCACCACCGTGCCATTTCAATCCCTACGGCAATGATCGCTTGGCCACAGAAAAAAAAGAACATGTTTCTTGTCATTCACTAGCATGTAGGAAATGAGAAGTAAGATTAAAGTCTTTACAGGCACCCCTCGATGATCAATTTGATGCTTTACACTGTTTTTTTTTTGGCTTTTCTGAATATGGAACATTTCACATGAAGAAATGTTTGGAGATATTTTGGCTTAGTGAGGCTTCTAAGTGCTTAGATGTACATGTCCATTACACACATCAAAACTATGCTCTAAATGTGTACTACTGTTGAAGATGCTGCTTTTATATGTTTTCAAGTGGGGTTTTTGTAGTCTAATGCTGCAACAGTCCAATTGTTTGTTGCAAATTTACAATTGTACTTTTGCGGCTATCTGACTGGCAGAATTGCATATTGTCAAAGTGAGTTTGACTAGCCAGCTGAGACCAAATAAGAGTCTCTGCTCAAAGAAAAGGGAGTAGCTCTCAGCTGGGGATGAAACACAATTGTGTATATCTTGTGCCAGGAGACAGCAGTATTGTAAATCTTTGCTTTTTGTTCAGGGCTTCTGCTTGAGTTGTTGTTTGAGTAGTGAGACGATATGAGTTTAAACTGCAGAAACAAAAAAGTTTCATGTTATTGCAAGAGGGAAAAAGCAGTGACAAGAGCTCTTATGAAACATCACGCTCCAGTCATCTGCTCCTAACCCTTTGCCCCATAAAAATGAGTTTGAATTCAGTGCTCTTTCTCAGGTCGTCAGTGCAGATGAAGTCAAAGTGCACATCAAATCGAAAGCTGTGGCCCCCTTTGTGACTAAAGTGCAACCAAGTCCCTTGAAATTATGTTGCTCTTATTGGAAAATGTACTGTAATCAAGACTTATTCTGCATGTTTACTTGTTCAACTTCTTTCTCACCCACAAAGCTACTTACCATGTACCATTTGAATGTTCAAATGTTGCGATAATTAGGAGTTGTTAAAGATTTAGCTCCCAGTGTGACAAGCAGCACAAGTCTGCAAGCAACTGGTCTGCCACCCACAGTAACCACTGAAGTATTTTCTATCCAATCACCGCATCTGTGGTTGCCCTTTCTACACCGCACACTGTTCTGTTGCAATGACAAGCTCACATTAGTTAACCAGAAACATAATTATTGGGATTTGTTTCCGCTAAAATTGTTCATAAATGGCTTTATCCCCACGCAAACAGCTGGCGGAGGAGAATGGCTGAACAAAGAAATAGATTACTTCTATTTTTATTTGCCCCTGCTTCTGTCTTGGAGAGGGAACAGTGATGAGAAGGAGTGCAGAATTGTGGGAGAGCGTTGTCAACGGCAAACCGTTTTCTTGCTATAAGTAAATCTAACGGACAAAACACCTACATGCCTTTACTGGAGGGCTCTTTCTACTGACAGTAGCTTACAATAATTCTTGGTGTTTGAGGCTTCTATGCCTAGTCATGGCACTCATCCTCTATTTGCATTTGGCTTTATTGGATTGTATGGCCTGAAACTTCCATTTATCTTCAAAGATGGCAAAATAAGACACATTAGTAGACAGGATTTGATACAGTAGGCAGTTTTTCATGTCAAAGTAATGAGTATTCATGTTGACTTTTTTTCTATCGACCTCTACACACGCACACTGCATTGCTCATCTGTCTGCTGCTTGTAAATGTTGGACCTTCACTCTCCCGCAACCTACGAGACTTCCCTCAGCAGCGCCTTGGAAATCGGAAACTGTCTCCAAGGCCTTTTGGTTTTATTACTGAATCACTCCTCGCCGAACTCAATCGAGTCATCTCCTCCCACAGAAGTGGAAAAGCCTCCTGTCACATGTGGGTTCGCATATCTCCGTGTACTTTTAGAGGGCCTGTGAAATAATCCGCTGAGCTCCACCGGCCTGTTCACCAGATCAATATTTTATATATTTATGTATGGCAGGACATTTTGAATTTCTGGGATCATTACAAGCAAAACTTCTTGCCCACCTCTGCTTGAGTCCATTCTTGTGACGCAGAAAGAACACTCTGACTCCAACTCTGTCTGCTCCAGACTATTATTGGTGTGACTGATGTATTTCCAGACTACGTGCAGAAAATGTGAGACACAGGTGCAGCTTTCATGAGAATCTGTTGCAGCCTTTTAAACCAGCTCTCAGCTACTGCTCGGAACAATGTGTACCTGCTAGAAACAGAAAGGACATCCCTGACTAAGATGCTACAATGACGGTGAAGTCTAATGCCACATATGTGGATGACAATAACCTATCATCTGAAAACGTCCTTTTTTGTTAACATCGGACAGAAAAAGGACATTTTAATTTTCATATATATATATATATATATATATATATATATATATATATATATATATATATATATATATATATATATTAAATTAGCTTAGCTAGTCTGTATTCAGAAAAAATGGCCGGTCATTTTAATTTGGTTCATTACCATAATTATTTGACGGGAACCTTTTTGTCTTGATGGATGACCTTATTAGATGAAACTGCCACAATCTTTGGAAACAGAGGCAGCTCCGGCAACTCATTAACACTGTCAGCACCGCTCCACTTATTCACCTTGAACACCTGGTCAACACTTTATTAGCATTTGAGGCTGATATATTGGCGAGGGGATGAATGGATGCCTTTTTTTTTTAGTTCTGCATTGTTGTAAATGTAGTCCTTTATAAGTATTTGAACATAAAAGTGGGATAACTCAAGTAGAGTTGCAGTATTACTGTACTGTATTACTGTAAGAAGAGGCAGATTCTTTTTCCACATAGCACATCTTGGTAAAGTATGAATATTATCCCCAGTCTTGAGAGAAAGAGAGAGAGAGAGAGAGCGGGTGTATGGGAAAGAATTGAAGTGTAAATGTAGGGCATTGTGAAGCAAATCATCCTGTCTGAGTGACGTTCCTGGATTTATTGTATTCTCTCAGCTGCTTGCTGATGTTGGCGTGTGCAGAAAACCACACTCGTTGATGTTGGCGTATGCAGAAAGCAGGTTGCAGCCTGAGGACACAGGGAGAGAGGAGGGATAAAAAGAGGAGAAATTGAGAAACAGAAGTGGTAGGGTGAGAGAGATAAGAAGAAATTAAGACTAACAGATTAGACACAGGACTCAGAAGTGCAAAGAGAAATAGAAAGAATAGAAAAAAGAAAAGAAAAGGTCAAAGCTTCTGTATAATTTCCATTGGAGCATCATTCTATTTTGAAAAAGGGAATGAAGAATAGGACATTATCTTGCACCTATATTTACAGGCACCATTTTTCTTACGTTTCTATAAATATGAACACAACATCAGAACAAATGGGATTTACTGTATCACAGTGTGATGCTCCAGTTTGTGGTCTATCTAGGATAGAAACTGTCTCGGTGGTGGAGGACAAAGAAGACAGAGGTTGTGAGACAATACCCAGGTCATACTGGAGTCTTGGCTCTCTTTGTGGTACTGTAGAATGTCTATGAATGTTTTTGTGGTTACTTTTTTACATAGAAACAACCACATTTACGACAACGACACCAGATCTATAAAAGTCCACAAGATAGTTTGTTCAGCAATGCTATGGCAGAAGGGACACAACTTCTGCCAAAATAATTCCTTCTACACCTCAGAGCCCTGTATCTGCAGCCAAAGGGCAGCAGTTTAAGTTGTGGATATAGAGGGTGATTGGTGTCATTGACAATGGTCAAATAAGCAGTTCATTCTGCAGCTGGAAAAATTGCTTTTTAGCTGACTATGCAGCGTTTTTCATGTTTTCCTTCGGGTAACTGCACCCCAGAAGGCTTCATGATTTCTTAAGAAGCTTAAAATGGAAAACACTGGATAGATCACAACAAATCCATCAATCATCCCCATTCCTAATCTCCAAAAACTACTGTATTGAGAGTCCAACGTATGAGAGGAGGGTGGAGAATCGTCAAGAGCATGTGTAACATGGTTCAAGGCAATTTATGACAGGGTTATTTAAGGGCTCTATGTGATTATTAAATAGTTACAGTATGAAAAAACCCTAAAAGTTCCCCCAAGTACTCATACATATTTCTTCAAGATCTCAAAAGCCCCAACAACCCCTAATTTTTGTTTCACATTAACAACACCGACCCACCACTGATCTAAGGACATTTAGTCTTTATTAATATAATAGTTATCCAAAATATTACCATCTTGAAGTAATTTCATCAAATTATGACCCACATTGCATTTTGTTTGTACTTCAAAGATTACATTTAAATGGGTGTTTTGAATCTAATGACAATAAATGACAAGCTCTATTTCCAGCTTTTGATCACAGAAGTAGGAGCTAATAGACAGTTGAAGGCACCTTTTACCTTTTTATTACTTTTGATTGAAAGGAAAAGTTCTTTGATGAACTTTTGTAAAGTCATATTTTGAAATGTTCTTTTCCTTGAGGCTGATTTGATTAATTTACAGAGTGTGACTTCTCAAATCTACTGATATGATGAGCCACAAATGCCTAAATAAAAAAAAACTTACATATTGCAACGAACCCTTCAAAGTGTGTATGGTTGTTTTGTATCCTATATTATTACTGGCCTTGGTAATAATCCTTTTTTCTATCTGCAAAGGAAAAGAGAGAAAAACTTTGTCATTTAGCCACCTGCTAGATAAGTTGCTTATTCTTATTAATTAGGAAAACATTTGACATCTGTCTAAAACAAAACATCTGTGTATTTGCATGTTGCTGTACACGTGAGTGTGTGTGTGTGTGTGTGTGTGTGTGTGTGTGTGTGTGTGTGTGTGTGTGTGTGTGTGGTTTTGGGATATAGTGAGCGGCCACCGTAGCCTGAGGCATAAGAGGCTTAAGGTAGGAGACATAAATCTCAAAGCAGTTGGTGAGCGAAAAGCAGAGATACAGAGAAAGTGTGCGAGAGAGGGAGAAGCCAGGTAGCTGTGGGTTGTGCCTGAGACTGAACACATGGCCTGATACCGTATGTCGGCACAATTGGATATGGTTGGCTGAGTAAAACCAGCACTCTCCTCCTCTCCAGCATGAAAACAGGCTTGTTATGCAGCCAGACAGATAATTAGGACTGGGGACTGGGGCAATGCTTTGACAGACCATAGGCAAACCTGGCAATAACTGATTCACAAGAGCTTTCTTCACTATGTAAAACAAACGTTCTGATACTATAATATCAAACACCAACACTGTCAGCCAAATTTTGAAAATGTTGTCTTTTGCTATGAAACACAATTTACTCCTCACGTCCTTTCAAATATTTCTCTGATCTCTTTTTGGTTAATGTCAAAATACAATACACTCAATTTCCCAGCATGCAATGCTCTATGTAAAATCTGGAATAATTATTCTGTTACTGAGGAAGGTTTTTATGCTTGTTTGTATAATTATTGGAACTGGGATTTACCGACTGACATTAATTAGTTATTCACTTACGTAAGCATTCATTTAACCTTTAAAAATGGCACTTGTAAATTAATGATGTAAATAATCAAATTGAGCAGCTGATTTGTTAATTTGTTAATTGATCAAAGGTTTGCAACTGGCAACTGAACAGGAGAAGCAACACAAAGGGAAATAGCATCTACCATAATATAAAATATATAAAATATCATTCATCACCATTGTCATTTTACCTTCAAATTAAATGGTTTAGATAATCTGTTTCACAACCTGTCTGATCATGGGCTTGTTTTTCTTTTTGCCCAAGCTGACCTCATTGTAATGATGTAGTTGTTTTTCCAGATCTCAGCAATTAGCATGTGCAGAGGAGCTTTTTTCTTCTCTCATCAACATTTTTCTGGGATCTAAGGAAAGAAGCCCTTTGAGACACATTTGTGATTTGGGTCCATATAAATAAAACAATAATTTAATTGGAAGTACAATTTAATCATAACCAATAGAAATAATGACCATAACTACAAAAATAATAACAAATATCTCCCTCAGGTACCTGGTGCCACTGCACACCTGAGAGTTTGCCATTTTAAAGAATGTTGACTGATTTTGAAGCTAATTTCCTACTGGAAATCGTTTTTCCTGCCTTAGCAAACACCTTTGAAGAAATGCACAAGACACACAGAATTGGGTGAATACAAAACATAGTAATTAGTATTTTATCTTCCTTCTTTTGCTCTTGCTCTACCCACTCTTTCACCTCTTGTCTTTGTCTCACTCTCTCCGTCTCTGTGGTTCAAGGGAAGAATTCCCTTCAACTCCTCCACAAAATCACAGACAATTAAAGCAGAACATTTTTTTTGCTTTAGGGGATATATGCTCTATGTGCCTAATACATTTACACACTGACAAAAACACACTCACACAGCCTCCCACCCACACAGAAATACAGTACACATAAACCTCTACACGCTATGACATGTATGAATAAAGGCACGTTTTCTGTGGTGCATAGTATTTAGCCATGGCTTTAATGGGGCTTTTTATTTGGGAGTACAGGAGCACAGTATTTCTCTCTCCCTGCCAGCTGATTGGACAATGTGTCATTCAACATTGGATTTAGCCTGCTGCTAAATGACTCTGTGTTGTCACACTGACTTAAATTCTTAATAATAAGTTCTGTACACTATTGTACTGGGTCCAGATGTTGCTAAATCATGTCATGCGGCCAGCGCAGTCAGCACTTCTTCCTTTTGACCCTAAATTTAAGGAATGTAATGATTTTGGCATTGTTACAAGACACATAAAACTGGTGAGTTTTCCAGACTGACGGCAATGTAAGGCAACTTAAAATGGTTGCAAATTCACTGTATGCTTTTGCCAAACTGGACATACAGGGATATCTGGAATTGTTACACATATCAAACATTCTTGTTGTCGATTACCATTTATGTAATATGTTGAATTATATGTGTACTTTTTCTGAAGTAGATGGTCATGTGCGATTCATAGATGATTGCATTTGTTGATTTTGATTTACTGTTATTTTTATACTGCAGACACTGTGATGTCCAAGGCAAATTTCCCACAGGGACAATAAAGTCTTACATATCTTATAGTATATTAAGAGTCGCCTTACTGTGGAAGCCCATTTCTGCCATTTTGGTGGAAATGAGATGTCTCATTATAATGAGAAGCCTTCTCGAAATATATCTCGGAATAATGACTTGGCATATTTTGAGAAGGTTTCTCATCATTATTTCAAAATACAAAGTAATTATTTTAAGTACGTTTCTCATAAAGACTTACAGGATCCTTTTTTGTATCACAAGGCTAAGTTTTCAACTTTTTCTTTTCTTTTCGTGGTAGAAAAGGTCTTACATAAGATTCTCACCACCTGGCTAATGTGAGTCCAATATTCACTCTCTTTTAAGCCCTTTTTGGTGTTCAACAACTCCTGAGGGGAAAATCTGGCTTTCTAGCTGCTAAGTCCTCCACTATGTTCACCTTAATCCACACAACTTTGTCTATGTGCCATTTGGTGCTGGGTAGGTGGGTTAGTTCAGAGCATTTTGGCTAAAAACAGCTGGCTGTTGCCACTGGAAATGATGCTGAACAGTACAGTACAGTTTTAGACCTTAAACCAAAACAATGATGCCAATCAGTTACATGATTTGAATCAACCACTTTCTGGGCAAAGTCTAGCCTCTTTTGGTTGAGATTTTAAAATTGACGCTGGAATTATTCATGTCTCAACGTTGTTAGACAAGCTGGCAAGTCATGTATGGTATCGACCCTCTCAGACACACTGCAAATGGCGATCAATGGTTTTGTCTGTTGTCTTTTTTCCTGGACACCGACGCTTCTCTGAGGAGCTAATAATTGGAGCTGATAATTGCTACTATGCTCATAACATATTGACCCAAGCTCTGTAATAAGCAGGTGAACGCAGCTAGAAACATTCAATTTCTGAAAATGGATATAATTAGTATGTCTCTTTGTGTCCCCAGCAGGCGCGACAGCTTAAATAAACAAATTCTCCTGTGTCATATTTCCAATCCAGTCAGAATTCTCATTAAAATGGCAATGTATAGTTGCTGCAGGGACTGTGGTGTAGTTTAAAAATGCCAACTGATCGGTTATATTTTCCAGGTTGAACTTAATTATATGATTCACAACAATGACTTCAGCAGTACAGAAAAAAGGCCCATTTTTCTTTTGCCTGCTGGCTTTTGTGAGGGACTTATTACGTGATCAATCACATACAGCATTAACAGACCGCGATCGATTAATAATTGAAAACCGTTAACCTACTTGCAGCGTTGATAGGAATTTGCCTTAAGTCAGAGGCAGGCGGTGTGGAAGGGCACCGGGTTAAATAGACATGATTAATCAACCCCAGAGCAGTATTTGCATTACTGTGAACCACCACAGTATGTTTGTAGATAGTAGCTATTTCTCAGTTCCATACTGCATACTATCTCTAAGCAGGTTTGGATTACATAGTGTGTTTGAATTAAATAATGTAAGTGTGCTGTTTGTGGACATGGTTGTGAAGCGGCTCCAGGAACACCTAAAATAGCTAAACTTTAAACATTTAAATGACTCTAAATGAGCAGCAGTTGCCCGAAGTATTGAAATTCCATTTCCTGCTCATACAAAATGATGAAGTCCACTAATTTCAAGTATGCCATGATCATCAGCTGCTGTTAGCTGCACCCCCCAGAAGCCGCAGATAATCATTTTATCATTTCCTCAAATATTGACAGGCACCCTGAGCTCCACTGTTAAGTTTCCAGCTTTGTACATAGAAATAACATCCATTTGTATTATACAGCATGTGTGTGAATATGTGTTTGATCCTATCTAGACTTGCAGCTCTAAGGGTAAAGAATGAGGACCACAGATATGACAGGTGCTTTGAATATCTAGCTTCACTCAGTGTGCCGTAGCAAGACTCCCAGGCTCTAGCCTAAAGATGACCCTCTCCCCGCTGAGTTGCCAGTCAATACTCATCACATGATTAAAATCACGATGCATTCTCAGCTCCAGCTTGCCGTGCTGCCATTCAGACACTCCCTTTTTTGTCTGATTCACTTTTGTTCCTTCGCTTTTTTCTTCTCCTGCATTTCTTCCTCTTTCTCCCATATGAATAAATTCATGTCAGGCAAGATCGAGCCACACTCTTATTCAGGAGCCCCCATTATATGGCGTTACAGCGCTTATAGTGGCACTTACAATAGAGCAGCATAGAAAAAGTCTTTGATTGTACCTTGAGTCTGCAAAGACTGCTTGGTTTTTGTCCATTTTACTATGTCATTAAGGTGGAGCTTATCCTCCAGCTACATTTCCGCTTAGCTTTTTTTCTGTACTTGAGTGTGATAGGCTCTCAATTTGTTATCCAGGATGTAAAATAACCTGACAAAACACAGAACAATATCAGCAGTTATTTACTGATCTCTATTTCACAGCTTCTTAAATTCCCGCCCCACTGTTCACCGCATATACCATCGTCAAGAGTGAAAACTGCAAACAGCATTACCTCAGGCTGAAAGGATTCCATTAATTGTGAAAATGACTGACAAGCTTGTCACGATCAGCCATGTGCATGATAGAAGGTATCAAGCAAAAAGGATTTTTGTAAGGAGAAATAGCTCTGCTGTTCTGTTAAACAGGATTTTGAAAATAGTTAAAGTTTACATAAACATACAGTATATTTATATTCTGTATATATATTCTTTTCAGACAGGACAATGTGTCTCGTGCTCGCAATAACTGTGTTATTTTAAGGATATCTGCATGTAAGCCAAAATCCCTATTGTATGTCACCATACAATAATGGAATGGTCCTCAGATAGTTAAAAAATATGACACATGGAAGGAAATGAGCCACAATGACAAAGAAGCTGACTTTTTGAAAGTAATTTTGTATGATGTCTCTCCAGTCATGTCATAAAATGATGCGTTTTGTATTTTTAAGACTCTAACAACTGATCAATGTTCTTCTTTCTTTTGTCTTTCCCCATCCCTTCTTTGTTCTCTAATACAGCTGCACTACAAGTGTCCATATCCTTGAACAAAGTGGAGTTAAGTGTTGGAGAGTCCAAGTTCTTCATCTGCACAGGTACCGAAGCCAAACACTGTTGTATTTGTGTGTGTGTGGGTGTGCGTGTGTGTGTGCGCAGGCCAGAGATGCAGCAGGGGGCCTTCAGCTTGTGAAGTCTGTTCAAGTCGGTGGTTTGTGTGACAGTGAACACAACCCAATCCATGCTGTCCATATGGTGAGTGACTCTTTGACCCAACGGTGACTGGAGCCACACAGGGACGCCCCCGCCCCTCTCATCCCTGCTCCTCGTTGTCCTGTTGTAACGGCATATCAACACTTAGCCATAACCGAGCCGGTGCCAGTGGCTCGGTAGGGTGGCAACACACTCTGGCAGGCCCGGCCCGCCTCCTGCTGGCTGCCTCTTCTCTCCTGCCAACCCACTCAGCATGGAGGTAACAGCCAAGGGAGTAGAGACACGCTGCGAGGAGCACCGTACGGAGGTGTGGAGGTCTAACGTGCACTGAAAAAAGACAGAATGGGAAGGGTAGATAGATCGAGGTGAATGGACTTATACTGGCAGGAGTTGAAAGGCAATGGTAGACACGTATTGCGAGAGAGGTGAAGTGACAAAACTGAAGAATGAAAAAAGGCTTTGAGGCAAAAGAGTGTTGAAGGTGGGAGATAAATAGACACCATCCACCTTCAAAAGTCTGTGGGAGGAAGTGTCTGTGTCATTCTTTCTTTTGCCCTTTTCCAAATTGGGCAGTTGCGCTTAGCCTGATTTTCTTTTTACCGTATTCACATGCAGTTCTGCCAACTGGAGTGTGCTGAAAAGCAGGGCAGAACAGTCAGACCCACCGAAACTGAAGTGAGACTAAACAAAGAACATGCTTTTTTAAGTGACTTTTTGGCTTTAAGTTGGTGAGTCTCGCTGTTTGAATCAGGACCACATAAATATGGAGAAAAGTAAGGAACACAGGGAAGGCTTTTACTTTTCATGTTGATTCACAGGTTTTGGCTGTTTGGGAGGAAAGGTAGAACACACAGGTGAATGGGTTGTTGAGAGAAGAACCTGGGTGAAATCACTTCACTTGTTCGATACAGGTCTTTCTTGTTTCAAACATTTGCCAGTAAGAGTTGGCAGCTGTGAAAAAATGATTGAACAACTAATTTTTCCAAGAGAGCAAAACATTTCTTTCTTGAAAATTGTTCAAACAATCAGTTTCAGGTCAAAAGTAGGTCCTGGTATTAAGTTCCTCTTTTTGTGTATCATCCATGTCTTCTTCCAAGTCTTTTTACTTTAAACTACATAAACTAACAAAAACGCCTCTTCACTTTCCTTTAAAGCCCCTTAAATTGTAGTTTTCATCTATACCCTTAAATAGTCATCAAAAAAAAATTTGAAATGGTTTTGAGATTGTATTGAGTAAAAGTTGACATATTCCAGTTTGTGATTATCCATCAACATACATTCCTTTAATATTAGTCGAAATAATTCCTAATTTCTGCTTTTCTAGCTCAAACATTAGGTATAATTTCCTATAAATGAGGTTTATTGAACATAAATCCCCCAAAAAACTGTAAAATTAAGTTGATAAGTTAATGTTACGCAAAAGTGAAGAACATTGAAAAAAAAGGGACAAAAATGTAAGAAAAAGTTTTAAAAAATCAATAAAAACCATCAACAAAAATGTTGATTTTCAATTTTGATGGGAAGACAGCACAAAGGTTAAGCAACACTTGATTGGGAGTGTAATGGCAGTTGTGGTGCTACCACACTCACATTCCAGGTTAGCTTTCTTTGATTGTTAAAATATTCTTAGATAATAACTAATCTTTAATTTTGAATGTTTAATTGGTCACAAATGTATCCAATTTTGGATTGTAGACTACATTTCCCATCATGACTAAAAAGTGTATAAACATTATGAATTAATACATGTCAATGTGATAGTCTTTAAATGTTCTTAGTGTTCATAAAAAAAACTTTTCATCATCAGAGTACTGTGGCAGCTATTCATACATTCTTGAAGAAAATGTGATAGACTGAATTTGGCTTTTATTCATCACCTCGCTGGATAGCATGTTTTTTATTAAACGCCTTCGGAGCAAAGTGCTCTTAGGAGATGTTTTGCAGTGAGATTCGAATTGAGAAAGAGAAAAGGAAAACAGTGAGTGAAAAAAAACAGGTGAAGCTACAGAGCGGGAGGGTGGGAGCGGACGGCTGGAAAGATTGTCTTTAGAAAATAGTCGTCTCTAAGTGGTCTGCGAGAGAGAAAGAGAGAGAGAGGTACACATTGCATTTGTGCTTGTGTCCCCTTTCACCCTGAGTAAATTTGTTCTCGGTTTGTTTGTTTCCATCGTTGTTGTGGGAAAGGTTAGAGACATCTCTATAGTAAATGCATGCAATGAGAGATTTGAGCATTGTCTGCAACAATGTACCTGTATTGCATGGATGCACTTGGTACGCTGTTTTTTGTATGCACAGATATGTTTCAGTTTTCTACTGCACACACAAATCCAGACCTGGTCATAAAGTACTACATTAATACATCAATACAATTACATTAAATAGAACCGACAGTCCTCATTTTGTGTTTAGATGATGTAGGTAACGTAAAGGTAAGGTAAACACCATTTTTTGTTGGTGACAAGCTGTCAAACCGGAAGATTTATTACACAGACTTAAGTTCCTGGATGGTAACTGATATAATATGGCCCAACCAACATAGCCCCTTACCTTTTATTAACACACGGGTGTCACACATCTGTCTAAAGTCTTCCATTGGCACTCAAGATCATCTTTGCTCTCATCAAACCATTCAGTGACCTCCTTGCTTGCTGTATGGAAACAGCTTCATTTCTCAGCTTTATCCACTCAAATTTAATGTGTTACTACCTGTATATTACTGAATAAAACATACAGTAAATAGAAATATTTAGACGTTACTGCACATTAATGGAATTGGACTTACTAAAAAGCTAAAGCAGGGGCTTCTTAATGTTTTTTAGGCCAAGGACCCATTAACTGAAAGAGTTGGATCAGGGCCCCCATACTACATATATTATATATAATGAAGTTGCATATTAAACTGGCCTTACGATAACGTGTAGGGTAACCTAAAGCCTTTATACATACTTCTTTACATAGAATACATGATTTTATGAATCATGTTTTATTAAACATACAGTACATGTGGCACAATTAATCCTTAGGATGGACTGTGGATCTGTGTTTGGCCTTAGTGACTACCTTACCTATTGGCCAGTAAGCAGTGGAGATTTATATTTGCTAATAATATGTTGAATTCATGTTAAGACTTTTTAATTTTTCTGAAAACTTTGGAGGATCTGACCTATAGTAAAACCTTTTGTCAGTAAATCACCAGGTAAACAACTAAAGCACTTTATGAGAATTTGCCACCAATCACACAAGCACATTATTATAAAAGTAGCTATCCTCAAGGACTCATCTATTAAAATGCTCAATTAGACCTTTTGTCAGGAAACAAACAAACCACAGAGTGAATGGGTCTCCTGTCAGGGTTAAATGAAGCTGAGCTCATGGCGTGACAAATAAGGAGGTGGATACCCTGACGTTTAGGTGTGTGTTTAACCTCCCCTATGATTGCGGTGGCAGAGAGCCAGGACAAGTTTTGGCTGCGAAATAAAACCAAGGAGGCTACAAAGGCTGGTCAAACACGATCTAATAGCTATTATGTTTCCATGTGGTTTTCTTCAGATATGTCTAACTAGAGCAGGGTAGGTCACATGGCTTGTCCCAGTACACCCACATTCATCCATTGGCCAGACATTACAGAGCAGCCGGCGATGGAGGGAGAGATGGAGATGAATATGTAACCCAGAATGTTGACATCAAGCTACACACGTATGCTGACCAGTGTGATTCCTTCCCTGCTCAGCTCTTGTTTTCTGCTCTGCTATCAATTTCCCCGGAGACCTGAATCAATTACTCCAATGGCTCCAGTGCCAGCCACCGTGGGGACGTGGGAGTGTTTCAGCTTGCGCTCGGCTAATTCTGGTGCCAAGGGGCACGTCTAGTCAATAATCTGCCTTGTGCAGGAGGCTTAGATCGCTTCAATATTTCAGATGTTTTATGTTGCTTCCTCACTGCTAAGGAAGATCATAAACATTAAACATACCTACAAAGCTTTAAAGTTTTATATCCATGAGCAGTTCAAAATCAGGCCGAAAACAGAGTGGAGCTGTCGCTTTTATCAGCAGTTATCGGTAGCCGGCGATCAATCGGTGCACTGCCGTGTAGACATTTAGCACATTGAAAAAAATCACCATTGTCTTTCCACTCTACCTTCAAAAGGAGTCAGTCATTGAGCGTTCTCTCTCGCCAAGAATCAGTAATAATGCCAGAGCTTATGCAGATTTCAAGCGGTTTAACGCAAAGTTCCACCAGCTATTTATACAGGGAGGCAGGGCTGAGTGTGAAAACAGGGCAGCACACTACACACTCCTGTCTTATCAGATCATCTGTAAGGAAAATGGCCTATTGCCATTTGCCTTGCGACATAATTTTTTAAACATATTTAGCTGTCTCTGCTGTCAACAGACTGCAAAATGGTAAGAGGTGATAATGCCCTAATGCTAACAGGTATAAAGAGGCACCTGTAGCGATGCCAGACACTTATCTGTTCCTCACAAGTACCCCCGTGCATCACAAGGCTCCAGTGGGAGGCCATGTGTGAAGGAAAGCAGAGCAATGAGGAGAATAACTTATACTGTGATATGATTTCAGCAATGCTCACAACTGATTGCCTCATCAGATTTGTTGGCCTTGAAACTAAAGAGCGGCAGACACACATGCCAAGGATGTGATGCTCATTGCAGTTGGAAACATTGTGATGATGATCAGTGTTAGCATGCTGGGGTGTAAGTGGGAGCCTGCAAGTGTTTGTGAGATGCAAAGTGCAGGCATCAAGAGGGAAAACCAACCAATGTATCATCATTTACGATTATGTACTGGTACATCAAACTGAGAGATTATTATTAAGGTTATAAGCAATTTACATAAAAGTACATGCTGGACAAATTAGTTTAGAGAAAAATCCTTTTCCTGCATCCTCACTGTTACCCCTGGGAGCTCTAGAGATGAACCGTCACAACCCTCTAAAGCTGGCTGCCGACCAGCTGCAGGTTAAATGCTTTGCTCAAGGGCATCTTGCTGATAGTTATGAAGGAAAAGAGAGCATTCAAACGGCCTGCTTGATGCTCTCTCTCTATCTCCCTCTGGGGTTATCTCTTGCCTTTGGCTTCTCCCATGTTCCCAACTCAACTTGTTTGTCACGAAACATTCATTCATTTTATTTTCTGCTCTTGGTTCTTTTTTTTTTCTCATTAAAATCCAGCGACGTGTCTCTAACGGGCTGGACGAGCCTCTGTCCATCTCCTCTCTTGTTCAAGGCTCTGCCTGATTGATGGGCAAAGTAATGACCCTCCACTGTGACACTTTTATTTGCAGAATTTACAGGCAAAGGGCACATGCTGCTTACAGATGGCCATATCATCTCCTCACAGTAGCCTGCAGTTCATGTTTCACAGGCTACATATGGATGCCACTTTAATCAGGGTTCAGGTTAGCTTTTGATCAGGGCTGCCATTTGTTTCTGTCCTTAGTGTCTATGTTTCTATACGTGCATAATCTTGGAAATGAGAATGGAATTTACAGCCTACATATGTTCCTACTCCTTTACAGACTTATAAAATATGTAAATCCAAGATTATGACATAATCATATAATTTCAGGCCGTCTGTTCCCTCGACAAGTTCCAACAACAACGTTGGATGGTCCTCAGCTGTTCAGCAGACAGCAGAGCAGCAATGCTATAGTAATGCTAAAGTAATGTGAAATACACCAGGAAAATACTCAACATGTTCAATGGCAGCACTGTGTTTTGGATGTGAAAAATCCCAAAGATTCTAGAAATCTTTCCACAACAACAGTCTGACTCAGTAATATCTAGTCATGCACACCATAATTAATCACTTACAATGGGTTAACTAGTCATCTTAGGGATTTGTCTATCTGATCCAGACTCCAATAAATATTTGACGTGGTACATTAGGCTCATCAGCTGAGTACACAAAGCAGAAAAACCAGCCAGCTGTTATCAAACTGTGTTGTCTTTCCAAAACGACTGCAGGATGTGCGTCTTTCAGGCAGACTCACTTCATGCAGAGAGATGTCAAGTTAATATCAGTCATGGGCAATTCAGTGTTTTTACCAATAATCTTGGGACTGGAAGGTAACTGGTTCCTCTTATTGGACCAATTTGGAAAATGTAACGCTGCTGGAAGTCAACAAAAGTCAACTTGTTGCAAGGGAAATGATAAATGCCTACAGCCATTTTAATGTTGTGAATAGATCCCAGGTGTGAGTGGGAGTAAACGTGTCTCTTTCCTGGAGTGGAAATAAAAAGGACAACTTGACGTTGATGCCTGCTAAAAGACAGTTAGATGAACTCATCATATCACTTTATTTTCTCTCTCTTTCTCTGACCTTGCTCCTAGCTATTGGCGAGCCAGTGAGGCTGGAGTGGTACAACCCCCAGGGCGAGCGCATCGTGCCTTCCAAGCGGATGGCGCTCCACACAGAGACGTCACGATCCAGGCTCATCATTTACAACGCCATCATCGAGGACGCGGGTATCTACCGCTGCCAGGCCACCGATGCCAGCGGTCACACCGAGGAGGCCTCGGTCGTGCTGGAGATCTACCGTAAGATTGACAGTTCATGTGCACTCACATACACATTTCCCTGCAGATGCTCAGTGTTTGGCTCCGGAGGAGATTTAGACCTGAAGACATGTAGAGAATAAACCCCTCACATTAGTGGTTAATCACAAGTGTAGCCAGCCTATTCATATTCTGAGGCTCACCACACCCAGAAGCTGTGAAATGATGTAGCTCTATCTGTGTGTATGTGCATTTTAGGTCTATGTGTACCTATGACTTTGTGTGTGAGCTTGTGTTAGAGTGTGTGTGTTCCACTCGTTTTTGTGATTAAAGTGTAACGACAGCTACTAATGCCATGGGCCTCCGATCCCGCCAGGCATAATGAGGGATATGGCACTGAGGCTAACCTGCCTTGCTGACCCATCACTATTTCCTGGGAAAAACTTAATGTTACGAGGCGGAGTTGGCTCAGTGGTTACAGTGACTGTCCCATTGCAGGTTCCATCCTCATTTGTCCTGTTACAGTGTCCTTGAGCAAGTTATCCAATGTAATCCCTGCCAGTTCATTGCTGTGATTTGCTGAGTATACGAATCAGAAAAAAAACATTTAGGACCAGTACTAGGGAACACGGGGATCACGGTCTGCATGTATTATTCTTCTGGAAATGTTGGGCTTTTAGCAACCTCTGGGGACTTAGACTGCACAACTAAAACAAGTAACACATGGTGTGTATGTCAAAGCCTGATTTAAGTATCCAAGATATTCAGTTTGATATCAGGTCAAGTAAAAATAAAGAATCAAAGGATTGGGTTTTACTCTGGCAACATTGCTTCTGACAGCATAAAGAACATTTTGACACAGCTTTTAGAGGTCCATGTTTAGTAATAACATTTACAGAACGTGCAAGTACACCGCTCACTGAATAAATAAAATATGAAAAATCTAAATTACCCCAAAGATCTTAGACTTTTTCAACTTAATATTAGGTGTCTTGTAAAATTTTGTGGACATTTTTGGTGCTCTCTAGTGAGCCTTTGCTGCAGTTGCACTTACAAACTGAGCACAGTTTCACTGACAGGGATAGCGTTAATATTTGGGTTCCTTGTGGTCAGCAATTGCCTCTCTGACAGATCAAGGTAGCCCATGTCAAGTTAGCCCTATAATGGTAAATATGGTGCAAAATGTGAGAGCGCGTATATGCGATGTTAACACTTGTAGAATATGATTTGAAAGCTTGTAGAAGAAATGTGTACTCGTAGATGTAATGTGAGCACTTGTAGAATATGACTTGAGAAAAAAAATATGAGTACAGATTTTTATCTACAAGCTCTCAAATCATATTCTGTGCTTACATCGCATCTACGCACTCTCTTATTTACCTTCATAGGCATGCCAAAATGCACACGCACACTGTTACATAAGAACCAAGTGAATTCTGAGAATGTGGATAACCCAAATACACAGATACACCGGGACTTTGATCAGGAGTTTCCCCCCGAGTTTAATTGGAGAAAATGTCATGGTACAGGGATTTCAGGAGACACATAGATTTATATGTGCACACACTCTTGAAATCATCACCTGCTGGGTGGTTGCCTTTTTCATCCCCTCCCAGCAAACCATTAGGGGAGACATCCCAACCTCAATCACACCTGCCACCAATCAGCTCTCGCCTCATTCACCACATAACCAGCTCCCTAAAACCATTGTTTCCATGGCAACCAGGCATCCCTCACTCTGGCCCTCGGTATAGATTGCATGAACAGAATGTGGATGAAAACCTGCCTAATGCTCCAGCCAGTCATCCTGCCAGTGCACAGCCGGGCCAGGCGAGGGCTCCTCAGGCCCGCAGTGCATGGGCCTGCGTGTTGTACATGAAAATTATGACATGTGTCTCTCAGTAGTTGCCAATATCTCCATGATGGTGTGTTATAATCATACTACATGGAGTGGTAGATCAGTTTTGGATCCAAAACAGGTTCCGTGATTTTGGTTAAACTCATACTAGTCTCGCATTGCCAGACCTTCTGCCACAGCTTTGCGGAGGAGGGTCTGGCTAGTCCACACAGCATTCCTGGGTAGGAGATAAATGTGCTCTGGTTTATTGGCATTTCTTTAAGTAAATCACAATTGTCTTCAGCGGCGTTAAGCGCCAGATGCAGCAGCAGGGCCTCTGCAAAATAGACTTGGGAAGGAACTTGTTTTAGTGGAACACGTGCACGTAGGAAGGCGAGCTCCGAAATTAAAATGGCTGTCTAGTGTGTGATAAGAATTTTATAAAATAAAATCATGAATATAATTTGATTGTCGGTTCTAGCTCGGAGGATGTTTCCCGAATGAACCAGAGTTTAGAATGCCAACACAAAGAAAGCCGAAGGTGAGTGACATCTGGCCAAAAATGAGGGACATCTGGCAAAACTATCCAATAAATGAAATGTCTTCGATATAGACTATTTTCATACCGACATAATAAAAGCTGCTTGCTGGCTTGAGACTTGAGAGCTCTCTGGATAGCAGTATCAGTTTGTTGGTGCACACTTTGGTCCTGACTAAAATATCTCAACGTCGATGGATTTCCATGCAATTGTGTACAGACAATCACGGTCCCCGGAGGATGAACCCCACTGACCTTGGTGCCACCATGAGGTATTTATTTGTGGTTTTTAGTCAAATATCTCAGCAACTACTGGATGGATTGCCGTGAAATTTGATGCAGACATTTATGGTCACCAGAGGATGAGGCCTAAATACTTTGGTGATCCCTTGACTTTTGCTTTAGCGCCACCATGAGGCTCACATTTGTGGCTTTTAAGTGATATGTCTCTAACCATTGGGTGGATTGGTATGACATTTTTCATAGACATTGTTTCCCTCATGATGAGTTAACTTTTCATCCACATCTCTTTATGATAGCCTTATCATTGTGAACATGTAGCATTTAGCATACAGATTTAGAGAGCTTTAAGCATGGCTTTTGTCTTGTTCTATGATAAAACTCTCGCTGACCCACACTGAAAATGAAATTTTAAATAGTTTCCGCTAAAAGTTCACTGTTAGCAAAATACAAAAAATGCTATTAATTGACTGAAGCAGTTTGCTGCCTTTGGAGCCGTTCAAGGTGACACAAAACTCATAATAAAGAAAGCCAGTACAATGCCGGAGCCGACGCCTTTCAATTCCCCTTAGTTTATTAATGGACAAAGTGATAATGCTGCAAAGTCCATTTTCCTCAACCAGCTTAATTGGCCAGTAAAGACAGAAAAGAACGGCGTCCCAGTTGAGAGAGCTCCAGGGAAATTGTCTCGTCAACATTTCACTTATCATCGCAGTGATGTGTAGGCGAACGAAGGAAGAGAAACTCCGGAGTACTGAGTATATTCTCAATTCACCAGTGTCAAGTGTGCAGTAGAGGGTTACTTTAGAGAGCATGTTTCCCTTACTGATTTTCTTGTTGAGCAGTGCGACAACAAAAGAGAAAGAAAAGGATACAAACAGAAGTGACATCAGATGTGTTGAAACCTGAGAGAAAGATGGAGGGGTGAGAGAGAGCAACAGCTTTTGGAAATAAAAAGAATACAAAAGGGAGAATTGATAAGAAACAACAGAGTGAATGACAAAAGCATGCAGTGGCATCCTTGCAGTTGATGAAGACACTGAGATGCCGGGCACGTTCCCAGGCAGAGGGTGCAGGCGCGGAGAGAAAGCTCATTTAAGGGAGCAGCCTGGCAAATCACACGGCAAAATGCTAATGTTGAAGCCTCGCTAACAGAAGAAACTGATAGAGGAGCTGTCCTTGATTTATTCACACCTTCAAAATACAGCACGTAGATGATAGCAGGTGGTAGCAGCGCTAGCGGTGCCAGCTCCGCAGCACATCAAAGCCAACTATCCGAACGAGAGCTGGGTTCGAAGAAGGACCAGGCGGTGTTTGTGGAAAACTGCTGGTCCAAGAACAGTGTCCCCATGAAAGCATTTTGTCAAAACACCAAATGTTTGTCAAGTGGGAGGACACAGCTTCAAACCGTCACAGAGTAGAGTCTATTATTGATGCGTTCCTTAAACCAAGGAAGAGTGAATCAAAGGCTGCCTGTGTTCTTGTCTAATTCTGCAAACAGAGAGAGCTCTGCAGAAAAGCTCTGCTCATTGATGTTTTTGTCATGGTTGTGATTGGCAGCATCTATAACGGCCACCCTTCTGTCTGCTGTGCAGGGCTGTTTTATTGGATATTTGTTTGTGAAACCATCCTTCCATTTTCAAGGCCCACATTGTTTCTCATGTGCCTGATACTAAATACTGTAGACCTGATTTGCGAGGCATTACATCACATGACGGGGAAGAAATGTTCTTTCTTTCTACTGTTCTTCAAATAGAGGCCATCCCAATACTTACCCACATTATAAAAATAATAACAAACAAAGCACTCAATTTACGCGAGGTAACAGTCTTAGTTAACAGGGCCGTAAAAGCTCAGCAGATTTTTTTCTTATTTTTCTTTTGATGTTCAGACCTGCAATAAATTGCTCTGAATGCTCACAGAAGAAGAAAAAAAACCTGTTCCATCTGCATCTTGTTTGATCTCACAGAGAGGCTGACGTTTCGGGATGTTCAGTCACCGCAGGAGTTCCGCCACGGTGAGACGGCGGAGGTGGTCTGTGATGTCATTAGCTCTCCGGTGCCCGTGGTGGTGTGGTACTACCAGGACAAAGAGATCACCGAGGAGCACCACAGTAAGTTTCCATGACCATCTTTCACAATTTTCTTGTCTTTGATTGCTGTTATTCTGCTATTGTTTTCCCTCTTTAACAAAACCTCCCGGCCTAAAAGCATGTTTTTTCCCCTCTGCAGTCAGCCTCATTAACAAGGACCCCCCTGACACCGGCTCTTATGTTATGTTTTAATAATGTTTGCCTATTTTGTTAACCCCTATTACTTCATTAGATTAATTGGCTGCTTTTTGATTATTTTAAGTAGGGCAACTATCAAAGTAAATTAAAGGTACCCTGTGGAGTTTTTAGAGCAATGTATTTAGGAGTCCCTGTTTTGGGCTAGAGGACACACCTGCATGTCCACACACTGGTGACAACACGTTCTCACTCCCATCTTGTAAAATCCGGAGGCTTGGTCAGATGCCTTTGTTGTTGTTATTGAAGCTAAAAGTGCCCTTTAGCGTCTTATCTAAACGCGCGCTTGTTCAGGACTATTGGCGCCCCTTTTGACGCTGTTGTGTAAAGGAAAAGGTCGCGGGTGAGCTTACGTTTCCGTGAGAACGGGATGGTTAAAGAAGATAGCAACTTTAGGAAAGGTGCCACGCAGGAGACGAACCCCAATCTACTGGGTGAAAGTCTTGTGTTTGACCCATCCACCACCACAACCAACCTCCTTGCACGGAATATCTGTCTTACATAACTAAACGCTAAACCCCGTGTAGCTGTTGCTCTCCCCGCGGTACGTTAACTGTCCAAATGTCCATTTTTTGCTTTGTGTTGTGGTAACGTGCCAAGAAATGTGTGCCAACACAGGCAGTGAAGAAGAAGCAAACATGTACCATTACTGTTTTGAAGTTTGGGCATTTTTTGAAGAAATGTAAATAGATTGTCCTTTATATGAGTTATAATGTTTATTATGTTTACTTTTGCACTGGAAGACTTCAACTATATAGGAGAACTTGTTTAGCCAACACAGATGCTTGTGTAGCATGGCTGTGTGTGTGATATTGACATTTTTATTGGCATAAGTCAATGTCTTGAGAGCAAAAGTGTCTGGACTTTTTTGGAAAAAAATGTAGATATTTTGTCAACTGTTATAAGTTATAATGTTTATATTTTCACTGTTTAACTCCCAAGACATATGAGAAGTGTTTTAGACAGGAGATTGGCTTAGCTTTCAAATTCTTCCAAAACTCTGGCTTTGTAAATGTTTTATGAGGAAGGAAATTCATTCAACGGCTTTATTGGGCATCACGGATACAATGCCTTTGTTTGTTTACTCCACATGGTACCTTTAAACCAAGAGGCCTGAATGGGAAATATTATTTAGAAAATGAATGGATAGGTGGAGTTTTGGGGGGAATTACATTTTTATGTTATTCAGCTAATTAGTTGCATTTGATGAATTTACTGAAAATAACAAATAAAATCCAAGTAGTTTCGATTATTTATTTCACATCAGAGATGTATGTTTTTATCCGTATCTGATGAAGTAGATTAGCTAAAATTTTGAGTTTGAATCTAAGTTTTTTATCCAGGTATGAATATGTAATGCTATCAAAAAACTTATTAGAAATCAATCTGTAGGAGCTTTAAAGAGTGACTTTTGCGGTATAATAACTAGTGTAAATATCAACTGATCTTGGTTATTCCAATAGTTGATTAGGATTGTAACAAAAGTTGCAAGTAAGCAGCAATCTCTAAAGGATTACATTTTGAACATAAACCTGCCAAACACTCTTCATTATTGAGAAGGAAAAGGCTCAGGAGTCCCATTGTGCCCAATTCTCACTCTTATTGTAAAGACTTGCTAATGTGCCAAAAATACTCGAGAAAATGATATTTCCTTCTTTTGTGTGGCTTCACAATAAGACAAGGATATCAAATTCTATAAATAGAAATCCCATCAGCCCTGCAGGAGGCGTATAACTTGGACAGAAACAGTGTTAACAAGCGGTTGAAAAAATGGATTATAGAGCGGCTGCAATGGTGACAGTGGCAGTGCAAACCGGTGCCCGGAAGGTTTTGATAGGAGCTATTTGGTACAAATCGGATGTATTTACACTCAATCTGCAATAATTCTCAGTTGCGTTGTCAATCTTATTCAGTCCCATTTGATTAAAAGCTGATCTTTTTTTTAAGTTCTTCTCTGTAATCCCACCCTTTTGCAAAATAAAACAGAGGTTCTGTCCTGATTATTTTTCAGCAAAGTTATGTTCTGCAGGAGAAGGAACCCATAGACTTGGATTCATTATTTCCTCTTCTTTCACCCTGATTTACATCTCTCCACACCACTTCCCCATCCTCCATCTAGACAAAATGCATGCCTGAACACTGATTAGAAAGAGTGACCCCTTGAATCTGTCACATTTTTTAATTGAAATCCAAATCTCCGGTGCCACAGTGATGATGAAACATGGAGAAGTTTTTTTTTAAATCATTTCACTCTAATTACAATGCATGGTTATAAATATCTTTGCTTGAGTGGAATGAGATAGAAGCCTCATCACTCCTGGCCAATCTCACAGTGGCCACAGATGGAGGGAGTACAGACTATTTGGAACTGTAATTGCGTGAGTGTTTATCTGTGTGGACTTTATCAGGTAAATGTATTGAAGTGGAGATTGACAGTCTAGCTAGTGGAGATGGCAATTCTCTCCTGCTGTTTTCCTAACTTTTTTGTTTTGCTTCTCTCTCTATCATACACTTCCTGTTCCTTTGTTGTTTCCTCTCTCTCTGTCTCTGTCTTGGCCTGGCTTTCTGTCTGTCCTCCTCTTCTTCGCCCGTGCTGTGAAGGCAGGTTCCAGGTGCTGACAAACAACAACCTCCAGATCCAACAGGTGACCAAGGCTGACGAGGGCGTGTACCGCTGCGAGGCCAGCGTAGAGGCCCGTGGTGAGATCGATTTTGTGGACATCGCAATGGTAGTCAACGGTGAGTTACAGTTTGAGTCTTTACTGTATAGGGTTGGGCATCATTTGGATTTGATCAATTCTGGGGTGGAGGGGTGGAGTTAAAACGGATCACATGCTTATTTCATTACTGGAATTGTTGGGTCTTTGTAAATTATAGAGTCTGGTCTAGACCTACTTTATCTGTAAAGTGTCTTGAGATAACTCTTGTTATGAATTGATACTATAAATTGAATTGAATTGAATAAGAAGAAAGTTTTATTTTGATTCAATGGTGATTTACAGTTTTACCAGGCTTTTTCAATGTAAAAAGAAAAACTGTACGATTTGTGATGACATGGGAAAACCAGCTGTACAACATAAAGAGCTGTGCTTCAAAGGGAAACCTTGGCTATTTAGACTGGTATGTCCATGATGGGTTTAAAAAGAATGACATCAAAGTGGATGCAGGGGCTAAAATAGAACTTTTATTTCATAGTGTTAGTCAAGGAGCTCTCTGCAGGAAATTGTGTACTTTGACAGAGACCACTGGAGCACCAAAATCCCAAAAGTCAATGTTTTTCTACAGAAAAACATTGTAAGTCTCAGCCTAAGCTTGGGGTGTGTTTCATGGATGGATGCGTATCTCCGCCTATTACATGTGTACTGTATATCTCACCTCTGCTCTACCCTTTTCTCTGGATTTCATGGCTACAGAAATTGTCGAATATAATGTTAAAAATGTATAGACTTTCAGAAATTATGGATGATGATAGAGATGCTATTTCTTGGTTCTTAAAAGGTCTGAATATGGGCAGGAATGAAGTGCCAAAGAGTCTTGAATTGCTTAAAATGGCATAGAAGACTAAAGACTAAATTCCTCATAGAGTGACATAGCCCAGTAAAAATAATTTTTAAGTCACCATCAGCACACACACTATTGAATACGAACCCAAACCTTCAAACTCACTGAGAAGTAAAGGTATTCAGTACGGAGCTTTATAGGCCGCTACGTGGAACACAGACACAAGTTCCTCTTCACACAGTGTCAACAGATTAGCATGCATAAAGGATTGCATACACATGTTTTCTTGTTGCTGTTGTTCCCATAACTTAACACCAATCAAACTGGATTAATGGTTTGGCAGGGGCTCTGTAAGTGTCGTAGCGTATCTCTTTAAGAGAATAGCAGGGTGTGTATACCCGGAAATGAGTCGGGGGGAAATGAGTCAAGGGAAATGAGTCGGGGGTGGGGAAAGCAACGCTACAAAGCCACATCCATGGGACCAATCACAGTTGTTGCAGTTAAATTTTTTTACAAATTGGACTTCATCATTTTAGTCATTTCATTCTGAAGCCTGCACGGTATTTAGGTCTGCAGATGCCCAAGGTTAAAAGTATAATAACAGGATCAGAGATCAGTCTCACATTGGTGATTTTGTATTAATTAGTAATATATTTGTCAGAGAATCTATATTTTCTTGCTTTTGTGTTACTTGAAATAAAAACAGATCCAGTATCATAGCCCAGTGATGTAGGAGTGTGTTGATGATCACTTAGGTGTTGTTGAGCCTGTTACTAGACTTCTGGTAAATGTGGCTGACAGTTGGCAGAGCTTGTTTGCAGTGTTTTGATCATCTGTAGAGTCAAAGCATGATTTTGAGACAGCACCCACTGGTGTGCAGGCACAGAGCTGGAAATTTGAAGTTTTAGAACAGAGTTGTCAGCTTTGACAGATTCAGCTCCACTGACTCCGATAAGTTCATCATTAGCACACTTATCGCAGGTCTGCTCTTTCCGCTTGCATTGGCGTGATTCTTCTGAAATCTTTTTGTTCTTTAGTGTGATCGAAAATTTCAATTAGCGACGTCTTTGGGCTCTGTGGGCCAAAAATCAAAAGATGTCATTTTCTCATTTGTCCTCATTTACAGCGAGTCACCTGAGACTGCTGAGGTGATTGAAATGCGATTCCACTCAGGCCGCAAGCGTTGTGTAACGGTTGAACAGTTGCAATATTGTCTCTGCCTATGTAATTTTCTCCCGCCTAATGTAATAGCAGAGTGGCCCGCCCCCCAAAAACTATGAATTGCATTCAATTTAGCACACCACTTACCTCACTTCTGAGGAAGATCCAATAAGCCTGCTCAATGAGGCACGACCTATTATTGCAGCGACACGACACTTGCCATGTGGTGCTGAGACAGGACAGTCTGCGGAGGGCTTTGCTCAGCATCCTGAGAGGGGGAGACACTTTGAAGTGAACGTCACATTCAGCTGATCCCTAAAGACTCCCATTTAGCGAGTTGAACCTGAAGGAGAGAAAATCTGATTCATAGAAACCCCATTTTGGTACCACCTGTCTAGGGGTTGGCCTTTTTTGTTTTTTCAGCTTAGCTGAGCATTCAAATTGTTCTCTTAAAGCTCTCCTTTCAAATGTGTCTCATATGTTTTACTTAAAAAAATTTTCTCATTGTGATAAATCCAATTATCAGTTCCCTTCAGTGTTACAGAGAGTTTTAGTGTGTTGCAGCTCATTGTTTACAACCGGCAACATTTTGGTTCACTATCATAGCTCTCATTTGCATCATTTCCAGACATTTTATTTCAGAAAAAAAGGCTTATAACCCTGCTGTACACTGCCTTCCCAGCACCAAACAGCAGACAAAGCTAGCAACCAGTAAGTAAACATAGTAAAGCATTAAAGTAGTACGTTTATGGAGACCGAAAAAGAGCTAAAAAGATCATAAGTGAAAAGTGAATATTGGACTTACATTCATTCGCTTGAAACACACCTCCGATTGAATGCTAATAATCTGTTGGCTTGATGTGCAAATTGCAATCTGCAAAACTTGTTACGCTGCCTCCAAGTGGTAAATAAAAAACCTATCATTGCATTGAATCTTTCTTTCTTTGCAGTACTTTTATCACCTTTTTACAAACAAAGTTTTTCGTCCTGCAATGTCAAGCATGTGTTCTGAGGTGTCATTTGATGGTCCAGAGACACTTTAACCAGCTAGAGATTGCCTGAGGGTAACAGAGACTGTTATGTGGCAGGTAAAAAGAACTTCCATACAGGTGTTTGCTCGTTGTACAACAGTAGCCATTTTCAGTCTCAAGAGTCTACAGAGTCCCTAAGGAGTTGTTTTCCATGCAGCAAGGCATGTGATGTTCAGGAAAGCCATGTTGCACCTTCCGCATGCTGTCGCCTATAGGCTCAGTCATTTGCACAAGCAAACCAATGCAGATCATTCCTGCCCTGAAGCTAGACGTGTTAATTCTGAAGAACTATTGTAGCTTCTGAAACAGGTAAGAATGATGGGGCATGTCACTTGGATAATTCAGTAGGATTATTTCCCTTCCGTGGGTTGCGATTGTGAGGGCAAGGCTGAGCATGAATAGTTGTCTTACTGGAGCTGAAGATTTCCAAAAGGAACAGGAAGCCAGCAGGGTCACCAGAGAATATACTGTATCAGCAACAACTTGGACTGGTCGAACAACGCAGAGGCCCTGAACACAAGCAGAGTAGATTGCTAGGAGGCTCAGGTATATCAATGAGTGCAACAGACTACACTACATGTTTTATCAATCAGCTGCAGATGGTGAAGTGTTCTGTGTTGTGGGGCCTGGGGATATACCGGTGATGTAAGTTGAACAGACAGAGAAAAAAAATAGCCACAAGGAGGAAGAATAAATAAGAAAGGATGAGGACTTAACTATGCAGCGACAGGGCATCTTCAGGCTCCACCTCATCTCCTCATGTCCAACATTGAGCACTTCTAGCTGTTTTTTGTGACAGAGTTAAGATGGACATTGATCCTTGGCCATAAGGAACCAGTGACAGCCAACAGAGAGGAAGCTGAACAAATTTACCGTTACTCTTCTTATCCTGCCATTTCCTTTTTTCTTTACTATTCACTTCTTCAGTAGTTTTAGGTTATCTGGCTTGTGACCTGTTAGAATAAAGCAGTGTGTACTTATGATCCATGTGTTGGTTGCCTTATTAAAAGCGCTGACCAGCACACTCTCCCTGAATTTAAATCCATTTCAAATGCATGGATGTAAAATGTTTTACACAGAGCTTACAAGCAAGAGTTACATTTACGTAACAGATACCTATAGCTATGAAGCCTATGAGAAGAGCTTAAAATGCCCTGAGGTCAGCCTTAGAGCACTTACCAATTAGCAGACGAGTGAGGAAAAGTGAGACAATGTGAAAAGTTTTCTGCTTGGTGTGAAACCTGCATGAAAGGTCTTGTACTTTCCAATGATTAGATATTAATCCTCTCGTTGACAACAAAGAAAAAAAACATGTTTCATCTGACTGTACCTTTGATTTATTTCATTCATTTTATGGATCTATGAAAGTTAAAGATTGCCTCTTGGATCATTACACTTGTGTTCAAAAAGCAGTCCATTCATATTTTTTCAAAATCCCTACATAAAGTTGCAAACTGTTTGCTGCCCAGCAAACTACCAGAGTTGGTTGTCTGATTGAATGCTGCAGTGTGTCTACGGTTCATTTTCTTTTATCGTAAAGTACAACTGAGTTTGATCACCACCTGCGTTGCACAGTTATATTTATCTTGTAGCAACGATACAGTATGTCACGCTCTTCTATTGACACGGCGTGTCAGGAGAATGTCAGTTCTGACTTGTTCAGCAGTGTGTTAACAGGCTGCTTTAACCAGTCATGCAGAACTTTTGTCTGAGAGCAGTGCTGAAATATACTCTATATACTCCCCCCAACCATGTGAAGTTATAAATAATCATGGGTCAGTTGATGAGTGGTTTTCTTGCCCGTAAGCTTGTAGTGAATGAAACTGGGCTGACCCGCTGCAGCTCCCAGTCTCCAGTGTATTATCAAAGCGGACCATAGATGAGGATGATGGCATTTCAAGGAGGAGGGCCACCCAATGCATGGCCACTCAACCTGAGGGCAAAACAGGCTCAGTGTCAAGAAGTATGCAGAGCATTTCAGGATGTGTCCAAAAGTTATCATAGAGGAGTTGTGTATGCCTTTTATCCACAATACATAAACCCAATGCAGATGAAAAAGCTCAATAACAAGGTGTCAAGGGATTTTGAATTTTTGGAACTGTACTGAAAAGTGGACACAATTATATAATTTATATAAATATCATATGAAATGTGTCTCTCTGTATGCCGTCAATAAGTATTTAGAATTACAGGACAGTATCAAATAGTTTGGGTTCCCTGCACTGTTCACTTTATCATGGGCATGTCTGTCCTTCTTCATGACATGCAGTGATTTTTCATCCCTGCACTTTGAAGGGAATCCCAGGAAATGAGACACATTATAGGAAAACAAAACACACTTTTCATCCCCAGTGTGACATCCACATCAGATAGAGTCATACATGGCACACTGGCACACATACAAAAATGCCATAGACTTTACCAGCCTGGCTCATCTAAAGGAATTGGTAATCATTTTTTGACTGTTGCAACAGTCGTAACAACAGTTATAACAGTTGTCTTGCTTTCTAGCCTAGAGTTAGAGAGAATGATACCTTATAGTATTAGTCCGGACAGTATTAGGCTACAGTCAGCAGCAGTTCATCTTAGCCTAGTATCATGACTGGAAATAAGGGTAAAAGTGCTTACCTCGCTCACCTATTAAAAATGTATATCTTACTAGTTTATTTTGTAAAGTAAAAACAAGGACAGTGCCAGACTATTTCTTGGCCAAGATATAGTCTATTCCATAAAATTAAGTTTTTGTACAAATTAAAGAAATAAGGCTTTAATTAAGCTTTGGGAAAAAAATAATTGTGTATATGTATATATACACACACATATCATCTGCCAACTTCTCTATTTTGATGACCTGATAGCCACAGTTTGTTTCTATGGCAACTAATGGTGATGCAAGATGCAAATAACTATCTCTTTTCCCCTGTACCCATTCATGACACATCCACTTCATTGCTAGTTCACTCACCCACACACTAGACCCGCACTCTTCCTCTTTTCAGCTGTCATTTGAAACTACCGACTGTGTCCCTCCAGATGTCTTGAATCATGTTGCATGACATCAAAACATTACTGCTGGGTGTTCAAGAAGAGATGTGGATTGTGCACCATGTTAGAATCCCAATTATGAATCAGGGCCAGATTGATTCCTGCTTGTGTGCTAATACAGAAGGCAAAACAAATCTCTAATAAGCACTTCACCTTGTCTTGTCTCAAAACATTCACTTGCTAAATTTCTATTAGGTGCAATACGGTTATGACATGTACTGGGAACATTTTAGGACTTCTAAACGTGGGTGATCCACAGTTCACCGAAGCCCATTAGTGCTTAAGTCCTCTAGCTCTTCACGGATGCATTTAAATCCAGGCAAGTATGTGTCTTGAAATATGTTTGCAGTGCACGCTCGAGCTTGTGGGGATGTCTGTAAATCTCACATTTATCTCCACCGGGCCTCAGAAGTTTTTAGAATATGACTAATACTTGAAGAATTCATGCAGCTTGCCAGATTCTTTTTGGACGCTTCAACCCTGTTGCTGATTTGCTCTTTTGAAGTCTTTCTGCATGGCAGTGTGTCTCATTAACGGGGCTGTTTCATCAAGCCTCACTGATGTGGGGGTGTGTTGCATAGGAAGAGACACTGGAGAATGGAGATCTATTGGCGTGGAAATCAATGGTTATCATGTCAGGCAGATGCTTGCTCCTCTCAATCACCAAGTTAGGACTATTGGAAAGGATTCATGATGCTTGATTATTGCTTAGGCCATTTTTATCCCCAAGACCTCAGCTTTCTGCACCTGGATGTGTGTCTCTGTACATGTGCGGGTGCACTTGCAAAGGCATACATTTTGTATTGTGTGTGGATTCCATTTCCAAAAATGGAAATATTCACACTTTTTCTGTACATTGCAATAACTTAATGATAAGTAGACACCACAAGACAGCAGATAGATCAGATACTATGGAATTTAGATGTACCGTGATGAGTTTTCACTGTCGCAGTACTGTAATACACACTGGTGTCGTTAGAGTAATTGATATTTTAAAAAAAGCCTGAAATACACCAAAGTGTTTGGTTCATTAGCTATCTGCCATGATGTTTTGTTTTGATTAGAATTCCTCATTCATTATCCCAAGTATGTAAAATGGGTTTGTTCTCACCAACTTCACAACTGTGTTTCATTACGGCTGCATTTTAATAAGATTTGAAGCCTTTTTTTTATCTACGGGGAACAAGTGTCCTCCAGATGACATGACTTGGAGAACAAATCCAATTCATTAACCTTCACTAACTCCCACATTAAATATCAGTTTTGGAATATTAAACAATTCAGCTTTGTTCAGCCACAAAGTGACACCTTTTATAGCCTTTCAACCCTTTGTTTTTTTAAAGAGAAAAATGAACTAGTGCTGAAATAATATCACTGTGCAGCCGCCAGTTACAATAAACCTTTTTTTTTTTTTTAAGAATATTTTTTGGGCTTTAATTTTTGACAGGATAAACAAAAGAGGCAGAACATGCCTCCTACGTATGTATTGCAGAGATTTTTGGTAATCTGTTGTTTGAGCCATTACAGTAGTGGGATGAGTCAAATGTAATTTCACTATAGGTTTAGACCTCATTTCCACTTAAAATGTGATCTGTATCTATATACATATACATATATGTATTTTATTGTCTGTAAAGCGACCTAGATTAGAAAGATTAGAGTGATTAGAAAGGCGCTGTTAAATAAAATGTATTATTATTATTATACATAATCTGGCATTGCATTCTGGCATTAATTATTCTCATTAACTGGATTCTGTCCACGATTCTGTTGTCATTTTCATTTAGTGCTTTTTATTATCCAGAAACGATATCCAGATACATTTATTTTTTACATTTTCATTAGAGATTTTGGTAACACTTTACTTGAAGGTATCTGCATAAGAGTGACATGACACTGTCATGAACAGATGCCACTGTCATTACACAGTCATGACACATGAACGCTAACCCTAACTTGTCATGACAAGACCAAATGACACTTACTAAAAGAAACGTAATGTCATAAATGTTTATGACTTTTTTATAATGTTTATGACTCCTTCATGACCCTAACCCATGCCTCAGGTGTTGAGGTGGTGCCCTAATTTAAGTGTAATTGTTCTCTGTCCAACTGAAGCAAACCAAGGAGGTAAATGCTCCAAAGCTCCAACAAGCTTCTCCTAACAAGCTTTTAGGTCCCATGACATGAACATTTTAATATGCGTTCTCCCAGCCTGCCTATGGTCCCCCAGTGGCTAGAAATGGTGATAGGTGTAACCCGAGCCCTGGGTATCCTGCTCTGCCTTTGAGAAAATAAAAGCTCAGATGGGCCGATCTGGAATCTTGCTCCTTATGAGGTCATAAAGGGCAAGGTTACCTCCTCTTTCTCTGCTTTGCCCGCCCATGAGAAAGAGAGAGACATCATGCCTTTCAAACGAGCAAAGTGTCAGATGGCCAAGGCTACACCCGCCCCCCAAGGCTGAATCTTGGGAAAGAGACTTCAGATACAGTGTTAGGGGACCAGGCCTATATGTAAGCATCCAAAAAGCAGCATGTCATAGGATTTTTATTAATGCCCTGAGATTGGACCGAGCCACAGCGGAGCAGTTATAGTGAAGGTAGAAGTATACTATAAATACAGGCTAGAGAAATGGAGTTTGACGCCTGATAAACATGCTTGTGTCATAAAGCTGTCATTCCCTTGTCAGTGCAAAGGCGAACGGAGAAAATACTCTCCCTCTGCTCTTCTTTCGCTGAATGAGAAGATGACAGTCCTCAACTGATTGGATGGCAGGGACACACTGTGTGTTTGTGACAGCGCTCAACATATACTCTTGATAAAGTCATCAAGACCTCTGCTGCTTGTCAATACTGCTGTTTGTGAGAGATTAGCAAGACATATTGTATTCATATGTATACTGTATGTATTTATGAGCTTCATCTGAATGTTTGTACCAATTTACTTCACTTCACATTGCTTTCTGGATACAGACACATTTTATAATTGAACCACCAATGATTTGCTATATAACATCTCATGTCCATGATTGGAAAGGATAAAAAAATAAATCTGGTAATACAACAAACGTAAATAAATAGACAGTGAACGGTTGTTTTTACTTAGAGAAAAGAAAGAAAGAGAAGCCCAAAAAAGAAAATAATAATATATAATATATGTGCCACTACATTTAAGCTAAAGAAAATCGTTGCATTATTATCAAAGTATAATATCTATCCTTATGGCTTTTTTGACTCGGCCAGGCAAGTCAAACAATGTCAAACAGTGGCGGTCGAGCACTTGACAGGAACTGAATAGTTCATCCACAAAAGAAAAGTGCTTTTATTCCTAGTTGGTGCAGTTGTTTTTGATGTCAAAACACATCTTCTGTCTTGCCAATGTCTGTATGGATTTAGCTGAGCGTTTCCAAATCAGACAATAGTATTATGGTTTCACATCGCTGTGTTCAGCTCCTTTGTGTTTTTATCAAAAGCTTGGTCAAAATGTTATGTGAAATCCCCATGGGATTACCAACAGAAGTAGCATTTTCTGTGATTGTTTACAGGCCACTTGCAAAGGCCGATTTAATCCATCTGAAAATAGAGACCAAAATTTATTTTAGAATACAGTCAGATTTGGCTGTTAGTGATTCATCCTTTTAACTCTCAGGGTCTAATGTCTGTCTGACTGGGATTCTCTGCTCTGTTTTTGTGTCTGCAGTTCCTCCGGTGTTGTCAGTGTTCCAGCAGTCCTTCAATGCCACAGCTGACTACCAGGAATCAGTCACCTTTACATGCATGACCTCTGGATCTCCTGACCCTGTGGTGACATGGCACAGGTACCTTCTACTTCCTTAACACCTACAGTAGCGTTGGTCTCTGACATTCAGCTCAGACAGATATTGGAGAGGAAAACATTGGGCTTTGAAAACTGGTGAGGCCCTCAAAGATAAAGGCTGGCGATACACAAGTGGATTTGTTAATCTGCTGCCATAACAGCCTCCTCATCTCCGGTAAAGCTTTCCATAAAATTTTAGAAACTGGCTGAAAGGATTTGCTTCCATTCTGCCACAAGAGCCTTAGTCAGGTCCGACGCTGATGTTGGGGGATAAGCTTTTCCTGGCATTGGCGTTTCAACATATCCAAAAAGAGTTGGTTGAGGTCAGGACTCTGTGCAGGCCGGCCAAGTTCTTCCACAGCAAACAAGAAAAACATTGCTTTATTGGCCTGGCTTTGTGCACAGTAGGCCTTCTCCAAACCATTACCCCAAAGTTAGAAGCACAGCATTGACTAAGAGGCCAAACCTAAACCTCACATTCTCATGAACGTGTTCTTGAGACTTCAGGGACTACAGGTGGAAATTGGCAATTGTTGCTATAACCTGGCTCAAGACAAATTCCCTTGTATTACAAGTTTAATGTGTATCTGTGCATTATCCCTGTTTCAAATAAATACATTTCTATTCTATTTCTACAATAACTTATGCACAAAAAATGGTTGGATATCTTACAAAGTCACATGTCTGTTAGTTAAAGGTGCAGTAGGTAAGACTTTTAAAACTAACTTTCTGTCATATTTGCTGAAACTGACCCTATGTTCGAGTAGAACTACATGAAGCAGGTTATTAAAACATCAATCTGTCTCCTTTTTTTTAACATGGTTAAATTTAGCTGAGAAAAGGTAACCGTGAGCCTGATACCAGGTACAGTGAGTTGAGGGTGGTGACAGCCGCCTTAACAAGTACGTTTAGCCGAGAAAACCTGTTTAGCACCAAAATGTAAGATTAGAAAAATAAATTATGGTTTGTATTAAAACAGCTGCCCCCTTAAGTAGTATACCTGCAATGCGAACACCCATTTCCTGGGTGAAAGTCTTGTGCTTTTCCCTTCTTCTGCCAGAACACAAACTATGCTCCCGTGCTTTAAAGCCCTGTGTTTTATTACCCATCCATCGACCCCCTTCTCCTCTCTATGCAGATATTGGCGGTCTTACACAGCAGCAGTCAGTGTGGGGCATACCATAAAGAATATGTGTAATACATTTGAATTACATTGTATTCCTTTTCGCAGGTATATATGTATGAATGGTTCCTGAAAACAGCCCGACACAAACCATGTAAAGCAGCTCCAATCCAGAAGTCCATGTTATTTTGACATCTATTGTATTAACCACCTACTTTAAGCTTGCCTGACATACTTTAGATAACAGAACATATGTGGTACTACCCATAATCATTATAAATGTATTCATCTTCATTTGTGTCAATGTATGTGTCAATAAAGCAGTCTATATATATATTCAGTGTTTTAGTTTCATATCAAGTAAATGTTCTTTGACAAAAGAGGAATTTATAGTCCGCCCTCGCACATTGCCTTAAGCAACCACACAATAGTATCACAAGCCACATAGCACCAGTGTGAAAATTTGATCCTGAAGAGCATTTGACTCCCCACAATCCACTCTACAGCTCGACATGGAGTAATTAGCTTGCACCCACTCAGCAGGAAATCATGAAAAGCTATTTGCACCTGAGCATCTATTGATAACACTTTATCGGCATTCCAGTGAAGTTCATACTCTTTAACTCTTATAATGCACTTGTTTTTTTACTTCTAGCTAATTCATCTTAATGAACCATAGTTGATATATGTTTTAGTCCATTTAGTACAAATCAATTATACTTTGCATTGCTGCGGACTGTTTTCTAAAGCATACTTTAGATTTTTTTTTTATGTGCACCTCCTACCTTCTAGGCAGCTATGAATTTCACTGTAGTGCAGAAATGCCTGCATGATAATACAGGGAAGAAAGTTTCTACTAATTTTGAAATGACGTGACTTTGACAAAAGACATCCTACATTGTTTTAACTGTGACGTTTCACCAACCTCAGGCAGGTGTCTGTAAGTTGTTTTTCCTGCTGTACTGGAATGAATGGTAATCAATGGCAGCCTTGAAGGAACTATGAGAAAACACATTCAAAAAAGCCCAATTTGATTTGCTGTGAAGGCCAAGACAAAATATGACAGCTTTGTCCTTAAAATATTTTTAACTTTATTCTTTAGATAGAGTAACAAGTCTGTTTTTCTATAACTTCAGCTCCAATAATAATGGAGGAAGGAAAAAGGAAATTGTTGGCTGGTAAAAATAACATTTAAATGTAGCCCAGAATTGAACATAAGGATGAAATAATAATTGCTCTACTTGTTGATGTAGAATGAGCATGCAAAATAATGCCAATGCTACGTGTGTGTGTGTGTGTGTATGTATATATATATATATATATATATATATATATATATATATATATATATATATATAATATATATATATATATATATATTTACACAGTATATCAGGTTATTTTGGGCATACAGGGAAAAGAGTGTACCTCTTAGGGTGAGTGACGTTGAAGGAGTCAGACCTTCATCACAAGATAAACAAGCCGATATCTCCTTTACATATTCATCACCGAGAGGTTGCATGTTCCAGCATTTAACCTGATGACAGCATCTAATATACTGTGAGATATGTAGTTAGATTGGTAAATGCATCCGTCCTGTGTTTTACATGACATTGTCTCTGAGACTCATACAAACAGTAATGAGGACTGAAGTCTCTTGTGTAGCACTTTGAAAGAGAAGTCGATCACTGCAACAACAAAAAACTAGGCATCACTTTGCGGAGTACAAACAAAATCTGAAGACAACGCACTGCTGGAAACGACCTCAACTTTGTAAGTCTCATTCATCTTGCTCTCTAGTTTACAGCCCTGGCAGCAGACACAAGATTTACTCCTCTGTGTGCTGTTACTTTGTTGGTTAGCATCAGAGCAAACCAGGAAAATGTGATTTTAATGATTTAAGAGCATGCATTATATAATGCGCCAAATCTCACAGTGATGATGGGGCAGAGGTGTCCCTAGATAATTATTTCACCCACTGTATATGTTCATAATGTGTCATAGTAACTACATAGCTTCTAAAATAGATTAACCTGTTCATCTAAAGGAAATTATTCTGTTATTTTTTTGTTAAAAAAATAAAATTGAAAAATATCAGATAAATAAGAACGTGTACATTTCAGCACAATCTTCCAAAATTATTGTAAATGATTCAAATAAGAAATTTGTTGAAAAAGGAGAAGGAAGAAGTTTTAAAAAGACATTTCTGGTCCTTTATACTTTATACTTATACAATTTTGATGCTCACTTATTCATATATGTATACATACACATGAATGAACAGTATATCTAACAAAACTGCACACACATATACATATGCATACACAAAGACACACATGCATACAGACATGCATACATCTACACTTATTTTTCTTTTTCATCTATCTACATCAAACGTAATAATAACCCATCCAAACTAGACATAGTATATAAGCCCAGGAACCATCTAGTCAGTACACAAAACACATTATTAATGTCTAGTTATGTGTACTTAATACAGTGTATTTGTCAAGGGCTGTCTCTCACTTAGAAATGACATCTTTCCACTGTGCACCAACGCTGATCTCAAACTCTGCAGCTGTACGCAGTAAGTCCTGTGTGTCGATCCAACACTACAGAATTAAAACGTGCACATCACAACAAAAGAATCAGCTAAGGCGTAAACAACAATCTCAGCACCAATTTAGTTTTCCTTTTGATGTCACCCCTCCCAGTGTCCTCCAGGCTCCCAGTTGCATTTCCTGTCAGTGTGAGGGTTTGCCTCGTCCTCTATGCATCTTGGGTAATGGACTACTTGTCAGCAGTCAGTCAGTATAATGACATTCAGCGCTGCAGCCGCGTCCTGTACTGTCCGTTCCGAAGATGAGGCCTCTCTTCATTTCCTCTTTGGCTCACCAGAGTTATTATTTCTTGGCTTTGGTGTTTCCTCCGTCGACTTTCAATTATCCTCCCTCTCGCTTTCCCTACAGTACAGTGAGGCTGGGGCGCAGGCCTCGCTGCACCGCATTGCCACGTGTGAAGTTGAGTCTTTGGATTTGAAATCCCCCCCAACATAATGAGATTGTTTTTATTTTTTATTCATACAGAAGGATATATGGTCTGAGATATATTTAGAAGTATGCATTATTCCAAGCTCTGTGCTTCCAAGCTTTTGAATTCAATTTACACAGTAGCTTATGAGGTTACAAAAACAGTGTGCCAGTTTCAGATTGAGGGCATATGATCCATAGTGAATGAACAGGTAAAAATAAGAATGTATTTTTTATACCTGTCCCTCATATTTCAGGGTTAAAGTAGCATTTTAGTGGATTAAAAATACCAACTAATGTAGCCCCCTTTTCTTCTTCTTTTATTCTAAACTATAGTGTTTTTATTTTTAAGAATCTCTCGCATACTCAGCTCCTTCACATTCATACAAATACACACACACACACCACAACCCTACTGGTCATTGAAGCAGCCGGAGGTTACTTGCCGTGCTCAAGGATACATAGATCGTTGTAGTTGTTAAGGTAGAGGAGAACATTACTTATTAATTTTGCCTATCTCGATTTTCTGAGCTCATCCAACCACTTATCTGCCAGCCACAACACAAGCCTGCATCTCTGACTTCTAGACTATCAACTGTGTTTCCACTGGATCAGACTGAGAAAACGTCTCTAATCTCTGCTTCTATCTTAAAGGAACACACCAACTTATTGTGACTTTAACTTATTCACCGTTACCCCCAGAGTTAGACAAGTCGATACATACCCTTCTCATCTCCGTGCGTGCTGTAACTCTGTCTGAAGCCCCAGCATTAGCTTAGCCTAGCACAGATGCTGCAGGTAACCGGCTCCAACTAGCCTACTGCTACCCAATAAGTGACAAAATAACACCAACATGTTCCTGTTTACATGCTGTGATTTGTATAGTAACAGGGCGTACAAATAATAAGGTCACCTCAGACACAGCCATCTTCTAACGGCATACTAACTGGGAACTATATTCTCAGAAAGGAAAAGCACTGCAACTTGGGCGGAGTGATTACACAGATATAGTGATTAACGCAACACCAAACTTCCCTCAACACAGTTACTTCCCTCAACTTTGCTGAAAAGGGCTGCTGACTTAGTTAATGAAAGCGGAGAGACTGAACCAAATCTTTTAGAGTCGGGTGATCATTCTCTGTTGAGGTGACACTACATAGGCGACCGTTTCACATGGCACATAATCATTTGACCCATTGTAAAAATACTAATATTGATCAGTGCAGCTTTAGGAAAATAAACCAATTCCTATTTGGCATACATTACTGTGGGTGCAGGTGAATAAAACTTGTTTGTTACCTATCCGTGTGTCTTTTGAGGATTTTAAATCCCTAATTTTTGGGAGTCTTTGCTTTAACCTTATAGATTACATGGCTGGTTAAGCTGCAGTAAGTAAGTAAGTACAGTAAGTAAGTAAACAAGTGGGGAAGGCTGCAGACCTGCTTCAGACCATTATGCCTCTGCTATGAAGCTTAAATATAGACATGGATCAATTTAGCTGTTGCCTGTTTTTCTGACTAATTTCACTACCGAGTCCAATAAGAAAAAGACATTAAGTCAGCACTGTGTTCCACACCACACCGGAGTCATTTAGTGAGCACTGCAGTCCATAACCAAATGTACACAACAACACAAGTGAGCTCTGACAAGACTCTGACATTGACTGAGGATATGAAGATGGTATTTTTCTGCATGGCTGAGTTTGAGAAGTCATAACGTGCGAAGAATTCTGATGACATACTGCAAATGATTCATTGAACTTTCAATTATAGAAAGATATGTTTATCAGAAACAATTCTTCTGTCATGCTTGAAAAGGTTTCTATAAAAAGTTCTGTTATGTTTTTGCCTACTTATGTGCTATAGATAGAAATAGCTTCAAAGTCAAGCTGTCTGTACTTAGCCTCTCTTTTGTGGTATCACTTGACACCCAAAGTGCTAAGATTATACATCTGTAATATCGAACGTGGGCTGCAGTGTGAACGGAGGTCACTGTCAGGTGTGAGTGGGTTGCCATATTTTCCTCTCTTCACTTATCAGCGGTGTGTACTGCTTTTCCCATGTGCAGGAAAGGGCAGCAGCTGGAGCCATCCGAGCAGTACATTATCACCAGGCTGGAAGCCGGGCGGAGCATGTTAACCATCCGCAACATCCGCCAGGGTGACGGGGGCACCTACACCTGCAAGGCCACCAACAAGGCAGGGTCTCAGGAAAGGGAGATCTTCCTCAAAGTCTTTGGTAAGCATGTTTCCAGTCATTGGCGACTTCTCATCCATCTGGGATTTATTTTAAGAGGAAACACACATTTGACATAACATATGCATGCTGTTAAACCTTTTAATAGACAGATGTCTTTTTTATCACAGAAGCAGCACCATTTTTATATCTGTGACATTATATTAAGGATTTAATCTTCCAGTTGTATTTAAGAAAGGCAGTACAGTATAACTATTTGAGAAAGGAAAACATACAAGCAAGACAGAAAATGTATCATAATATCCCAAACAAACTGGTTTAACCCTTGTGTTGTTGTTCTGGGGACCGTGCCCATGTTGTCCTCCTGGGTCCAAATATTTTTTGTAGGGGCATTTTCAGCCTTTATTTTTATAGGACAGCAGAAGACATAGACAAAGACAAAGGGGAGAGAGAGCAGATCGGTACCCCACTTTTTATGCTTTATTCAACATTTGTTTCTTTTTCACTTCTTGTTTTACACTTGTTACTTATTATCATTACTTACTTAGAGTTCATGGTCAATAAACCTCTTTTTTGGTAATATAATTATAATTATATTATTTTGACTAACAAGATCAGAGGAACGTATGTTGATGGATAAAAATGTAATAAAACACACTATTATATGAAAGTAGTGATCTGTATGATCTATATGAGTGTTTTAACATTAATATGAGTTCCCCCAGCCTGCCTATGGCTCCCCAGTGGATAGAAATGGTGATGGGTGTAAACCGAGCCCTGGGTATCCTGCTCTGCCTTTGAGAAAATGAAAGCTCAGATGGACCCATCTGGAATGGGGAAAAGTTACCTCCCCTTTCTCTGCTTTGCCCACCCAGAGAATTTGGCCCGCCCATGAGAAAGAGCGAGACATCATGGCTTTCAAACGAGCAAAGTGGCAGTTGGTCAAGGCCTGCCACGTATTTTGATTTTAAGTTAATTGTCTATTTCTTAGATGTGATGTAGTTCCAAATTACATTCAACTTTACGATAGCACTCATGATTAGGCTCTGGGAAAACATTAGCGCTGCCTGAGGGCAAACACGCAGACAATGTGGATACGTTTTTATCCTCAATCTGGATACTTAATGAGGACTGTAGCAGGAGCACAAGCATGTTGGAGTACCCCATGCACTTTAGACATTTCTTCTTCCTCTTCTCTTCTTTTTCTATTCATTTCCTTATTTACACATTGCACAGTCATGGAGACAAAGCATTTCACTACATATTCTCTGTATAATTGTATGTGACTAATTTATCGATTTGATTTGATTATTTCTAATTTGGTTGAACTGACCTTTTAATCTTAAACTTTAATAACACAACAACATAACACAAACTAGTCCTATCATTTAAGAAGTTGGTTTTCATTTTTTTAACAAGATCTGTCATTTTGTGGTCCTCTAAAGCTTTTAAGTAGAATGGCATCAAGGCGGTGAACGATGTTTTATGTTGATCAATAAAGCTTTATAGTAAAGACCTCCACATTTCCATTTCATAAAGCGTGTTGCCCTCAGCCCACGCCAATAACAACTGCATCAATATGATATATCGCCGCTGAAAGGAAATATTTCATTTATTGCTTCTTATTTCATTTCCTGCACTCCTCCTAATAAAAAATATTTCAATTTATATTTTCATAAACCTGCCGGCTATTTCCTCACAGATCACTCTGATTGTGCAGATTCCCGTCATGGAAATGTATGGAGATTTGTGCTCTGGTCATCAACATCCTTTCAAGATGTGAGAAGCGCTTGTTCTTCAAAATGCACATTTAAATGAAGAAGTTAGGGGGAGTGGGGACGGCCGCTTTTTCGCTGTTCGGCGGAAGCACAGTTGTAAGTTAGTTTTATTACCCTTGACAGCGCAGACGGGAGGAGAACAGGGAATTTAAGTTAAGACAATGTGTGTGTGCAGGTGCTTCATATTTAATGTCAGCCATGTTTTCCCCCTGCTTTTTTCTTCTTCTATATTCATAAAGAAGCTTTGACTTTCCTCCATGATGGATATAGTTTAGCATTTAACAAGAAGAGACACTTAGACATTTTGTGCTACAAGCATTATGCTAATTACAGCGGTGCTCATAAGTTTATTAACACATGAATAAGTTGACTAAAAAAAGGAATACAAAATCATCTTTTGGAAATTGATCTTAATGCTTTAATAAAAAAATAAAAATAAAACCAAAACAAATCCAACCTTTAAGTACACCAATTTTCTTTTGTAAACGAAAAGTGCAGGCAAATGTGTATTTCCCCCCCCACATCACCACATACCCTTCACCATACCTAGAGATCGGCATGGGGTACTTTCAATGCAAATCAAACCAGCTATTAAGCTAACTGAAATAAAACCATGCCAATCTCTAGATATGGTGAAGGAGCACCACTATATATGAAATGAATTCAATGCTAATATATTATTAAACATTAGATTGTATGATCCCAAACCCAACAAACTGAGATAGAGGTTGCAATACATGTCTCCTGTCTGTATTATTGATTATAGATGATAATATAAGCAAAGGCATTGAAGTGCACAAAATAAGGTGATTGATGTGACAAAAGAAGGTATGATTCAGAAGGAGAGAAAATGGAAAATGCATTTCTTGAGATTTGGTCTACAAAGCTGCATCAGCTGCTGGATATTCACCATCACAAATGGGTTTCTGCATGTCGACCCATGGCCATGTGTTGCCACAAACAAAAGGTTATTGTGGCAATTAAAGCTTAAAACTGATTCATCCTGTTTTACATTCATACACTTTCACTTCTGGGGGCCCGGCATGTTTAGAGGCGGTCTAAATGCCAGAAGCATTCCAGCTACTATCAGTCTTCAGGGATTATGTCTTGCTTCTTAGGCTCTAGGTTAAAGATATCCACCAACTTGCACTGACAAGAAATAGCTGCATTGCATTTATTGGCCAGTTCGTTGGTGTCTTTTACATTATTTCCACAGAAAACTAACTGTAGACAGCATTCAAAAACACAGATTGAGAGCCCATAACTTTTGCGAAGCATCAACAGTAAATGTTAGACATGTTTTTGGTAAAAGAGCAAATTGTTTCTATTTAAACTCTCTTATTTGACAGCAGCGGTCAGCAGCCATACTGGGAAGAATGTGTCATAGGAGCAAAGCGACACATATCAGTCTGCAGTCGGCCGCAGCTTGCATCTTGTTGATCTGTTGTCGGTTGTCTATGAAATACAGCACCTTCTTTAATGGGTGCTTCATAATTAATCAAGTTAACATTGAGTGGCATTGTTCTCTTTACATGTTTTCTTGTTGTTGACGAGGAGCACATAATACACTTTTCACTGTTCTTTCTGGAAAATGTAAACAAAACGAAACAAGACAGCAGAAAAATAGTCAATAACATCATTTTTCATTTCAACATAACTCCCTGCAATGAACTGCAAAGCATAGATTGATGACATATATAATAGAGTGTTTTTCCTGTTAAACCCGCTAAGCTTTCGAGGCATTAGAGATTACAGGAGAGAATCTATGTTGACATTTGTTTTGTGGATCTGAAACAACAAATACACACATTATCGTTATCAGATGCAGTTAGAAGCACGTTGAGTTTTCTGTTACCTGTCAGTAAGTAGAATAAGAGCTGTATGTTAAGTCAAATGTTGCGATAGGAGGGTTAAAAAAGCGGCAACTTGAGAATTGTAGGCCTTTTTTCCTGCATTAATGGTCCATAAACAACAAGATATGTTAACAATGAGTCAAACTGTAGCAAAACTGTATTTATATATATATTTCTAGTGTCTGTTTGTCATTATGTCACATTCTGCTGTAATATTGACACCAGTAATTAGCTTTTTCACAGGGTAGGGCAAGATAAAGCCTATTTTAATGCATAAGAGTGACAGGACTGACACCATTTGCAAGTTTAATTAGTCCAATATATATAATTATTTTTTAGTGAAGTGTGCTTATAGATATTAACAAATGCTAGAGTGAAATGCCCTTGTTTTTAACAAGAGGAACTTCATTTAAAAGTATGCATCAAACTAAAAAGAATCAACTCCCAACACCCCGAACCTGGAAGGTGAAATTAATTCTGGATTTTTATCTTTTAGCACACGAACGCTGCTCAATTCTTTCCCATTTAGAGTTGAAATGTTGTAGATACTGCATTATTAATAATGTTCTCTCTGCACAGTGGAGGTTTGCAGCATACGTGATAAATGAGACATTTTTCATTTAATATTTGCATGATGAAGGGCATCTGGGGCAAAACAGCTGCAGATAAGGTGGGGATGAAGAACTGGTTCAGGCTGGTCTCAGTGCTATGAAGAGTTTTATCTGTGTGTGTGTGTGTGTGTGTGTGCGTGCGTGTGGGCTTTGAATGTGTATTTGTGTTTATTTCGTACACAAGAAGCCATCGTTGCGAGGTTTAATAGAAATGGACAATCATCTGAAGTGGTCCTCACGTCTCTGCCTCTGCAGAAAATCATCTTAACAAGTCATTCAGTCTCATTAGGAGGCCTTTTTCTCTTACAACAAGCACAACTTCTGCCAATGAGTTCAGTTGTTCCCACCGTGGCTTCCTTTTGTCTTCACACAAAACCAAATCAGGCAGATTGCATCACTATTACGTATCAAGATGTTTTAATAAAGCTGGTTTGTTTTGTAAACAAATGAAATTATCCCTTCTTAGATTCCTAAAATCAGTTTGACTTGTTTTTGAAAAAACAGATCTTAGGACTCAATTGTAGACTAATAACTCATTAGGCTGATTTTTTGGTTGGAGACTTGTGTCTACTGCTAAAGAATAATTCACATTTGGTTTTGTATGGTTTTAGCCTTCATTCATTTTGGAAATGATGACATTATACCCGCCATGTTAAAGGTGCTCTAAGTGATGTCACACGTTTTTTTAGGCTACAACATTTTTTGTCACATACAGAATATGCCTGGATGTTACTAGTCAGCTGGTAGCTAAGCAGCTGATGAATGATGGTAAACAACTGATGCCTATCACAACGCTCCATTAATGTCTCATTGCACTAAAAAAACTTCAGTCTGTAAACTGGGATCGATGTTAGAAACGTCACGAGAAATACTGTTACCCATCATTTTCTCTTCCAAACATGGTTGGATAACCTAGTGGTAATTGTCTGAATGTTTGACGACTAGTGCCTCTTTCCATGGGAGACATTGTTTTAGCTATATCTCTGCTTTTAAAGGTGCTTTAAGTGATGTCACGCGTTTTTTAAGGCCCTAACATTTTTTGTCACATACAAAAAAACTCCTCACTATTCGCTAGCTGCCTGTCCCCAGAACACACTGTAAAAAACACCTCCTCACTATATGCTAGCTGCCTGCATTTGTTAGTGTTATGTACTGTTGAAAACGTCAAAAAATGACAAACATTGAAAAAAAAACGTCAAAAGTGTTGAAAAAAGGGACAAAAACATAAGAAAACGTTAAAAACATTGCTAAAAAGCGTCAACAAGAGTGTTGATTTTCAATTTTGGCGGGAAGACAACACAAGGGATATATAACTGATAGAAATAATGGCCAAAATGACTAAAATCAGACATATGTTACAACAAACCAGAATTATCCTGTAAGATTAGAGTTGGTAAAATAACACATAGGTAATATTGATATATCCTTGCAGGTATAGTATTACGGAGGTGTGTGTGTGCATGTGCATGCCTGTGTGCTTGTTGCTATGTTTGTGTGACCTCATGTTTTGATAAGCTCCCAAAATCCCTAGATATGGCTCCTCCGCCCCAAGGTTGAAGTCCTGTGAAACACTCCATCCCCCCTGGGCGGTGGTAAAAGCCTCCAGTACAGTAGTTACTATTTTCCATTCACTACTCTTTCCTTTTGGATTTTATGCCATACTACTTTGCAAGCACCCTGTTAAGGACATGAGTGCAGTGTGTGTTGTCTGTGCGTGCGCACGTGTGGAGAAAGTAGCAATCCATGATTCATGTGACATGCTTGGTGTTTCAGGGCTTGCTTGGAGCGTTTTATCAGAAGGAAGCCAGCAGGGAGCACCCCCAACGGCACGCTTTGCTGCACTTATCGTGGTTCTCGTTCTGTGTCAAAAGATATTCACGCGGTGCTGGAGAGGCATTTTTGCCAGACAAAAATCTATATTTATTTAAAACCCAAAAAGGTGTAGTGCTCATAGAAGGAGAGCCGCTTTTGACATGTTTTGTGCTTTAAAACTTTAGCAAAGTCAGTTTTTGTGTTGTCATCTAGGCCAACAAATCTGCACAAAATAGGCCGGAGGGCGCTGAAACTGGGGAGTGCGACTGCAGCGTATAAATGATCTTGGCCTAGACAGTCAGTACCAAAGTCATGCATCAGCTCTGTGTTTAAACCCCTGTGGTATATGCTTCATCTACCCTCCCTTATGAGTTAGATCTCTGACAGTTTCTCTCCACACCTATTACCCCTGCCTTTCAATCTATTCTTCTTTACTCACTTATCTACATCTATACTCCTCCCTTTGTTTAATTGTGGCTTGCAGTCCAGCCCCACATAACCCAGCTGAAAAACGTGACGGCTGTAGAGGGCAGCGCCGCTATGATCTCCTGTGTGGCCGAGGGCGAGCCTCTGCCCGACATTTCCTGGAGGAGAGCCAGCGACGGCCAGACCTTCGTGGACGGAGACAAGGTAGAAAGTGCCAGAAAATCTGTTTGTGTGTGTGTGTGTGTGCAGCATCACAATAATAATACTGTACAGCACTAGTTATTAAGAATGTATAGAGAGAGACAATGCTTAAGTTTTAAATACCATATGCATTCTAAATACACAGAAATTTGACAAAATGCATACTGTATGTACATGTATATGGCATTTGCTCAAAACCATCTTTTGATTTCAAAGCATAGCCTACTAGATAATTCTACTATAAACCAAAGCAGTATAACACTAACACAACAACTCCCTGGAGTTGAGACCGCACCGCCCTGACATGGTGTCATGAAAGACATTTTTGGCTTGAGAATCTCATTCTCACTCCATCATTAGTCAACGTTGGCCAGCTTTGATACCCGGAGCCACATTTTGGCATCAGGAGCCATGAGCTTCCAGTATTGGGTTAGTTGCTTCAGGCTTCTGTTCTGTTGAGTCAGATGAAGTCAACAGTAAAGGCGTACGGTACGCTGCCACACTGTGGAAACAATGCAAGAGCTGGTTTTACTGGTATTAAGTTTCCTGAGTTATACAGCAGAGAGTAAACGTTTATTAAAGAGAAATTGTCTTGGAGCAACACTAAAGTTATAATTATCTGGCCTGGTTAAATAAAGGTTTATTTTGCAAAGCTTTCTATATTAAGTTGTCATATTGTATTGCATATTCTTTAATTTGACTGAATTTAGCTGCGATAGTTAGATAGGTTAGAAGGATTAGAGGTAGCCCGTACCAGTGGAGGGAAAATATACGAATGGGAGATGCTGGGCTTGGGGAGGTTAAAGATGGATGAACTTTCCCATTACTTGATCATTCTTTTTTTTAAGATTATTTGGGGGGGGGGGGCTTTCCCCTTTATTTAATAGTGACAGTGGATAGACAGGAAATGAGCAGTTGAATATTACTCCATAACTGTCCAATGAAAAACTTTGTATTTGCCAAATGTCAACTACAAATGACTTTGAAATGCAACCCTGTTTTCATCTGTTTCTTTACTAACTAGGGTTTTAAAGGCTTTGATGAACCAAAGGTGTCCCAAAAAATGACCTTGACTCACAGAAGACACAAAGTTACGCCTTAAGAAAAGGACTAAAATGGAGGTTTCTAATGCAGACAATGCAATAATGCAATATACGGCAGTACACATGACCATTAAAATGTCTATTTGGAGAGAAATGTTGTGCTTAGTCTGGTTGAGTACTAAAAGAAATAGGAGACATTAACAGGTAATTACTTGTATATGTCATCATAAAAATAAAAGCAGACATAATCATTCCCATCTGCACCAAGGCCTATCTAAAGCCAGACGCCTTGATGGTTACATTTAAGAGTTGATGATTGATACCTAACTCATGTTCTAAACAAGCCAAAAGCCTACATGTACCTATGCATCCATGTTATACAATGACTCAAAGTCTCTAATAGCGAAGCTGCACTTATACAACACATTCACGTTGATTCATGCTTTTCACAGGGAGTGTTTAAATCTTTCAACTTTGCTGAGATTATTATCTCAAGGGAAATCAGCACGAACATTTATTTTGATTATCTCTCAGCACAAAGAAGCAGCAAGAACCTTGAAGTTTTCAGGGCAAACGTTAATACTTTCAATTTACACTTTGGTTCCTGCCTGCTTTTGATTCAGCAACATTTTATGTAATCCAACTTGTGAAATTGAAAAGACACTAAGCTGTTGTGCATTCCTTTCTTTCAGTATCTATTATTCACTTTGTTCATAAGAACAGCCTCACAGATCAGAAATTGAATGAGCTACAGCCGCATTCTCATGAAAAAATAATTATTCTTGAAGGAGCTGCCATCAATGTCAAATCCATACGCACTTCCATCACAGCCTTCCCAGAAAGGGGACTGAAGCTTTCACAGAAAAAACAACACAAAAACAAAGATGGCAGCCATTCTTTTGCTCGGGAAAAAGGTCACCGCAGAGATAAATGAATGTGTGCATTGGCTCGAATCGCTCGGGTTGATAAATCTCAGCCAGAAATGAGAGTAAGTGCTTCTCTTCCCACAGCAAATGCAATTATGGGAATGCATAGTGCAAAACAACACACCTAAACATACGCAAAGACAAACACGGCTTGAGCAGCACGAGGCATGATGGATGGCTGCAGTCATTTAGGTTTAAGGCAGAATGTTCCTCTCTCAATTTACTCTCCAATATGCATATCCAGCCTGCACATGCTCCTCACTTGTTGAAAGACATTAAGCTTCAACGGGCTTAGTTTTACTCACTGCATAATCTTGCTTCTATTCTTCTCATTCTTTGCCAACTAACACCTTGACCCTCGGTAAGAGAACATAATGGGATACAGTTTCTGGAATTTAATCAAGAGCCGAAGTAGGATTTCAGCCGGGGTATTGTTTCACTCCTTTTCGCTTATGAGCAAGGTTAGTAAACTGCACTGTAGCTATCTGTTCATTCTTCCCTATTCAAGCAAAGGTGAAAAGCTGTCTGCTTCGATGACATAGATTGACGTACCACCCGGTGCAGTGCAGCGCAAAGCTCAATCCAGTTGGTAATTTCCCATCCTGCGCCCACGTTGTTTAAATAGCAAATGCACCTGCGCCCATCTTTGCGCCCATGGCCGTGCTGGTCTTACAGGGAGGTGTGTTCAGGGGCATTCTGGGCATATTGCTATCTTGAGCCAACAGAAAGTGATCACTCCATTGACCAACAAAAACCTGATCTAAAGTCAGTAACGCAGCATTTCATTGTTATTTTAACAGTGCATTAGTAAAATGCACCTAGGCTCATGCACAGCACATGCACACTATGCTTTTTACACACACAGGGAAGCACAGCAGCACACACACATGCAAAAGATTACAAATAAAAATATGACGGTGCAAATCCACCATCATAATGGCAATGCGCCAAGGTACAAACATGCCTGGCTTTTAAAGGGAATGGGAGATGACCTCTGATTGGTTTATTGCATGTTACTCCCAGAACACACCTATGATTAATGAAGACACAAAGTACAACCCTTTTGAACCATGTGCCTGGCGAATGGACCCTTTTTCTCGCCGGCAAACTACCAAACGTGGATTTGGACACGCCCTAAAGCACCTGTGCCATGCACTTCACGCCGTGCGCTCAAATCATTAAAATAGGGCCCCGTGTGGGATTCAACAGACTCAAACTTTTGAATAACTTTCGAATCTTCCCCTCAGCTATTCAGAAGGTGTATTTGTGTTGATTTGAGCTTTTCTCTAAAGACCTTTTGCAATTAAACCTTAAAATAAAAGCAGACTCTCACACCTATTGGGATTATTGTTTTGTTTTTCCATCTAACACCTGGTCACATGCGCGGCACACTGCACTTCACAATCCAGTCGATAATAGATAGTAATAGTAATGTTTAGCCAAGGTTTTGCTGTCTACCCTTGGCCCCTATTTCCTTGAACCAGAAAGCCATCATTAAATGTCATTTTGTTGTCATGACGATGAGGTATTGTGGTAATCGCTGCGGTGCAAATATAAAAACAGCCCCAACGCCAAACTGTTTGGGTAAGCAACACTCGCCATAATTAGACCACAGTGAGTTTCCAGCCTCGCTGACATTTAGTGCTGACATTTTTAGTATCTGAAAATTCTCCAGGATTTGCACTGAAATAACACAGAAACAGTCCTACTTGAGAGATTCCCTTTGAGATTTACCTTCACATGTTCACTGTAAACAGTTTCATATGGATGAGATAGGGATAGGATATCATATATTCCTGCCCCCCTTGCTTGTCTTTTCATCTCCTCCAGTTCCCTTTATTCTCTCAACTTCCATATTTCCTTGCCTTTTATCTCTGTGCTTCCTGCTCATGTGTTTACAGTATGTATGTGTGAGGGGACATGCAGTTGCAGGAACGTGCCTGTGTGTGTCCACGGGTGTGCATGTAACTCTCTGTTGTGTATACGTTTGGCCGCTTGCCTTGTCGTTGGACTGCGCTGCATATCAAACAGGCTGCGCTTTAGGGGCTGACTTCGTCTATAGACAGACCCTGTCAGTTGGCAGAGGGGGAGGAGGGGCTGCGAGTAATTTCCTGACTCAGAAGCTCCCTTCTGGAAGATTTCCTCTCTTTCTCCTCCTCCTATCATCCCCCTGTTCCTCAGCATTCCTATTCAACACACACTCTCCCAATCCTATTGACCGGTGTGCAGTGGCAGCACAAAGAGACCAGAACCGAGCCTTTAAAAGCTGCTTCCACTCATTGGATGATAGTATTGCAAACGATAAGAGAAAAGATAAGCCATTCTAAACAGGATAATGCCAAAGAGCGACAACATAAAGAGAGCGTGATTCAGGAGAGAGAACCTCACGGCCGAGGCTTATGAGGCTTAGACACATAATGACTATTAGCAGAGGCAGGGGTGGCAGGGGGCATTATAAAGGGCTGGATGTGCATTGATTCCCGGTGAAATCTATAGTGGAGGTGTGGAGAATGTGCACATACTTCCACAGACTTACTTATAAATATGTAAAGGTGCATAAGTAGATGAGAACACACAACACACAGAAACATGCTAAATGTAATTAACACAATCCTCAGGAGGTCAGGAAGGAGAAGAACGGCACCTATACATCATAATATATTTAATTGCTATATACTGTATGTAATATAACTATGTAGTGATTAAAAATGTTCCCTCAGTGGGAGCAGGGACTTTTCTTGAGTCTTTGCTTGGCAACCTCATGGTGACAACAAGAATCAACAAAGAAGATATAACGGGTTAATTAGTGAGGTTAAGAGGTGCTGGTAGACGGATTTTGTTACCTCTGGACAGAGAAGTCTATTCTTTTCTGTATATACAGTAAAATACAAGAGAAAGAGAAACACGCAAACAAGTATATGCTGATTACAGCTGTAGCGACAACAAAATGCCCCAAAGCATTATGGGGTATCCTTGTGCTAAATTGACTTACTGAGAGCCTGATTTGACTCTCAGCCTTTTTGTTTTGTAATTTTAGTTCTACAAACTCACAATACTAATTTGAGGCTTTGAGCTAAATAACTTCTATTTTTACTCTATTAGAGCTGTTTATCCAAGTTGACTTAATTGACTAATTAGAAGGCAACAATGTGGGAAATGCAAGTCAGATGTTTTCAGTCATCAAAGAGTCCTGATCATGATAAACATGATAAACAGGTATACTTACCTTTTGTACGTTTTATTGTTGTATAGCCACAAAGCTTGTGTGCAGTGTGTCCACCCCTCAAGTCATTTCCTGATTGTGTCCACATCAGCAGTCCCCTCATAATAGGATCTGTCTCAAATAATAATAGTCAGTCCATTTCAGCGTTACTTAGAGGTGATAGTGTAATCATGATATGTTGCTGCTAGCGCTGATATTATATACTGATATAAAGTTTTTGTTCTTCAAGAGCCCAGATAGATTGCCACCCTAATGTATGCCATGTGCCGTTTGCTGGGTACTTACATTGAAAATACCCCACGGCACTCTCAGACTCTATGAATAATAAGAAGAACTCGACTAAAACTGTGTTTCCTATTCATGGCGGTGCCTCGTCTGCAAAAACACAATGTCAAAGCAACTTCTTCATTGCACATTTATATTGAGGAAGAAACAATAGCGCAAACAAAAGCTGTTATCATATTTTTCATCTGATTTATTTATTGGAAAAAAAATACTGATACTTTACTGAGACGTTATTGTTCGTTTGCCAAGGCTACTCTGGACAACATGGAAAAAAATATTCAAAAAAAGGAAGTAAAAATAACAAAAATGTGAGTGGAGTATTTCAAGATAAAAGGCAGCAAGTGGCTGTTTGAAATGGTTGTTCCCAGAGTATCCAATCAAAACATAAACCCTGCTGCAGCTCTTAAATGTATCACGGGCAGGACCTCTGAAAAGTAGTTTGTTTGGGGTGACAAAGGTTATCTGTTAGGTAACAGTCTGGAGGCTGCAGGCGTATAGTGTCTGCAACAAGGATGCTCCTGGGGTGTTTTTTCTCATTACGAGTGATTGTCGATTACTGGAATGATAGCCTCGTCTGCTGTAATTGACCCGTTGCTTCAAATTGATATCATCTGTCTCTATTCAGATGTAATGACCTTGTAATTAATCGACTTTCTTTTGTTTTGTTGCATTAACCCCGAATCTGTGTGACAAGTGACACAAGGGGGGGGGGCTCAGAATGGATCAAGGAGGCTGACATTCAGTCGCACCAAGTTGGACGAGGAACTTTCTATAAATGACATGGCGACAGGGTCGGCCTTTTTTGGATCCTTGGCGTTTGTGTTCCCCTCTTCATACCTCAATACAGCTTTACACAATCTTTAATCTTTCCCTCCTTTTTCAGCTCGCCAGGTCTGTCTGTTTGGGTCAATCAGAATTTCACACACCAAACCACTTATTAAGGGCAATGGCTTTGAAAATTATAGGGATGTAAATGCCAATTTGTTATCACTCAAGACTCCTATAAATAAACCTCACAGCTAGAATGTCTGACCTTCTCTTGCTTGATATTATAACAGAAGAACATAACAATAAGTTGTATATGTCTGTGCCTTCAGAGTCAGGACGGACGCTTTGAAGTCCGTGGTCGTCACGGAAAATCGGTGTTGACCATCAGCGGTGTGAGGCTCACAGATTTGGGCCGATTTGACTGCGAGGCGCTGAGCAGGATTGGGGGTCATCAGAAGAGCATGTTCCTGGATATTGAGTGTGAGTGTGTTTTATTCTCTGATCAGTGTTTAACGGTCCTGAAGGCTCACGCAGGTGTTTCCAGTCATTCCTGCTAATTAGACTGCACACTGTCCTTAAGTTGCCTAATCAGGCAACTTAACTGTCCCTTCAATGAATCTGACTTTCCTGATCGAACATAGATTAACAGTAGTAGTAAATATTGAATTCTACAAAACAATATTTTCTGAAAAAAGGCAAATAACTACAGTTGTAAAAAACAAATTGATTAGGCTAATTGTGTTATAATATGGCTGTACCTATATTTAGTACAGATTATTACTTTTAGATTCAGATTATTGGTAAGCAATTTTCTTTTGGCATTGTTGGGCAAAAGTTCTTCCATAATAATCTTTCTGCATATTGTAATTCAAGTGGTCTGAGGGAAAACTAGACTTCTGCACCTCCTCTGGGTTCTGATTCCAGGCTTTAGAAGATCTGGCCAATCACAGGTCATTTCAGAGAGATGGAGCGTTCCTATTGGCTCTTCTGCAAATACATACATTCCTGTGTGACACAGAGGGTGCTTTTATACCCACTACAGCTTTAAGTGATTTAAATTACTACAATTTTATTCAACAAATTCTACTAAATTCAACATTAGAACATTAGTTTCCTGCGCAGTGTCAACGTCAGTGCTTAAGTATTATTTGTTAGAATAATTGGAAATGTTCAAGTATCTAGATGTGTAACATTGTCTGTGGGCAAAATGAGAAATACTGTTCCTTACGCCCGGTGACATGATATAACGCCGCCAACTCCTCCATTCTCGGCGTTTCCATTAGTGCTATCAGATCCTTGTGTGAAAATGAAACACATTTAGGCAGTCAAATCAGCAACCTAGCAACACATGCACCCCTGCAGTCTTGTTCAGAGTTTAAAAGTTCAACTGGCTTAGTTCTAATAATTCTTTTCAAACTGTAGCTGTTTTTCTTTCTGAAGTTCATTATATTACTATAAACAACTCACCCCCTCACCGCACACACAGCCTTCAGAAGGGTTAATTAGTGAGAGGATATCATGCGTCGCCTTTTTGTTTCCCCTCGCTGACAGCTCCCCTACTTCCCGATGAACGAACCCATTCCTCAATGCTGGTTGTTTAGGGTTATTTGGGGCGGGCTACCCTGTGCCTAATGAGCTCTGAAGTAAATATCTCCATTTTGCCCTTGGAATTATTAGGTTCATTATCAGAGCAACTCTGTTGCCTGAATGAGACCAATGGAAGGTTTTTTTTGGTTAGCAGCATTTTCACCTTCAAGCTCAGAGGAACAACAAAGGAGAGGGCAGACAAGAAAGCATAAGTAACTGAGTTCTGCATCTCTGTTGTCATGTGAAAACCAATTTTCTCCTCATCTGGCTGAGGTGACTTTTGGGTTCATGGATTCTCTGTTTTGCATAGTTCTTGAAAAGTTGACAATTTTGGAAAAGGTTTGACGGCATCCTCATGTAGAAAAAACAAACCTCACACACTCTCCAACCATGAGTTCCTGTCATTTTACTGTAAAGCCACAGCTGACAACTTGCTTGCAGACTCGACTCTGCAGGAAGACACAGGCTGTGAGTGTGAGTGTGGCGGGGCTGAACCGAACTAATGAACTCATTTACTAAGTCACTGCAGGCTGCAGGGGATAACGTGTCCTCGGCTGTGACATAGAGCCAGACATCAATCTCTTTAATGGAATCCTGCAAGTGAACATAAAACAACTATAATGCCTCTCCAACTGAGCTGGTCTGACTGCGCCAAAAAATCTGCACGCCAGCTCGCCGTCGCGGTCCTCCATTACTGCCCTTCCTATTTGTTGGGGCAAATGAGCTTCCTTTATGTGCATCCTTTATTTTTATTCTTAGGGAGATGTTTGTCAGATATTCCCCCCACTCCTCCTCCAGCATTCAGTGGCTTCAATTTAGTTGTTTTTCTTTTTAACATTGCAGAGAGAAGGTTGGGAGGCATTAATGAAATTTCTCTCTTTGAGGAATTTGTCGGTTATGCCTCAGCAAGTCATTTTATGTCTTTGATCATGCAGCCATGCAGCACAGCTTCACCTTTTGATTTAAATGTGTAATTGGCTGCCATAAACTCCTGACTCAGCAGCAATTAATCTTTTGGCATTGTACGTCTTGTTTTAGAGTAAAAGAGCTGATTTTTACATCTAAATGAGGCAAGTGTGCGAGATAGTATCTCTATGTTTTGGACAGATATACCAAAGTTCCTGACCAACCACACCATCTATTACTCGTGGGAGGGCAACCCAGTGAACATAAGCTGTGATGTGATGTCCAACCCTCCTGCCACCATGCTGTGGAGGCGAGAGCGCTTCACCATCTCCGCGGAGGGAACTGCCAACACCAGGGTACACAGTGCAGATGGAAAGTCTGTGCTGGAGGTGGGTACAAGGCCAGATCTGTATGTAGTTTACTAGCAATTACAGACCACAAGAAAGTTCACACACTGTTATGGAGCAACATTAGCATTCATTCCAAGTCAAATAATACATACTATACATATACTATACTATTATACTTTTCCCTCTGTTTGGGTCCCTACCAACTCTTTTTAGAGACATATCTGGCTCTTCAGCTGCTAAATGCTCCACTATGTTCACCTGCTTGTCAAACTTTGACCGTCCGCCATTTGGTGCTTGGCAGGAAGTTTTACTGAACACTTGGAAATAATGTTTATAAGAGCTGTTTGAATAAACCAAAACAGTTGTGGTGTGGCTGTAACCGAAACAATGAACTCAAAGAGTGTAAAACTATAGAGCCAGTTTGTCACTGACACACAACACCTTTACCATTTGCAAAGTCATTTGACCCATTGCCTATATGAAAATATTGATTAGTACGGCTTTAATTATACAGTTATTTACTTCTGCGAGTATCAAAAAGAAATCCATCTTGTCCATTGTACATGGATAGAAGCAGACAAATAAAATCAAAACTGTTTGCAGGTCTAGAGACAGTATCACAAGATTTTTTTTTCTGGTTCTAGGTCACTCCGATGTCCGACAGGGACTTTGGTCGCTATAACTGCACAGCCAGGAACAACATCGGAGTTCGATACCAGGAGTTCATTCTGGCCCAGGCAGGTGGGTGTGCGCGATTGCCACTATTATTTGGCCTCTACCCGACCTAATGAGAGTGGCGACTTCATTTCAACTCCAGTATGTGTTGAGTCAGGGATCCCACTGCTCCCACATTAACCCTAACTGTTCAACTACTTTGTAACCCTCTATTCTAATAGTGGTAATGTATTTTTTTTGCAATTCTCAGGAAGATAAATTCCACTGCAACTCTCAAACCCTATTCAGCCCGGCCTAATCTCAAACAGTGCCAACTGATTTACCATACCCCTCACTATTTACTGAAGCACCCCCTAATTTACGGTAGCACAGGCTAATACACAATAGTGCAGTCCAATTATCTTAAGTGCAGATTGAATTGCTCGGGCTAAAGAGAAAAGTAGTGAACAAAAAGCTGACCTATTATGTAGTCTTGCAAGAAACAATGTGTTGTGGAAGTTGTTCTGACACTTGCAATTCTGCAGAAATACACACACGCACACATACAGTAGTTGTGTTTGAGTAAGCAATGGAGACTCGGAAGAGAGGTGATCTCCAATGGAAGCAGCAAAGACTCATCACTTCACGTTCTTACAGTTATTTAGCAATAATGTCCTAGATTGTGGGGGTGACAGTGATGTACTAGGTAGGCACACTGTCTGCAGTATCTTGAGTTAGAAAATCCATTTATTGTTATTTTGCAAATGTCAATACACATGTATGGTTTGACATTTTTTCTAGTAGCAACATAATGTGAAAATAATATGTATAATTAGTATTTGTTGTATGTGCACTGTAGCTGTTTGCTGTGACCCACGTCATTATTTTCTCTTTTCAGATGTACCATCAAATCCATACTCAGTGCGTCTCTCAGCTGTTTCCCAGCGCTTAGCAACCGTCACCTTCATGAAGCCCGACTCGCATGGTGGCGTACCCATCAGCTACTACCTGGTCCAGTACAAGGAGGTGGGCTCACAGGACTGGAGGGACGTCAAGTCACACAGCATTCAGAGTGAGTGAGAATAATGTTCATAACCGTTGATAACAGTGAAGGCTAACTTTACAGATAATTACTGTAATATTAGCTCATTGTGTAAAATATAAGGAGCATTGGTGTGTGTCGAGGTGGGCCTCATTATGCACAGCATGTTCTTATTGTGGAGGCAGCTAAATTGAGTGGCAATTAATGGCTGCCTTAAAAAGTAGGAAAAAACTCAAATCTGAAATGCCACCCTAATGCTTGGATGTTTAGTTATGAAAGGAAAATAAGATGGCTTCACTTTCGAGATATAAGAATACTTCTAATTTTGTCACACAGAGACAAAACTTTCTACTGATTAGACCAGCGAGGTTGTGCCTCAACATGCCAGATGAGCACCGGTTAGGCATTAATCTGTCTGTTAACCGCACCGCACATTGAACGACACCAATCACACGAGCAGAAGCCATTTCACATAATCTGCCATTCGATCCTTCAAAGCCTCAGCCCTGAGATGGTGTTGGGTCTTAACGAACCTCAAACACCTCGCGGGGAAGGTGCCAGAAACCAACTGAGCAGAAAAAGCACGTGCCTCCTCTTCTTATGCTTTACGACTCCAAATTGATTTCTGAGCCTGTTGGTGGAAAGTACGCCATGAGGTGAAGGATGGATGGATGGGAAATGAAAGCCAGAGGACTAATGGTCGGATGATAAGCAGGTCTGACAAACCTGAAGGGCTTATCACTAATATCCCTCATTTCAGAGTCAATTACAAAATGTAGATGCAGTGAGGCGAATACTAAACAGCAGGTACAAAAAAAAGGAGGAAACGTCTGGAGCAGAACTATATAACATTGTAGATGTCCTGCCTGTTTATTAAAATGCGTCCCTTTATTCAAGATTATGAGTAAAATATTAAAACTGTGAGCCGGGCTAATTACAAACCAGTAAAGTGGCATCATATAATTATAGAAGCCTCTTCTGATATCCTCAGTAGAAGATCCTTACCCAATATACTCTTCATTATATCAAGATGCCTGGACTTGTTTCATTTCAATGCTTTTGTCCAAATTGAAATGTCTGCTCATAGCTTGGAAAGTAACCTAGCACCGCCGCAAATGGCAGAATTTGTTTTCAGTTCCAGGACTAAAGAACTGCTAAAGCACCTATTACCACTCAAGTGTTTAATTTGTTCAGAGTGACAAAAACAACAACTTTTGCTCAAGCTCATTACACTGCCGACTCTCTGCTGCCTCTCTGAATAGTGACGGTTATGTAAATAGACTCTAGCGACTGTAGAATTTAAACAGGAATCTGTTATGTGGTCTGAAAATGAGATTTGCTGTTTTCTTCAATAATCGATGCAAGTTACAGTATGAATGCAGATTCTACTGTAACTACTGTAGTTCCAATATTCTTTATGATAATATACTACGACCTCATGAGATTTGCACTCTTCCATTAGAAAATAATATTGCCAGATGTGTTTGTCTTTCTTATTTGCAACCAATTACTGTCAATTCTAAATTAGTAGAGGTTTTCTTTGTAAATGCTATCTTGCAATGACATAATCTACTGATGATATGTATTATTAGTCTTTCAGCAGAGCACTGCATTTTCTGCATCAGTTAAATTTTTAGGAATACAGCAAGTGTCTATACTGAGAGACTTGCAACAAATAAGCACATAGGAAATGACAGAGTTCTTTCATCATATAAAAAATATCCTTATTCATTTTCATCGCCAGAATAAAAATTCCAAAGTTTATTTTTTCCACAAAAAAAAGGTAATAGGTTAGATACAGATACAGAACATGGCTAAAATTATGTGGACACTAGAATATTTCATTCATATGTTCCTTCGACCATCACTTCTGTTGGAGGATACTGACAACTTAATTCCTGTGGTTTTAGAGGGAGAGGTATTCTAAAGGTGTTGGATGGGGTGTTCATGTTGTGAAAAACTATGGAATTGTTAATCACGAGTTTAAAAAAAAGATTCAGCAAGCAATGTTGTATTTTAGCAGAATACTGAAAACGGCAGGCCGGCAGCACTGAGTACACTTTAATATCTGTTTATTTATCACAAGTACTATCGTTATTGTGATATTTTCCTCATATTGTGCAGCCCTACCGCATACAGTATTTCCAGGTGACATGAACTCTAGTCCTGTCTCTCTCCAGCGACGGTGGTGCTGACGAGCTTGGAGCCCAACACCACGTACGATGTTCGAGTGGCAGCCGTCAATGGAAAGGGTCAGGGAGAGTTCAGCCACACGGAGACCTTCCAGACTTTACCCATCCGTAAGTCTGTTTCCACTCTAACTCTGTTTTTTTCCCCGCGTGAAGCTTGTTTTCCAGGCACATTCTCCAAAATAAGAGCTTCTCAAAAGATCGTACCCAAAAAGGGATCATCAGAACTATTCCGGCAGCCACTTACATATCTCATAATCACTTTAATTCAATGGCTTTATAGCAGTTAGATTGGGTTAATTGTTAATCATTGGCAAACCCCGCATTTCACAAATCTCATTAGTTTTATAAAATGGGGTCTCAAACGTACATATAGCAGCTAAGAAAATGTATTTGGATTAATGTGAGAGAGATATTTGTGTCTTGATTTCATAAAATGAAAAAAAGTGATAGAAAAGCAAACATGCTGAAAATTATATTCAAAGCATCAGCGCCTCGGTAAAGTGAGACCTATTTGCCGTCTTATGAAACTTGCTTATATTTGAAATAGTTACAACCTTGTCATATTTCAGCGATAAGAATTCAGATTATTAGAGCACGGAATAGATCCTGTCACAGGTGTACCTTGATGTGAAACTGCTGCATTAAAAATGACATACTACAGGAGCTTTATGATAAGCTTTTTATTTATTTTGGCAATCTGGCACAGCAGGATTGCAGTAAATCTGGGCGAGACCATAGAAAAACTATTACCACCGTTAATATTATACAGCAGTGCAGCTACTGAGAATGAATGTTAGAAAAAGGACTCAATTAGCAATATAGAGTGAATAATAAGAACCTTAAGTCAACATTACTTATAGCCAGGCAGTGGCAGTTGCCACGTAATATGAATTCAACATTAAACCTTCTCTCTCCTTGTACTGCATCCTTATCTCATATCTCACATTGTCAACTGCTCCCCACCTAGGGAATGCACACACTGACACACACACTCTCACAGAAAAAAACAGACAAAGACGTAATGTTTTGCATCTTTGCTAAAGCATCCTCCTCGTGTGTCCCACAGGAGAGCCAAGTCCGCCGGCGGTCCATGGGCAGAGGGGGATGGGCAAGGCCTACAGGCTGGGGCTGGTCAAGCAGGACGATGGAGGGATGCCCATCGTGGAGTATATAGTCAAGTACAAGACTGTGAGTATCTTACAGTTAAACCTGGCTACTACATCCAGGTCTGTTCTCCAAATCCCTCTATCGCGGTCCTCTTTGAGTCTTGATTTGTACACGTCTTATATATATTTTTATATTGAGCAAAATGTTCCCCGACACTGAATAAGGCCGCCAATTACTAAATGAACAAAAAAGAGGACCATCCAATTTAGAGGAGGCATTTTCTTCATTTTGAAGTGTGTATTTTTGCCTCACATAAAAGACACCAAAATTGCTCCAAATCCGAGCTTTTCCTTTGTGTGTTGACACAATAGCGACACAGGATGTGACACTGGGAATGCATTTTCCTCCCAAAGGAATGCCCGTGACTCACTAGCTTGATAGGTTCCTGTCAATTGAGTCGTGCAGGCGGGGTGCGTTGGTGGCAAAATGAATAATGTTCTACTTGAGAATCTCTACTTTTCTATCACTCACGATTTATGTTACAACAGGGTACAAACACGCTTTTGGAATTCACTCATCCATTTAAGTAGTTCATTTTTTTGGTCAAAATAGCAACAAAAAAAGCAGCTTAAACTCACAAGATAAGGTGAGCGACCGAGATGCGGCCAGGAAACAGAATGGATGGCACTCGTGCAAAAACTCTCCACAGGACTAAGTGGATTTGAGCTCGTCCAATTCCTCCCAGTGCTTCTTTGTCCAAGCAGGCATTTCTCCGTCTCATTGGGAAAGTAACAGCGAATTAAAATAATGCTGCTGCAGATGAAAAAACACTGTGGAAAAGAGGGTCAGGAAGTCTGAGCGAGGCTTTTGAAGGCCGAGTAGGGAGCCAGTGCACATGCTTCACACCCCAGTAATCACACGGCCTTGTCTGGCATCAGGAGCACACAACCACTCCATCATGGAAGGCTACACATAAAGGATGGAAATAGATTACTCTTTGCATGCACTCACACACAGACAGTCTTAGTCATCTGACAATCCAGACAAATGTCAAATACCTTCACACCCTGCACCGTGACACCAGTTTTACACCGTTCTCTGTCCTCTAACATTGGAAGGAAAAGGTGCCAAAGAGGTAAAAATGGTAAGCCCAATGGCACAGCTCTGGGCCAGACTTTTCAGTTTTCAATCCTTTGTTTGCAATATGTGTCACGATGAAGAAACAGGAAGGATATAAAGGAAAAATTATGTAAGGAAGGGAAAAAAGGGAAAAGGCTGTAGCCATAATAAAACATGAAAGGTATCAGAAAAGTTGAAAAACAGAGGAATACTTTTGCTTTTAACCTACAAGTGCATCTGTGGGGGCGTTCCACAACTGCAACTCAATTTCTGATTGTAGTAACACTCTCTGAATCCCCAGATTAAAAACACAAAGGGTAAGCTGTTGTTTATAGCGTTAAACAACTCTCCTTTGGTGCTTGCAGATGAAAATGAAATGTAAAGTATTGATTAAAGTTGTAGTTAATTTGAGGATTTGAAGCCTACTTTTCCATTTCCCTCCTCTATCCTTTCGTTCTCTGTCCTCTCAGGATAAAGAGGAACAGTGGATGACCAAGCTAGTCCCAGGAGCAAATGACTTTGCGATGCTGCAGCCTCTACAGTGGAACACAAGATATGAAGTGGAAATCACAGCGCGTAATGTCAAGGGCCTGTCGGAGCCCACCTTCTATCAGTTCTTCATGCCACAGAAACCTGACATTACAGGTAAACGCATGATAAAAGCAAACTTTGTGTTGTAATTTGCCTTGTGTTATCGTATACACTTTTCCTTTCCGTGCCTGCTTCAAGCTGCTATTGAATGCCTTTTGAAAGCCCCAGAGAACACTTCTGAACTTGTTGTGTTAAGAGGTGTGTTATATGTGCAGCTGCAAGGAGCGATAGCATTGGCGATTAACAAAAGCAAGGGAGCAAGATGTACCAGTCAAGATAAAGCGAGCCTCAGAGCGCAGCAGGCCTCAGAGCGCAGCAGGCCTCATTGCCGCATTACTTTCTGGAGAAATGAGGCTGCTGTCGGCGGAGAAATCGTTGCCTGTGCCTCTCCTGCCCTTGATGATTGTTGAATGGCGTTTGAATCTAAAAGACCAAAGGGACGCTCTTTGCACAAAAGTTGTTTTTCTAGTGCTGCATTGAGAAGTAGCTGTAAAACGCCATTGCAGCTGAACCAAAAACATCTGTTTGCATCATCTGCATCTGGCCAGTTATCTGCAGGATTGAGGGAAAGTGAACACACTTGGCACATATATTAGCCTGCTGACTGTCTAAAAAGCAGCAAAAGTATATTTTAAGATACATTTTAGTCACTTATAGGGTGTACTCCGAAACAGAAACAGCTGAACTTCACATGTAAAATCAGTGGAAGGCCCCTTTAAAATTGCTTTAGGACATGTTTGCACCAGATTGCTTTGGTTGGTCTACACTACCTCCAAGGCCATTTTTAGTATGTCAGTGACTGAGAGCAATTCCTAACATTAACGATGAATCTCTTAATTGGGAAGCTTAGTTGCAGCATATAATATTGTGGTTTGTACAATGTTGCATTTTTACCAAAAAGGCTTAGAAGTGTACCAACTCTCTCCTGCTCAGGCATTCTTGTTGTTGACATCCACACTTGGGATTTATTCAGACCTGTTCAAATAAACAGAACAAATGGTGCAATCACACCAGGGTTCCCTTCAAAGAAACCCATCAGACCACGAGTGAAAACACCCTCAGGCTGTAGTTTTCTTCTTCTTTCTACATTTTATTTATCTTGTCGTGCTGCTTTGCAATTCTACACCAGAACACTGCAGATAGAATGCTTCTGCATGACTAGTCAAGCTCATTTCTTCATTTTATTAAACAACGCAGACGGTCATATATGAGCCAGTACACAAGCACTGAAATATCTTTCCGGTCTCGCTCTGTCGTTCGTCCTTATGTTTTAGGTGCTGCTTGTGGTACTCTTTCTTTGGTGGAGCCTTGTGTTTAATCTTCAAGGAAAAAAAAGAAAAACCTGGATGTGCTTCTCATTTCCAAGTCGTCCAGGTCATTTTGGGCTAAGATGCATACCCTGTGTGTGCAGGAATGCAAGCAGAGGCTTTGAAGTATGCACCATGCAACCCTGTTACATTTAAGCTAGAACACACATGGTTAACCACGAACATGAGTTGTTGAAATAAAAATCTTTTGTGCAATTGCCCCTGCAACCCTTTGATTCACATGTGAAAGAAAACCAAAACAAATGGAGGCTGTCCCAGTGTTGTTTTGCTCTCCTCTCTGAGCCTGTTCCCACACCCATTTGTGGTGTTTTGATCGAGCAAGTGTTTGCCTCAGTCATTACTGCACTGGCTAAATGACCTGTGAGAGTGTGTGCTGCTTTTCAAATAGAAACAAGAGCGGGGAATCGGCAAGCTTCAGGCGGGTCACTTCGATTGGCTGTCCTCTCTTGTTAGCGAACAGCAGTGCATGGTGGGAAAGAGTCCAGGAGAGAAAACGGTTTTCTGTTAATGCGTTTGTTAGAAGAAGAGAAACGCTGCCGAGCGTTTTGGCTATGAAGGCAACAGAGAAGCATGGAGTAGACGGAGAGAGTGGAAATCTGTCGGAGCGTTTTCAGAATCACTCGCTCATTTAGTCAAACTTAACTTTCTCTTAACTTTTCTAAGTCACATGGGATTCTGCAAGGCCAAATTCAGCCAATTCCCACACCAATTTACACTTTAATAATGGCAGTTTATGTTTACCGGATTTTCATTAAATCATATCCTATCATAAATCATGTCAATCTTAATATTTCTCAGCCAAAAACGACGGCCATTTATTTATATAATCTTGGAAAGTTCTACAGGTTAAACTTACATTTTCTGCTCCAGTGAATTAAATTGGATATTGAGGAAGTCTGGTCAGCTCAATCAACAATATTAGATGTGAAATATCTGCCAATGTGCGCTGTCTTTCCGATTCACTTGCACCTTGCTTGCCTTTACACTCTCATATAAACACACTTGATAAAAGGAACATCTTGCTGTTGATTTTTTTTGTCCCGACACAAAAAATATATTCACACTATATAGGTGTCTTCTATGGCTCACCCAACAATTTCTGTCTTCAATTCTCTCTCTGTGTACTATGCATTTGCCTGCTATTGAATTGGTTCCTTTTTTCCCTGTCCTGTTTGAGTTTGTAACAGGCTTCATAACCTTCCTCCCCTCCCGCTCACATTGAATCCTTCAAAGAAAATGCCATTCATTGTAACAATGTCCTTGGTTCCTTTTCAATGTTCTCTTCTTCATTTGAGCTTCTTTTCTTTCTTTTTTTTCCCCAAATCAGCGTTTTCATTTCACCTCCTAAATCACTGCATTGTATACTGGCCTCCCCAATTACAACATTGTGTCTCTAACAGCAGTTTTTATTTTTGTATTTTATTGTCAAACCTTTGGCATTGTTCTACCACACCTATCTGTTGATGTTTTGTCTTGGTATTTTCTTCCAATACTACCATGACATTACTATAGCCTGACAGGAGCCGGCGAGGTTGGCAACTGCCCTAATAACTGTTGGCCTTAACATCATATTGTTAAACTATCAAAAAGTCATATCGGTAAAAGAAAACCTTGACAGTAAAATGTACAGCAAGGAAAAATAGTTCTAGATGTTGGGACCTCCAACTGAGTCCCGTATTTGGGGTCTCCAATAGGAACCACGGAGCGGACGGGTTAACATGGGAGTCAATTGAAAACTGCATTGCATTGTATGACCTGAGAAAATGTGTTGCATTCATTGGACAGAGTAAAGTGTAGAGGCCGACTAGAAAATTAAGAGAGAGAGCTATGCACGAAACATGTCCTACAGCTGGAATCAAACCAGGGACGTTGCACGTGTATCCAGTCAGCTCCTAATTCAAAGGTTTTTACGGAGGGGTTTGTTCATGTATCATTCATAGCTGGGTTTATATTCCTAAAACATGCCAAAAATTGAAATCTTTTTTCATGGCTGTGGACAGTATTTTCTGATTCATGAAATAATAAAAAGAGATATTCAAGATTCCAAATTTTGTACCTGGCTTTATCCAATGTTCTGTTATGTAAATGTGTGCATGAATGCATTATTTACATATTAAAATATGTTCACATTTAAAAAGAAAAACTTAATAATAATACAAAAAATCGTCTTTGTGTATGTAATAAACGGGAAGTTTCATTGTGATAAAAAAAGATTAGATCACCCTATTCACATGTGGTGTCTTTCCCTAAATGTATCTTACTTTGCAGATTTAGACAACACAAGATCATCAAATTAAATATGGTGCATTGATATAGATTAAACTGTCCAGCAGCGGTATATAAAGTAGTTAAAATCAGCTCCAACTTTAACATACTTTAAGTCAATGTAAATATGTTGTGCTCATAATTCTGTGCTTTTACTTAAAGGTGCTGTGGGTAGGATTGTAAAGATCCAGGATTTAGCCAAAAGATTTGCATGAGCAGTGAATGACCCACAGTTACACCCCCACCTGGCCCTGATTCTTGCATCTGAACAGGGAGCGGTGGATTTTTGCAAATTGCACTACAGTCTGTAGGTGGTGCCAGAGAAGTTGGATTTTTTTGTTTTTAATTACCTGCTTCATGTAGTTCTACTCGAACATAGGGGCACTTTCAGCAAATTTATTTTTATAAGGCTCACCTACTGCACCTTTAAATAAAGTGCTTCTTCAACCAGTGGCAATACCAACATTCTTCAAAATAAGGTCTAATACAGTGTGTTACTGCAGTGTGTTACCACAGTGTTTAGCTTTGTTGTGGCAGCTGTGTGTTTCTTGGCTCTCTTCTTCTTCCCGTCAAGCGTAGTAAAACGCCTTGATTTAAACAGGCGTCATAGATTTTATGGAAATAATCTCATCAAAGCACTTGAAGAAATAATCTGCAAAGGCCTCTCTCCTCTGCTGTGAGCTTGAGTGAAACTTTTCCTGGAAGGGATGCCAGCATATCAGAATGGGAAATGAGTACCTTTTATAACTGTCCATTACATTAAACACTTCCCTCATACCGTTTTAAAATGAAAGTCATTATTTTTAAAGCAGTGTAATGAAAAGGATGCATGACAATCAGCTCTGTTGTTCAATCGTATGGTGTATAAAGAGGCTACTCATCTGCTGTCCGGGCTATCTGAGGTTAAACCTTTTGATTGTATTATTATGATACTGAATACCTTTCATGGATTTCCAGTCACTTCTGCAGAATAAATTACCTGCAACTTTAGGCAGGCAGGTGCATTTAGATGAAATATCTAATATTCACAGCTTCAGATTATATTTTGAGGTTTGAAATTCAATAAAGCATCAGGTAAATTATGTATATGGAGTCCAGTAAACAGTCCTTGAAGTCTTTGCTCTTTAAGAGTCTGTTCTAATGAAAAAAGCATTGCATTGTTGAGTAATCAGTTGGTGCTCTGAAACTGGCACACCTAAAACAAGAAGGAATCAGCTGCTAAGTGACATCATTAGAATTCAAGAGCTACATTATGTAAAGTGCGCTGTAGTCAACACGTATCAGATTGGAGTAAAGGATACAGTACTTTAACAATGGGGTACAAGATCTGTGGTGATGTTTGCGTGTTTGCTCACTAATTTATTCATTGAACAACGGATTGTGTGTTCAGAGGGAGTGTATTTAATACCAGACAATATCATCGTCAACTATGTAAATATTTGATCATAAGAAAGACAAGCAGGCAGAGGGCTTCCTGCTGAGCTGTGAAGAGAGACATAGACTGTCAGTTCTAAACTAACAGGTTTCTCTTCACACAATCCTGAGCAGTAGTGGAAGAAGTATTCAGATCCTTAGCTTTAGTAAAAGTTCTAACGACACACCGTAAAAAAAATACTCAGTAAAAGTCCTGCATTGAAAATGTTCAAGTAACGTAAGCAAAATGATGTAAGTAGCATCAGGAAAATGTACTGAAGTATTCAAACTAAAAGTACTCAATGCCAAAAAATACTTTTGAACATTTTAGAAACTGGAAACAATTTTGTCAATCAACTAAGTATTTAATCGGCTAATCATTTCAGATGGACTTGTAGGTCTATATACTGTTTTGTAGGATCATTTAATTTATAACAAAAAATCGTATTTTATACATGAAAGTCTTCATTTTTATACTATATGTTTTGTGTGCAAAACCCTGAATTTGTTAACTAAAGCAGTCAGATGAATGTAATGGAGTAAAATGTACAATATTTCTCTCTGAAATGTAGTAGAGTAGAAGGAGAAAGTGGCATGAAAAGAAAAAACTCAAAGTACAATTACCTTAAATGTGTACCTTTGTACTTGTGAAAATGTACTTTAGTTACATTCCATCACTGATCCTGAGCTTCAGTCAGTTAAAAGTTATTTTAAGGCCAAACGTTATACGCTAGGCAGTGTCCTGTCCTATGAGCACCATTAATAAACCCAGTATTTCTGTCACTAACACCTCATCGGCGCATGTCTTGATGACAACTAAGTATTTGATATAATGCATAGCTTCTGTCACCCCCATGAGAAATTCTAAGTAATGACAACAAAACTGTTGGCTCGTCCACATCCAAGCCTTCTGTGATCGGCCATGTGCTCCAACCCCTCCGCCATGCAGTTGCTAGTGGCCAAGGAGGACACGGAGGATTAAAAAAACATGTTGGACTCTTCAGAATGGGTTATTATCTTCACTCAGTTTCTGTATGGGAAAGTACAACAAAATCTTCTGAACACAGTCACACTGAGAAATACAGAGACAGTTGTGTGGAGCTGAGTCTTAATTAGCTTGTATCAACTCATTTGGCAATAGCTTTAATGTTACTGATGTTCATTAATATCAAAACGTTACACATGAAAGCTTTAATTTACTCAGTAATTTTCTTTAATTGCAATTTATATCACAAATAGTTTTTTGGTTTATTTTACTCTACTTGAGTTGTGAGATTAATTCTAGCTGTAAGTTGTCCAAACTTTTTCAATAACTGCCAAAAACCAACTGTCTCACATTCATTTTTTAAATACCTAAAAAAGTATTAACAAATCTGACTCTCCATTGGCCTGTATTGTCAGTGGCACCAAGTACCAACCCAAAGGAGTATCATGGGAAGATACTATATTGTTTTTTCACTCTAAAAAGGCAAATTTCAATGATAACGGCTATTATGTTGGGTATTTTTAATCTGAATGAGGTTACTCATTAGGGGTGCACGGTTCAGAAAATTCCAAAACAATTCTCAATTTATAAATGATTAACAGTATGTGAATGTAGTTACTTTTCCCATGTGATAGTATACACACCATTACAAAACGAAAAATAAAAAATAAAAATGTGAATTGATTTTGAGCTTTAACCGCAATACGACTGTGAATCGATTTTTTTGCACAGCCCTATTACTCATGTAATAGATTAAAAACGACATAAATCCTTGGAGGACTTTGTAAAAATGAATTTAGATTCAGTTTCTGTCCTATTTGCATAGTATGTATAGGGTTTAAATTATAATTATTATTATTATAATTATTTTTCCAACCAAGGGACTGGAAAGTGTGTTGAGTTCTAACTCTGCAAAAAGCAGTTTAGAGTCTGGGGAGACTGAGTAGTGACACCTTGATATGATCTTACAGAAAGCACTGCCTGAAGGTCAAAGTGAAGTGTGGCAAAACAATGAAAGAGAACTTGTCTTTTCGCTCTGCTGCAGGCTCTTCACTTTATTATGAACCAAGAACAGAAAGTTTTGAATATTCTGTTTTGGAAGCTTTTAGCAGCTCTACAATCTGTAGATTATTTGGACCATTTTATGTGTTTTAACAGTCAAACTAAGGGTCATGTAGCAGAGCGATAACCTTTTTAGTGCATGTCATGCATTTAACTATGTGACTTTAAACTTGAATTTTACTGACCAAGATCAAGCTAGAGACACTTCTGTTAGTCCTGAAATAGGTTGTAACCGCAGACAGCAGCAATTACAGAAAAGTGGACCAATTTTTCTTTGAAGTCTTTTTTGGGGTCGATTCTTAAGGATGTACATATTTTCAGTTAAGAGTAACTTCCCATGTTTTTTCACTTCCACTTTGCTGGCGTTTGAGTGCTCTTGAGTCTCATCACGGCTTCCTTCTTGGAAATGGACGCGAGGAAGGACTCATCCCTCTCCTTCAAACCATGCAGCCTTTTAATGACTATGTTTAACTCTCTGAGGGGACTCCTCCTCGAACAAACTTTCCACTCCAAAGTGAGCGCTTAGGGAAGAATCCTCACCCACATCCGCAAATGATTATGTTTATCCCTCTACAGATTAACGCGCCGCTACCTTCCCAATCAAAGAACGGCCGTTGGGTCGCCATTTATCGAGACGTCCTCTCAGATCCAATGGACGGACAGTCAATCACTCTTTAGGCCCTAATGAGTCTGCATTGTCAAAGTGAGATGTGTATGAATGGCTTCAGGTGCCACACAAGCAATTGGATTTCTGGCAATTGAGTAAAACTCCTAATGGGCCTATATATCAACGGGTAATCAGAAGAAGTCAGTAAAAGGGTTAATAGAGCAGGGAAATACGAATGAATGGCCACAGAGTTGAAGAGTTTGTGAGAAGTCAAGTCTCACAGAATAAATTATTATTATATTATTATAGTTATTTCTAAGAGGAAATCACTATGGTGATAAGCGAGAGTTGATACCTTCCTTGTTTCATCCAGGGGGGGTTATGATATAAACATGAGTTATACACATCCTCATAGAACTGGCTGAATTAATTGCAATATTGTGCTGTAACCATGCATACTTGACGGGTGGCATTCTACATTTACTCTACTATTGTGTTAACAAGTGGGCTATACTTTCTCTTTGAATACATCTTTAATGAATGCCTACATGGCAAGACAGTTAGCAGCACACCCAACTTCTTTCTCTAAGGGTTCAGATTGTTCTCTTTGAAACAACAGCAGGTTGCATCAAACAATCCCCTCTGGCAAGGGGAACTCAAACTAAATAACAATGCTGTTAGTGCCAATTAAATATTAACAGTTTGACTAATAGTGATATAATAAACATGGAAACAGTAACTAAGGCTGCACTGCTATGCCGAGATAAAAGTTCTGAGCATATTTTATGCAAGCTGCAAAGAAAGCAAAGACAAAAAAACAACTACTGTATGATTATGATAATGTCATATAAATAATGTTTAATGACTGTGAATTTAAAAAATGACACAAATATTTAAATAGCATAAAAAAGGAACAAAATGTCAGAAAAAGAAAAAAGAAAAAAATTCTTTTCAATTGTGACCCAGAAAAGACAACATGTCCATGGTCAGCGGGAAGACCACAAAAGGGTCCAACCCCTGCAGGCGATGCATCACTCTGACCTGTGGGTTGTTACAGGAGACAGTGTTACCTCAGTGCAGATTATCATTCTTTATTGGATGAGAGCAGCATTGCCTTTACACAGAATTGACCTCATCACATCTCTTTACTCTTCCATTATAAATCGGCTGTAGCACCTGCAGCCAGAGGTGTCCGCATGAACATTTTTTGCATTTCCGTAAATATTGTAAACGATGAAAACGACATAATATTAAACGCATTTATTGTGTTTTACCTTTTTACGTCAATATAAATATTGTGTTCTCATTCTACACTTGTTTTCCTCTCATCTTTTATCCTCACAGTGCCAGAGTTTGGAAGGCACCTTGGCTGTTAACTTGAAAACAGTTTGACTCGTGGCCACACTCTAGTTTTGCTGTGTTTCATCCCTGCTTATTAAATTTAAAATTAAGCCGCTTGTCATGCCTAAAGTCCTCATTCGGAGATCTGAGCTGCTGCATGAAGGAAGGCATCTTCTTTTCTGTCTAACAGAATAATTTAACAAAAACTAATCTCAGGCTGCAGTACTTAAGGGAGTCAAGACCATATTAGAGCATTTCCTTTAAACACATTAAATTATTTTCCTTTTTACAACTTTTACATCCATACACGAAATCATAAAGGTGCCAGGCATCTTTGGATTCTTCTACATTTATGTGAAGAAATGCTTCCTGATTCTTCATAAGAATGTGAATTATTTCCTGTACAGAAATGTACTTTGTGCCTGCTACATATTCAGTCCTGCGTTTGCAGAGCAGATGCTGAATCCTGACCCCCTACCTGAATGTGTTCAATCCTACTTAACACAGTTTATTTGTAATTAATATTGAAATAGCAACATTTGAACTATTACAGCGAAAAGGAGGAATAAATTAGATGCACACTTTGTAATTTCTATCATTTTTTTTTCAGTCCCAGACCATCGTGGGTTTGACAAAAGTCCATGCTCCATGTTTGAAATGCAATCTCTATTGACAAAAAGAATTGGTATAAACCGTTAAGGTGCTGCTTCAGCCAGTAAAGCCCCATTTGTCTGTTAATGTGTGTCAGTATAACTGTGTTCAGCTTTAAATGATTTCCAGACTTGGGAGTAATTGTGTTAAAAAGGGCTAACAAGCATGTAACATCTCAGTCCAAACTGTCAAGCTGATGCTAAGCATTTTAGAGTAATACTCGTTATTGGATCAAAGTCTGATGTTTATGGATTTCAGGCTGAAGAGTTTTTGCTGGCATTCAAATGACATTCTAATAAAGTCTTTATCCAGGCACTCCTAATAATTTAGCCATTCCTTTTAAATTAAAAAGATTTACAATTAAGGAGTAAATGCACTTTAATGTGTATGTTTCTATTAAAACTAGTTATTAGTATATACTATGTTTGCCGAGTTTGTTTTTGTATATAATACAAGACTTCTACCTAAAATTATTATAAATGCTCCATTATTTGCAGTGTCATGAATGTATAAAACTGACAAGGGCTTTATGTGGTGGAAAAATATAAACACTGTATGAAAGCTGCAGGGCACCTATGATGAAAACGAAGGAAGTGTGGCTTAAAGATTGGATTAGTATTCTCTTTGTCTTCTGGTATATGTGAATGCTTCAGGGCAGCGGGAGAGGTGTTGTTTACCGCCTCTGAATCTGTGGCTTCAGCAGCCAAATTAACTCCGATAAACTTACCGAAGGTGAGATACGGAACAGTAGCCTGGGGTGGTGAGAAAATATTGATCCAGCCTACAAGTTTCAAATCCCTTATCCCTGGATTCACAAGAACGCAAAGTGTTTTAATTAGAGTTGCTTTTTTGCCACGAGGTTCTCCCGCTCCCTCTCTGGCTTTCTGTTTGTCTCTTTGGGCTTTGACTCGCTGCCAGTCTCCACTGTCTGCAGTCTCAGCTCTAAGTCGAGAACAAAGTCACAGACATGAGAGTCATTTGGGTTGTGACACGCGGTAACAACCTCCAATGTGGAGAATGAGTCTTTGGAAATGTGTCGTTTTTGGCTCAGTACTCTAGGACACTGGATTTAAAATGAAACTGTGACTGCGAGCTTTGAGGATTTTTTCAGCCATACTTAGTAACAGTGTACAATTTGTCATTGTTTCATCATAAGTCTAATACGCTGGATAAAATCATTTCTAAATGATAGAAAATGTCTAAATACTTGTGTCACTGTCCAAAAACTAACGGATTATATTGGGATGTAGATTCTTAAAGGAACACTCCACCAATTTTACAAATGAAGAGCAGCCTGTGAAAACACTTTAACACAAAAGCTAGGGGAGCATGCCGTTTAAAAGACATTTCAAAAGCAAAGGCGGTCAAACAAAAGGCCTGCATTGTGGGAAATGTAGTATCCTGCGTTTTTTTTTTTGATTGATCCATACAAGGGACTAAACATCTGGATATTTTGGCCTCTGCTGAACATATTTAGATTTTCAATCTGTCCCTGGCAACTCTCCTAACTTAATGGAAGTGCATTCCTAAAACCACTGGGGTATCTCTTGAACTCCTTAAGAACAAGCCGGTCTTAAAAGAACAAGAAGAAAATGGTTACTTTTCCTGAACATTTTGGATTCGAGCCATGATGGTGTTCCCTGTTTAGTTTGCTTTCTTGTTACAGAATGAAAAGCTGTTGTAGAAGCGGTGTTGGGACCTTAAAATGGTTTGCACTGAATGCTGAGGCTTTGTGCTTTCAAACAATGTATAGCTTGGAGACCATCCAAAACAACATAACAATCAGGGAGGGTATGAGGGTTCAAACTACTCTTACTGAAAACTGGTTACATCTACTGCACTCAGCTCACTGTTTGGCCACACAGGAGGTTCCAGACTTCATAGTCTATATCAACGATTCATTTAGGGGTTTGCTCCGGATCCGCCAAATGTCCCTCATTTTCGGCCGGATTTGTGTTGGCAACCCAACCTTCGGTGGATTTCTGAAGACTATGGTTAACTGCTCTTAAGATCTCTGCAGGGTAAATCCAGACAGTTAGCTATACTATCTGGCTTATTCAGGGTTTTCTGTTGCACGACTAAAACAACTTTTGTCCGTACACATTTTCCACCAAAAAAAGTTCCTTCCCGAGGAGAGAGGTGCTTTGGCTGCTTCTGGCGCTTAGTGATGTGCAATTCTTTAAACCAATGATTGTGATTGGTTTAAACAAATGCCAATTGAACCAGAGCACGTTTTTCTCCCATCCTGGAATGCTGTGTGGACTAGCCAGACCCTCTTCCGCAGCACTGTGGACTACAGACTTCATCACCCGACCGTCTCTCTCTCACCTTCACATTAATGTCTGATCCTCCGTTTCCAACTCACAGGCTGCTGAACACCAATACGAGAGCCTTCTTAAGTAGGAAAGTTCATTCACTCTCACTCGTCCATCGCTGATTACTCCTGGCAAGGTCTGACCTCCAGCTGTCATCACTGATCCTACAGTGGATGTTCAGTTTGCTGAACCCCGGGATCACTAAAGGGCACAACTCTATTCAACTGTGCCCACTGGGAGCCTCTCCTCGCCCCACCACCTTCATTTTCTCAGTACTTTCAGTTGTCCCGACTGAGCTGAGAGCTCAGTGTGTTTCCGAGCGCTCTGAATGAAAGTATTTCAACTTTGGCCTGAAAAGACTTGCTTTGCCTCCTGCGTCAACCTGTTTAGCGCTGCAAGCTACGGAACAAGAGGCGTCCAGTGGACATAAAAGCTGATGCATCAGTATGATATTGCTGACGCTTGCTACCTTGAGCCGCAGTTTTGTACAGTATAGCTGAAAAGGACACACTGTACAATAACGTCTGCGCCGTCGGAGCCAGAGCTGTTGACAGTTGCTTCACAATAATTCTGAGCCGGCAAATAATGTTGATAATGTTAATAATGTGTCTTTTTTAAAGCTACATTGTGTAAGAATTTATCCCATCTAGGGGTGAAATTGTATATGACAAACAACTGAATATTACTTTCTAACCCTCCCATTTTGATCGCATTTTAACTCCCAAGGTGGCCATTTTATTCCAAGAAGTATGATTTCATCCGTGAGTGTTCCTTCCAATGTAATAATAGTTTTAAATTTTTGTTTTTTTGAAACGCTGAGGTATATCCCCCTTAGACTAATGTAGAGATGGAGGCACGACATGGCTGAATACACTACGTTTACGAAAATACTTCTTAGTTGGTGGAAGTAATTACACATGAATGAGCACATTCAGTATTTATTTCAGTAAGGTTTTTTTGCTAAGAATCAACTTGAAACATTACACAATGGAGCTTTAATCCACTGTGTATGTGCACTGTTTGTTGGAAAGCAATTACCTACATTTCCTTACATATGTGCCTGCACTTTGTGATGATAAAATTGAATTGAATTGGCATAAGATAGGGAGGAAATAGGGCCTAAGGCCAAAGAGAGAAAAAAAAAAAAAAATTTGTTCTATAGTTTTAGGCCAACATGCTAATAGATTGTTTGTTTGTGGTTTAGTTTTTTACAAAAAGATTAAAGTTCTTAGGCAGATAGGAAGCTGCAAAGCTTCTGATATTACAAATAAATCACCAAGTAAAGCCAGTTGCACCTGTTTCAGAGCACTGTACTGGACATCTCCTTCTACTCATTTATTTGAGTCTTTGAAACTTTTATTCCATTGACTGCATATTAAAAAAAACTGTATGGCTAAAATTGATTTGTTTTGGAGGAGAATTGGTGGATTTAAGCTAACAATCGAGATACTCCGCTGAGGAGTCCAGGCGTTGTGGATTAGGACTTATCTACGTTTTGGAAGCCATCCAACTGGCTCTGGAGGAATTCATTGACCTTCGAGTGGTTGTGAAAGTAACCACTGTAAAAGTTTTTGGGGTGAGCAAGATTGGTACAGCGTTATAGTTTTCTGCACACATACAGTACAGTTACACCCTAAATGTACGGTGTGGGGGAGTGGGGGGGGGTGAAGCGAGAAGGCTCACCTTTAGCTGGAGGTCAGCTAGGACTACAGTTGAGAATTAGCCGACTGGCTAATACTGGCACATTTACAGAAATGTTGATTAATGTGCATTGTCCTAATCAAATAAATAAATCTTAAAGGTCTTAGCGAACATCTAACCTGTCCTTTGATTGAAAGTCAGAAAGATTTATTTTTCCGAATACGTAAAGAACAGAAACCGCGCACAAGAAATCATTTTAAAAACAAATCCAAATCTAAATAGACATCAAAATAATACATTAATAATAATAGGCTACAATAATATCTACAGTGAAGGATGGTGTAAAGTACTACCTGTCAATGTGTGTACATATTGGAAAAGTACTGGTAAGAAGAATAAACATATTTAATCCTACCCGGTATCTGCAATCAATGGTTATAAATATTCTCCCCACTTCTCAACGGCTATTTACACATGCGCTCCATGATACACAATATCAATTTCAATTTATCATCCATTATTTACAAAAGAAAAGAGTAACATAAACAAGGAAAGAATACATTTCAGAAACTCAGAAACAGAAAAAAATTCAATTACTATTTTTAACAAACATGTCTCAGTCCTTTCTACACCTGACCCCGACCTCTGTGTGTGTCTCCGTACAGTATATGAACCAACATTGCTAACAGTGTTCTCCCCCTTTCCTGTGTGTTGTGTGTCTGTGTGTGTGTTTCACTGCCTTAGCAGAATCCCTGTTCAGCGGCATGGGGCTGGGGACGGTGGTGGGCCTGGGCCTGGGAGCGCTGCTGCTGCTCCTGGTGCTGGTGGACGTCAGCTGCTTCTTCCTGCGTCACTGCGGCCTGCTGATGTGCATCACGCGCACGCTGTGCAGCAAGAAAACAGCCACCAGCGGCAAAGGCAAAGAAATAGAAGAGGGCAAGGCCTGCCTACCTGTGAGTTTTTGTTCATATTCTTGTTTCCCCCATTGACTTTAACCTCTTAAATCAAAGGATTTGTTTTCTATAGTAACAGTTGAGATGTATCTGTGTTTTTCATGAGGTCATTCATGCTTGCAGAGGTAGCATCTGCTGTGGGTGTATCTGGATGCTTGTGGGTTACGTTGTGTCACTCTGACCACTGTTTTTGCTGTATAATTGTGTGTAACAATGAACTAAAAGACCAAATTTACTCAAAGACAGCAAGACATTTAATCCAAAATGTTAGACAACCAGCTGCAGACAGAAATAAATGCCTCCCATATTTCGCACAAATTGAGAATTTATTGTAACAAGGATTCAATACCAATTTGTGTGATTCAATACCAAAAAGTGTCACAAATTATTTATGTATTTGTTTTTTATTCTTTTGCTAGATTAAGTTGAGTAGCTATAGTGTAGTGAAACTCTTCATGTCATGTGCAGCCTAGAACTTTCTTAAACATATTTACTGTCAATGATAAAAAGGAGACTTATTTTTACCATTTACTGTAGGTACACCTACAACAGCCGCCCAACCACCCTTTCAACCACAGTATGTCTTCGATTATGTCTTATTCACTAACATCAGTGCGTCTCATACATGTATGTGAAGTCAATTCACCTTTGGAGTATCTCGTTGCATGCGTTGTTTGTACGTGCACATTCATGACGTGCATGTGTAAAATCTCTTCGTAATGTGCTCCCATGCTCTGTGTTTGCATTTATATAAAGGATGCATGCAAATAGTCTATTAGTGACCCCACAAAAAAGGCTCATATTAGTGCATGTATGTCCAAGATGAGCAAACACATACTTTACCTTTTTTTAATTTTATCAGACAGTGTGCTGTTACAAGCCTACCCCCATGAAATTCATAGACCAATCGATTTTCAGATTTAGTCCCTGTGTTATTTTATGCACGGTGCTAGGCATACCAAGGTTTTGCAAGATAGCACCCACAGTGTCTGATTCATTGGCCTCAGCAGTGCCATTTTTGTGTTCAAATTGTCAGTGTGCCAGCCCAGTGTCTGGGATGCAGCAAGAGGGTACAAAGGAAGGTAGGAGGAGGAGGGTTTGACTTTTGCTGAGTCACTTAAGCGCAAACTGCTGGAGGGCTGAGTGACTGCCTGGCTGCCTAGACAGCATGCAGAATGGGCCCCAGCTTTATGTTAGAGCTGGCACTGTAGCAGCAACTCACACAGGCATTTACAGGCTTTGTGAATAGCTGTATGTTGCTACTACAACTTCATTATGGCTATATTGTAGTTGATCATTTAGTTCAGACACATCACAAACACAAAGCACAGATGTACAGTATGGTGCCAACCGTCACATAAATAACAGCAGAATGCTGCAAAGTGATCGTGAAAGGCAAAGGTAGTATCAGGGTAGAGCTATATTTCTTTTACAATCTGGATCTTATTATCACAGTTTTGTCCATCATTCATTTTGTTTATGATTTTTCTCCAGCATCTTTGTTGCTGAGATACAAACGCTTGCTTTAAAATGGAGTTCACCAGGGCATCCAGATGAGGATTGTTGTATTAACATTGTCTTTACCGAACTAAAGGGATATAATATTTGAGTTAGTTTTATTAGAGAAACTTTGTAAAGTGATATGTGTAAAATCAGTGGGGTGCATCTTTAATGGTTGAGCTCCTCCACATTGCTTACTTCTGGGGTCATCTTTGACCTGGACTTTTATGTGTTTATCAATGCAATGAGAGATTACAGGTGACTATACTGTATATGCACATTTCAAGCGCAACGGTGTCTACATGTCCCCAGACGCCCAAATACTTGCTGTTTCAACTGGGGTCTCTGCATCACCAATTATATCTGATAGGCCAGATATAATAATGATGGCCAGAACTGCGAAAACAAGACCCTGATTAAATAGAAATTGAATTTTTGTCTGAGCTAGTGTGGCGAGAATTATGTAATAAGGTAACCACCCAAGATCTATACCCCTGAGTATAATGAGATAAAGCTTGAGATAATATAAAGACACTCCTACTGAGTTTGCAAGATGTCAATAGTGTGAGTCTGAAGATGCTGAGTGGTAAGAAGTTGAAAAGACCAGCAAACCCTGCGCAGCACTAGATATCAGCGTACACTGTGATAATAGGGAATAGTGAACTTTAAATTAGGAGGGTGTAAAGTATCAGAGGCTGTTTGTGATGGGGGTGTATAGTGGAAGTAAGTTAAAGTGTGTGTGCTGGAAATCTGGAGGTGACAGGTGGTGCAGACACAGGTTTGTCGGGTCATAGACGGTCTTCATCGTCCATTTTTCTCACCTCCGTGTGGGGCTTAAGCCTGGTAGGGAGCGGCCAGGGGCCAAGTGCCCTCTCCGCTGTGCGGTTTTAGCGAGGATGTGAGGGTGTCTTTTTCTATTATGAATCTGTCGAATTGCGCCAAGATCAGATGGGACACACTGGGCTTAGTGATTGCCTCAAGAAAAAAAGTTAAAAGGTGTTCGCAGTGCCCCCATTGACTTCAAAAGTCAATCTTCACTTCACCTTTTTTATTTTTTTAAATGTTAAGTGTAAGTTCTTGACTGTGAGGTGTGAAGGCAGTCAGTGGATGGACAGATGAAAAAGACAGGCACATCTTGATTCTGGACAGGTTAACCGAGCTGTGGTCTGTGCAGCATACCTGACTCCATGTCAGCTGTTTATTAGCCCTTTAAGACCGAAGCCTAAAAGCCGGCATGATGGAAAAATGAAATAACACATATTCAAGCAATTAAAAACAGAAAAAAGATTCAAAATCCTTTATTAATCCCACAATAAAGAAAAATAAAAAATAAAAAATAAAGAGAATAAATAGTAAAATGTATTTACAGTATTTATCAGACCTGATGTGAGTGTGTGTAAGTCCTTGGAAGTGTTACTGTCTATAATTTTGGTTCTGGACCAACCTTTTTCAGCAGTGTCTCTATGCATTTTTCTTCAGTCTGGCCCTTCAACGCCTCCCAGGAGCACCTCAGGGCCAGCATCATACAGAAGTTCAGTCTCGACTTAAATACAGAACTACATTTGCTATTGCTGGAATAGTTCTGTGTTGATATCCAACTATCTGGTGATAAACAGTGCTTGTGGAATAAAGGATCACTTCCCTTTCTGCTGCAAATTACAATTAGAATCCAGTTTTTAGCCCAAACATATAAGTCTGTCCATAAATTAGCACAATACGATACTGTGTCATGGCACAGTGACAGTTGCGCAGGTGGTGCAGGAGGGGGTCGTGCTGACGTCAGTCAGTTTGGTGTTTTAGTAAGACTTTAGTAATGAGAAGACAGGCTCATCGACAGACTTTTGAGCGTCCCCATACTGTGATGACTCACCGCAGGAAATGTAAAACAGAATATAAAATTAGAGTTTAGGCTCCTGTATCCTGCAGCGCTAGGAAGACAAACAACAAAAATACATACTTTGAGTTGCAATTAGATTATCTTATTTTGACATGTTTCACTTCATACAGCGCTGGATCACTTTCTGTCCACTAACAATGTGCGGTATGAAAGAAATATTTAAAAAAAAAACTCAGCATGTAAACAGTATAATCACAAGCTGCAGCCTCGAGGATTCATTGCTTTACTGTCTGAAAAGACTTCATCCCCAGTAGTGTCACAATCTGAAAAATTGGTCTGGTTATTGATAAGCTTTTTGTTATGAAATCAGCTCGTATATCTGTGGTGTTTGTTTTGACTTGTGGACTTATTTTGTCAAAGTTGTTACCAAGTTTCCAAGAACAGGGAAGAAATGACAATGTTCTTTCTGCATTAATAGCGCCCCCTACATAATGTACGTTTGTTACGTAATTTATGTCCTGTGTATGAAGTTAGTCTGGTACATAAGTGGGGCGGCCTGTAGCTCACCCAGTAAGAGCGTAAGCCCCATGTAGTCCTGCAGCGGACAGGGTTTGAATCTGACCTGCGGCCCTTTGCTGTGTGTCATCATGCATCTCTCTCCCACTTTCTTGTCTATCCACTATAATAAAGGGAAAAGCCCCACAAAATAATCTTTAAAAAAAAAAAAAGAATGTCTTGGTACATAAGTTAAAATAAGTCAACTTTTTGTTTCACATGTGACACGGACAGCTGTTTACAGGACATTACTGTACAGTAATATGGGTGGACATGTGACCCTTTCACAGCGAGATGAGGATATGTTTAACATGTATACATTAAACATTTAGTTGTGGGATGTTCCGTTGCAGAAAATGAACTAAAAGGCATGAGGGAATTAATGAAAGGCGATGGATTGTAACTACTTTAGTCAGTCATTCATGATTGGATGGCCTACTGTAATTACTGCTTTGTGCTACATTGCATTTTATTATGCAAGCCAGAGCATTTCCCCCTCTTTGTCATGCTAGTAAAAAAATTACAGTGACTCTTGATTATGCAAACTTTTTTGGAGGCAAGACATTGAAATGTAGAGAGCACTTAACTTTCAAATTCTGGAGCGGCAGGCTCAGATGTCTGACATTTAATTAAGTGTGATTTTGCGGTATTTCATTTTAACTCCAGAGCAAACAAAAAGCTGCTTGTCAGGAGAAGCTAAAGGCTTTGGAGGGAGCACACCGGAATTTCTAAATGAAAAAAAGACATACATTTGTTTGGCCTTGGAGAAGAGTTTTCCACACATTCTTCCAACCCAATTGCACTCATGAGCTGATTTCTTTACTAGGTCAGGTAACAAGGTCTCTAGTCCCCGTGTGGACAGCTAAAGTAGTGTCCATCAGCAGCTGTGTCCTTGAGACTCACTCTCAGATTCTGGATGACAGCTATGATGAAATATGCTCGCTGAAGAAAAGAATGTTGGTGTAAAGATTTAGTGTAAACAAACACCTCTGCGACGTAGTGTGTTTTAGACCCCAGGCCACCTAATTTATCCAGAATTGTAGTCAGCCTTTTATGGCCTGCTGTAGATGGACTTATGCTTAAATAAGAGGGAGGACCAAGTCGCCCCTGCTGTGCTTTGGTTTCACTTAGAAGCTTACAGATTACAAACACACATCTGCATTCCCAGTCTGATATCTCCCCGGCCCAACATGAGGTGCACACAGCTGCTGGCTCTTGCAGCATTATCAAAGAGGCTTGTCAAGACCCAGTAGCATTTCTGTTTGCTTTGTGTCCCAAACAATATTTTAAATGGGACTTCTGTGTGTGTGTGTGTGTGTGTGTGTGTGTGTGTGTGTGTGTGTGTGTGTGTGTGTGTGTGTGTGTGTGTGTGTGTGTGTGTGCCGGATTACCTTTGACTCAGATTATTGTGGAAAACAAACCTGTTTTATTAACCAAAGTCAAAACCGAAGACTCTGTATGTCATTTTCACAGACTATTTTGTCTTCTTTATTTGCCATCTTTTGGATCAACTGGGAGTTTAGATTAGGTGTGAGACATCAGCATCACTGACCTGTCTGTGACTGTTTAAGACACACCAACTGCAACTTGCATCATGTTGTCTAAAGTCCTGCTGACAGCACAGCTGCTGAAGAGCCAAAAAGTACAGCCAAGTGTGACAGTGACAAATTGCACAAGGAACAAATTTAATGGATAAAAAGAGTTTTCATGTCGGCTCTAAGAGGATCATACTGGGGGGAGTATTGTTTAATCAATTGTTTCATTTAAAATGTGAGCATGTAAGAATTATAGGTGCCAAAGAAAATACATTTCTAGATATTTGACGTTTAAAAAAACTCCTTTCTGATTAATCTTATCCAGCTCTTGAATCCTTTCTTCATTTAATCTGATCCAACAGTGGCCCCAATTGCTACAGCATGATAAAATGTATTATTTAATCATCAAACGCCCTTGATAAGACAAACTAGAAACTAGTGAAAGTGAATAATGTCAGTGAAGCCAGGCTTTGAGACTTTGCTACAGTAGCTCTCCTCACCCTTCACAGTGTTGTTAGCGCTGTTAGCAGACCAGCAGCAAGAGGACCCCCGTGCTCCCCCAACCCTACAACCAACTCTCCCTCACTCAAGGTGTAATACTTGCCGTTTCATGCAGTGTCCGTTGTGTGTGTGTGTGTGTGTGTGTGTGTGTGTGTGTGTGTGTGTGGTTTTCATTTTATTCTGAACAGTCGCTTCTCAAAGATTCCCAAAGTTGGCTGTATTTCTGCTTCGCTTGCAGATTCTGCTGAATATTTTTTTTAACTTCAAAATATATTTACATTTGGTTGTTAGTTTTTGAATCAATAGACATTTTTGTTGTACTTGAAATGCACTACAAAAGGCCACATGTATTCATGTATTTACCATAAATTCAGTAGCCTCACCAATAAATAATTAAAAAACTTGAGCCCCTGCATAAAAATTGCTGGCATGATCTTTCAATTATTGTATTTCCTTAACTCTATAGCTTTATATGACAGTGAAACTGGGAACCTTAATCACTTATTATAGATATTGTTAATAAGTGAAGAACATGTGGGAGATGTTTTGTGAATTGAACAGCTGCCTGTGGATTACACTTCACTTAACACACCAGAAGGGGGAACATTTGACTTGGAGTGTAAAGAGCACAGGGCGTCTCTTCAAGTTGGTGTGGAGTGTTTCATTTGATTAAATGGAATTGTGTCTGTTCAGTGAAAGAGTCAAATATGACACAGTGGGCGGGGAAGTAAAGAGTGTGTTGTATTCCGGCCACTGATGCGTCAGCAGTTACTTCCCCAGTGTGTCAACTTCTTAATGACAGACATGATGTCGGTAGAGTGACTGCATTTGTGGTTCCCTTGATTTGGCATCCACACCCAAGAGAAGAAACATCAAGCAGCACGCCCTTCCCAAATGTTGAGAAAACCTCCTCATCTGAACATCAGTCCAATCTGGGTTTGCATGAAGCTAATGGGACATGAAATTGGCTCCACTATGCAGCAACCTTAACATCCACCAATCAACCAAAGGGGAAACCCCTCTGGCCGATATTTGGGCTTATTAGGTACAGCATCACGCAGGGCTACTGTTTGAAATTCATGATCTCACTAGAAAAACTCCCATGGAGTTGATGTTATGCTGTAGTAAAGTGCCTTTTAAAATCGACTATTTGCTGTTTATTTAATAAAAAAAACATTGTGAAACAGCTTTTTGGACCATCATTGGACACTGGCAGCATTAGGCTTTTTAATGTAGATACAAAGGCTTGCTTCAAACCCCGAATTCCACTCATGAAATAATATATGAATAATCCAAAGTTAACTTACCCAGTTAAATACGTGGAGTTTGTTCTCAGTCAGAGCACATGAAACCTTAAAAATGCTAATTATTTTCCATTTGATAAGAGGATGGAGCAGAATCTTTGAGTCAAAAGGCATTGATGGATGGGCGGTGTAAGTGTTTTGTGCAAGGTGAGGAACGAGTCTGGAATGATTATTAGGAAATAATTATTAGGTTGGAATAACAAGGTAATAAGAAGCAAGGCAACCCTGTGAACTCAGGAAATATGTAGCCCTTAGCTAAAGTGGGCAAATACTGGTTACAGATCATCTTAAGTCTGCTACGTCTGCTTATGACACAATCCCTCGTTCCAAATCTGTTAGAAGAATAGGAAAAACACTCTGAATGTCAGGGACAGTGATGAGTTAAGCAGTTAAAGGCCCCAGTTCCTTATTGATTCCCTTTATTAAATCTATGCCAATCCCAAAAGATGCACCATAGAAGAAAGGATTTTGAAACCTTGATGTGCAACTCAATATATTCTGCACTTTGGATGTTTATTGTTGTCTGTGGCTGTTCAAGACTCGGAGCAAGCTTATGCTGAGGGACAAATTGCTTCGAGACGTCAGCACAGGGGCTTTATTTGCAAAATGAAACGACAAAAGATAGACAACTTTTCATTTCACGCTGGTCTGTGCATGGTTCATATTTTCACAATGAATGTGTCCCTATTGGTTTGTAAATAAGTGGTTTTTGGTTGGGCTTTGGTATTTTGGTTTAATGGCTACAGCAAATAAAATGGACTCTTTGTCAGTACATTATTTAAAATCTGTGTCCTGCAGATGCACAAATGCATCAAAATGTTACAACTGTGAAAATATAGCATGCAAACAGCAATGGCCATAGCAGAGATGGAAGATACATATAGCATTTTTAAATATCTACTGCCAATTAGGGGCCTTTTTTAATGTCCAAATAAAGTAGTACATCACAACAAACTCTAATACAGAAAGAAATGTACACTTTTTAAGTCACATTATGTCACTCTATGATTCTATTCAGACTTTTACCCAGTCTCTGTATTACATGCCGTTGTTTTGTGCCGAATGCAGATAAAAGTTCTCGTACATCATATCGCTGCAAACACATCCCGGTTAGATTTTCATCTTGCGATCTCATTATCATAAAGATAAAGCTGTGATGTCCTTTTACTGAATTACTAGAAACTAGAAATTTAGAGGGTGAGAAGAACACGCGTGTCTGAGAAGAGGCGGTAAGCCAATCAAATGGCTCATGCTTAGTAACACAGCCATGTACATATTTTATCTCTCTTTTCTTCTTCTTTTTTCCTGGAACTGAATTTACAGAAAGCAAATGGGAGATGTGCCAGCTCTGAGGTCATGTTGTTCAGATCGACACAGGCAGAAAAATGACAACTGAGGAGGCATGAACAAAAACAAGACCAGTGAGCAACCAGGGCTGACAGGACAAAGGAAGGCCGCTGATGTGACATTTTAATAAAATGTTTAAATTCTCTAGTAATAATCATGCTAAAAGCCTAAAATTCCTAGTGCAGCTCACTTCAAAGGAACCCTCTTAGAAAATGGTGTATCTATCCTTCTAAATGTGTTTGCCAAATACGTTTTGTTCCCATTAAGGGGTACTCCAATGATTTAATATTGCACTTCCAAAAGATTAAGGGAAAAATTCACAAAAGAATGGTTGAAACTGAAAAAGCATATGGAGAAAGATCCTGACTTTTACTCCCTAGTGTTAGTCAAGTAGTCCAGTATCCATAAATACTGGATCCTACATCTCCTATATAATGCTGCTCGAAAGCATATTTTCTGGTAAATGTCTTTCAAACCCCACGCCTCTGGTTTAAAATGCAATCTTTGTGGGCTGTCTGGGTACCTAAGAGTCCGATCAGTACTCTTGGGACTTCTGGGGCAACTTGGGATTTGTATCTCCCCGTGTGGTTAGGTTTAGGCTGCAAAAACACTTTGGATAAGGTTATGGAAAGATTTGTTTAAATATTGACAGTAAACACGACCCTAGCTGGTGCTTAAAGTCAGCGTTGCGTTCCCATACGATCTGTCTTTCCACTGAGAATGCAGCAAAGTGTCTGTCAAGTCACATATAGTCGAAACTATTACAAATAACGCCGTGCAAAGCCAACCTGTATCGATGTGGTGTCCAAATAGGTCAAAGTGAAGCATGAATATGAATAATCGGTTTCTTTCTTCTGTGTGCAGCCCTGTGAGGCTTTTATATGTAATATCCCTTCTTCCTTTTCATTTCCATTAAATTCAGTTGTATTAGTCCCGATGGGGTCAACTCATTCATGCAACAAAATGTCTAAAAGGTGATTATTGGTGGACTGTAAAGCGAGAATTGCACAGTTTGTGGAGAAAATCATTAAGCCCACACGCTCTCATGGCAGTTATTTAGTTCTTATTTCACTAGCATTTAGCGTTTTTGCCTGCTTCATACAAACACATCCTCCAGGTGGTCACTCTCGAGTCTATGTGTGTTCACATTAATTTGTATGTGTGCTTTGAATTCCTGTAATTACCCAGCAGTGAAATGTGCAAGTCTCAAAATTTCTGTGTTTAATTTCTTTTCTTGTCTTTGTTTTCGCCGCAGGAAACTACCGCTGAAGGAAGAAAATGGAAAAGAGTCTCTCAAGCCGGATACAATTGAAATCAAAGTGCACAGTGACAACAGCCTCCACACAAAGCCCGACGACAGCAAAGCGTAAAACGGGTCGGTCGCCTTCCCCACCAAAAGAACATTCGGATCACGAGACCAAAACCCAGAGAAACTACAACACTGGAAAATAGTGGAGTAAAATCCCTTATCTCTTTATAACAATGCCCCAGTGACAGGCATGTGTACATACAAATAATAAGGAGAAAATAGAAAGAGAGAAAGGGTCAACCTTTTGGACACCCTGAGTGATAAATGTATCATGTTCTTAAAAACATGGCATCAGTGGAAGGCTTTTGTTGATCAATGATTGTTTTTCTGTTCATAACTCCAACACTTTATTGATCATGCTTTTGTTTTACAGCCCACATCAGACTTTCAGGCAGTAATATGGTGATAAACAAGCCCCCACTATGTCTTCTTACACAAAGCTGGTATGCTAGTGTGCCCCTTTGCTCACACCGCCAATGCTCTTGTATTTTTTATTTGTATTTTTTTTCCTTTTTTGAGCAAATGTACGGGCCAACCCTGGATATCACAATTATTTAAAACCAATCTTCTGTTTCCATGCCTGAGTGTTTCACTACAGCAACCTTTTTATGCCTTTTAATAGCCGAGCTAGGTGCCTGGCTAATGTTAGGCAAATGCTGAGCCATTGTGTTAAAGGCCAAAAGGTCTTTATGAGATTTTGAGGTTTCATTGCTTTGGTTCCCGGTAACATTTCAAGGGTGAAAATTGTATCAACCAGGGCCGGGTCATTAATTACTAAGGAATTTGGATGATATTTAATGAATAATACTTACTGAAGGGCTATTGTGGACTTTGTGTTGCAAGAAAACAAAAAATGACAAAAAGAAAGTTGCAGTCTGTGAAGTAATGTGCATCAATGCCATTGTTAGTAAAACCTTTTATATTAACACTGAACATTGTTGATGATCTCAGACATTCTCATTCTCCCACAATTTGTGCATAAGTAGGTTTTATTCATCTGTTTGCAAACTGAATGTACGGTTCAGTACACTGTACCTGTGCCAGAGGTTAACGCCAATGTGCGCTTTGGTATGCAGCTTGAGTAATGAAAAAAAACGTATGTGTTTAAAGGCCACAAATGCTCTGAATGGTGTCATGTAATTGTTGCAATGTGAATGGTAGGACTCAAGGCATGGGAACAAACGAGTCTGACAAGAAATAAGTCAACATGAGTGTCATGTACTGTATGTTTCTGATTATAACTGTTTATTTCTTCATTCCTGTCTTGGATCTGCCTCAGATGCATTTTCTGTTTCCTGGTCTGATCGCTATTCTCTCTGGTGTTGTCATGTGTTGTACATAGGTGAAAAAAAAAGAATATTTTACAGAGCTTTTATGTAAATATACCCCAAAGGATGTCTTTTTTCAAAATGCAACAGGCTTGGCTTTTTTTGTGAACGCTCCTCAGATGAAAAGCTTATTTTCATTTTCATTTTTTCTTCCTCTGTTGTGTTTTGGTCCAAAGTTCAGTGATGGTGTAATATTGCTTTTTCTTGTCATTTGCTTTCCCTTAAGAAAATCCATGCCCTAAGGCTATTATATGTTATTTCAATGGAGACAGTAATTATGGCATTAGTGTGCCTTCTCTTCTTTTTTTCCTCCCCCTTTGTGGCCCAATGCAGCTGCAGCAGTCTAAACCTTCAAAAATAATTTTGATTATTCTGCTTTTCGCCACAGAATGTGTTAGAAGATTGAGTTTTATTGTGGTGCTGTGAACTATGGGAAATGTAGTTTAAGAATCGTGGATTGTAGTCAACGACACTGGACAGAAACAGACATGTAGAACTACCAGATGTGACTAGATGTCATGTTTCGTGCGTGCAGATGTGCGTGTGTGCGCATGCATGAGTGAATCCACTTGTCAACATGAATCAGGTTGCATGTATGACTGTTGAATGTATCTGCACGTACTTTAAGTAAATCTGTGTATGTTTGAGTATGTGTGCCCATTAAGATTTTTCACAATAAGTCTCCCAATATGAAATAATAACCCTAAATTTAAAGAGTCAATATCTTATAGTCTTACTATTCTGGCATTCATGTTATATTAATTATTTTTAAAAGAAATTATCTATTTGTTAATTTATCTAGTTATATTGGGAAAAAAAATGTATCGGGCAGCTCTTCAAGTCATATACAGTAGGTTGTGATGACCACGTGCCAAGTATGAATGTCCGAGTGCTGTGAGTGTTCCTCTGTGAGTCGGCGAGAGCTCTCCCCGTGAGTTTTAGAGTGCGCTCTGATAGGTAAAACCTGATTATGTAGTTCTCGACAGTGATTCATTCGCCAGGCTGCCGCACTCCACGCATGTGTCTGCGAGCCCCCGCCACTATTCCCTCTCCAGACTCCAGTCGTTTTTATCTCAGACCTCATAGCACTGGCTTTGTTTTCTCCCAGCAAACCCTTGTACCTGCATATCTGAAATGGATGGTCCTGCCATGGAGTGGTTCCGCTGCCTGTTACGATGACTGTAAATATGGGAGCACAGTGCCTGGAGGCTATACGATTTGTACATGTTCTTTTGTATTTGAATATGACTCTAAATACCGACCCACCCTTACCTTCTTATCCTCTACTCCCCCCTCCCCTTGTCCATTTCTCTCTGTCTCCTCCACCTTTGCCTTGGTCCTTTTTCTGTAGGGGGTAAAGCAGGTGTGTTTGAGCTCAGTGTACAGTGTGTGTCCTCTTTGTCCCCCTGCTTCCCCCCCCCTTGTGTCCCCTTGGACTGTCCCTGCTGAGTGTCTTTGTGCAGGAGGTGGGAACTATTGATGTCTCTCTGTACGTACCTGTGGAACACTTGTGACTCCTGTCATTTGCCGCTGTAAATAAACATGTCCTGGTAGAAGAGAGTGAGATGTTGCAATTCATTGTTTTATTTTTTGCCTCCTCACTGCCTCTCCATAATGTGGGTGTGCAAAAGGATTATACATGTATTGTTGAGATGTAGCTCCGATCGCAGGTAATAATTTTACATATTTATGTTTTATTCATTCAAAGGTACTACATTTTTATGATGATGCTTTATCAACAAAGGAGATTATTTATTTAGCAGAAAAGGTCCCATTGAGGTACAATATCTCTGCTGCCAGGAAGTCCTGGTCAACACACTGGTATTGCCCTTTAAAGCTAATTTAGAATTTTAGGACTTTTTTGGTTTTAAATAACTTTAAAATGTAATTTCATTTTAAGTTTTCAGGCAATACATGTCTACTAATAAGCCCAGAGCTCATTTCATTAATGTGACAGTAAAAAAAAATGTGAAGGTAATGTAGCACTGATCACCACCGCGGGGAGAAAAGATAGTAGTGGATACTAAAACTGGGTGAACGTTTTGTTATAATCCTTGTCATTGTAACGGGCTATACTACAGTCTGCTGGTACTGTGAGATAAAAGCAGACTTCTCCACAAAGACACGACTTTAATAGCTTTTAATTTTTTTGCCGTTGAAGTCGGCCGAGCGCATTTTTCTGGAGGACCAAGAGCTATTTCTGTCAAGGTCATTCATAAACCTCCATTAGGCCTACCCCGTTTTAAATGGTAACTGTGATGCATCTAATTCTGGCCTCGTTCCTTGAAACAGTAGACGTGCTTTAATCATAGAAAAAACAGAGACTGAGAAGCTCTGCTCAAAGGAGGAATTAAAAACAATTGTGAATAGCATGGAGGAGCCACAGTGTTCCTTACAAAGCTGCCCCCTCTTCAGCACTCATTTGAAGTCAGCAGATAACGTTTCTCAGTCGTCTCCCACAAGAGTGAGAGAGAAAGGGAGGGAGGGAGGGAGGGAGGGAAGCAGTGGGCTGCCTGTTGGATCCTGACTGCAAGGGCCACTGTTAACAAGGGGAACAAACTTCAACTTCGTCTCCCTCAGTGAGTCAAAGGAAGTCTGCCCATCAAACACTGAGTCTCATTTGGATAAACTTGTGTGTAGTGAGTTGGGGGGCCATTGAGTGGGGATGAGTTGAACAATCGCAGGAAGAGTAGGAAAGACTCTGAAGTTAGTGAAGGGTAGCCTGACAGGTGATTATTTTCTCCCCACACAGGAAGTCAGACAAATGGAAGAAGTGTTGGGCCACACACACAAACACACACATAAGCAAAAATTGTGTTTTAGCCCATTATATGCCGCTGGGAAATTGCACACCATATGAATAGATAGCGCAGTAAGCCTTTAGGTAATATTTCCCCCCTAATCTTTCCGTTTGCAGAGACTCCCACGATACTGTACGCTGACAGCACCTTAAACCCAACTAGAAGAGAAGTTTGGGAAGTGAGGGGGAAAAAAATCCCCTCGCCATTGCTGAAGTTTTCTCTCCTATAAACATGCATGCACTTAAATGCCTCCTGTCAGATGCTTGCACACAGAACACAAATGCATTTTGAAAACTTTGCCTACATGCGAGGAAGTGGAGCGTCCCCAAACTCTTAGCCTCATGGACAATCAAGCAGGAGGCTTTTTTTGGCAGGTACCACTCTCCACTTCCTTAATCTGCTCGATTTCAGACTCTCCCAGCAGAGGGTAGAAGAAAGTGTTGTGTGTGTCTGGTGTGAGAGAGAGAGAATTGGAGGCCTACTGTTTAATTCTTATTCCACACACACACACACACACACACACACACACACACACACACACACACACACACATTATGATACAATAGATCTGTCATTGCAAAAAAGTTGCGCCTTTTGAAAATGTCACCTCAGTTACACTTGTGACCACGTTAGCAGCCAAAGCATAATTTGTTAGCATGAGTTTTTGTGGAAAGTTTGCAGAGGTGTCGCTAACAAAGACACTGCTCCATAGCAGCAGTAGTAGTCAAATCCTCCTCTGGGTACCTTTTAAAATGGAGGATCATGAGATTTAATGCACCATTCTGCTGCATTCCTTGCCAAAAAATCCTCTTTAAAAAAAATAAAAATAAAATCACTTTGACCTTATAGTCGCTCCTTATAGCACACTTATTTTTTTCAAATGAAGAAAAATCCAACCAAGGAGATGACATACCCTAATTCTACTTTTGTGTGATTTAAGGGAGTTTAAGTAAAGTATAATTTGCTTTATGTATGCAGAAGTTAGTATAAAAACTTTATACCTCTAGGTAAAGCTTGTATGACAATTATTACTAGTGGTAGGGAGCAGCATAACATTTAGGTTACACATGATGGATATTGTTTTGCCAAGTCATATTTTAAAACGTAGTTTTTTTTACATTGCAGGTGAAGCTTCAAGATAGATTTAAATATTTAAAGTAGTGTAGATGCTGGGAGCAGAACAGCTGCATCAATATTTGCATGAAGAGTTGAAAAGGTGAAGTTTGAAGCATGCCTCATTACGGAGCTTTTGACTTTTCAGCAGATTCCTGTAGCTGGGATCAAGGGACATTTCCCCTCAATACTTCTATCATAAGCATTTCTATCAGTAAGTTCAGCATCCCCTAGCATTTCTATGAAAGCCATTACATGCTCACGTCCTTGTTCATTTGGAGCTACAGCTGAATATGCCATAACACGACATCTCCTGCATCTGTCAAACCCAATATAACCCTATTAACTGCAGCAAAGAGGAGCGACTGGGCAGAGAATTTTTAATATCTTCAAGAACTTGCTGACTTATGTTTTATAAATTCAAGATGAGGTCATGTCACCTGCTGAGGATTCTGAAATTGGCTTTCTGAGCAACTCGTACAGGAAACACTGCACTCTAACAATGGGGAGCAGAGGTGAAAACATAAATGTCTGAGGAACAAAAACAAAAGCTGCACCACCTCTATTTTTCTTATTAAAAGCAACTTAACATCTAGCGATAAAGCAGTCCCCCGCGCTGTCTCTTTCTTTGTCCCAACAAGCGAGCTCTGGAGGGAACGGAGACACAATCCAGATGACAAATGAGAGCTTTATGGCTGTTCGCACCGCAGGCTCAGCGTTCAAGGACACACTGGGAGGATTTTCCAAGGGAATAGGCCTAAATTACTTCAGGTTGTAACTCTTACAAAGTGATGCAGTGCCTTCAAAGTAAAAAGACATGGGGTGTGTTGAGGCCTTTTTGATATTCAGTGCAGACACAGATAAATATATTAGGATGGAAATCTTGAAAAAGTCACGTAGGCTGGTCACTTTATCTTTCTGTGCTGTGATTCAAGGCTCTTTCATTATAAAGCTCAGAGCTGCAGGAGACATAATTGAGTCTGTGCATATACAGCTGAGCTGTGAAATACCTTTTTGTGCTGGATGAAAGGACACTTCCTCGTGCAATAGAGAAGTTTCAGTGCACCAGTTGGATTCCTTTGCTCGGTGGAATCAAATCACAATGAATGGATTTTATGCCAGCAATACCTAACTGCAGTAATATACTCAAAATAATTCAATGCTATTATTTTTGCATTTGAAGGCAGCCTGTGATGGATGTTCAAACCAAATTGCACTGCAGGTATAGTTAGTGAGAAATTAAGATTACCTCCCTTCCAGAGTAAAAGAGAATTTTTGAGAATATTTTACCACCGGTTTTATTCTCACTACTAATACATAACATTCTTCTCTTTTTCTTACAGTTGAAATGATGTGTGTAATATCACAAAAAAAGACCTGCCTCTGGCTGAGTTTGAAGTTAAAATTCTCCCTTGGGTAATCTTACACAATCAGACATCATCAATTAGTGATCCTTAGTGCATTATTTTACTATCAAATGTTATAATTACTTTGCTTTTGCAGAAGCCGCTTTGCTGAAAATATAGTGGTGTGACTTTTATCTACATTTGAATAATAACAACAGATCCCAGTATTTGAATTGATCCTTGTATTAAGACTGGTAAAATGTGTTTCAGGGTGAATTGGATCTATGTAGTAGAGCAGCATCAGAATTACCTGTCTATTATATTCATTTAATTCCAAACTGCAAAAGCAAAGTAGATCAGCAGCATTAAAACTCACTAGTGATGCCCCATCCTAACATCCTGTTACAACAGGAAGTACTTAAACCTCCAGGAAGCATGCTCTAGTATTTGATCCATGTGTTTGACATGCTGTTCCAGAGTGACTTCAAAAACCAGCTTTGTGTGGTAAACTGAATCCATTATGTCTCATATTTTCCCAATTCAATTCATTGTGGAACACTTAACAGAGAGCTGACAGCATTGCTGCAGTCCGTTTTCTTCCCATTTACTTGGTTAGACACCTAGTTGTGCTACATTTGAAAGTCATTACGGTTTGCTCATCTCTGAATTCCTAAAGTCCTTTTAGAGTTGTTTGAAAGTGAATTAACAACAACGCCTAATTAAAGACGGCTAATATCAGCTAATCATGCTAATTCAGTGCTTTTAAGATTAATAAGCAAGCTGCTCCACTAAAATGTAATTTTTTCTCAGGGACTTAAAAAGAACCAGCCTTGATTATTAAGCTTAGTGACAGTGTTTTGAGATAATCCTATATGCTAAGATTTGATGAAAGGACAGACATGATTAATATATTATGGATTTCTTCCAGGAGAAAACCTGCCAGAACCAAACAAAAATTCAACCCTGACAGCAGAGCTGAGACTTCCCCATCCCTTTTAATGACAACATGTTGCAGCCACGGAGCCTGAGGTATGACTCACCACACTCTGTATTACAGCATGACTTACATCATGCAACAACTGGCATGCCACATGGGAGTAGTAGAGGTGTTGATTATGTTGTCACCAGATATTTCACTGTTAATTAGTCCATTCTGACCTTAGTAATCTTTGTAAAATACAAAGCAATTAAAACTAATAGAACAGTTGCCCTCTATTTATGTAATTTAGCTCATTTTAAACTCCCTGCTGTCAGCTTAGTTGTTAGTTACGCTAGTGCTGTGTCTCGAGGGATGCCAATCACATTCAGAAAAAGGTTTATTGCCACATTAAGTTACACTTATGTGGGATAAGCCTTGGTGAATGGTGCATACATGAACAAGACAACATTAATATGAAATAAACCATAAATTGGTTGAGTGTCAGTGACAATGATGGAACGGGGCCTTGTTGCTGAGGCTTACTGTTTTGGTGGCGTTAGAGGTGTTCAAACAGTTTTTATCCGGGGTGAGAGGGATTGACTACAATCTTTCTTTTCTGCCATTTGTCCAATGTCGTCGGTGGGTCCACAATTTTGATCTAGACTAAAATATCTTCACAACTTTTGGATGTATTGGCGTGCATTTACTACAGATATCAATGATGGATGAATCCATAATTCTGGTGATCTCCTGACTTTCCCGGCAGCGTCACCATTAGTGTGCCCACTACTTTGGTACAGGTTATAGGGGTGGATGATTTAGAGAATGTCACGACTCAGTTTTAATTTGTAGGCTCAAGATTCAATTCAAATAGATTTTTGATTCAAAACTAAATTAAAAATTTAAAAAATGATTCACAGTATGTTAATGGGTAAAAACATTACCCAGCTAGCACACCAGTTAACTTGATGGTGTTCTCCATCTGCTGGGGGCGATTGTGCTTTAATGTAACAGACCCAACTGCGAATGATTCAAATCAGAAGCCATGGGCACTTAAAAGAAGGCCTCTGCTCGAGTCGTTCAATTTACATTTATGTTTTATACATTCTGCTGATGTTCCTATCAGAAGTGACAGTGTGATAGGAGTGTAGTGTTTTGCTCAAGAACACTTCACACCCGCTCGATGTTGGTGAATTTGACATGTGAGCTTCCAATTATGATGCTATCTCACTTAGTGCTAAGCCATCCTGCTAAGCACACAATTCGGCCACATATCAGCAGAGTATGTGCGACAGTGTCCCTTAAAGCCTATATATATATTATTACATTAGCAGAAAGCAGCATGCATAACTGAGCAGAGCCTAAGGATAGAATTCTCTCCAATAATTGAGTGCATGGCAGGGTAAATGTCAAGCTATTTGCAAGACATTCGTGAGCTGTGGTATTCTTCTCTATTAGCCTAATGTGCCAGAGTTACTCATCTAGGCTTTGTGCAAATTCATATTGGATTTTTATTTAAACTCAAACCAACAGTAATAGTTGTGCCTCTGGGGTAGCTTCAATAATCAATTCGTTAAACAGCACAAAATTACCCCCATAATTGTCTTCTTGGACCGCATTACCCAGCGAAGGTGATTCTCATTCAAATGTAAGTAAACTTTGCCTCATAGAGGAAGGTGTTCCCTCACTTTTGACTCCGCAGCCATGTGTTCCCTCATTACGGTAACAACCCCAAAAATACAAACGGAATCCTGTGCACTCCGCTGAAAATCAGACCGCAGATCCTGCCTGTCAAATTGCCCTGCGGCCATTCCTGCTGCTAATGAAGTGCAATATTCTGGCATATGAATCCGAAATAGAGCTGTGTATTTGGACACATGAATATGAATATAATCAGCTAGACTTGGCTCATTAATGAGGCAGGGTAGGCAACCAGCAGACAGGATTAATTAATTACAGAGTGACATTTATGGATAATAACCTTCTGGTGGATATCACGTCTAATGAATATGCATAAGACAATCAAAGGGGAAGCATCCAGGCAAGATGAAATATCTATGTTCAGATCGGTGATCGGGTTACTGCCACGTTGGCTGATTCAGCAGCACATCATGATTTCAGAGCATGTGATGTCGTGAATGATTTTTTTTTCCAACTTGCCATGTGAAGAGACAACACTGCCTTGAAGCAGCGCCACAACTTCTACAAGCTCTGTTGTTGTGGTCTGAGAAAAACTTCAGAAATGTTAAAATTCCATAAGACAGGAGTTGAACCTTTGCTGTTACAGCTACAGAGAGCTCATTGTAACTGGAAGTGGTGGGTATGTTGTTAATGCGGGTAGGGGAGCAGTTTTCAGATCATGCATGAAATGATGTTCCAGGTGAGAAAAACTAAAAGATCAGAGGAATGCAGCAACATTAAAGGACTAGAGCAGGGGTGTCAAACTCAACTTCACTACGTACCACACTGGGAAAAAAAAAAGAATTACATCAAGGGCCAGACATGTAGAGTTGACATGCTTTTAATCAAAAGAGTCAAATATCTTTGACTGTATTATTGCATGTCTCCTATAGCTTTCTCACTTACAGTTTGGTCAACATAGAACCTTGAAAAAGTCAGGAAAAAAGTTCCTTAGCATCATAGAGTTTAGGAAGTCAAGCAAAACAATCCTTCTGATTACATTTTTTTATAAAGGAAGCTACCTGACTCACCTGTTTCACAGGTTTAAATATGCAAACTCACTGGTTGGGGGGTTGGGAGTCTCAAAGTCTGTAAATCTGTCAAATTCTGCTTTGAGTTTTGGCAAACTACAGTTTGAAAAACAGTTTACCATCTTTTTAGATTGGATCACATCTAGGTGGGCCAAAACATATTGTGAATCTAAAGTGATATGCGGGCGGGATCAAAATTTAGCAGGGGCCAGATTTGTCCCGCAGGCCTTGCGTTTGACAAATGTGGAATAGAGCACTTATTCTCTATCTCGTCTCAAAGCTAGGGATAGATGTGTGTACTGTGTTTTTCGGTGCTATGGCGATATATAGCTTGGATTGTATTCGCTCATTGAGAGCAGTGCCCACATTAATGAAGAGTGCTTATTGAGCAGTATTGGATTTGTAATGAAGAACTGAAAACAGATATTTCCATCTGGTTATATTGTCTATAATTAACATCTGTATTAAGATTTAGAGGTATTGCAATATAAGACTGCATATACTGTGATAAGGGATTTTATATTACCATTTATCCTAAATGTAGTCAACTCCTAACAATCCTTAGTATCTCTGCTACCATAAACAGTACACGTGACTTTACCTCGTGCTGCATGTCTTTGTAACTTATTGGAGCAAAGAAAGAATTTAAATAAGGTTCTTACACACAATATAGACAGGTGTGTCAGATCTGGAGAAGAAAAAATCCAAGCAAAAACTTGTCTGAGGACTGAAACAGTGAATAATGTGGGCAGAAGTGATTCTCAGGACCAGACTAGCTGGTGTAAATATTGTAGCGTTTTGCGTTTCTAAGAGCCAGATATTTCTTTCCGGAGTTGGTGGAAAACAAACCAGAGCTGAAAGGAGAGAAAATATTGGACTTACATTCATCAGGTGAACGAACAGGACTCCAAATGAATGCTAATATTGCTCTGTGTCTGCTGGTTGGCTAACTAACTTTATACATTCATTCAGTGTCAGATACCAAAATAATTTTTCACTGCTTATTAATGTTTTGATCTGTACTGGTTGGGACCCCCTCCGTTGGGATTGATTGTGGTGGATTGACTCCACCTGTGCAGTATTGGTTGTATAATTAAACCCAGCTGTGTGTGGAGTATTCTATGTAATTCCCTGTGAACGTGAGCTGGCTGAAACGTCGTTTTTGTGGCAATAAACTATTACATTGGAGCGCTGTCCTAGCTTTATTTATGATTATTCACTTTTAGGATCCAGCCCTCGGCCTTTAAAGCTTTCAAAGTATCTACGTGAGTTGAGCGCAGCCAGTCCTCATATTTGGCTAACAAGTTCACCATATTAGCTTAAGAAGTGACAAATTATCACTGTCCGCTGCCAAAGTATTGAGACCTAAGGTTTATGTGGACATACCTTTGTGTGTGTGTTTTTCAGGAGCCATTTAACAAGAATAACATCTTAAAACATGTTCCTATTGTCACCTGGACAAAGAATAATTAAAGATCTTTGTTGTTACTGTGACCTGCTGCTCAGAAACAACATGGTGAAAATGTTGGAAGTTCATAATAGGAGAAACCCTACTTCAACATTTAGTCACTTTTGAAGGTTTAATCAGTATAACTGCATGCAGCAGGGGAAACAGCACTTTCACTAATGCCTTTCTGCCAGTGTACAGCACATAATTAACCATCACAAAGAAGCAACACCTTGCCAGTGCAGTAAATGGTAGATAGAGCATAAACATATTACTTAGGAGCAAGAGGCTACTGTTGTTTTTATTGCTTGTCAGACATTTCATCTGGCATTGGTCTTAATTGAATTCCCTGGCTGAACATTAATGTGATACCCTAGTAGGTCAACCTAATTAAATAGTCATAATCAAAAGGATTACACAATATGATGGTGTTAAAGAACATATAAAGATCCCTGTATGAGAATAATCGTCATTCAGAAGGTCAGGTTAACTAATGTCCCTGTTTCATCATCGTGGGATCTTTTCCCATAATGCCCAGGCTCTTAAATCCAGCTCAACATTAAATTTAAAAACTAAAGCAAGGGGACAAAACGCGAGTGTCCACACCAATGACCTTCTGCAAATGATGATTGATACCGCTCCCCTTATCTCATTGTCTCCTTCCTCTGCTGAATCAATCATTTACAAGAAATAATATGAGAAGATGTGAATTGCTCTTTGAGTCAGATAGAGGTTAAATAAAGGAATATGTGTCCAAAACTCGAAAAAAAAAAACATATTTCTTACTGCTTATGAGATGAAGCATGGTTACTTGTCAGCCGCAGGATAAAAAAGAATTGTTATTTGACGTTGATGATGGTTCAACTGGCAACATGTACGGCGCCAGAACAATGTGAATTGGTTGTGTGTTCCACAATGAACATCTAGTCACGTGTGCAGAAATAAATCCTCACAGCCAGCAGATCTGTTCAAAGTGTCCTCACTGTTCTGAGAAATCTGCTGAGATTTTACAGTGCAGTAGACACCTAACACCTAACTATGTATGACTAATACTTGTGAAAGAATAGGGTCAGCTTCTGCCGTTTTAGATCAGCTTCAGTCCTCCTCAGCCGTGTGTAGTGGGAGATTGGATCATTTCTTCAAAGGGAAAAAAGCTTCCGTTCTTTGAGAGATGAAGGAATTGGAAATCTGCTCTACACCCTGTGCTCTACAACATCCTGTGAAGGTTCACTGATATTAGATGTGAGGATCAGGTAGACCGCTTTATTTTGCCATCCATGAAACCTCATTACTTTCATTTACACACGTCCAGATAAAAGAAATAAGAGATAAGAGAAATGACTCTGGCACCAGGTTACTGTATGTGTACCAACATATTGGTCATAGATGCATGAGACTAGACGGCTGTCTAGTTTTGGTAACAAAAAGGAAAAGGAACATTTATATCATACAGATTTTAATAAGTGCAATGCTTGCTTGCAAAAGTAGTGACAGATTAAAGGTAGTATGTATTGGAAAACAATTTCAAATGAAGATCAAAACTGGTCCCATATTACTCAGTGTCTTGCATTCCCCTTGAAATACCCCTTGAGAACTTGACAACTTTAAGCAGTAATAGCCCGGTGTTAGAAAAGTCACTTAAATGTCAATGTTGAACTATTTCATGATTGAAATGTGTTTTTTATTACAGTCACAGGAGCTAGAACGAATAGAAAGCAGAAAGGGCTCATTTGTCCTTGGCTGTGAAATGGATGATTATAATGGACATTTTGAGTGCACTTACTTTCAGTGGCTTAGTTAAGTTGTCTGACCACTCTTAATGCTTACTTTTCAACATAGACCAGCTTTACGTGTAGCATATTATCGTAACCAGTATAGTTTGGCACACTGGATTTATTGCTGGATTAAAGCCAGACATCCAACGTGTGTCTCTCAGCAGCAGGATGTCTGTCCTCTATCGCTATCTCTGCCATAGCGACTGGGCGTTGCCCGGGATGGGGTGGCCGATTTAGTTTTTCCCCGTATCCCAGAACAGATGGGATAGAGCATACTCCAGCAGTGACACATCACTGTGGATAGGTCTGGCAATGTGAGACTAACCAGTAGAACCAGTAGGAAGGATGACCAGACCTTGAAATGCTTGAGTTTTAGAAAACTATTGCCTATTATTCGCCCTATTACTATTTGCCTTTGTTATAACATTGCCAGTGCTGTCCTTTTGTTTTGCTTGTTGTATTCATCACATTCATGTAACGGTCATTGGCAATGTAGTTATTATAATATGACCTTTTTTTTTTTTTTTTTTTGGAACCAGCTTTGTAATTCAACATAAAAATCGTTTTTTTATGTGGTGCTGCATTCACAGGCAGCAATAAGAACGGCCCATGCTTGCCTTATTTGGATTGTAGTTACATCATCATATCATCATGAACATTTCACAAATGGCAAACTAAGTAGATGCAGATTATTCTTGACCTGTTATAAGGCGTGTTGATTCAGCCGCATTATCCCACCAAAATAAAAATTTGCCCTCAAATATAATCTTATTTAATCACACATCTGAATATCAAGCTTGGCCAAGTGCCATTTATTATGCATCATTAACATATCTGTCCCTTTTGGGGTCTGTCAGTCAGTGCATAGAGTCATGTCGTTTTGCAAAACATATTGGTTTCGGTGTACATCCCCAGAGTCCACCCCGACAGCCAACCCGTCGGCCTGGCAAGAAAGATGAAGCCTGTCACCTTTTAGTGTGTGCCAAAGGTGAAATGACATTTGAGCGCCGTGCCAAATGTGAGTGCGGTCTCCACTCATGTGCCGCTGTCAGGAGTGATCACTGTTATTTCAGCTTTCTGTTCCGATGGCTCACCCCCTTTGTGCTGCCTTAAGGTAGTCAAGCTAGGAGCCTCACTCTGCAAATCTGATTAGAGGGGCTTTAATAGCAGGCTGTGTGGGAGAAAGCACTATAGTGTATGAGGAGAGGACAGAGCAAAACACAGCAGCCATCTCGTTGTCTCTCCACCCTTTACCCTCTCCCTTCCTGCTCTCTCTTCAAAAAACAACATGAAAGTGTATTAAAGAGTATAATGCTGTCACCTTGGGATGTGATGGGAAATAGAATTGACTACTCAATAGACCTGCTAAATTAACTTACTTTAATTTTAGAGCCATGTGATGGACAAAGGCAGAAAGGCACACACATGCACACACACGTCCATTACTTAATATGTTTTATGAATCCTGCCTCAAAATGAGATGTCCACCCTTTAAAGAGGTGACAGGGGCTATTTGATGCACTGCATCAACAGAAAATGGCTGTTTGTCTCCATAGACACACATGAATCATGCAGCTAGGGACCTTTGTCATGTCTTACAGGATTTGGTATCGGTTTACCTTTCTATTAAAATCCACAAACATCATGTAAGATTAACAATTAAATACAAATTTAAATGGGAAATTGTTTTTGCACTGTAACTTTTAGTTTTGCAAACAATGCTTAATTATGATTATTGGTAAGTTTTTTTTTTTTAGAATTGCAAAATGATTGCAAAATAACATTTAAAGGTTGCAAATTGCATTGGAATTGGTAGAAAATATAATTACAATGAGTTTGGGCGCTAATCTATTGTTTGTGACTGGGCTACAGTTACAAAAAAAGCAAAATGGGACTGACTAAAAGTATTATTATGAAACAAATGCATTTTGCTAAGTTTCATGAGGTTTTAGTTTAGTTAGTTAAATTCTAGTGCTCCTATCAGGTCCATTATTATAATTGTTTTGAACAACACAATGTCCCCATAACTTTTGCAGCAAACTGACTCCCATATGGTGAGGAATAGGACAGTGTTCGAGCTGTGTGCGCTAATGTGCGTGGAACATCTGTTGCAACTCTCCACTTTATTTCAGAGAGACTCTTGAGGTAATTGTGCCAATGGCATTTCTAATACATTCTATCGCCACACACTGTACAATGGGGAATTCAGTAGAAATAATAGCTGATGAGTCACTGACTGATAACGTACTTTAAAACCAAGGAGGGATATTAGAGACAGCGGTAGCTCCTTTTATAATGCAGATGATTAAATCCACCTTGTTAACTTTGCAGTTATGGCTCCTAATCCTCCGTTCTGAATCTATATAAGTCATCTTTAAGACGTGCTGAGTGGAAATCTGAGGCTATAGTCACTCTGCAGGAGAACAAGCTCAGCTCCAAATTCCTGCTCATATCATTTTTATGGATATTCATTCCTATTTGAGGACGTGCTCTACTTCTGATATCCATTATGAACTGACAGTAACGCTCAGTGTTTCATTGTTTTGAACATGCTGCTGCAGCTACTTTACAGTTAAAGCCGCAAAGTAGTCAATCTTTGCTCTTTGGTTTGTGTGCCAACACATCCATCAGTAAAAGACACTTCAATGATAGCTGCTAGTTCCACATTTTGGGAAACACACATTCTCTTTCTTGCAGAGAGTTAGAGGAGTCTGTGTGGGGAAATAGGAAGCTGAAACCATTTAGCTTAGCTTAGCATAGAAACAGGGCGGAAACGTGTCTTAAATATATTTTTCGCTCTCACCTTCCATTTTCAAGTTATTTTAATTTCACAATGTTTATTTCCATATGCTCTTAAAACATTTAACTTTGGCTTGATTTACTCTGGGGAGAAAGGAGTTAACTTCAGTTTTCTCTTTTCTCATTACTCTCTCTCACACTATTTTTGTTAATCAGTCTCACTAACTCGGTCCACTTCCTGTCCTCTCACAGACTTTACCTCCTTCCTCTCAGCAGGGGAGTCACACCCGGGGCTTTTACTTTGATTTCATCTTCACGTTTTTCAAGCTTTTGCTCCACGTCCAAGAAATATTCCAAACCAGTTCAGCTGACATGCTAAATCATGTTCTCTGCTCATCGCTGGGATGAGGATCAGCACCTCTAAATCTGAGGCCATGGTTCTCATCAGGAAACCGATGGAGTGCTTTCTTCAGGTGGGGAGTGAGTCCTTACCCCAAGTGAAGGAGTTTAAGTACCTTGGGGTCTTGTTCGCGAAAGTGAGGGACTATGGAGCGTGAGATTGGTCGGAGAATCGGAGCAGCCGGTGCGGTATTACATTCTGTGTATCGCAATCGAAAAGAGAGCTGAGCCAGAAGGCAAAGCTCTCGATCTACCGGGCAATTTTCGTTCCTACCCTCACCTATGGTCATGAAGGCTGGGTCATGACCGAAAGAACGAGATCCAGGGTACAAGCGGCCGAAATGGGTTTCCTCAGGAGGGGGGCTGGCGTCTCCCTTAGAGATAGGGTGAGAAGCTCAGTCATCCGAGAGGAGCGTAGAGCCGCTGCTTTCGCGCCGAAAGGAGCCAGTTGAGGTGGTTCGGGCATCTGGTAAGGATGCCTCCTGGGTGCCTCCCTAGGGAGGTGTTCCAGGCACGTCCAGCTGGGAGGAGGCCTCGGGGAAGACCCAGGACTAGGTGGAGAGATTATATCTCCAACCTGGCCTGGGAACGCCTCGGGATCCCCCAGTCGGAGCTGGTTGATGTGGCTCGGGGAAAGGGAAGTTTGGGGTCCCCTACTGGAGCTGCTGCCCCCGCGACCCGACTCCGGATAAGCGGATGAAGATGGATGGATGGATGGATGCTCATCGTGTGTTTAATTTCTTTTAACAGTGATGCGTACCCTGTGAGTAAACTATTAGATTTCAGCATGCTTTAGAGTAATTGACTTCTATTGATGGCCTCGAGGCCATCTGAAAGGATATATCTTGCAAAACTAGATATTTAGTTGTTGGAGCGAAAGGGTCAGAAACAGCTTTTATATCCTTTTATAAAAGTTTAATTATATTGCTTTCTAGCTGATTCATCTTGCCCGACCGCAGGTTATATCTTTAGACTTAGACTTCTCTTTATTAATCTTTAGTTGACATTACCATCATGACATTATGGCTTTGTCTGAATGGTGGTGGAGCAGTAATCCCATTAAAATTAATTTGAATGCCCTGCTTGTTAGCCTTCTCCTTCCACTGGTTTTGTGATTTGAGCCTTTGATTCGAAAAGTGTAGCACTGACTTTTTGGATGAAGTTTTACTGCTTATTCTACATCCCAGTGTGCCATGTGGACACATCTGTACAGACCACCACATCAACCAAACATCAAGTGTGGCCGACAGCCTAATCCTGCACGCACTGTGGGTAATTTTATTCTGTGAGACATGCAAAGCATGTAATAACAATGCATAAATGCGCAGCTCTGTCCTGCTCTCTGCTCTGTTCACAGTAATCATTTTCTCATTAATTATGTTATTTCACCTATAACCCATCCACTGTTATTTAGAATGTTAATTTGTATGACTCCATAAACTGACGCTGAGTATTGCTAAACCCACATATGTTTAAGTCATGTGTGTAAACATGGACATAACTATTGCGGTTCTGAGGCTTATACCGTTTTTGATCATATTGGGGATATGATGCTGACATGGCACACAGAGAAATCATGTTGCTGATAGCTGCCCACCTCTCTCTCTCTTACAAAACGCTTCACTAAAATATTGTCATGATCTGGTCATTATGATATGATTGATAAACACTTTCATAAACATGAAATATTCTAAGAACATCTGATTTCTGGCACAGTAAACCCATTTGGCGGGGGATTTTTGTACGTACCGTGAAATAGAATCCTGCCGGCGCCACTGCCAACCCCAACACTGCCCCAAGGAAGGTAGAGATGTCCTAACATTTTCAACTTCTGTCAACAGACATTTCTTCTACCTGCCTAGCACATTGCTAAAATCACATGAGATCTTTTTTTATAAATATCCCCCCCTGGAGCATCCGAGTCACCAAATCAGCATCTAACATCTGCTTTGCTTGGCTGCTGGCCAGCTTGAGCTGAGGCAAATGCCTGTTTTTCCTGTAGTCCACCAGCGTCCTGTCGTGGACGGCGCCCTCTCTGGCTCATTTCTCTCCCCGAGCCCCACGCCCAGCTCCCTCTCAGGCCTTTTGGTAAGCCAGCAGCCTGCCAAGCCACCCTGGGGGTCACACACTGTCACGGCTAATGTGACAAAGCCAGCTGCTCATCATTGCCCAACCAGGCTCTCACCAGCTGTGATTGGATGTAAGGGGTCGCCTAGCTTTGCCCGCAGGGGCCCCGAGGCATCGGAGCCGGCTCAGACGTGTCCTCTACACAGATAAATGGGCTGAACTGTGTTCCTAACTTTAAAGCTGTACTGAAACGGCCCTTCAGAAGTTTATTTTATTAGCCGGATACAGAAAAGTGTAGCAGCGTGTCTTTGTCTCTTTGGCACATGAAAGTACATCATTGGAGACACAAGATATGATAACGAGTGGAATCTGAAATGAAAGGTCAGCTCCCTGCGAGCAGCAGAAAACCTGTGTTTAAATAAAATGATAAAATCTTAAATGCAGTGGAACAAATTATCTTTCAAAGTAGATGTCTGATATAACTGTCTCATTAGTTAAAGCATTTTATTTACATTTCTTCTGTCTTATTTGGTTTCAAGTTTTGAGAGAAGGAAAGTGTGTCAATCACTGACATTTAACATCTTCACATTTAGAGTTTACTGATGTTGAAGTGTTTGTGTCCACTTAAAGTCCTGATATATTACCCTATTTAATATCTAATTCAACACTATTAGGCTACCTTCTTTAGCGGTAAATTGACTCTTGATTGGTGTGCAATTAAACACCAGCTCAGAGTTAAATCTGGTATGGTAGGTTGCTTATTTGGGGCAAATTTAATACACATTGTTACCCTTCAAGTTGCAATTATAACTGGGTGTTAACCTCTATATTTGTTCAAATGTTGCAAACATCACAATGAGAGACTGTAAAATACATCCTGTCTTCCAGACTTAAAAAAGTTGTCCCTAACATGCCAACCTATTTGACATGTTATACTTAAGGTTTCATGTTTAAATCCAAGTGTAGTGACACTTTTTAGACAACTACACACTTTTTAAAGTCTCCAGACATACCAAATCTAAAAAGAGTCACATGTACAAAACAATATTAAAAAAACAAATTCCTTATTTTGCTCAGAATGTATGATCCTGTGATCCCATAGTTTTGAGTTTGTCTCCTGTAAAACTTGCAAAGCCAGAAAATATGTTTGCCATAGTTTCCCTTTGGGTGGTGACAATCAGTACTGAAGACTATTGTGAGACAAACAACCCCAGCTGCCTAGGATACCACTCTCCAAACAATCAGCCACAACAAAAGCAAGAGAAAGCCCCCTCGCCAGCACTAATTGTTAATAAGGGGTTTTGGCATAATTGATTTTTCTTTCATTCACTTCCCAATTTGCTCCTGTTGCGATGGCATTTGTGTCCCTTGGGTCTAATTTAACGTTTGTGTTTTTCAACCCACAAATGCTTTGTGCAACAAACAGCCCGGAGGAGGAGGAGGAGTACGTTATCTAACCAAGTTGCTCAGGAGCCTTTCGACAAAAAACAGATGTATCTCATATGGAAATGTCAGAGTGCCTCAGAGACGTCTGCTCATGGTGGGGATGGAAATGTCGACTGCTGTGTAGTTAGTGAACAAGTGTTGTCTAGAGTGTCTCCTGCATGGATTCCGTTGTCATCCTGCAGCTTCGTACTTGCAGCATCAAATTAAACGGTCCTACAGGTAGTTCATTCAAATTAGGTTGGGGTTAGTTAGCGACAGAATTAGATATCAGCCGCCTGGGGTTTTTGCAAGCTTAAAAAGCCCATGATAAGCATAATACGTGTTTATTAGCTGCTTGTACCAATATTTTATCTGAATTTTGTGCAGAAGGAAATATCAGTTCTAATGAACTTTCACAAAAGCAGACGTGGAATCCTCACAAATAATTGTGTGAAACACAAGCACATTTAGAGCCATTTAAGAAAATAAAAGTGGTAATGATGACTCTAAGAAGCTAAGACACATTACATGGCAGCTTCATCAGCTTTTAGATGAAAGAGTTCACATCCTTTGAGCATTAGTCATGTCAAATTGGAAACCACAAATCAAATCAGACACGAAGCAGTGAATGTGCGTTTATTCCTTCTTGGACAGCCGCGTTTTGGATGAAAGAACGGCTGTCTTTTTATTTAATGCTATTTTTTCTTCTTTAAAAACAGTCTGAAGGAGAGTTTTCCTGAAGGCCCCCGGATGTAATAGGGAGCCAGATGTTTTTCTAAATCTGTGTTGAATTGTGCTTGAATTCTTTGATAGCGCAACGGGCGATAAGGCAGTGCAACTTATCTTGGAGCTGCCACACATAAAGAAGCATGGCTGAACATATGCATCGATAAGCAGCCCAGCCTTCAGAACTATCTACCCTTTGCTGTGGTTTATCTTTATCTCATGAGAGGGTTATTCAAAATGAATATAATTAAAACTGGTTATTTTCCCGTCTAAATGTATTCCTCTTAGACTGTTTTCACACTTCTCTATTAATTGAGATTAACACTATAGCAATGTTGTGTGTGTGTGTGTGTGTGTGTATGTGTGTGTGGTGGAGAAGAAAGTGAGATTGTCTTTGTTACTACATGCACTTTCCCCTCAGCGGCAGGAAGTTCCTTTTTTGTTGAGTTTCCTACTTAATTCATGTTGAAAGCAGTGTACTGTGCAGCATGGAGGTTTTTAAAATATATCATTAACCTATATATTGATTTGACTTGTGTTCTTGGGTAGCCTGAATCATTTGGTGAGTTATCCATCTGAATCACGCCGTGTAATTTCAATAAACGCTAATTACGAAGGCATTTATCACACTATCAGATCATTTAATTGGTTCCTGGAATAAATAGAAATGCCATAAATTATATTTCTGTACCACTTTCGATCACCACTACCCTTCCAGGAGCTGTCTGGTGTTCATTGACTTACCAAACAGCATTTCATAATAGAGATGGTCCAATACCATTTTTTGCTTCCCGATACCAATTCTGATACCTGAACTTGCGAGTGCTGATGCAATACCAGCGTGTCATATATTTGGTTATGTTTCAACAAGCTGTATGCTGCTATCTCTGTATGGATGTGATATGATTATTATCTTTGTTGTCGGTCTGGCTCGGGTTAAACTCTTTGTGAAACATGAGCAAACACAAGCAATGATCGCCACAGAACTTTCTTTTATTATCCAGTTTGACAGTCAGTTAGAAAGGAAAAAACATAATCTACCTTAACGTAGATTTTCTTTTAGGGCTTTATAACATGGTATTGGATCTGTGCATAAACTCCAGTAGTTCCTGATACCAACGTGTATGCCGTATCAGAGGGGATACTGATAATGGTATCGGTATTGGGACACCTCTACTTCAGAAGGATGAATAGTTGCCCACACACAGGCTGGCATTGATTGACAGAAGCTCCACCTCTGTTCCAAACCCATAAATGTTAGATGTTGAGACTGTCCTCCCAAACAACAGCATCTCTCCCTTGGTCAACATGTTTTTATAAGTGTCATTCTAAAGGGGAAGGACAAACAAAGTTTTTTTTTTTTTTTTTTTTGTAAGTTGGAAGAATTCTTGGAGATGGATGGAACAAAAACAACATCACGATCAGTCTCCATATTTTGTTTTAAGATTTGTTCTGTTCAAAGGAATTAGAGATGGTGCATCTCAAGGAGTTTCTCCTCTAATTTGTTTTTTAAAATAGATTTTACAATAGGATGGTGTATAGATGATCCAAGACTATATAATCATCTGACTTTCTATTTCAAACACAAGCATCATATTTAGCTAATGCTCATGAATTTTGAAGAATGCCCATTAGTTACTATAGCTTAAGACTTTCTACAAGGATGGTTTGTGCAAAACTTCAAAAGACTAAATTTTAATTGCCATTTCAACCTCAGGACATCCCTAACCACACTGAGACATAAAACGGTGGTAAAAAAACATATGATGACCATAGTCAAACCATAAATAGCAGCACCATAAACCAAATACGATGTATATAAATGCGATAATTGTGTACTTACCATAAAAGTGTCTTATGGACGGGAATGCTAACACATCTGAGTTAAAGCCATTTAAATGTGACATGCTGCTAAGCACTATCACATTTTGCAGGACCTTTTGGCTGCAACTGCTCTATGCATTCATTAGTTATAGCAATTTATGTCACATTGGTGTTGTGCCTCCAGGAAAACATATCTTATAATGAGTAAGTCATATCTTGCTTATTATAATGTGCCATGTACCAAATTTGGAGAAGATTGAATGAAATGTAGTGGAGAAAAACAAGAGCAAAACAACCACAATTCAAAATGCAGATAGTACTACTAATATCTCAGCACCCTTCATCAGTTGCTGGGATTTCAGTTTTTTATGTCATCTTCACAACCGTGTCCCGATAATATTTCTGTGCTTAGAATTGAGACATCCTGGGTGCCCCGATGATGTTTGAATGCTTCCACCAAATACAACTAGCTTTATTTTAAGAATCAGGGACTCTGTTTGAACTAAAAACGGGCAAAGTGCAAACTGCAGTCATGCACAGAGAGAACTGAAGTAGTGCTTTAGTGAACCCAAGGGAACACAAAGTGTTTGCAATAATGAATATATTTTGGTAAAATCAAAGAAAGGTCAAAGTGCAACTGCTTTCTCTTGTACAGCAAACACTGTTGCAAATGAATGAATAACCAAAACAAAAAGTAGCAATATCAATCCCTCTTCCTACCTCCTGGAGATAAAAAGACTCCCATTAAATAAAAGTATTTTTCACTTGTCTTCTCCTGGGAGCTTGTTACTCACTCACACCCAGTAAGATGAAGGTCAACAACCAGTTTTGAAAAGCGGAGCACCCTGTGGCGAGCTCATTTTGCCAAAGGTCCTCTCGGTGCTCGCCCTTCTTTACCAGACTATTCTAATAAGCAAAACAAAACCAAGCTTCACTTCACTGTTACCAGTCAGTAGTTTGTATTTAATTAGATGATTAATGCATGGGATTCAACCAAAAAGCACATCATTAGATGAATAAAATTGACACACCATCTGATTAATTTATCATAAAGGCACCGAGGCAGCTGAGACAGCGAGTACTGTGTGTAAATGAGGGAGTAGATTTTCTTTAAGTCAGTTGCAACGCTTGGGAGATCCCTTTTTGTCTTGTCTACAAGGCAACTTGACAGTATAGGTATTTATGACAGGAAGTCTGTTTGGTGTTGGGCAGCGCCTTGCAGTTTTTTGGTAATTAACTCCTTTTGTGGCAATAAATCAATCACACCACAGCACCGTACAGGGGAAGGCGTGTGTATTTTATTACTTCCTATTTCATAGTTATAATTAGGACTGGGCAATATTTCAATATTTTATGGATATGGCTATATGAAGCTAGATATCGTCTTAAATATTGGTTGTCATAATATCACAAAATGACAAGTTTTGTCTTTTTCTGGCTTTAAAGGCTGCATTACAATAAAGTAATATTCATTCTCAATACTCACCAGACCCTTCTAGCTGTTTATATTATTTGCCTTTACCCACTTAATGATTATATCTATATTCTTAAAGATTATTTATTACAAATCTTATTGTGTAAACATTTTGTGAAAACACCATTAGTCCACCCGACAATGTCGCCGCAATGTTGACATCGAGGTATTTGGTGAAAAATATTGTGATATTTGATCTTCATATTGCCCAGCCCTAGTTATAATCATTAGGGTTTTTACATCAAACCCCATTTTTATAATTTTTATGGCCAGAATTATTTCAGAAACAGTCATTTAATGCCTCTTTTAGATAGTAGTTTTCATTGTAAGTATAGGAATTCTACTTTTCTGCTCAGGATTGAAACTGCACTTCATGGTTGTTGTTTTTTTACCTAGGAAAAATGTATAATGAATGACCACCTGCTTCATACTTCCGACATATGACAACAACTAAACCGTCTCCACCGTTGAACTCCATCCATGATAGCTGGCTGAAAGCAAGATTTCTTGTCAACAAGGATTCAAATTGCTTATCTGGCAAGGGATTTACAGCAAAACTACGCATGCACCCACTGCACCTGATGCAAAAGACAGAGGGTGCTTTATCACATGATCCCAAAACTAACTTTGGTGCATTTGCTTGGTTAAATTGCTGCACAGTGGGCTGGTCTGAAAGCTGTCAAGCAGACTCTGTTGTGGTTCGATGGTGAAAAAACAAAAGGAACCAACCACAGGACTCTGTGGTTTCAGCACAAATTGAAATTGTACTGTTAAATTAAAGCGTTACATCCTATCTGCTTTTCGGTAGCTGACAAAGAAGTGAAAGAAATATCATTTGGTAACTACAGTTACGCGCAGTGATGGACTGGGATCAACACACCAGCCCCCTATTTGTCTATAACCTAGCTTGGAAGATAGTAACTCTGCCTTTGAGTGTATCTGTCCACGCACCTTTCCTTAGTACAATATTGAATATTTGTGGCTACATGCATAAAATAACTTATCAAAATGAACCAAAGACGAATTATCAGTAGTGGCCCATTGGGGTCCAAAGGGGGCGGCCCTTCTGGCATTTGCCCAAATTCCAGATGGCCAGTATGTCACTGGTTATGCGTGCATCACCGCTTGAGTGCATTAGCTTTTTCCCAATCAGTCAGAGAGAAGGTGTATTGAGCTTGGCAGTTTCTCATTACACAGTGTAAAATAGTGACCAACAAAGCTGCATTTCCTGTAGCACAGAGCTACAGGAAATGCAGCTTGTTATGTTGACTGTGGTATATGTCATGTTGACAGAAGTTGTAGCCATACATCTCTAAAGAACAGAATAGTTTGTCCTAATACTCAGTTACATAAATGTTCCTGTTGAGTAAATCCCAAGATAACCCACATAAAAAGTGATTTGCAGTTGTCATTTAAATACAAAATAAATGACTGACTCATTCTACACTTCCTTAACCCTTGTTTCAAAGTTTGCAAATTTATGCACCCCACCCCACACAGAATATAAAGATAACAATCAGGGACAGTGATTCCTTTTGTAATTACTGAGGCCCATTGTCTCGGTGCAAAGGCTAGAGAAAGCTTGGCCTGAGTGGGCAAGGGGTGGGGGGGTTCAACCGCCCAGACACTGAGTTGCTGTCTGACTCGGAGCGGGAGATTTTCTGATGCAAAATGCACAACTGCAGACTGTAGACTGTTTTTAAGCATAAACACATAATTTACTGTATACAGAATAATCCACTTCTTGTCCCACTACAGGGTTTTATAGTTATTCTGTAGGAACCATGTTATTTTTAAATGTACATTACATCTACGTACATTGCTGTGGAGAGTAGTTGATGTCACCCTTAGACAATTTTAGGTAGGAGGGTCATTAAAATAATGCAAACAACCTTAAGATGCAGTTAAAAATTCATGGAGTGCCAGGAAAGACTCTGGACACTTGGCTGGGCATCGCTGCATCGTTGAGGTCCGGCTGTGGCCTTGTGCTGCAACCTCTGCTTTACCTTGTACAGGTGTTTGGTCCCTTGCCTTGTGTCTGTCTGTGTATGTGTCTGTTCCTGCATGTGTTGGTTTGTCTCCCTGCCTCCCTGGGACGCATTCCCAGTTGCAGTGTATTGTTTGTAAATGTTTGTCATTTCTTTATAATTTCTAAATGGCAAAAAAAAAAAATTTGATCACAAAAAATAAATATTTTTGCAGTTTAAAATAGCTGCATTGTTGGGGTTGCCAGGTGACAACGGATAACTATGCTACTAATCAAGGCTCTTTCAAACAATCTGGCCTTGCTCACATGGGAACATTCATTAGGGCTTCACTTTCAAAGAGTTTACCTCCTCCTCTCCAAATGCTTCTCTTTCGTCACGACCAGTATGCAGTCTGTATTCATTCCCTTTCCTCTGGCATCCCCTGCGGTCAGTCTCCCCCTCCAGACGTTTGGCATCAAATTGCTTTAGCGGCAGGAAACACTTGGATGCGGATGCATTGTTCATGCCTCCCATTGTTTGAAATAATGGGAATTGAACAGAATAAATGTGGCTGATGTAGCTGTCAACTTTGTATTTTTTTCCCCTCCACCCTCCTCAGGTTTCATTAACATCCCTAGACCATAGCACCACAGTGGCAGATTATAGTTGCAGTGTCTGAGCATTTATTAAGGACTTGTCAGAACAGATGGTTACCATCCCGGCCCTCGGGATAGAGAACAGACAATGGTGTTTATCTGTTTTGATAACTGACTTGCTGAATTGGAATCATGTGAAGTCAAATTATTTCCCGTACACGTTTGTTTTTCAGTGTTTTCTCCTCTGGCGACGCCTCGGAAAGGCTCTGAGACTTTGACACTGCTAACGTAGTTACATCTTGTTTGAAGAATGAAATCCAGTTGCTATAGCAACCTGGCAGATGGGTGTCAGTTGGCCAAAGTCGGTTTAACCTGGAGTAGCCTCTGCAAAGAGAAAAGAGACGGATAGCAGAACTATGAGATGCTCACCAACTGTGGATTCTTTTTTGCTTCTGAGGGCCACCCTTTAACAAGATGATTCAATCAATAAATCTTTTCAGATGGAATTGCCTCTGAAAAAACACATTCCCCTGCTGAAACAAAACATCTATTGACAATACAAATTCAGAGCCTTTCAAGGCTTTTCACAGGTATACTCGAGAACAAATCTGTAAAGAAAAGACACCACAAGAGACCAAATTTAAGGTTATGCCTCTCAACATTTCTGTAGACCTACAAACATGGCATTATCAAAAACTAATGAATGTGTTCCTTTTAATCTTTTAATGTGAAAAAAACAGGCTACTTTACTAGTATTTCTCTTCAATATGTCAGACATACTGAGCTGATTGGAAGTATAATGCTTGCGATGTCAATAAAAAGGAGTCATCATTGGTACCAGTTGCAGCCTTTCACTGAGCACAGTTGTGTCTGCATTTCAATACAGACACTCCATTATCTGAATGTCTATCATCAGTTTGCAAATGAGCCAATTAAACAACATGAAATGTTCTATGCTGTTGTACACACAAATCCAGCCAAAGCCTTTACTATCGCACTCTATTCATTTCTCATTACGGCTCAGCTGGGATTTTTGTGGATTGGAAGTGTTGCTCCATTTTGTGGCACCAAGCAACCACTGTGTATCTTTGCTCACGTCTAAAAGCAGCTAAGCTTCCTTTTCCTCTAAGCAAGGAGAAACAGGGTTATATATTTATTTATTATTTTGTTGCCTTGGTGGGGATCTGGGGCACGAGTAAGAACCCAAGCCAGGGCTTAGCCTTTCTGTGCTCTATTACAGAAAATGGACGATCCTATTACATCGCTCGTAATCTCAGCGGGGCCGGACAGGGCGCGGGGGATATCCCATCCACCCCTTCGTCTCCTCTGGCATGAGCATTGCCCACTGACCTTCTGGAGTCCATTTGTGCAACAGCGGATCTAGTCCAATAAGTCATTCCTTTGAGCCGCCGTGGTGCACTGGGCAGAACTCGCGGCAGATATGATGGGAAATGTTGGACACTCTGATTTCATGTGATGTGGATAAAAAATTGGAGAGTTAGCTGGTATGATATGATACACACAGCACCAAAGGGGGGAAGTAAATACATTTACTCACTTAATTGGCAGATATACATTAGTTATCTACTTTTCAGATTAAGATTTTACATTTTTCTAGGATAAAAACAACTTTGCTGGCTGAAGACGCAGGTGTTGTCTTGAGTCTTTTCATTTGTCGTTTCCTGTATGTTTTATCTAGCCTGGCTCTGCCCTCCTATGTACTTCTGAAAATTTAAATTTTCCTTCAGTACACCCTCTGGGTTTGCAGTATATTCTTGGGTTTTCTCCAGCCAAATTCTTCTTCAGGTAGGGAATGAGTCCTTACCCCAAGTGAAAGAGTTTAAATACCTTGGGGTCTTGTTTGCGAGCAAGAGATTGGTCGGAGAATCGGCGCAGCGAGTGCGGTCATGAAGGCTGGGTCATGACCGAAAGAACGAGATCCAGGGTACAAGCGGCCAAAATGGGTTTCCTCAGGAGGGTGGCTGGCGTCTCCCTTAGAGATAGGGTGAGAAGCTCAGTCATCCGAGAGGAGCTCGGAGTAGAGCCGCTGCTCCTTCACGTCGAAAGGAGCCTAATTGCAAATTTAACATTTTTTTTTTTTTATGGAAATAAACTGAAACGGGAAACCGGAAACAAATCTTACGTCATGCTTGGCCCATCTTCACCCCACTTTGGGAGCCACTTGGTAATAGATTACATAGAATAGATAAAAGACCAAAGAAAGATTCTCATACCATTAATCATCTCACGACCCCTATATATAATATTCTTGTGACCCCTTGGGAGCGGACCCTACCTCAGGGTTAGGAAACTCTGAACTACATTACCCAACAAAACTGCTACATTTCAAACCGCTTTATCAGTAAAATGCTATCCATACGTTGTTGCAATAACAGTATAATAATATATCAGTCACAGAGGATCATTTTCTGCAAAGTGAGTACTTTTACGTTTAATACTTTGCACATTTTGCTGGTAATACCTCCATACTTTTAACCTGTCTTGTATTTTTACTCGAGTGAAGGCCGTGGGATCTTCTCCCACCACTGAACAGAACACACTGTAGCACCGTGGGGAGTGATAGTTTTCAGTATCGCCTGCCCTAAGTGTTAAGCATCTTAATTCTCTTCAAAGCCAGAAACGGCATATTTTAAAATATGACTAAGAGTACCAAGTGATTCCCTGGATCGCCCTCCTTACATTACCAGATGGCACGCTAAATTGCATGTGAAAGAGGAAAATTAAATGCAAAGTTAATGATATTAATTTTGGCAGCTCCATGCAGGACACGAGCCGGGCCATGGTATTTGATAAGGATTAAATCAATTTAGCTTGGAGTCCTTATTAATATGTTGGTTTAAAAAAAACTCCAATACAAGCAAAAAGAACATTTTCTAATCAGACGCTCTGGTGTGTTTTCCACTTTGATCCGAGCCAGCTTGAGAGTGCTTAGTTTTTGAGGAACCTTCTTCACAGGCTGGAGAGAAAATCTTAGAAAATCTTTAATCAAAGGTAATAGCTTTGAATCTTTCTCATGGGGGAACTGAACCTTGTTTGTTCAATTTCAAACTCCTCTGGCACCTATAAATTATAGATAGGCGCTTTAGCGTTGTGACTTTATTAGTATTTTCATAATCACGCTAACTTGCTGTAATCTTTAGCAAACTTAAGAAATACTGTAGATGTGGGGTTTATTTCAGCATGCTCTTTATCTCGTCTTTTCTTATTACTTGCATTTCTGTAATTCCTTATTGCCCGATCAGGCTACCAGGCTCTTGTTCATTTTGTTGGATGTATTTTGCAATTATTATCTCACACGACGACCTGTGAGTCTTGCATGTAGGGACTGGATTGTTCTGATAGCAGACAAGCTTGTTTGTCACCCTCCTCGCTCTGGGATTATTGGGGTGCCTTTGTGTCATAGGTTGTAATAACGAATGACCCAATATCAAAGTCCCAAATCAGCAGACAGTCCATGCATTTGAATCTTGCTAGATACCTTTTTTTTTTAATGTGCGACAGAAACCAGTTGTTCCATGGTTACCTTTTTTGTTTGCTTTCCGGCGACATGAGCGCTTGTTTATCGTTAAAACTACCAGAGCAGAAAGCGTAGCTCGTGCCACCTCCTAATCTCTGATGTCATGGCAGTGTGCAGCACAACTCCACAGGGAATCAATTAGAAAAACTGGGAAAAAAAGACTTTGACAGCAAGCAGGGGGACGGTTTTGGGGATGTGAGAGCATTTCCTGGCTCAGCCTCGGTTGGTGTTAATTTAGAATCAAAAGCTGCAGCTATAAGCCTGCAAAGTCCGCGGCCTGTCAAAGGAAAGCACGGAAAGAAGGTTGTCTTTTCTTTCTTTGGCAAAGACTGTTGCTGTGTTTTAAATGTTAATCAGACAATCATAGAGTATAGGTATAATTTGAATAATTTTGTTGCATATGCTAATTTCCATCCAGTTTCCTGACAATCTCCCAATTTTCTGCCTTTCTAGAAGCAAACATCCCCCATTTTGTATTTATATCAAGTTTTCTTTTGAAGGAAAAAACAAATGTTTGCTGCAAATATTACCTTTTATATCCAAGGTCTTCTTAGGGGAGAAATGACAGCGGCTGACAACATGCACTGTGAAATTGACAGCAATGAAAAACCCAACTGTAACCCAATGGTTTGGCCTCCCTCATGTAAGTCATACTATTAGCCAGTTCAATGGACGGGTTAATGACATAGTGGTCTATTACACTCATGTCTGTAAACAGAGGCACATGTTACTGGTGCCAGGAATCTGCCCATCACCAGTTTGACTTTATGACAGGAGTCTGAAGAGCTGCAAGCTTGTTTCCACAAATAAAAGCAAAATCAAAGATTAAAAAAAGCCTCCTAAATGTACATCACATCACTTCATTAATCCAAAACAAGTGCTTCACAGTTTCTAGACCCATTTTATAATTAGTTTTGAAAAGATGTTATTGTACACCCATGTTAAAGTGCAAATAGCTACAGTATTATAAGATAAACCTTTTATTGTCATTGTACAGAGACCCATGCAACAAAATTGTGCATTAGAGATAATAAACAAGATAAATATAGCTAAAAACAAAAATAATTAATAATTTAATAATTTAAAAACACCAAGGATGGGACTGCTGCAGGCATGGGAATAACATTTATGGCAATTAAACTTCTTTGTAACACTACATTTTCATTAAATGTGGTGCAGGTTAGGTATTTGAAACTGTCCAGCAAAAGGTTGGTCTTTAATTTTCATTTGAAGATCAATTTAATTTGGTGCTTTCTGTGTAGAAGACGCTTGATTCCTTCTTTTATCCAGGCTGCATAAATACAGAAAACCAGGGGCAACATGTATTATTATTTCAATTTGATCAGTTTCATAATTCATTTTCATTTACATTATTTATTTTTTTACATTATTAATTATGGTCAGGGAATCCCTGAGTGGAAAAATAAAAAATAGAAGTATATTAAATGTATTGTCTCCTGTGGCAAAAACACACAAGTTGAAAAAAAAACAGATATTCAACAAGGTCATGCCCTGGAGCATTTCAGTGTAAAAGTCTTTGAAAAGACTATTTTTCATGGCACTTTTGCATTATTAGACAGTTCACAGTGAATAAGAAGCTGAAGAGAAGGAAAGTAATACGTAATAAAGGTCCAGGCTGGTTTAAAAGTCAGAAACTGCCTTTACGTGGTAGTTGACAGAGCTGTGCAGACATTACCCTTGCATAGAAATGCCTCCATGTGTCTCTGTGAAATGTGAAATAGCCTCAAGTAATATCCTGTAAGTCAAATGAAGTTCACAAACTGTAACACCGTTTTTTAAAAGCTGATTTAACATTACATGTCTTCAGCTGCTCTCCATTTACAGTGTATTTTATTGTGGTTTGCATGCCATTTACAATATGTAGGGTCATTTTATAAAATTGTATCCTTCACAATGGAGGTGATCTATCACCTCTGCCTCGTTTTTAATCCCAGGTGACTGAAACATCTGTCAGAATGACTGAATGTCGATAGAGCAGTACAGCAGGAAGGGAGGGGAGTGGGGGGGATGCAGATCCAGCCAGGAGTGATGACTAAGAGACAGCCAGAATCTCATCTAGAAGTGATGAGTATCACTCAAGAGTGTGTGTGTGTGTGTGTTCACACAGAAATGGCGTCAAATACATATAAATAGACGCTCATTTTTTCATCTGATGGATGCTTTATCCATAACAATATCATGGCTGCGTCTATTATGGTGGCACCAACAACCCTGGCAGAGATAGTGTCATACTTTATCTACTGATGGTATATTGAACCAACAGATGGTCTGCTGGAAGATATGTAACGCATGAAAACAGCCCCCTATAGTGCATTCAAGGGCAGCTGTAGAAACAGACGAGCAGGAAAGTCCATCTTTAGCAGACAGGGTTATCAGATATTCATGGAGCCTAATTAAACAAGTACAGCCTGCATTTGGCCCCACAGCACATTTCTTAGCAATGACATATCGACCTAATTCATTTTTGGTTTTATTAGAATATTATTTTAGCTCTCGGGCTTTCAAGCTCAGCAGCTGCCCTTCTCTCTGCTTTGTGAAAAGCTGCGATGTTGCATGCATGGCTTAACTGTTAATGTTAAGGAACATTATTCCATTTTTCCTCTCAACTTACCGTGCATGCTTCTACAGTTGGTAATTCTTCGTCTTGAAATGCAATTTCAATTAGGAGAGACATGTTTGCAGATATGCAAATTAGGTTTATTGTACAGCTCAATAAAACGCCCCTGCTCCTGCATGTGCAAAGTACAAACAAATCGGAGTTCCACTTATAAAAGCATTGCTCCATAGCTCTACTAGTGGCCAAAAACTTCACAAGGTACCTTTTAACCAAGTGTTTAAGTTGCCTCATCTTAACCACCGTTTATTTTCTATAACTATATTTCCCTTACCTTAAAGAGCAACATAACAACATCTTTATCTGGTCAAAAATGCATTCACAACCAACGTTACTTAAAGTCCTCCAAATGCATTAAAGTGAGGGGACCTAAACACACTCTGGAGAAATTACAAAAAGTGATTACAGCTGTCACTTAACCTGCAACACATACATAAGCTGTGTCTCATTTGAGGTAACCACTATTGGTTAATTGGTTTTCTCTATCTGTAGGCTTGAAATATAACTTCATAACATTAATTGAATACGACAACATGGAAAACATAAGCCAGTAAACCAAACAACAAATGGCTGCCCATTAGAGTCGTTGCAATGATAAATCATAATTGTAACTCCTGTAAACCTGAGGTATGTTCTTCCCATCTGCTCTAACACAAACTGTGCTGCAGGCTTTTTAGATTTGTCTCCAATTAACACTTGCACACCTGTGGTGTGTTTGACTTCTGTGTCTTTATACTGTAAATTCCTCTGGTCAACCTGCCCAATGTCATTAAACCAATTTGCTTGGCCATTGGCAGAAACACCCAGAGAGATGATGTTAAAATTCCAATTACACTCCACGACATTGCCACAACCTGCTTCCCTCGCCCTATCTCCAACAGCCTGCATAATTGATTAATAACAATAATGGTAAAATGGCAATTAGCAATGCCAAGGCTTTCAGCAGTTTCTCCCATTCAAGTGTCAATGAAAAGGATTTAACAAACTGTGGATATCAAGAATTTAGAGCAAATGTCATGTCAAATTTATTAAAAATGTATTTTTAAAGGCAATTCTTACATCTTGTGCAAACGATTGCTTTATAATATGAATGGTAAGTAGTATAAAATATAAAATAATAACATTTAAACAGTCAGCATTGGGTCAGTGTTTACAAGGTGGATTTCAGTGGTAAAGGATGTAAAAGTCTGTAGGGTCTTGAGGGGTAAAGCATTGAACTAAACTGAAGACTCTGCTGTTTTTCTTTTAAGTCACCTTCCTGTAAAATAAAAACCCTGCTGGCACCGGAGTAGCTGTATCATCCGAGTCTTATTAGCAAACCAAACAGGCTGCTGCTCACTGCCCTGTGTACCTTATAAAAGTTGTTATAATCCCAATAAAGGTGAGAGGAAGCGCTGCCTGGATGCTTAAGTGGCCGTCCTGGACAGCCACCTGCATCTATTCCTGTCTTCTTTTGCTTAATTAAGATACAGATGTCAGTTAATGAGTGTGGATGCATCTAATGAGTGATGCTAAATCCTATGGGTCACAGTTGGCAATGCCACATGTGCTGCTGCTTTTGATCATGCTGGCTCTCTGGCTCTGTAATTATACAGAAATTATACCTATCCCAGGCTATTTACTAAATAATGTATTTACTCATTATTTGTCTTGTTTCATTTTCTTTTTTTGTCATATGCATTCACAGTTCTGGCAGTCTGCAGCAATTTGCTATTTTTAGAGTATGTCCATTCAGAATCATTACTTTTTCACCAAAACTTCACTCTGCGCAAGCACAGTCGAGCACCTTCATTTGACAGGATAGAAAAACTCATTTCACCTCTCACACATCGGAATTAAATGACTTTTCCCTTTCAAAGCTCAGCACAGCACTTTTTCGTTCAACTGTATATTACTTTTTTTTTTATGGAAAACAGTAAAGTTGATGTAAGTATTGCATTAAATTGCCTGTAAATGTACGCGTGAATGCATCCGACTGAGATCCCTACCGACTCCTAGGTGGATGAATGAGAAATTAATTTTTAGGGAAGCGGAGAACGAGCCGTTAAGCCCGAGTTTGCACACTTTTCTGCATTCCAGACACTTCCACACTGAACTAAACTGTGAGATGGCATCACGATTCACATGGAGTCCTCTGAAGCACGCACACAACTCCCACTATGCTGGAGAGTTGTGGCTAATCCAAGACCTTCATAAAGCATGTGTTGGGCCTTAGCGACACATCTGTCATTCTGACGTCCACTAGCGTGGTCTGGACTGTCGGTTTCTAATCCATCTGTGCTCTGCAGAGAGAGTCCGCTGCCAACTGGATCTTTGCTAAGCCTTTGGAGGAGCAGAATGAACGGCAGCTCCTGCCAACTTGCTGAAAGATTTTATTTATATCTTACCATTTATTTCACCCATTTCTGATTGTTCCTTTTTTATTTATATATTTTTTTAAAACGTGCCTGGTTAAGTGAGTATGTCGACAAATGTTTTCTCTGATGAATTGGATGCTTGTGTTATTTGCTTTGATGTTGCCAGGCGATTAGGAGTCCATGGAAAGAGGGTAACTTTAATCCCGAGAACCAAAGGCAGAATAAGTCCAGTGACTTTGATCTCCCTCATGCAAAAAAGAACTAGTAATTTGCCACTGCAATGCCACGGTGTTGGAAATATTGGATTAAAAACTTCCTCTTTTCTTTTGCTGTCCACTCATGTATGGCCTGAGGTGTGTGGTTGAGGTCTGTCAGGGGTGCTTTGGCACACTGCATAATAGAGAGAGAGTGAGAGAGAAAGGGGAAAAAGAGGCAAGCAGTTTTGACAGAATTTCTGCATAGCAGGACAACATTTTCATGAGGGCATAAGAACTCAAACGGGCACAGTTTGTTGATAGACTGTTGGTGATATTGTGCCTATGTCAGGCTCTACCTGTTTACATGCATCAAGGAAAGTGGTGGATATGCAATGTAAAAGCTAGATGTAAGGATCTGTTTGTGTATGTGCCTCAGGCCTATAGCCATGCTGCATTCCAGCTGGTTTTCAAAAGGACTGTGCTGGCCTTTTTCCCTCTGAGGAATCAGAGGTCAGCGAGCTCATTCGCAGCCAGTCAGAGTCCTGTGAAAGAGCAGCGTCAATTATACAGCTGGGGAGTGTAAGGACCATATCAGTGTGAAGTTCAGATAATGAGTCATTACTGAAAATTAACAGCCGTGGTGATGGGCCATCTCATAGCAGATGATGTATCTGGTAATAGGTTTTCAACAAGTGTTCATATTGTCATAACTAGTTTCATTACCTAAAGCATCTCCAGCACTACTCAACCTCAGAACAGGTCTAATTTCAAAAGACAAAAAGCATAATTTTGCAATTTTGTGAAGATAAAAAAAACTTGGAAGCTAAACTACTGCTGAAGAGCAAAGTCATTGTCCACAGCTTAAATGTCCCATATTATGTTCACTTTCAGGTTCATAATCATATTTAGGGCTTCTACTAGAACAATGACTGTAACGGCACTGTAGCAGCACTATATATATATATATAAAAAAGAATTACAATATACGACCTTAAAAGCTGCACTAAGGAATATCTTTTTTATATTCTTGATGGATGAAAATAAAAGGTATAGATTGTATTAAACCCACAGAAACTTGATTGATTCACCTCCCAACCATTTCCATTCAGACAGAACCATGTGCATGTGAGCTTGCTCATCAACGCTGTACTGTATGCGTTCCAAGCATGTGATTTGCCTTTGCATGTTTTTGAACATTTTCTCTCTGTCAACATATTCTTCAAAGACTTGCACCCTTGTTGCAAGTTTCACTTATTGTTTGAGTATGGCTTTTATCATCCTTTCATGCCCAGGACAAGTGACAGGTCTGTGTACTGAAATCACATTTTGTTATCAGATCTTCAAAATAAGATATGTAAGACGTCATGGCCGCTTGTTCACAGATCTGCATACATGTCCGGCACAATGTAGCTCCATAGCAACCTGAACAGATGGAGACCCAGCAGAAGAAAGCAACATAGATGTAGAGTATGTTTAAGTAAAGATGCAGATATATTGTGGGATCTGGTGATGTAACTTTAAATGCCAAACGTATAGCCTCTGACACGGCAGAGGTACAGACAGCTGAGGCTTTATTTCTTCAGGGCAAGCTACTTTCCTTGTTTGGGGTTGAATAGAAAATTCTGGGGCAGCACAAATGTGAATGGAAGAGGTGGAAAAGTCAAGAGATGTGGAGGTATGAGACAGATAGGAAATTGGAGTGACAGAATTTGAGACAGTGGGGGGGGGCTTGAAGGGCCGTCAGAAAGGCCATGAAGGACCGTAGATTGTCAACACTTGGTGTGTGTGATGCCGGTGTGCTGTGTTGACCCGTTCACACAGAGTGAGGACTTGTCAAACAAACAGATGAATTTTCTCATACGTGTGTGTGTGTGTGTGTGTGTGTGTGTGTGTGTGTGTGTGTGTGTGTGTGTGTGTGTGTGTAATGCCAAACTATTTTTGCTGAGAATCCCCCAGATACCCTTGTACCAAAGTGTGTGGTGAGCATATGTCTGTGTGTTTAAAAAAAAAAATTAAACAAAAAGTTCTTCACGTGTATAGGAACGTGAGATCACATTTGTTTACCTCTTTGAAATCCCAATGGAAGAGTCACAGTGTGGGATTAATTACAACAAGAGAAGTGGAGTTAATGAATGTGAAAGTAGCTCACATGTTGAGATCAGGTTACTACCAGATCCATAAACACTGCTGCAAATAGTTACACAATGGGTATTGTATTCATAAATTCATACATTAATCAGAATCTTTTAATATATGTATGTATCTGTTGTGAGCAAAATTCAAAAATCCTTCTGCAAATTTGCTATCATAGTTTTCTCTTTCTCTGTGGACATTTGATTTACAGACTCAAAGAGAGCAAGGGTTTAAATCTATTTCTGTCTGGTTCAGCAACCAATTTTTCAGTGTTGTCCTGCAATCTTGAATGATTCTGACCCCCCAACACCATATCTGCCCTCATCGATCATAGTGGATGGTTTGGTCCAGATCCTGCCTTTTAAGATGGATGAATTCACTTTCCTTGGACTCTTTGAGATATGGTACATTCCATACCAGATGTTGGAAAACAATCAATGTGGCGCAGACACACACACACACACAGATAAACATACTTTATTTCTCTCTCTTTAGAATGAATCTATACGCCAGTGTGTGCATTCTGGGTGGCAAGTGTTTTGAGCAGCTTCTTGATGTTTTTGACTGCCGTTTGCAGTGGAAAGCCGGATCGGCAAAGATGATAGGCAATTTGTTGGCGAGCAGCAGGTGGTCGGGTTAATTGCCCACGGTGTTGGTTGGAGAGAAAGTGTCTTGCTGAGCGTGGAGTGCCTTCTGCACTGGAAGAGCTCGAGTCCGGATGAAGAACAGCAGTAAGCATATTGTCAGCTCCCACCTCGCCACCCTAATCAGCACTGCTATGCACTCCCATTGTTCAACCCAACTGGCTCACTTCCCGGAGGAATTTCTCTCTTTCGCTCTCCCTATTTTTCTTGTTTCCCAGTGCCACCCACATCCTCTTCTTTTCAATCCCTTTCATCTCCAAATTCACTCCCTTTCTCTATCTCTCTGTTGTTAATGCTGCTCAATTTCCATCCCTCCCCCGTCTTTAGCATTGAATTCCCATCAATCCTCCCATCTCCCTCTCTGTTATTACCTTTCTTCCTTCATCCTATCTCCCTATGCACCTTCCCCTTACTTCTTGTTGTGCATATCCCACCTTGCTCCTGCCCTTTCTTTATTCTCAGTCCTTTTCTTCCCGGAGGAGCGGGATATTGATGTAAACACACACAGAGCCCTGAGTGGTTCTTAAGCTGCTCTGACCGATACACAGGCCTCCCTCCATTGTTCCTGCAACTGCAGGAAGAGACTTGATTTCCAATAGGCTTATCCCACCAGCCCTCCCTGTGCCATGTCTATAAAAAGATGGCGAGGGGTTTGACAACAATTTTTGTGGGGCTTGGCTGGACTGAGCATGCCTGGCTGTCAGTGTCATGGCTCCACCGTGTTAATGGATCAAAGGGATGTGGGCGGTGGGTGAGAGGCAGCGCTGTAATTAAGTATTTGAGACCACGCTGGCAAAAATAGAAGTGTAACTAAATGGATGGTTATGGAAATGACGGCTATGAAAAGCAACACGGCTTTGGAAAAATTTGATGAAATCAAAGTTTGAATGCAGATTATTCACGTGGAATAATGAGATTGTGGTCCTCCAGCACGATATGATTACACGACGGCAACGTGAAGTGGAGATAACATTCTCATGTGTGAAAATCTGAAAAACAGACAATTTCCTCACCACAGTAACAACAACATAACTTTTCTGTGGTGAAAGTAATCCTCCCTTTGTAACAAAGGTGGAAGTAGCACCCGCATGTTGTAGCGACACAAACCTCTACAGTATGGGTGGGGGTTTGGGTTAACAAAGAGAATGACTTTGACACAAGAGACTGTGGTTCACATTCATGTGCCAGCAGTCTATGTGGTGCTTTTCTAACTCCATTTTTCCCTACTTTCTCTCTGATTTTCTAACCACTCCATCCCCAAATAGTTCTGCAAACCTGCCCTCTTCACAGTCATTCTACCATTGTTTTTTTAATGGATTTTTTTCTCGATTCAGGATGTTTTATTTTTTATTTTTTGAAGTAATGTCCAGTATTTCGGCTGGTCCTCCTGCACCAATTACATTCACTTCATTTTTTTGTTTGGGGGTATTTTTGGCAACACTTTATTTTATGTGTCCACAATTTCCTAATAATCCAAAGAAAGCTACTTGGTAAAACTCAAAGGCAAACATATGGGTTTCCTTGACAGAAAAGTATACTACATATTCATATATTTATTTTTGGGCAGATGTGCAAACACTTCCTGAGTGGGCGCGGCATCATTTGGAAGTGTAGTGAACGCCACGTGGATGAAGGAAAGATTTGATATTTTCAAAATCTATTTCCTTTCTTTGGCTACCATTAAATAATTACACTACTAAAAGCCATATTTAGCATTACTAAAATAAGTCTTCTTTGGCATCCGCGAACATTAGTTGACTTTATCTTGCCAGATCTCACAAAATGTTGTTGTTTAGACAGAAACGGTTCTGGAACAAATACCATGTGTGAAAAATACCATGTCATGATGCTTGAGAGATGCAGTATGTGGATTGTAAACAATGGGTTCAATATTTTCTTTGGTGACTATGGGGCAAAAGAATGGTTCTTAATGTTCACATTAACTTCTCTCATTGTAATCAATACACTCAGGGCCTGCTGCTAGTCTCCTAAGGAGGCGTGGCAGTTGTGAAACCCATGTGACACATACAGGAAATTACTGAGGTGCGGCGTTTTGTTTTAAAACCGTCTCTGTTGCCACCAAGAACATCCCCTTGTCTACAATTGACCTTTTTACTGTGCATTTGTTCAAGAAAAGAGAAAACTATGTTCAGTGATGAGATGTGGTATACAGCATGAGAAAAGGGAAAACAATTATGCATGAAATAAGTTTGAGTTTAAAGACTGTTAATACAACTACACCAGTGTGTGAATCACAGCTTTGGCTGCTCTATAATTTAAATTTATTTTGAGATACTCCCACTGAAAGTGCCAACCCATTTGCTGCCGACTTGGTGGCAAAGATTTTGAAATATAGCATACAGTAGCTCCTGCTCTTGCCCATTTAAATGTCCCTTTTCCTTACGGTGGTAATATAGAAACAAGGCATTACAGTTTAAAGAAATGCTGGCAAACCAACACTTGAAAATTGGGAGTCCTTGCTTTTAAAGTTAGATGGATGGTTAAAATGCAAATGCATTTTTATTACATTCATATTCCTTATAACTGTATAACTGTGGTTGCTTTAATAATGGCCGCTTTGCTGCTTTCAATGTATCTGATAATGCAGTACAACAGTGTCCCAGTGTCCAATATTTGAATCCTACTTACCATGCTGTCTTTACTGCACCATCACATTGCTTTAAACAAACATTCTCTTGTGATGTTTTGTGCATAATTATACAAATCCAGTCCCCTGTAATTCACCCCGACTTATTGGGTATCTGTGGAAACTTTGAAATCTTGACCTGAATTTAAGTTTAAGTTCCTTGCAGTATCAAAGAATCGTGGGCACGCGGCATGCATTTGTAATGTTGCTCTTATCAGACGGGGTAGAGAAGGTGAAGGTTCGGGTGAGGAGAGGTAGGGCGAGCAAGTCCACCAACTACCGAATATTCTTTGACATATTTGAATCATATTTGTTTGTGTGTCTCATTTTTAATCCTACAGTACCACAGCTGGCTGTAAATACTTCCAAACCCTACTAGTAGATGTTTACTTTTTTATTTTTTATCACGGCCCAATATAACGCCACATCCTGTCTATAAATAGTTCAGATTGCAAATGTATTTCAAGGCATGTCTGCACAATGACATTTCTTTTCACAGCAGATAGGGTCTGCATTTGCATTGATGTTGTTTGTGTCTATTTTTTTTTTACGTAACACTCTGTACCCCCCCCGCCCAAAACCTTTCTTTCAAAGTGGCATAAAAGCCAGCCAGGATACCTGACGATCAAAGCGCAACAACCAAAGCGCAGGCTCTCTGTTGTGCCGCTGTCATTTTCACTCTTTGAAACAGCAAAACAACAGAGACCTTCAAAAGTCACGGCCACTCTTGATGAACACGCCGTAACTTCACATGGTTTGACTCGGGAGATCTCAGTTTTGTCTCAGGTTTTTTGATACAAACATGTCATAAGGTTTTGAGTTGACATAATTGATCCTGTGACAATAGATTACAGTCATTCAAAACATACAGTACTACACTTTGTTTACCGACGTCCTGGCAGACGGAACATCTGGTTAATTTTTAATCCTTAACTTTGGACAGAATTGTTTATTGTATTAGAAAATTCCATCCTAAATGTTAAAAATACACACCTACCTTTTTAAACAGGCTTTTGGTTGACCTGTCTGCCCTTTATTTTGTATGTGCTACCTTGAATTGTGTACTGTGTTTAATATGTATCATCTTGGATGTTTTATTGCAGTTCTACCTCTACTTGCAGTTCATCTCGTCTTCAAAGTTGGGGAATAATGGCCCTTTCATAGAAATATTACAACACATTCACACAAACGGGTCCATATGATATGTATGCACACCAAAATGTATGATATCCTACGAAATTAGGAGAACATGGGCTGGTCATGTGACATTGGGTGGCTATGAGCTCCATGATGCCAAGTGGCAGTGCTAGCTTTTTAAGCTGCTACAGTGCTTCATGATGCGGGCTACGGACCATCACAGCTCGGTCGTATCAGTGACAGCTAGTAGATGTGTTTAGCCTAAAATGGGTGACTTTGAGCCAAGTACAGAGATCCGCCGGCTGCTGCTTGTTTTGGTGGATATTACAGTTAAATTTAGTCCACACAATATAAGCATTTTACGTTGACAAAAGTTAAGATTAGGAACCAAAATGACTACTTAAGATTAGGAAAAAGATAAGGAACACTCATTTCCTGGGTGAAAGTCTAGACCTATAGTTTTCCCTGGGAAGCAAACTCCGCTCTCTGGATTCAAAGTCCTGTGTTAACGCTCACTCATCCACCCCAAACACCTCCCTTCGCGGCCAGCTGTGTTCTTATACAGCAGCTGCCAATGTAGTAAATACAGCAAAAAAAAAACATGGAATGCTTACAATTTACAGTGTTTCATGAGAACTGGCTGAAATATTATGTTTGATGATGTTTGTTGCAATGGTAAAATGTTCTCTTGTTTCACACATGTATTGACTGATTAATCATCAAGAAAGCAGGCAGGTAAGGATGAATGCATTTTGTTCATCAGACCAGTTTAGCATGTGGTAGTGTGATTCATTACTTGGTCGTGGATGTCATAGCGACAGCGAGGCTGTCAGCGGCGACTGAAGACGTGGATTTGTTGAGCGTAGATCGTCCATACAGCAAGCAGCCTGACTGTCAGAGATGCATCAGGGAGGGATTGTGTAGCTTTGATGGGGGGGGACAGAGGATAGAGACATGCTTGAAAGGTTGAGGTATTGAATTTTACTTCCTGACAGCTGAGCGACCTTTTGGTTCTCAAGGGGGACAAGACAGAGATGGATTTCGCTGTCGTCCTCCTCGCTCTCAGCCGCTCCTCCCACAGGGTTAAGAATTAATGTTCCTTTCTACCTTTCTGCTGAGCGAGGTGGCTCAAGCGGAACAGCATCACCAAGCACTCGTGTGCAACGTGGCTGTATACAAGAAAGAAAAAAAAATCCTTAGAAGCCCAAGTGGTTATTCTCACGTGAACTCGGGTGAAATTAAAGGAGAATCATGTGAATTAGCTCAACACAAGAGCAAGCGCCATGTGCATTAGCATTGCAACAGCTGTGCTTGGCACTGGAGTTGAACCTGGCAGCGGTAGGACAGTTCAAGAAAGAGAGCAGAGCACCCACACAGCTAATTGCACCCTGTTTTCACCGATTTCCCGTTCCCTTCTTCACACCTTAGAAGAACTGCTATTCATAAATATATGCAGCATGACTGGGCCAGGTCCCATGCTAATGCACTGAATACCAATGAGACTCTCGTCTTGACTCTGACTGCAAGGCAGTTCTCTTCTTCTTTGGTGCCTCTGGGCAGAATTTACAATCTCACATCCCCTTTCTGTGGCTGCAAGGTGAAAGTTACAAATCACAGTTTCATCTGACGGCTTGGCTAACTCTCCACAGGATCTCCTGGTGTCTTTAGGAGATACCAGATAAGAATACACCTCAATGAGTTGACTTGTTTTATCTCGGCTTTAATGCATCTCTTCCCTTTTGCAGACAGGATGAGCTCCAAGCAGTATCCCCCCCTTAAAGTTCACTGACTCTTGGCTTTGATGGTGCCGTCCTACTCTGGTCCAGTGTCAGGGACGGTTTAGAGCTGCTTAGACCGTGTAGTCACGTACCGCAAGTCTTCCTGGCAAAGTGACCAAGAAGTGCTGAGAATGATAGAGTTGAAATGACAGCGAGTGATTTCATTCCCCATCTATCTTTCAAGGCATCACATGCAGCGGCCAATGGCGTGGCGGCTGTCTATGCCCCATTACTCCAACTGGCCAATGAGCCATCTGCATGAATGGCCTCATTGATTCCTCCTTTACTCGTGCTTTGTAAAAATATACAGAGTCGGGTGGAGTTAAATACTGATACATCAACAGGCAGCTCACTGGACAAAGACAGAAACTGGCCAATGGAACATCAGAAGGCAGAAAGCCCTTTCTCATAATGCCTTTGTACTTTTTCATTTAGGATTTAATTGGCAGAGCATTGAGGTCATTGGTAAAGATTGACTCTAGCAGGGCATTTGCCTGCCAACACAAGGGACTGAGCCCAGATGATCCAGCTGAAAGGACAGTCTCAGCTCTCACCGAGCCCACCACACTGCTCTGCAGTATTTACTATACACAGTATTCAGAGCATTCACTATGAATTCTTTATGAGCATGTCAAAATATTGTTCTGAAAAGGCACTTCAATATTTCATACCTTGAAGACCCTGTCAGCTAGAGTATCCATAATGTATAACATAGATTTTCACACTCGGTGCTCAATTTAAAAAGAAAAAAGCAAAGCACAAAATTCTATAGATACCTGCATTCACATATTTGAAATAGGATGGAAACAGTGTCTAATCTTGGTGTGAGTGGACTGCAGACATTGGTGGAGTCTCTGCCTGTGAGGGAGGCTTACTAGCCTGCAACAAACATCCCTCTCACCCTGCTTGTGAAAAAAGACTGACTGTAAAAACAGTGGGAAATTAGCATGTTTAACATAATGGCAGCCAGACAGTAAGAAAATATATGTATGGCGCAACATATATATATATATATATATATATATATATGGTTTAGATAGTAATTTAGAGGCAACTGATGTGAGTTTACTTGAGTACAGCCTGTATTGGGTGTGTTTTCCACCTTATTCCTGTCCCTCTCTTCTTTATCTACACCCTTAATCTCTGCTGTGTGTCAATGTCAATCCCAGTGTGATATAACAAGTGCAACAGCTGGAGGCATGACTATTGCTGGCGTCAAGTAACATGGCACCTCAAGCCATTATGCCCTCGAAATAACCTGCCAACCACTCTGCAACCCATTCCTCCCCACAGCTCTGACGGCCACTTTACTCGCTCCATGAAATGTCCGATGAAAGGTTAAAAAGAGAGGGCAGGAGGATTGACGGACTGTCTTAAGGGGGGGGGGGAGAGGGAAGAAGCGTAATTCTTTAGATTTTCTGGTATCATGTGGGTGGCGTTTGTCTGGAGGGAGCTTGCTGAGAGCCTTGATCCCTACAGGACTGTCAGTGGCACGACCCGGTCTTTCTTCTTCCTGTCAGTGTCTGCCTCGGTTCTGTCTATCTGGTTCAGGCTCAGTAATATATTTTTTGTGTACAGGCAACCAGCTTACACAGCAGCTTTATGTATAGCTAAGTAATGCAATGAATAAATCATGTACTGTACTGTAGGCCTATTATTTGATATGTTTGAGCTGTAGTGCAAGGGCCACAGCGGGGCAATTTATATGATCTCATCACACGTGCATACTTACATAGATAGCCAATTTTTTTTTTATCTTACTGATATTGTATTCAATTCTACAAAATAATGGAGACAAGATCCAACCCCAGTCATTTTAAAGTGCATCACCAAAAGGCATAAATCAATAGATAAAAAGAGCTACATAAAATATGTAAGAAAGTCCACAGATGAGCAAACCAAGGTTAAGTCCTCAATATATTTTCTGGAACTGTTGTGTTAAATTTGGAGTTTTTTTAGGCTGATTCTGATATTTTTATGACTCAAAATCTTAATATCAAGAAAAAGAAGACCTAGCTCAGTGTCAGTTACATGATATATTGGCCGATTAGTTCCCACAAATGAGCTTTTCTATCTTTTCTGTGATAGTTTGTGTCTGACCAGCCTGGTCTGACATATCATACAGCTCGGGATAGACGGACACGGTCAGAAGAACAAGCTTCTCCTCCATTTTATACAGGTGATGAGTCCCGCCCCATGATTGGTTACCTGAAAAGGAGCAACACCAGCAGCTTTCTGACAAGTTCATAGATTTTCAAATTGAAGTGCTTGAAATGGCTGCACAAAAAAGTTGGAGGCCCCAAGTAGCCGTAACACCCTAAGCGTTGTGAATTGAGTTAAACTTTTATTAATTTGAACTGCTGTATTAGTCATATCCAGACGTAAAGGTCCTTTAACATCCCAACATTTTAAATAAATGCTTATCGTAACTGGTACTTTAATGGCCATCTTTAGTATTCTTTATTATTTTCAATAGAAAAGAGGCACCTAAAGATAAAGACCTTGATTAATAGAGATATTGTTGTGGTTTGGGGTTTTGCTTGGGGTTCTTTCCTCCTTTTTGGTTTTGTTATCCTGTCTTGTGTTTGTGTATTATTTTCTCCCCGGTATTGTGTTGTCTCGTGTTCCCCTGAGTTTTTGTATGTACTGTTTCCTGCTTTATTTTGAAGTCTGGTTTTTGTCTCGTCCTGTCCTTAGTTTTACTTCCTGTGTCTGCCCACTCTTGTGATTACCTGATGTTTTCCACCTGCTTCCCTGCCCTCTTGACACCTGCCTCTGTTACCTCATTACCTTGTGTATCTATGTCTGTGCTTCCCTCCTCTCTTGTCAGATCCTTTTGTCCGGTCCTTGTGATCCTGCCGTGCTGTTCTTCGTCCTGTATTTTTCATTAACTGGGAGTTTTTCCAAGCCCTCGATTTATGCTTTGCTCCCCCCCCCCTGCACTGTTTGGGATTGTTATTTTGGATTTTGGGACGTTTTGTGTACTTCTGTTGGATCTGTTTTCTTGTGGACTTGATTTTTGTTAACAAAGCTTATTCAAGCTCACTCCTGCTCTGCTTTTGGGTCCTCTTATATACTGCATCATCAAAGATATTGACAAATGTTTTCATCCATAACTATATAATATATATGTGATTTATTTTTTTTCCCTGTCATTTAAATGGCTGAAAATGCATTGATTGCCTTAAACATTATGATGAAATATATTTGTTTGCAAATGTTAATACTTGTACACCTCAGTTTAACTTTGGAAGCAGAACTTTCAAATGAATAACCTAAACCTATATCTGATCAGAGCTGACACTACAAAGTGTATTTCAATCTATTTAAAGCCAAAGCTCACACTCCTTCATCTAAATGATGACTGCATAATAGACGTCTTGTTTTGAGGCAACGTTAATGGTTCTTTCATTATTTCCCGAAAAATCTATCCAAGCATAACAACAAAGCCTTATGCAAAATGAATTTACACAACTCCCTTCAACATGACAAAATACTCTTCAGTTATGCTGGTGGTAAAACCCAATTTTAAGAGAAAGCGGTTTATGTAAAAATCTCATGATTTAATTTTTTTTCTATTGTCTCACATGACAAATGGCGCTGTCTTTGTTTCTTGAACTCTCCTTTCTGACAAGTTCTTTTTCTTTTCCTCCCCAAAGCCCTGAAACATCCATAATTACATTTCTCCATATGTCTCCCCACACAATCCCCCATACATCAACATCACAACAATGCCATTAAGTCCCGCTGCGTTAACTAAAGAGAGAAAAAAAAGAAAAGTGGGGTGCATTCCTTAAACAAATAAGAGATGAAGCCGTTGGAGGAAATGTTTGATGAGCTAAATCCCTCAAAGCCATTTGTTGTGGAGATATTTTGAAAGAGATGCTATCGTAGAAAGGCAAGAATCAGCGGACTGTGTTTCAACCCCTGCTCCCTCCTCCCCCATCCCCTGTCCTTGTCTCTATGCCCTTGGTACCGTCAAATTTCCCCCACAAGATGGTGAAGTGTTAATCAACGGCCACACGGGAAGTAATTACTGTGAGCTTAAAGCCCAGAAGTGTTCAAATGAGGACGAAAAATAAGTTGATTGAACAACAGAACCAATAATGACAATTTTTTTATAGACACTAATGAGAATCTCTTGAAAAATTACTGTCATGGTCTTTAAGCAGGCACCGACACACAAATATACTCATACCATGCGCCTGCACACAGTTCCCAATAGTGTTACACTTGAAGAGCCCTTCATGTTCACTCATTCTGTGTTATTTAAATATTCTCTATGAAACATACACCTGCTGTATCAACTTAAATCCCGAAGTGGAGCCTCATTAAAGACCAGTTACCCTCCCTTGTAGATACAACTTATTGTGACGTCAGATTAATTACACACTTTTGCAGGCTTTGATTATAATAAAAACTACAAAACATCATTGAAATGTTCTACGTCAAAGAAGTAGTTTGACATTTTGGGAAATATACTTATTCTTTTTCTTGTAACAGTTAGACAAGAAGATTGATTGAGAAGACTCTCAGGTTTCCACACTGAGTATGGTGCTTGAACAAGGAGGCGAATAGCTCAGCTAAGCATAGAAACTGGAACACACACAGCAACCAGAGCTTTTGAAACTGATTAAGCTGTATCTTTGGATAAAGGCAGGCTGGCTGTTTCCCTGTTTCCAATCTTTACTAATTGGCTCCTGGTGTTAGCAACGGTGAGAGTGGTATCAATCTCCTCATTTAATTTAAAGCAAGAAAGCAAATATGTCTATTTGCTGAAAACATCATCCTATTCCTTTAGATAATAACATCTGTTTCCATTGCTTTATATTAGAGTGGCCATTTTCAATGTAAATATATAAAAGCAATGTGCCACTTAAAAATGAAATGGAAGATGCTTTTGTCACAGCAGACATTGATCTGTCAGAATAGGAAAACACAAGTGTTACTAATAACATTCAAGTGTCCCAGTAAGCCATAACAGTGTGACAGGATGCACAATACCAGGACCCAAGTAGCTATTAAGTAATTAACCGTCAAACAAGTAACCAAATTATTTATGACAGGACGGACAGTGATCTATTATTCTTGATTATGCTTTCATTTATCTCAATACATTCTGGGTGTTTTATATGAAAGAATCCCAACCTTAAACTGTGCAGTTTATTACAGATAATGTGTGTTTTGGCATTTCCCTTTTAACACGGAGTCATGGACACAGAGAGCAAAATACTGACCTTGATTCTGTATGAAGTATCTCGTTTTCATCAATCAATAAATCAATCCAGACCGCCCTCACCCAGCAATGACCATGTGTCATTTATGAAAGTAATAATCATGAGAGCAAATGAGGAAGCGAGGTGACCAAGTATAAAAGTATAAGAAGCTCTCTTGTGGGACATTTGTGTCCTGTCCTGTGTAAAACCATGAGTCATCTGTCAGTTTTTGAATTTTCAAATTGGTGTAATGGAGAAATAGAAAATTCATTTGTAGCCACATTTACAGAGGAGAATAAAGACGGTGTTTCATTTATGTGTGTTTTTTCTTTACAACCAGCTATTGTTTTTTTTTTTTTTTTTTTACAACCGTCCTTGAATTGTAAATTCCCCCCCCTCTGTTTCAGTGTCCTTTACCCATGGGAACATTAAGGCTTAAAAAGGTAAAAAAAAAAATACAATATTCACACACACAAGTTCACGGTGACTGGAGATGGATAGTAGGTTTTATATAGTGTGCTTTAGACAAGGAGGAATGTCTACAAATTGGAGATAGATGTACAGTTGGAGCCAAAATCAATAAAGACTTTCATTTTCAAACAAGATGAGGCGCCGGGAGTTGATGTATGGATGTGGAGCTGATGTACGGACTTGGCCTCTGCACGTCCATCAGAGAGACAGGAAACCAGACCTGCGACCAACGTATGACAAATGACTGACACAGCCAATGCTACATTAGCTCCATATTGGTAATCAGATCAGAGTTGAGGGGGAGTAAACACAAGATCCGTAAGAGACTCAAAAAAACATGTATTTAATTTTCCTCTGCAACATAATAGCCTTTTATGAATGCTGGTACAGCCGGGGCTCATGCATATTGCAATATGTCTGCGGTGACTAATCATGCATTCATGTTGCAGGCAATATGATCAAGTTACATTATTTTCCTGCAGAGCAGCAGAGATTTTTTTGATCAGGTGCCAAATGTTACCAGGGTAACACTTACAAAGGGCTACACCAATACTGCCGAAGTTTTTCTATATGCATAAAAGGGAGCTTTTGCATAATTATGAGTGAAGAGAAGACTTTTTTTTATCTTATAGCTGGTTAAATAAAACAACTTCAGGCACAAGAGTTACAGCAACACTCTAGATCATGTGAGGCTGGTTTCAGACTAAAGTAAATGACATACAGTAGCCCTGCCAATGCTCCCACTGTTCAACTAATCAACAGGTGGCAGTAACACGCCAAGATGGGCTGCATTTGCCTTGCAAACGTTTTATTAGGAGGGAAACCCATTAAACACATTCGGGGAGAAACTGAACACCACACAGGTGATTGCACTTACTGTGGCTGATTAGACCTCTGCTCAGGTTGAAGTAATATAGTAATTTATTAGATCATTTTTTCTACCAATAAGAATGATAAAGGGGTCATTTGTCCTGCCCCAATAGGTGTAACAGAGCTAACAATAGACCCAGGAAGTTGTCAAGCTAAACACACCCACACAGTCCTGGGAGGAGGTCCAAGCAGCCAGGTTAACTGAAAACACCTGTGTGGGTTTTAAAAGCCTTTAAAGCAAACTTGTTTATTCTTGTTTACAAGAACAAACGACTTGACGTTAATATTTAACTTTTGCTTAATTCTTCTTTACAGTAGGATTGTTGACCCCATTATTTTCGCCTTCCGTCTAGACTGAAATCTCTTTAGACACACATTGTCGAGGTCAGCGTGTTTGGGGTAAAATTTTAAGTTAGTTGAATTTTGGCTGTGAGGAGTTGAGAATGGCTAGATGTGCAAAGAAAATTGACCAGCAGGAAGAAGCAGATGTTGGTGCAAGTGTATCCCTGACCAGGGGGTCATGGCAGCTGGCATCCAATGGGGAAAAGCTAGATGAGTTGGCCGGTCTGGTCCAAAATAATCTCCGTTCTCAAACAACCAGAGACCACCACTTGGAACAGGAGTTCTACTGTCAGGAACAAAGGTGGAAGAGCATAACATGCAGCATCAGTTTCCACAGATGCATCTAGGGGTTTTGCCTGTTTATCATAAATAGTCTTGAGTTTGGCACAGACACTAAAGACAAAACATACCTAAGGCGCATCTCCTAATCAGGGCAGAGAGGTGAGATGGGAGCTACTAATATATGTTCTGGGGTGGAGAGCAGAATAATTTAGATGTAGAAGGGACGTGAGGTGGTGCAGGGGTAGACAGCGATCAAGAACTGCTGAGAAACCCTTTGTCCGTCTATAAGACTTGTTTCCCAAGTAGGTAAAACCAGAAGAGTCCATAGTGAATGAGGTATCTGGTGTTGATCCTTGAACAGTTCCTGAAGATGGTGCACCCTGACCTCAAGGATTGGATTCAGGAGCATGACCCTCCTACTGCAGAAAAAGCAGATCCGCTGGCTGAAGTCTTCACAGCAGCCAGAAGAGGGACCAGACACACCACCTTTTGGCCGAGACGACAACTACGCCCAAAGTAAGTGCACTGGGGGTGAGCAGGGTTCTGGTCAGTCTCAGGCTGAAAATTGTGCTTCATTCTTTTCTACAGTAGCATTGTTGCCGCCATTACCTGTTCCCTCCTGTCTAGGCCCAAAATCTCTAGGGACACACGTGAATGTCAGTGTGACCGGGGTCAAATTTCAACTTGGTTGAATTTTGCCTGTAAATTCAGAGTAGTGGGCTAGAGCTTGTGTAGCTGGGGAAATAATAGAAATTGGATAAAAGGACCATGCCCTGCACAATGTCGAACTTTTGTTAAAGCACTGTTAGGCTGAATCCCACAATTGAAAGTTCAAAAATTGCTTTGCATTCTTTCTGACATTTAGATGGAGTAACCCTGTCATTATAATTTCTGTCTCAAATTGTGAGTGTTTCTCTCTGTGACTCAGTAGTTTCCGAGTTCCAAAGCTTTTCAGTCAGGCACAACTTTTGTTTGATTATTTCCTTTAATGACTGCAGCAATTATGCGTCTTTTAAATGTTTTGGATAATGGTTGCATCCATTATTGTAGTTAATAAAAAGGCTTTTAAGTGGTTCCATTGACCTTATTTTCAGTTCATTTTTGAGTGAATTAATGCAAATGGTGCATCCAGTAGCTACATTAAAAACATATTAAAGGCTGTAACAAGTCAGCCGCTACAGTACACATTTTTTTAAAAATGTCACACTTATTGTTCTGTATGCACTTATTGCAAGTCAGATAATATGATCATTATATACAGGTAGATGCCTACCTTCTTCCATACAAGAAGGTTTTTAGTGTCACAGAAAAGCAGAAATAGAAACTAGTCATTTGACAGTATTTGGACATCAGAACACGCTGCAATCCTTTGCACTCATTTATGTCAACACAATGTTGTAGATTTGAACCTTACATGTCATTTAGCTGACACTTTTATCCAAACATTTAGTCTGTCATTTTGATGGTGTGGTAGAGTAATTACAGAACCATAGGCAGTTTTGTCCATGGTTAATAGAGATTAACAAGATAATTTCTGCGTGCGGAGGAAAATTAATTAATGTACACTGTTGTGACCTCGATGTCTGAAACCTCCAACATCCCTAACCACAGCAGGCCCTTGAATTATATTTTTAGAGGCTTCATTCTGTGTTTTAATGATGGGAAATTAGTCTGTGCGCATTTACACAATTTCATGTGTTAGGTACGCTTTAAACATGTGTACAGTTTCCTTCTGTTATGTATTTGTTGGTGTAATTGGCTACATCTACATTATGATTAATTATTGTACTCTTTGTTTTTCCGTGTGTAACATTTGTCATGCTGAATCATGTGAACAAAGCCTCACTGAATGTAAACACTATCAGAGAGTTCAGTGCAGATGGATTTATTTCCTCACATAGTTCATAAGCTCCCTCTTGCAGACATTTTATCTTAAATTTCACATTCAACTTCCTTATGGTTAGTATTTGTGTCAAGATAATACATGAATAATGCATACAGATTTGTATACAGACTGTATGAACATTGTTGGGCTGAGCAGGGGGGGGGGGGAGAACATTATCGAATTCTCATTTATATACATCATTATCCCTTAATTTAGTAGTGTGTAGTTAACATTAACTCCAAAAATGCCCCTAAAAAATGTGTTCTTACTTTGGAAACCGAAAAGAACTTAGGAACTATTTTCATCTTTTTAAAACTATATGATTCTATGCCGGCATCCAGCAGTGGAGCCCAGCAAACCCACCTGTAACTACAGGTACTGCTTGGTGGCGGTTAGCCAAGTGCTGTCAGCAGCCACTAAGTACCTAAAATCATTGTAAAGAACATCTTGAAGGTTGTCAACCCATTTATGGAGACCTTTTCATGTAGCGAATGTATGCTGGATAGACCCCTCTAAAATGCAGCTTAAACACGTGTAATATGCAGAAGGTGTGAAAGTGTGCAATTGTTACCAAATGATTAATAACACAAAGTCAAAACAAATGTCAATACTTTTTTAAATCTGTATTCTTGCTTAATCAGCCAACTGGGAACTCAATAATTTAGAGATATTGAATCATAATCCATCTAATTATATTGTTTCCATTTGAGAAATGTACTTGTATTAAGTCTGGTTTGCGGTGGATTTGTCTTCATGCGGGGGTTAGGAACTAATTTCTTTGACAAGGATTGTGTGATAAAAATCCCAAAGTTAGAAATGAAAGCTACCTGGGGGAAAATGACAGCAATGTGATTAAAATGTGGCAATTAAGTAGTTCCTCTTTATTATCCAGCACACTTAGAGTGAAATGTGGCCCCCCTTTAGCAGAATGAATGAGGTGTTTCACTGTTTAAAATTAATTGAATGTTGTTTTTTATTTGCAGACTGTTTGCATTTAGTTATCTTTTCTCGACAAAAACCCCCTGACCAGGATAAAGATGTGAATACCAGCATGTTTGTGCCACCACCACCCCTCTCACCCCTTACCCCAGCCACTTCATATACTCATATAGACACTATATCCCTTCAGTAATGCTACCTATCGCGTTAAGCCTCCCATCCCCATTCAAACACAGCGCTTCCTTGCTCCTTTCCCATTTCAATCTGCACTCACTGTAATAGAGTTCCCTATCACATTCTCCCAACGGGGCAACTTTGTCTCCAAGCCAATCTCTTTAGCTGTATGTTTTTTTATACTGTCCCTGGGTGTGAGTCATGGGTCAACAATGATACTGTGAGTGCTTCCCCCCCCCCATTCCTTGCTCTCCATTGGCACTCCGAGACCCTGGTGCCTCACAGAGCTGCCCCATGTTGGATCGTTGGAGCGCTGCAGTGTCAACAACCTCTTCATGCTTTGTGCACGGGTGAATAACTCGGGGCATCCCAGTAGAGATGTGTTTTACTTACAGGCGTACTGTGGTACTCCACCCCGGAGTAATCTGCAACAATGGAGCTGTTGTGATGTAAACAAAAGAACTCCAGTGCTGGGGCCTTTTATACCAAGATAACACCATAATAACCAAAAAATGCTATTTACAATCACTGGATACAGAAAAAAACCTTATCTGGTTCCAGCTTCTGTAATATGAAGAATTGTTTGATAGCCTTAATGAACTGAATTGTTTTGGACTGTTTGTCGGACAAAACAATACATTCAAAGACGTCCCTAAGGAAAATGTGATTCCCAATTTTCTGGTGTTTTTTTTTTTTTTTTTTTTTTTTTTTTTTTTAGACCAAACAAACATACCTTCTCAATTCCTATGTATTTAGGGGAAGATACTCAATGATTAATTAAAGTGTGGTGCGCTGCAGAAGAGTCGTGGTTTAGTTTTAATGGACTTGAATTGAAGCTTTCACTGGTCTACAGCTATTTGTTATAAGTATGACAATGTCAAAGGGATGTTCTGTTTAAGGAGCAGCTACGTGACGGCAGTGTGCCTGGTGTTTTGAAGGGTTGTCTCCTGATTGCAACACCTCCTCACATTGAGAAGAGTCACTGCAATCTCTGATTTACGTTTGAATCTGTTACTGTCATCTTTCAAAACAATCCCCAGTTTCAAAATGATGTCCAACTGATTGGAGTCTTTTCCAGAGGGCGTGTCAGCGTGATGGCAGCAAGACGGGCTGATTGGAAAAATGTATTGTTGTTTGGCAAGGCGTGCTGATCAGAACCAAAGGCCATGCTGTGATGTGTTAATCAAACCGTGTGTGTGAGAGGCATGTGGCTGATGAAAAGGAGACTGATGGGCGTGTTTAAATTCTACAAACCTTAAAAAAGGAGTGAACGCAGCCCTTACGTGAGTGTCTTCATTAAGCTCTTTGATCTAAAATCTCCATCATTGCTGGAACATCTGTGCCGCTTTAATGGTCCCTTTAAAGAGTGATATTTCAGTGTGAAATGCAGATTTAATCCCATTAGAGTCCATATAACGAACAAACCATGTCCCATCCACTAATTCCCACTGCTATTTTCAAGATTACATAATAATATAGCAGCCATAAACTACAGCCCGACCGGTAAAGGATTTTTTAGGCCGATACTGATACAAATATTTTGTTATTTAAAAATATGATATTCCGAAATATTGGCCGATATACTGTATATTTAAAAAAAGACATTCCAGAAACGCGTAACAAAACAAATAGATTTCCCTAACATTAGTTATTTCTAGTTATTTATGAGTTCTCACTAAAATAATATGCTAATAATTAGTTTTATTGTCAAAACAGAACAAAGGAAAATCAAAATATATTAAAGTTCTTATAAATAAAATGTATAAAAATAGTTTTAGAGCGCCCTCTGGTGGAAAAAACTACTTTATTTTTTAAATTTTAACTTATCAGAATCATTTGTTTGTCTTTATAAATTATTCTGATAAATGAATATTTCAAAAATATTATCGGCCATTATAAATGTTCAATGCTGCTCAATTCTACTCACATCATAAAAGTCACCAAAATAGCCTTGTTTTTTTATTTTATTTGTGGATGTATTTTTTCTTGTTGTATTCTGGCAGCAGCAGGAGATGTGACAGGTGTTTTTAGTGAGTTGGATGAACTAATGCGTCTCTACCTCACTGCTGAGCGAAAACCTAAATCCGACCTCAGTAGGCACACTCAATACTTTGGAAAAAAAGCCTAGTGGACTAAAGCCTGATGTGCTGCTGTGCTTTCTATTTGCTAGGCATATTGATTGGTTGGTTGGTTAGTTACTGTGCCCATAACATTAGCCCTAAATGTTGTCTAATTAACAAGAACACATGCTTGTTTTTGTGTTGAGAAATGTCACAGATATCATTGATAAAATCCACATTAACGTATAAACCAACAGTATGGAGAGTTCCGGGTGTAAGGTCCGTTATCCAATGGGAGGGACAGGTGAAGCACTCGCTTTGACGGTCAAATATCACCGCAGATAAGATTATATTGGAATTAGTTGAAAGCCCCCATGAGAAGCTAAGACACCTTTTCTGTCAGTATCAAAAGCCAGCTGCTGGTTTTTGACACGCTGGGAGTGAGACTATGACTCAGAGTCCCTTGATGTCCTTAATTTCTAATGTAAGAATACACACAAAGTGCTTCTCAGAAGCGTTCACATTCACCATTGAAGGCCTTGCATGCTCACCACGTTTTGGCAGACTGCTGTGCTAAAATAAATGTTAATTTCTTGCCATATTATAGATGCAAAAAAATACTAGGCTGGGATTGAAAAGGAGATGACATGAAAAAGTTAAATCATTCAAAGCTGGATGCCCCCCAATTCAAAACTTATTCTGGCAGCACTGCCGTATACTGTATAACGTGCAACGTACAAGTTGGACCATGTGTTGGCTTCTACCCGAAGCATAAACATGTTGGTATGAAAATGAAGTTAAAGATAGGAGAGGTCATTGGCTGTAACTTTTAAAGGAATAGATTGGTTTGCTGAGAGTTACATGAGACGACTGATGCCCCTCATGTCTGTATTGTTAGTTAGTTAATTAGCTGGTACAGGAGGAGTGTGTTGCTGTTGGTCACGACTACGCTATTTGTTTTCCTCTACATATAACATATTTACATTTTTTCTTTTAAATTGCATTTCCCAAAATGTCAAATTATTCCTTTTGAACAGAATCATAAAGTTTTGTGATAAAGGTAATATTTCACTAAATGTACACACTGTGTTTGGAATAAAACCCTTTGAATATCCCCCTGTATTTTTCACCTCAGTGCTCATTGCGATTAAGCCCTATTCTTCTCTGTCTCAAGAAGCCTCTCCGCATATAAAGCACAGCCCGGTCTCTTGGCAACTGGCACATTATTCTATTCTATTAGAGGCTTCAGGATTAATAATTATGGGGTTTAATCTGAAGCATGGCTAATGTCCAGCCAGGCTCTCTCACTGTGGTGTTGTGCTGCAGAGCATTTGGGTCTGGATCAGGCAAAGGGTTGCTCAGGTCTCCAATGCAGCGTCCATTTATGGAATGTCAACAGCTAGAGGAAGGAAAAAAAGCATTGAGGAAAGAGCAGGTTCTTGCTGAGACTCCAAATAAAACAATTTACACACAACTGGGGACCTTGGCTCAAATCCTCCCGAGCTGGGAGCTAATTAAAAAATGTGACCTCGCACATAGGAAGGCATAAACATTTTTTATCCCCTTTGCTCTGGTGCCATTTCCTTTTTTTTTTCTCTGTACCCTTAACTGAATGAGTCTCAGGGGAGTCCGACTGAGAAAAATGAGTTACAGATTTCACTCTGACAACTTGGCTAAGTAGCTTACAGGAGCAACAACTGCACTCTGAAGGCTGCAGTGAGACAAATCAGTCAGATGTGGCTCTCACCGATCATTTACATATAAGAATTAATGTCTCACATTGGAAGTTGATATTTTAACAGAAAGAAAAAACTTGACTTTAATTAAAACGTTAATGGACGTAAAACCCGTAAATCTGAAGTTATTTCCCACTATGGTTTTTCCCCACTTTGAAGTAAATTAATCACTACAGCAGTCATGTAAAAATGGGTCAGTTGATACATCGACCAATAGCTTTGGGAGAAATATTGGAATTCGTCCGGCTACATAATTCACACTGGGACTCATCGTAAAAAGACGCTGACATTTGATGAATACATCCAGCAAACACGTCGATTGAACTGGATTCTGGTGCATGCTAGAGAGCTTCGATGTGTCCAGACTGCACACATTGTATACGTGTTGTTGAAGATTTGCTGAGGCTGTCAGGCCTTTATGAATGTGGATTGTTACATTAAAGAATAATCCCCAGAACACACATCATACAGATCGGTGTTATTTAAATTCAAATAACACCTACCAAGTTATCCTGCTAGCTCATGGCTCAGTGTTTTTACCTTTAACATAGTAGCTTTCAGCGTGGCAGTTGGTGAGCAGGAAGCGAGTCAGTGTCTTGCTGAAGGACATTTGGAGAGGATAAACAGCTTTTAATGGCTACACACTGGCTGTCAGCTGGGATAGAACCTGTGACCTTTCCGATAAAGGAAGGTCTCTGTATCCACTAGGCCACACGGCCACCTTATTTCTTTTTTTATGGACAAGAGCCAAGGTCAAGAACATGTGAGTGTTGCATTTGCAGTGACAGGTGAGGATTTCAACACTGAATCTGTCCATGATCTCTGGGAAATGACTGTGCACGTTTAATAGGATAGTTGTTGATCACAGCAGTGGGAAATAACTAAGTCCAGGTATTCTTTACTTTAATTAAATGCTTGTTCCATACTCTTCTATTTTTAGAGTACACAACTACTTCCAAGTACACCGACCCTTTAACTATGATCAGAGTGCTCCGATCAGATTACATAGTTACTTTCTACAATATCTGTGCATAGCAACTACAGTATGGTGTCAGTTTCGTGAAAGATCATGGTCAAGGCCAATAAACTATGGTAAGGGAAGATTTGAGGTTTCAGTAAAGACAAACATGTTTGTTTGCAGGTCTGTGACAGGTATATTAAAAGAATGATGATAAGACTACCTTTTATTAGCAACTATAAATCCCCTCTCATGATAGGCTTACTGGAAGTAAGATAACCACCCACAGATACATTTCATCCTAAGGATTCACTGTGCATCATGGTATGTCTAACAATAAAAGATGATTTATGAAATCATAGCTTAGTGTTTTGTGAAAGAAAGGTATGTATAAAGTTTTTAGGCTGCCCTACATGTTATTGTAAGCCCAGTTTAATATGCAACTTCCTTTTATACAATATATGTAGTGGGGGGGGGTCCCTGATCTGTCTCTCTTTCAGTTACGGGTCATTGGCTTAAAAAACATTGAAGACCCCTGCTATAGAGTACTTTTTTTTAATGCCTTTTTTTTTAACTTTATTTGATACCCATCATGTGAATAGAACTATATTAGCATTCTGACCTGCTAACCTCTTCAAATACACTGCGCTTGACTTCACCACACCACCACGTATGGGTTTTAGCTGCTGCTGTAGTGGGTCAAGCACACACCACATTTTTTTTCTAGACCGTGGTAAAAAAAAAAAAGGGTCTAATGCAGGTATCGTTTGACTGGAGTGAAGTTTTTTTCTACTACTTGGGCTACTACTGGGCTGTTTCAAAGTATCGATACCCAGCCCTTGTGACAACACATGAACTTCTGTCTCTTGCTTGAAAACCTGACCCGCTATGTATCCATCCATCCATCCATCATCCATTCATCCATCCACCACTTCCACACCTTTACTCGCTATAGACGTTAATCTAAGAATACTGGGCGGCACAAAATGTTACCATAACCAATGGAGAAAACTATAAAAATGAGACCCAATCTGTAATAAACCAGTACTAAGAGGAGGATTATTTAGTACTGTTTCCACCCTGGATTATCATTTAAGACCCAATGATAACTTTGACCTTGGGGACTTATTTTTCGCAGGGGGAACTGCCACTCATGGAAACATTTAGACAGTCCCTATCTTTGGTGATTCTGGTGACTCATTCCCTTACACACTTGTATTTGCCCATGTATTACTTGCACAGTGATAAATCACATATTTATAGTAGTACCTTCCCTGTCTGTGTTGATAATCTAGAAGCCCTATGATGCAATGTTTAGATAGAGGCCAATAAAAGCCGTAGATCATTAATAAGCCTTTGAATAGAGAGTTTTGATATGTCTATAGGTGGGTGTTCCAACAGACTCATCCCTCACCTGCACCGCCGTAATGAGACACCCGGTGAGTCGAAAGGGAGGCAGCATGGCGAGCAATCTTCTATTGAGCCAAAAATCTCTGCAGCACCATAGAGGCGTCACTCTTCCGATGCTTATTAATCCTGAGAATGAAATGAGGTTAACAGTGCTGAGTGGCTCAGAAACAGCCATCAGCTGTAGGGTGTGATTTTCATCTGCAGATAGAGAACTCTCTAAGATTGTGACAAAATTAGAGAAGACTTGTGGAGCGAGATAGCCAGGATTTGTTAAAAGTGACATTTATTTTTCTAAAATGACTGACAGCATCAGATTAGAAGATGTAGTGTTTTTTTGTATTTCTTTTAAGAATTGGAATTCGTTTGTTGACAAAATTTGTGAATGTTTCCTCATTTTGTATTTAAGAGATTCTTGCAGCATTGTATTTACTTGTGTAGTTTGTTCCATATCTAGCGTCTAGTCTAAAATGCTAAGTCTTACCTCAAAGCTCATTTATTAGCTATTTTGTAGCTTTTGATCATTTCACATGATCTGCTGTTTTCTAGGCAAAGAATGAACTTTATATCTCAACGTTTAAGCAAATGTGGAGGAGAATTCCTAAAAGTACTCTGCCTGGTTCAAGAATTACAGCATACATCTCTGATTTGTTCAGCCATTCCAATAAGTCTGGGGTTGTGCTTATTGAGGACCCCATTCAAAGTATTCCACATTAAATATAGTTTGTTATTAAATGTGTCACCCTGGATGTTACCCTTTAATGTGATTCTCATCCTCCTCTCTATTATTGTCTGTTAATCCCATCTACTTTTCATGGACAAGTCTGCTTTTTGTGCCAAATTCATATTTAAAGTGTCAGAGTATGTTTCATGCTCTTTTCTTATGCTCTAATGCTTTTTGGTTGTTTTTTTTTTGTTTTATGTTTCTTAATACATGACATTAAGTGGAAATTTGCTCACCCAGGCGTGCTACCAACACCGCACAAATTATTGCTTCAACATTTTGCATTTCATCCTTTGATTTTTATCTGTGAGTCAGAAATGAAGCCCTATAATTTCTTGGCTCTTAAATATCACGTTTGCTTTATCTGATTGCAGAGTTTAATCATATTGAAGATGCAATCTGAAATATAATTGCTGTTGTTTTTATTTTGGTGACAGCTTTGGCGCCAAAGATGCTTTACTCCAGCGATTCTGCAATGAAGAATGATCTGTCATTCAAAATACATTTTTAGATGACATTTTCTTACTTGGATATGTATCTTTAAAGTAGCTATAATTCCTATTTTTGTATTAACAATTGATGAAATGACTTTGTGGAAGGTGTCGCTTGAAGAATTATCCACTGAGTCTACAGTCCCTCTCAGCTCTCCACAGCCTGCTAGCATCTTTCAGATCATTCTTGTTTACTGTTTTGGTTAAGTCTCACAGCTCTCACGGCATCGGTTACAGATTTCATTAGAAAAGCTCAGCCTACCTGTCCTGAGGTTAAAACTGTATAACTGGAGATCACTCACAGTGCAGTAGAAAACAGAGTTGAATACAAAATGAAAACCTCAAATGTTATACTTATTATTAGGATTATTACTTGAAAATTGAACCTCTTGAGCCACGTCAAGACTGGCAATAAAAACACATCAGCTGTGGATAAAGTTATTAAACATGAATCATTATCAATCCTTTCATCTACGTGAACTTAGGAACCATTTGGTATTTATGGAATGGACCACAGAAGGAAGCTTTTATTTAGAAAAGTCAAAGCTCGCGAACAGCACGCAGCCGTGAGGGCATGAGGCGGGAGTCTCCAGGCCGTAGCCATACCCGACTCAAATATCCTTTCGGTCCTGGTGATTATTTGTGAAACTGTGCAAACGACAGCCTTTTCAAGACATTTGAGAAGGAAGGAGTGGTAGCATGCAAGCCCCCAAAATTAATGCTTGTCTGAGAAACCTGTATGCTAAAATATACAATGACTGAGGAAGCCTAGTGACGAGTCCATAGCAACCAGTTCATGTGTTTAAATTTGTTATTACCCAGTGTGCTTTGTTGAATGGTCCCAATGGGTTATTATTTAGTTATATTAGTTTACTATAAGAGTAACTTAGTATTTGAAGTAATGCAGTAATTCAGGGAGTGTGCATTTAGTTCCCCCCCCATAACAGTGGAGTGTGATGTGTAAGATGAAAAAGAAGAGGTTAACTTGTGTATGTCATGGTTGTAAAAGCAACGGTGGCTATCTGTACATCTTTACCAAGCACAACCCAGCACAGAAGGCATAAATAAATAGTGGGGGGCCATGCCTCTTATCCCAATCATTTTGAAGAGCCATAGAAAAATTAATTATTGGCAAAGTCAGTTTTGAATAAAGACCCCAAAACAGTCCCTTAGAGGTAGTTCAGCAGCTTAGGACAACAATATGTTTCATGCTGGAAATGTTCAAGGGCCACTCAGAAGTCTTTCCTGGGCTGCAAGTGGCCCCTGAGCGGGACTTTGAGTACCACAGATCTACAGTGCCATGTGTCAGTGAGACCCTCTGAGCACGGCATTAACTAGAGGAGTTGGCTCCTCTCACGCATTGGATGGCAAGAGTACAAAACTTTTCTACAGTGCATGTTTGCATGGTGATAAGTAAAAATGTATTAAAGGTGTGATATGGCCTTACCTACAGAGGATGGAGGCACTCTCTGCTTAAAGCAGAATCAAACATAACGAATGCAGGGCTGTGCATTGCCGGTGCTGCAGGCGAGATTGCTTACGCTTCCTTTAGTTTTTTGAACTCATCCAGGAACACATAAGTGAAATAGGGGTCATCACACTCCTCTGTAGGCACACAAAGTTCCGTGTGTGTGTGTGTGTGTTTTGAGTGGGCATGTGTGTGTGAAGGACGGCTAGTGAATGAAAATGCGAGGCAGCAAATCTCTAAGCAAATCCTTTGCAGTCTATTTCTATATTCTTTTGAAAATCCTCTCTCTCCTGCTTTCATGCTTGATGCAGCCTAGAAATTCACCGCTGCTGCAATTCTGCTCACTCAACTGCTCCTATAGCTACTATTTTTTATGTGCAACAACAACAGCTAACCATCACGGCCAAGAACCATTAACAGCAATGGCACACATGGTTTTGTGCTACGTCCCCTGTAGCAATTGATGAAAGGTGTTGCCCGGTTGAAAAACACTGCAACAAGCAGACGGTGATATTCGTTACCTGAATGATGCTTTGGGGCTGCGGTGTAGTGGCAAAGAAATATGATCACCCAGGTTTCTGCCCCATTGGCTAAGAGGAACATTTTCCCACAGTCTCACAATTAGTTTGGTGGGCCTCTTCCCCCCAGCGAGGTGTGATTCTCCCCTACAGCCGTTTGTCACGGCCATGTGAAGTATTGCCCTACAGTTGCATGCCGCTGTACTAAAATGCATCACACTGCGAGTTTGTCAGTTCAGGATATATGAGCATATGTGTTGCTTTATGTGTCGGCTGCTGAGTGTTACGGCACCTTAAGCCATCCCTGCCTGCCCACGCTGAACAATGGTGGCTTCTCAGATCAGGTCGTAGCATTTGCATAGAAATTGGTTCTAGATTGGGAGATAGGCCCTCAAAAATGCTCTCTCTCTTTCTGTGTCAAACACACTTACACACACACACACACTCACACAAATAAACAGAAAGTCAGTTCCTTTAATGCCCAATCACTTGGAAACATGGAAAACTGCTCAAGAAAGTCTGAGGGGAGCACATGATGAGAAATAGATCTAAGGACACCCCTTCATGTTTACCAAAAGGGTGAGTGGCAACCAGAGAGGATTTCAAAAACACAAATTCTTTTTACCGCATTCTCTTTTAAAATATCTGTAATTTACATGCCTTTTGTCCTCCAAACTCCATTCCCAGTTGTTTAATATTCACGTTATAATTATATCAGAAGTTCCTTAGTTTATCAGCTTTTAACCGCAAATGTACTTGTCATTGCTGCTTTCTTGGAGAGTAAATAGAAGACGGTTGACTGGGCAGAACATGAGAGAGAGAGAGAGAGAGAGAGAACATGTGGCTTGAGCTACAAATCCTGAGCATTTATTCAGACACCGCCTATCAAGAGGATCTGCCTCTGCTATGGTTGAAGGAATAGTTATAGTTAGGAATAGTATATTTTAGGAAATACGCTCATTTGCTTTCTTGCCAAATTAGATGAGAATATCTCATATATGTTTTTTAAATATAGGGCTGTAGACACCAAATCTACTTGGTTAATGCATGACCAATGGTTGTTTACTACCCTTAAAGAAAACTACATTCACCGTAACATCCAACCATTGAACCAGATTGACTGCCTGAGATTATTGTTGTTCAACACTTAAGAATAGCTTTCTTTTAAATCTTAAAGTGGTGTCATCCTCCGTTGTAATCTTAAACTTGCATGAAGAGTCTTTTACCAACTCCTACATTTGGCCAATGAGGTGGTACCAGGGAAGAACTTGCTTGGGCGTGTATTCTGCGTGCCAATAATTAGTGTCCACAATCTGTCTGCATTTCTGTGCTGTGACCCATTTATTTTATTTTGCACACTAATCAACCAGTGGCACGCAAACCTGACATGTTGAAAAGCTGTCTGCCTTCCCCCCAGCCACACACCTGTGTATCCCTGGCTGTTAAATACCTATATGCCTTCCCAAAGGCAATGCTCAACCCAGTGCTCAAACATAAAAACTACAGATTGATTAGCATCACTAACGTGGTATACAAACAACACAAAGTTGTGTAACGGCTCCAACATTGCATATAAACTAGAATTTGTGTGAGAGAGAGTGTTAGCTGTACGGTTGATGGTGTACTGCATGTATCTTCACGCGGTTTAGGTGGGGCGGTCTGAGCCAAAAGTCCAGGCCTGTTTGTTTTTCTCCTTGGAGACCGAGCTGGGAGAATATCGTCCTTCCTATTGGCAGCTTCTTTCTAAACAAAAAGGCTTCGTATGTGGACAACAATGTTCAATACATGGCTTCGTTAGGAGTGGGAGCTTTGTCTTGCGATGTCTATTTTATTTGCTTTTGATGGACTAATGGAATATTTTGTTATAATTTATAATGCTACAGGACATAAACATTAGTTGTGTTCGAAACCATTCCCTGTCACAGAAATAATCCACTATTATTAGAGCTATTGTTGTAAAACCAATGCTTTAGTTTTTTTCACTGAAGACCAGAGCAAGCAAGAGCCATAATTTCAGGTCAAACCACTTTTCCAAAACCCTCAACTGCTGCAATCATCTGTTGCTCTTATGGCTAAACTCTCGGAACCAGGGCAGATAAAACAGGAGACTGCTGCATCGTCGTCCATAAACCTTTTTGAAGCCTCCCTGAACTTTTGACCATTTCTTCCTGGATATTGAAAAGATATTTTTGAGGAGCTAGAGTTGGAGAGCTGATAAATGTCAGAGGTCGATAGAACCTGTGGACTAAACAGCAGGGGTCTGGAGAAACGAAGCAGGGTAAACTGCATTCTGTTGGGGAGACACTCAGCTGTAGTGACAGCTAGCTCAACGGGCATCATGAGCTAATGCCAGGTTGCCTGATGCAGGTGTCTTAACTTAGTCATCTTTCAGTCACATCTGGCGTGTGTGTGTGGGTGTGGGTGTGTGGTATGAGTGAGGCTGCAAGTTAACAGATGGAAAGTTTTCTCCTCGCTTTGTGAATGTCATATGTGTGATTTGGACTATCAGCACGACTATTTTAGGCTGATATCTTCAGAACAGAACTCCTGCTCTGTGATATATGAGCAAGGAGCAGAAATTGTCCTGGTGTCTGAGAAACCTGACAAATGTGTCACAGAGAGGAAAATCAGCCAGCTCAAGCAACTGTATGGAACATTATCTGCCAAGGACAGTTTGTTTTTGCAGTTTGGTTTTGATGTATAGCATTGCACAGCTAAACAAGACAAGTGTTTCTTCTGTTTTCAGGCAAGGTGAATCTGATTTGATGTAAGAATAGCCTGTTTGCAACAATCCGCACAAGCGCCTGAACAGCAGGTTTGTCTCAGCTGCATTAATAATGACTTAAAACTGCTGTCATTCATGTACTGGATGTGCTATATATCATAGTATTTGACAGTAATAAAACATGTCACAGCATTTCTTGAAGATGTAATTGAAAGTGGCGTACGATTTGATTTGTATTCATGAACGTGCCATGCAGCTTGTTCATGGAAAGCTTGCCCGGACAACAGGATCTTTGAGAAAGCAAGTTTACATTTTATTTTTTATTAATTGGCCATATAAATTGTAAGTCTTTTTATAGCCCCAGTGGATACATATAATCATGTTATTATGTAGGCATTATTAAAGAAATGGACTAGACTTAAGCCCTGCTGGTAAAAAAGACATTCTCTGCATCTGGATGGAATTCTTCAGCTTGAAATTCTCCCACATAAATGCATATAATTTAACTGCACTAAATGTCTGAAGGTGTTATTAAATTAGATTTTAGACACCCGGAACGTCGACTCCAGATGCTCCATCTGACTGAACACAGTGTGTTGCGTTCCAGAATGAAAGAACAGAAATCTGCAGTAGAGATTCTATTTGCCGTTGAAAGAAGAATCTGTGCTGTGCGGTATTCACTTGAGAGAACAGACCATTGATGGGATTTTGAATAAAAGCAGATCTTGACAACCGAGCTTGGCAGGTATAGAACTGTATCTCAGAACCAGCTGTTTCCCTATGTAATTAATTACTGTCAGATCATGATTTTGCTCTTATGTTGGACTCTGAGCACAGCCCTAGAGTGTTGTCACTTAGATGTTTCGTGGAGTGCAAAATTCACATTATGTGTTTGACAAACGACAAAAACGCTGTCCTCGCAGAGACTAAGTGTTCTTTATTATTTAGGCACTTGCCTTTGGAAAGCACTTTTGCGGCAGGAAATGAGCCTGCTTGCTGGGCAGGTTGCCTAATGTAAAGGCCTATATAAAGGTAAGTTAACAGCAGGAAATAATTTACAGCCAGTTGAAGTGAAGAATAGAATCTCACACACCTCGTGGCTTTGTATTAAATTTTCATGTTGAAAAGTCTTTCATGGATGTAACACAAAATATATAGCGAGGTTCGCCTGAACTCTGTCCAAAATGGATGGCTTCCAGCTCTCTAAAGAAATCCATCCCCTGCTCCTCTGCAAACGAGCCAGGATGGTAACACTATTGACATTAGCGATGTAGGCGTACGGGGCCGGGGAGGGGACAGCCAAGTGTGTGCTGAAGTCCCTCCGGCAGTATTCAGTGTTTGTCTCTGTGACCCAGAACTACCTTCTGACAAAAGCGCTACCTCATTTCAATGCTAATGTGCTGTTATGGGAATTTTCAAAAGCATTTGCTGCTATTTATTATGAATCAGCTTACCTGAGAGGCACCGGTTAATCCTGTAGATCCCGGCACAGCTGCTGTGCGCCAAGAGGTCATGGAGATAGTGTTTAAATAGACTCTGCCTCCCTTTATTATTCCAAAGGGACAACTACACGTCTGTACACAGCCAACTGATTTACTATTTTCTCCCTTTTTTCGCTGCATATCCGCTAAGTGGCATCAAGGTAAATGTCACAGGGTCAACTAAAAAAAAAAATAAGACCTCTTCTGATTGTTTCTTTCTGTCTAGGAAGTCATTTTCTGAAAAGCTTGGAGTGACCCGTCATAACCTGGAGGCTCGCAAGGAGCTATCGCCAACAATGACACCTTCTGACGCAGGTTGTGAATAGAGAACAGCGTAATGTATTTGGAATATGGATACACTGTAATGGGAGGGAAAACAATCTCAAATTGCCTCCAGCTGTTCACTTTAACAGACGTTAAGATATTGGAAAATGTACGTGGCTGTGTAAATGCCAGCAACCGTCAATAGAATAGGGAAATGTGTTATCTTTGTGGCAAAGTATCACTAGAAAGACTCAACTTGTCATGTCGGACAAAACATTCAGATGGCGTCAAAAGTAAAGAGTTGGTGTCCTCAGGGACTTCTTCAGCCACATGGAGGCGTCCAGTACAAAACAAGGTCTACATTTTTTACCGTTTTGAAGGTGAACTGCTAGCAGCATCTACCTGCAGCAATTCAAAAGTTGTCACTTTACAAATGGCAGTGAGGGGAGCTCAGCAACACCGATAATACAGCACATTTAGATCTGAGGACTTGTGTTGAACCGCTGCCTGCCACCCAGCCAGCCAATGAGCTTTGATGGGAAGTTTCCGCATCCCTTTTAACTGCAATGTCAGAACAGTTCAATCAGTCCTTTCTCCTTCAGTCTTGTTTGTGTTTTGGTAATTGTGGCATTGATTTGGAGCCAGTCCTAAATGTTTGTGCTGTCACTCTTGTTTAGTTGCACTCTGCAGAAAGGAGCCACTGGTTTATTTTAACTTGCTTGTGTCAGCCAAAATGATTAACACACCGCACATTTCAAGCGACCCTCACGCCCACATATTCACATTATTCATACACCTTTTCAGAGGAATATCGATCTGTACATTTGTTGACAAGTATGATAACTAATAGCCGAGCCTTGTGATCTTAATAGTAAGAGAATTCCCACTACATTGCTTTCAACTCTTCAGCCTCTGCAAAAAAAAAGCAAAAGGTGATATTGAGGTGAAGGTTGCCTGCGAGAAACCGAGACAGCCTCTCTGTTTCTATCTTTCATCCCAGACGTGTGAAGACTTTCCCCGCCTACCTCATCTGTCTGTTGACCTGGTTCATATCGGCTGCCGATCACGCTCAGAGAGCTCAGTCAGTTTTAATCACACTCTGCTTGTCGAGCTTCCAGCGGCCATTGCTGCAGCTGTGCAAAACCAGAAGAACGCGGAGGCGAGACGAATACCAAATTCATGAATACACTCACTGACAACGGATCGTGGATCCTGTACAGATGGAAGTTACAGAAGGAAAGACCAAAGCAAATTGGTAAAATACAACTTTCCTAATCAACCATAACTCTTAAAGTCTGTGGTTCATGTATCCCCTTTCCTCCGCCAGATGGCACTGTGCAGTGACTTGACTAATTCAGCCTCCTTGGACTTGTGTTCTTGGAGGAAGAGCCAAAATTGCCTGTTTGTATACTTTTTGCCAAAAATAATTGGAAGGATATTGGTTTCATGTGAGAGTTCCGTTCTTTTGATTATTTGGAGCAAAGTAGTCTGGTGTATTTCATTTGTGCCAAAACATTCTGGCCCAAAACAGACCTACTTTGGAAACTAAAATAAACAAAATTAACTACAAACAGAAACTTAAATTGGGGTCAAATTTCCAAAATGCAGAAAATAATTAAGAAAACAAATGAAATATCCAATTTAAAAGTAACTGTAGGCAAAGAGGTTTTGTGCCTCAGTGGAAAAACAAAGTTCTCTGTACATTCCACCCTGACGCCCCCTCCTCCCGTGATGCCTGTGTGCGACAGGAGAGAGAGGCGACTGTCGGCAGCACGCCTCAGGCTGTTTTACCAAGCATCAACCATGGTGACAACACATAGGCATCCTGTATATCTGCTGTGTTACCACAGTAACAGCTCAATGCTGCATTCCTATGTAGCAGCACTGACATCTCTTGGCCTGATGTAAAACTGTCACAGGACAGAAGAGGAACCCTGTGTTTCATCTAATCACACCTTTTTGGGCAGAGTTTGGGGTACTCAAGGGAGAAAACTTCCAGTGTGAATTGGATGTGTTTGTCTTTATTTCTAGAACAAATGCATGCTGTAACCAGATTCATATTATTGTTTGGTGAACATAAGAAACTCTAAGATATCTGCATTTTCTGTATTTAATCATCTTTGCTATAAAAAAAAAGATTACAGGGTTATAATATGATTTTATTATGAAGAAACAAGCTATATTCACACAGTAGAAATAATATACAAGACACACTTTTGCTTGTTTTAATTGTCTTTTGCCAGACCATTGTAAAAAATGACAGTTTGTAATTGCATTTGAGGTATTATGATTGATATTGGAGATTTAATATAAGCCTGAAATTAAAAAGAAAAACGTTTGTTCTTAATTGAGAACTGATTAGAAAATTACAACTAGCCTACATGACAAAAAAATGTTTTCTCATGGCTGAACGCGGCCAGCAGGGGCGCTAGTTGTCACTTTGCCTCTCTGCCCAACCGGTAATAAAAGCACTGAAGGTAGAACCACGCATGCGCAGCGCGCTGCTTGTTTGTTTTTGCCGCTGTCGCCTTCTGTCTGCTGTTTTGGGAGATGGTAAGACATGATTTATTATCTCTGTAAAGATTTAAGTCCATTTTATTTAAATTAAAACATAAATAGACTCGCGGTAGCGTAGTCTCGAAGCAGGGTTATCATTTAAAACAACAGTGGCTGTAAATGGGAACTAGCTTCAATACATTGTTTTAACATTTGAAGTGTTGACCTCATATTGAACTGTTTTGCGCTGCCATGTAATGTCACACTACATGTACTGATGCACTTCACACATATATTGTTACAGATACTTCAGCTTGATACTGTGTGTGGAGTTTTAAACCCTTAAACCCTGTGTTTGCAGGTGAGGCCCTCAGATGGAGGCAGTGTGTGAGTGGCAGGTCCATGGAGGTGATGAAGAGGAGGAGGAGGAGGCAGGAGCAGATAAGGCCATGCTGTGGTCTTTCCAGGAGGCTCTGGAGAGGCAGACCCTGCAGATAGGAGCATCCGCCTGCGGGGCCACAGCTGTAGTGGACGTGCTGAAGGCCCTCGGCGTGGCTGTGGCCCCTGAGGAAGCAGACCGCTGTGTCCAAACACGGCTGAGGAGGAACGAGTCCCCGCTGCCTGACTACCTGCTGTCCCGGAGTGAAGCCGGTAGATGTCCTGATATACAGGAGGGCCAGCTGTGGGCCCCCTGGCTTTGTCTCCACCTTTGTGGCAGTGGTGAAGTGTAACTAAGTATATTTATTCAAGTACTGGACTTAGGTACATATTTCAAGTACTTGTACTTTATTTGAGGATTTCAATGTAATGCGACTTTATACTAGGCAATACTAGGCAATATATCAATATTACATCAAAATTGATATTTGGGACTAGATATCGTCTTAAATTTTGGATTTTGTAATATGACACAAGTGTTGTCTTTTCTTGGTTTTAAGGGTACCCTTACACACTCATAAATACTATGCGCAGTGGGCTACATGATCCCTGTGAATGTCCCAAAGCAGTATAATCCACTGATAAATAAATGCATGTGAATATGAATATATATATATTGCACCATTAAATATAGCAGATTCCTACAGATAGCCCTGACCAAAATACCACCAGATCTTGTGCTTTTGTACTGTCCCTCTTATTCACCAGTCTAATTACTGAAGGGACAAAAGACTTACTAAACCTGGCTGTTGTCATTGTCCATTGCACAATCCTTCCACTACCCCGACAGCTTGGTCAGAAGCTGTTGTGCAGAGAGGGAGCAGGGTCATTGATGAGATGCTTAGCCTTACTCAGTATTACACAACTGAGCAGCTGACATCTGGTCCCACCCATTGACCCAGCTCGCCTTTCTGGTCTAGGTTGAGCATGTTTTTCAAATGCGCAAATCATACCAAAGGGCAGGATGCTCTGTAGGACAGCCGACAGAAGAACAGTTTTCTGCAATTTTCTTTTACCTTTACAGTTGAACGTACATCACACTTAATCTCTATCCCTGAGTATCTGTAAGTGCTAACTCTTATGATGGGTTCATTGTTAACCTTGGCGAGTGGGACTTCTCTACTACATCTCAAATCTATAATAATGTCCTTTGTTTTACTCACATTGACCTCAAAAAACCATTTAATGAAGTCCCTACCTTCCTCAAATCCACCCAAGGATGATTTCTCAGGCTTTAGGTGCCCCACCAAGTCTGTATCATCTGCATACTTAAAACATTTCAGGTAATAAAATATGAATATATTAATCATGACTTTGTATTGGTAACATTTCTCAGCCAGGCCTCTGGTGTCACAGATAGCTTCCCCGCTGAATGAGATGAACACGTAAGCAGGGTTTCCTGCCAGAGTGACAGCTGGCTGCACTGTCAACCAGACAAAATTCAAAAGTACCCTCTTAAATTAGACAAAGAGGTGGATGTCTCTCAGAGGAGCGACTGTAATTGACTCTTTCAGCTCTGTTACACAATTTTTGCATTGACATTTCAGGCGTTTAGCTCAAGCTGTCATCACACACGTGAGGCTCTGAGTGGAAAAGAAAACACTTTTCGTTCATTGGTCTCAGATACTACAAGTACAATGTAAGTTTCTGTATTTCAATAATGATCTTAAAGGTTATGATAAAAAAATAAGGATTATTTCTTCTTTTAGGTGCGACTCACGCTCAGCTTATCCGAGGAGCAGAGGAGGCCAGTAAGGGGAAGGTATTGGGTCGCTTCTTCCACCTTCACCCTCGGCGGCTGGTCAGACTGGTGCCCTGGCTCGCACGCTGGATCCAAAACGGTGCTGTTCCCGTGGCGACCATGAACATGCAGCTGGCTGTACCTGAAGGAGAGGAGGTGCCAGACGCCTGGCACCATCAGCTCATATTTGGAGTTGCACCCAATGCTGTGTTCATGACCAATCCTTTAGATGTAGGTGAGTGATTGCAAAGACGGGCAGCACAATAAAATTTTATAAAAAAATTATAATTTTATTGTTATCAGGATATCAGCTTAAATACAAACATATTACCAAAGATACTCTTATGTTTTTTTTTTAAAGAAATTATCAGAACAATGCACTTTAAAATGTAACATATTCTTTTTTTTAATGGTACTTTTTACATTCAATTTAATGTTCAAATTGTTCCGTGACATAATGTTACAGAAAGCAGCAGAAATAAGTACACTTGAATATCTGTTTATGTATGTAACATATCATTATAGCAATATTCAACAATGTTATCTCATATATATATACATCCATCCATCCATCCATCCATCTTCATCCGCTTATCCGGGAGTCGGGTCGCGGGGGCAGCAGCTCCAGTAGGGGACCCCAAACTTCCTTTTCCCGAGCCACATCAACCAGCTCCGACTGGGGGATCCCGAGGCGTTCCCAAGCCAGGTTGGAGATATAATCTCTCCACCTAGTCCTGGGTCTTCCCTGAGGCCTCCTCCCAGCTGGACGTGCCTGGAACACCTCCCTAGGGAGGCGCCCAGGAGGCATCCTTACCAGATGCCCGAACCACCTCAACTGGCTCCTTTCAACGCAAAGGAGCAGCGGCTCTACTCCGAGCTCCTCTCGGATGACTGAGCTTCTCACCCTATCTCTAAGGGAGACGCCAGCCCCCCTCCTGAGGAAACCCATTTCGGCCACTTGTACCCTGGATCTCGTTCTTTCAGTCATGACCCAGCCTTCATGACCATAGGTGAGGGTAGGAACGAAAATTGCCCGGTAGATCGAGAGCTTTGCCTTCTGGCTCAGCTCTCTTTTCGTCACAACGGTGCGATACACAGAATGTAATACCGCACCGGCTGCTCCGATTCTCCGACCAATCTCACGCTCCATGGTCCCCTCACTCGCGAACAAGACCCCAAGGTACTTAAACTCCTTCACTTGGGGTAAGGACTCACTCCCCACCTGAAGAAAGCACTCCATCGGTTTCCTGCTGAGAACCATGGCCTCAGATTTAGAGGTGCTGATCCTCATCCCACCCGCTTCACACTCGGCGGCGAACCGATCCAGTGAGTGCTGAAGTATACAGTAGAGGCCAAAAGTTTGGACACACCTTCTCATTCAATGCGTTTTCTTTGTCTTCATGATAATTTACATTGTAGATTATCACTGAAGGCTGAGAATCTACAAAACTGGATGAACACATATGGAATTATGTATTTAACAAAAAAGTTAACCAAACTTTTGGCCTGTACTGTACATATACTGTATATATACAGTATATATTTAATTTTTTTATTCCTCATATCGTGCAGCCCCATTGTACAGAAACTGCTCTTAATAAGAATTGATTAATAATTAAATCTCCTGATATAGATAAATATAAATAAAGTTATTTTTCAGGAAGTGAAGACGAGGTGCACCAGAGACTGTGCAGTGAATCTGTGTTGCTGATTCGTCGAGAAGACGTCCTGCAGAGACTGACGCCAGACTGCTGTCTGTCCAGCTTATCAGACAGTCGGTCTGACCCGCGCTGGAAGGCCTTGGATGTCGAGGGTAGAGGCAGTTACTTAGGGTTAGGGTTTTATTTATGCCGATTATTTTCATCCGTTCTATGTGTTTTTATCTTTATTTTCTTCCTATTAGGTCAAGTGAGGGAGATGGTCCTTGACGAGCAACAGGAACAAGGTCCACCCAAGTTAACGCACATCAAGATCCCCGCAGCATACAGTTCAGGCATCACACTGTTCGCTGTACGACAGACCAAGTTAGGACAAGAACTCCTCAATGCTCCCCAACTCCCTTTGTTGTGACTGGACTGCCATTCGTGGACTTAAAGCTTGAAGACCTATACAATGGGATGTGAAAAATAAAAATGTATAAAATAACACTATTGATCCTACTGAGTAGGATCAGCAGATATTCACCATGCCAACGACTGACAAGAAACAAAATCACTATTTATTACTCATTGTTATACAACATCTGTTCTCTGACCTAAGCTGCAGAAGCATCCTTTTGCAGCAAGTTCCACATGTCATCAAACAGCTGAAAATATCTTCACCAACACACTGTTATTGATGTTCATCTATATCACTGATACCTGCTTTTTTGCAATGCATTTCCAACAGTTTCATGTCAGTTAATTACTTGAATAATGTATGTTTGAAATAAAGAGAGGTCTCCTTGTTACTACATCCCATAAAGCTCTCCCTCATCTGTTCCTTGCTGCATCCAGACTCTCAGACTAGAGAGCCAATCTCGTCATCCCCTATTTGGCCACTTTACACCTTCTTCCAGTTAACTTTAGGATTGACTTTCAGAACATATTGATTTCTTTCAAAGCAATAAATGGCAGAGCTCCAGCTTATATTACAAAGCTCTTACTGTATGTCTCCATAGTCAAAGGCTCATATATCAGCAGTGTAAACTCTGCTTGCTCCTAAGGCCACATTAAGAACAGAAGGTGGTCGAGTCGTTGCAGCCAGCGTACTTGGATGTTGGCACAATTAAAGAATAATATCCTGCCAGCTCACTTTTCCATACGTCAGTTCTATAAATGTTACTGTATGTTGTATGACGCATTTGTTGCATATATAAATACATTTGTGGTCTTTTGGACTAGTTGTGAATCAACCTGCAAAAACTAAAGTTAATTGTAATAAATGATAGTATTTTATGAAGGCTTAAGTATTTAGAAGCTATATTTAAGTAAAAGTAGCAAATAATGGAGTAGTATTAAGTAATAATACTATATTGGTAGTATTATCGCAAAAACATACTTTAAAATAAAGTACTCATTGTTTGTGTGTTTTTATTTGATGATCAATAATGTATTCTGTTCTGTTACTGTTAAAGATGCAGCTAATCTGTCTACTTGTGTAGTTTATCATCAGTCATATTTTTTAATGGAATGTTAGGTTTAGCATGTAATCTGCAAAGTAACTAATAATAGCTATAAATACATGAAGTGGAAAGTGCAAATTTTCCTCAAGAATATAGTGGAGTTGAACAGTGTAAGTACATGAAAATTGTACTGAAGTAGAGTACCTTAGTACATGCATGTACTTATTCTCCATCACTGCAGTACAAAGGACAAATATCCTCAAACCAACAAAGTTAAAAAGATATCCTTCAAAATGCTCCACAGATTCTACCCAACTAACCATTATCTGCAGAAAATGAAAAAAGACAATATGAGCTGTACTTTTTGTGGAGAACTAAATGAAACACTGGTACATTTATTTTGGTCTTGCCATAATACCAAGAAACTATGGAGCAGATTATCACATTTTATTGCTCTTCATATTTACCCTCAATTTACATTACATTGGGAAAATGTATTGTTTGGATTCACTCAACATGATAGAAAGCTGTATTCAGAGTATTACACCATACATTTTATTATTATTTTAACCACATTTTATTTACATAAATTGAAGTTTTTGAAAAAGAAGCCAAGTTTTTTTGAGCTGGCTGCTAAAATTAAACAATACATAGTTTCCATTTCTGCCTGTACAAACAAGAAAGCTGTTAGATCATATGACCTCTGTAAGCTTTACAAAACACTTGTATGAAGTGTTTTGCTTGTTTTGTTGTTTTTCTTTTCCTTTAGTAACCCCTGCTCTTTTAGAACATAAGAAGATGTTTTTTCCTACTGTATTTCCACATTCTTCAATAAAGTTTAAATTAAAAAAAAACCGCTGTTGCTAATTAACTACACTTCCCATGATGCACTCGACAGTTACACCCCGAGGAAGTTGAAAAATCCCCAAACTTGTTAAAGAAAGGTAGCTTGGGCAGCAGGTAAAGGTAAGCGTACATAAACCAAACGGGAAACAATGATTCTATCTAGCACGTTATGCTAAGTTTGCGTAGCGTTTGTTAGTGTTTAGCGCGACATCATGGTGTTATTGGATCCACGTGCTGGGTGTGTGTGTGTGTGTGTGTGTGTGTGTGTGTGTGTGTGTGTGTGTGTGTGTGTGTGTGTGTGTGTGTGTGTGTGTGTGTGTGTGTGTGTGTGTGTGTGTGTGTGTGTGTGTGTGTGTGTGTGTGTGTGTGTGTGTGTGTGTGTGTGTGTGTGTGTGTGTGTGTGTGTGTGTGTGTGTGTGTGCTGGGTGTGTGTGTGTGTATGTGTGTGTGTGTGTGTGTGTGTGTGTGTGTGTGGGGTGATGACTTTCCCTCCGCGGTCAGTAGGCTGAGAGCAGAGCAGATACTGAGACTGCTGTCCTGACCTGGGCTCCCTCTATTTGCTGCTTCTCACACACACTAACACACAGGTGAGTGTCAAACAGCATGCTAGATTCTCACTTCAACACTTGTTTATCTGCTAAATTCATTACTGTTAATATTTGTATGCAAAAGCAGTATAAATGCATCGTGCACATGCTTTACTAGCTCATACCGAAAACCCACTGATGTTAGTTAATAATTATTTTTCAGAACAGATTGCTTCAGGATGTAGACAACATCCATCCTTTTAAAGTGCATACATGTATGTATGTTTATCAGACATATGGATATGAAACTGTACGTGAGAAATGCCTGTATTAACTTAGTTGGCATGTTTTTACATAAGTCAACTGCAATAAAGGGATTCTTACTTGATGCTCTGATTTTAGTTATGTTGTTAAAGTTATAGTATGAAAAGATCCTAAATTACCTCCATATTGGTTATTTTGTCTTTAAGCATGCATTGTTGGATTGGATTTGCTCCTTTACGTGAGTCACATGAGTGCAGTGATTTCAATCAAAGCCAGAGATTTGACTAATTGTGGAACATGTGCACCCACTGTGCAACACTCACCCCTTTGTACTGTATCTCCTTCCAATAGTGTTCAATGCAGATTACAGACAAGGTATCTGCCCATCCGGCTCTTTGCTATAGTAAACAATGCAATTACACAATCCTCAGGTCACTGCAGATTGGGTGGTTTGTCCTCTGACCTTGGTTCATTTGAGTTAAAAGTGTCTTTTTTGAGTGTAAAAGTGAATAATTTTTAAGTTAAGGTTAGACATTAGCCCCAAAACCAGTGAAATAATTCAGGTTTTTAATGTGTGTCATAAGGGACACTGGCTTTCTGTTGAGTGAATTTACATTGTGTGACAATGCATATCATGTTGAGATAAGACCAGTATTCCTATTCATTGTAAAATCTCTCAAATACAGTTGACATTCAAAATCAAAAGAGAGAGAAACAACTGCACTGCCAAACGGAGGCTAAGGCGAATATTTCGCTGTATATCAACCTGATAATGGCCTTGTTTTTTACACGCCAATGAGCCCCTGTTTGCAGTTGCTGGTGATTTGACCATGCCATTTAATTGTAGACCTGTGTTTTTTTTTCTAGTTGATTGGATCTGGGTTAGTGTGGCATTACAAGATAATGTAAGACCCTAGGCCTCACAAAAGGTCAACGCTTCCTCACAGCTTAGGGAAGTCCTTTCGTTATAGGTCAATCTTTGCATGCAAATTAAATAGATACTTTACAAACAGTTGGAGCCAAATGAGAAGCCCTGGCTGGTAGTGCTGGGTATCATTAAAAACATTTTCAATACCGGTTCCTGAACAAGGCTTTTTTTCAATACCTATTCCATAAAATCTGTTTTAACGAAACAGATTACAACTTCACACATTACGGCACAAACCATTTGCTCCTTAGGTATTGAAATTTGGTGTTGAATGATGAGGCTTTTTTTCAATACACTATACTAAGGAGGAAATTTGGTCGGTGAGTAAAAAGTAAAGAATTCGGTACCCAGCCCTACTGGCTGGTGAATGTGTGAATGGTTTCAGTTTAAGCCCAAATGCCGGGGTCTCTTATATCCTCGTCGCTCAGGTGCCATGGCAGAGAAGGTGCTGGTGGTCGGCAGTGGTGGACGGGAGCATGCGCTTGCCTGGAAGCTAGCCCAGTCGCCGCAGATTCAGCAGGTCCTGGTGGCCCCGGGGAATGCAGGCACGGCCAGCTGTGGGAAGATCAGCAACTCTGGTAAATGCAAACCCAGAAGCTCGTTAGTGCACTTTACTCCTTTTCAAAAATGGAATCTGACCAAAACTAAAATCATGGCTGAGAAACCTTGAAGCCCAATGCATGTCTGTTTTATAAAATGCAGTAGGTACAAGAAAGGATTACCTTCTGGCTGCAACCAACAATTATTTTATTTATTTATTTTATTTATAGATTTTTTGGGGGGGCATTTTTATGCTTTTTATTTTCTCAGGCAGATGAAGACATGGAACGGGAGAGAGAGAGGGGGGGAGCTTACCCGGCCACACATGCTTATTGGCTTTCTTACATAAAGACTGAAAGTAACATAAACAATACACCCCAGGTTCCCCCTATAAAATATAAAGAAGATGGTTGGATCTTATATTTAGTATCATCCATAAACGTGTTTTTATAAATATAGCACCCTTGTGCAATGTGAAGAGAAACTTGTTAATTAATGAGCTTATTGAATTAATGACATAATTAGCTTAATAGGATGTATATTGCTATGTTGATTTATAGCATCAGAAAGCTGATGAATGTAATTGATAACTCTCACTCTCTCTGTGCAGAGGTGTCGGTCAGTAACCACGCCATCTTGGCTCAGTTCTGTAAGGATCATCATGTGGGGCTGGTGGTGGTCGGACCTGAGGTACCTCTGGCAGCAGGTAACTGAGCTCCATCTTCAATGTTTTTTAAGCAAAAGACCCATTAAGGAGAGAACGAGCAGGGACCCCCTACGACATATATTGTAAAAATAAAATTGCATATTAAACTTTGCTTACAATAACTTTTAGGGTGGCCTAAAGCCTTTTTATACATTTTTTTTGCATACTAAGCTATTCAAATAGTCTATGAAGTTTGGGCATGATTTTATAAATGATGTTTTTAAAATGTTTTAAAACATACTGTACATATGGCACAGTGAATCCTTAGGATTCACATAAGGACTCCCTTACCTATGGGCCATTAAGTAGTGGGGGATGTATGTTGGGTTCATGTTCCCAGACCCCCTGTTGAAGATCCCTGATATTAACTATGGTCTCTTTCTCCGACTATCTCTTTCCCTTTTAACTGTACCGTCTCTTCCAGGTATGGTCGATGACCTGACGGCGGCCGGAGTGCCCTGTTTTGGCCCGTCTGCGAAAGCCGCTCAGTTGGAGGCCAGCAAAAGCTTTTCCAAGGCCTTCATGGAGCGCCACGGCATTCCCACAGCCCGTTATGGCTCCTTCACTGACCCCCAGGAGGCCTGCAAATACATCCGCACGTCAGTAGAATAGACATTTGTATCTTTGGAGGAGTGTATTTGTGCACGAGTCCCAACAAATATTTGGAAGTATAAAGAATGGCATGCAGGAACACTTTTTACGTTTTTCAGTGAAGATCTAGGATGTAAAGAGAGATGTCCTCCTCCACTGGCATTGTCCAGCTAGTTAATAAATTAAGTAATTAGCAGAGGGAGGAAAGTGCTAACTGCATGGTTCCCACTGTTTTGGGTAGAACAATAACACATTTCTTAAATCAGTTTGGATTTCCAGCAACAAAGTTGTAGAGTTTTGTTTTCAGAGCCATTAAACACACAACATTTGTACCGTAACAGAAAATGATAACTCTACTGGAGTTTTGTCTCTCAGATGGTTTCATGAGTTAATGATCTAAGATGTGATGATTGCTTTTCATATGAGAGTACCCTCAAAAACAAGCCACCATAAAAAGCGTGAGAGCCACTTGTACCGACAGAAAAAGAATCCTTTCTACTCAGCGAAATGGTTGGTTGGGCAGAACAGCTGCCATCTTTTGACAGCCTTCATCCATATGGATTCCAAACACATTCCCACACAATGCACTGCAAATGTTAAATGAGCCACACACACACAAAACATTTTACATATCAGCGATGTAGCATCTGTTCCAGATGTGTTTTCTGTGAAAATATGTTGATTCTTCCTACTGATTTTATTTCCTTGTTTTGGGGTCTACAGGGCCGACTTCCCAGCGCTGGTGGTGAAGGCCAGCGGGCTGGCAGCAGGGAAGGGGGTCATTGTGGCTCCAGACCAGGACGAGGCCTGTCAGGCTGTGATGGACATCATGCAGGTGTGAAACTATTAAATACATATTTGTATGGTCGTTCATCCTCGGCAGTTATGTTAGCAAGGAGTGCAAGGATAAGAGAATTTCCTGCAGTATTTAGTTAAGTACTTTCTGTAGAACGACTGTAGTAAAGCCTAACTTCATCAATCTGTCGCACATTGAATCTGGCCCTGATCAGTCCCACTGAAACAAAACCAGGGTGGATTCTGTAGAGAGAGTTTGCCAGTATGATTCTGGGCTCCAAATGTTTGTAACCCTAGCCAGTCAGTGGATTCCTTCTTTTGTTGGCTAGAGTTTCTACATAATACATTTTTTATTTTTTTATTTAAAGTAAACCTTGTTTGTGTAAAGCTTTTTCTCTGTAGCCTCCTAAAACCTAGTATCTGCCATGCTCTCTCTCTCTATATATATATATATATATAACACTGTGCATTGCAGGACCGAGCCTTCGGCACTGCAGGGGAGACCGTGGTGGTTGAAGAGCTGCTAGAGGGAGAGGAAGTGTCTGTGAGTTTGGGACTTTTAGTCACATCTGTAACAAAATCCTGCTAACTTTACCTTCAGGAATGAATGAGGGAAACTGACATGATGTTAATCCTTGTCCCTCTCGTTTTTGGTAGTGTCTGTGCTTCACCGATGGCTCGTCGGTGTCTCCAATGCCTCCAGCACAGGATCACAAACGGCTGCAGGACGGCGACCTGGGGCCCAACACCGGCGGCATGGGGGCCTACTGCCCCACCCCTCAGGTACACATGTCCTTTCCTTATTTTTGCTCAATACTCGGCTCATTTTAATAAGTAAGACTGCACAATATGAGAAAAATATGCGATATGCAATAGCGTTGTTATATATCATGTTAACAAGATTACTTGCAATAAACGGATATTAAAATGTACTCAGTTCTGCCTTTTTGCCGCTTTCACTATTCTTCTAAAATACAAAATTGCGTGTTGAATTTAAAACAAATAAAAGGATGTCACTTCCAACATTCTTTAATTGAACAAATGGAGCATCGAATGAATTATTAAGGGCACCGCTATAAAAAAAGAATAACAGTTACTTATTAATGTGCAGTTTTCTGCTGACAGTTTCTTTCAACTAACACCAAACATCTCGGAGCGTCTTTTGCGATAGGTTGCAGCCTCTAGCACATAGACGGTTGATAGATGATAGACGGCAATTTATTTAAAGAAATATAAAAAAAAAGTATATTGTGCAGCCCTAGCGTGCAGCCGTCTTTAATGCTCGGCTGTGTGCAGGTGAGCCAGCAGCTGCTGCAGCAGATCAGAGAGACGGTCCTTCAAAAGACGGTGGACGGGATGAAGGAGGAGGGAACCCCTTATGTGGGCAAGTGCTCTTTTTCTGTCTATACATGAGTACAGTACAATAGGATACAATACTGAAATCGTTATTGGCAGTTTACATTAAAATTCATTTTGAGTTAGACAACAGTTTCACATTTAGTACAAAGATGAAGACATATCAACAGCCATGGCAAAGAAATGTTTCATAATGTCCTCGGATCCAGATCTTAATTGGCAGCTCACTAATTTTTATTTAGCAAAAGAACAGACTGATGTATAAAAGAGTTAAGCCTGTTGTATCTAAATGAAGCAACTCTAAAGTTGGTATTTATAATGTAAAACATTGATGGAGTCAGAAGAGATGATGTTAGCCAGTCTGAGCATGCTCTTCTTGTGGGTTGTTTGAAAGGAGCGTGCCACCGGTTCAGATAGTCCAGTCCAAAAGGTTCCCCTGTATTCTGTGTTCTTATGTTTGCAAGAGTTTCTGGTTTCAGATTATTGAAACACAGCCTGTGTCTTATCTCAAATATGTTGTGTTCTTGTTGTCCAGGTGTGCTGTATGCAGGGCTGATGTTGACCAAGCAGGGGCCAAAGGTCCTCGAGTTCAACTGTCGCTTTGGAGACCCCGAGTGCCAGGTTGGTTTTCTTAGACTTAAGGCACCTATCACTGGATCTTCTCATAAAATAGAAATCAAATCAAATATGTACTGTCAACTCTTTCAGGTGCTGCTGCCACTCCTAAAGAGCGACCTGTATGAAGTCATCTTGAACACCCTGAATGGCAAACTGGTCTCCACCGCCCCCGTGTGGCACCAGGACAGCTCTGCAGTCACTGTGGTTATGGCCAGCGCCGGGTACCCCGGCTCCTACAAGAAAGGAGTAGAGATCACAGGTACGCACTGCACAACAGCGGTTTTGGTAGGACAGACACAGGAGGAAATTCTCACATCATTTTATTCAATCTGCCATGCTGAACTCCAGTTTGCACCCATTGCCAACATTTCTGTGTGCCAAGTGGTATTTTCTCTCCAGTGGTTTTAGTTTTTTGTCAGGGAGAAGCAATCTTTAAAAACAGTTGAATAAAACGGTAACTGTTTGTGTGTTTAAAAAATAAATGAAACAGTAATTATGTTTTCTCAGAGCAGATGTTTTTGTCCAACCTGAAATGTAAAATATATTCAGGTTATTACTATATGAAACAAAGAAAAGGGTTTGACATTTGTGAAAGTTATAATCATATAAAATTGTACACACAGTATCTTTATTAAAGGTCTGGAGTAAATCCTTATACATTTTCTTTTATATTTTGTGTATTTCTATGTATCTGCTGTTATCCAGAACTCGCAAATAACAGAGTAACACCTGTGTTAATCCTCAGGCTTGTCCCAGGTTCAGGACTCGGGGTTGCAGGTCTTCCATGCTGGCACCGCGCGCTGAAGGGGGGAGGCGTGGTCTCCAGTGGCGGGCGGGTCCTGACCGTCACTGCAGTTGGGCCGTCCCTGGAGACTGCTCTGCAGGCGGCCAACCAGGGCGTGGCGGCCATAGGATTCCCGGGTGCCGTGTACCGCCGCGACATCGGCCACCGGGCCATCGCCCACCTGAACCAACACAGGTGTGTGTGATAGCCGTACAGGCGACACACATGCACTCAAACATTCCATTTCTTGTTTTGTGTTTTTTTTTTAGTTAGAACTTTATGATTAATAAACTTCACTATGGAAGTTCCTGTGTCCTAGTATTTCTTTAAATTTCCACATAACCAGAACCTAGCTTTAAGATGGAATAACAGCTCCTCACCTGAGAGGGTTATATTTCACTGTGTCTGTCACAGAGGGCTGACCTATAAGGACAGCGGAGTGGACATCGCTGCCGGTAACAAGCTGGTGGACATGATCAAGCCTCTGGCCAAGGCAACGTCCCGTGCTGGTAACTTCATTTTCATGTCCAAAAACTAAAGAATGGGCAAGAAAGTATTTTGTAGTACATCTAAATAATGATCAGATGCTTGTGTCTCTGTGCTCAGAAAGAATAGCTTGTTTCCTTGTTTCAAGCAGCTGACTCGAACAGTTTTGTCATTAAGAAACAAATTGAATTTTTAGTACTTTTAATTGTAATTGCTGTCATTTTGATGGTGTGTTTGCAGAGATAAATTCAGCAGCCCTAGTAAAAACTCAGTCAAATCAAGAAAGAATGGATAAAGCCGTAACCATGGATGTAATGGCTTTTTATTCCCAGGGTGTAATGCAGAACTGGGAGGCTTTGCTGGGCTGTTTGACCTGAAGGCTGCAGGTTTTGTCGACCCGATCCTGGTATCTGGGACAGACGGAGTGGGGACAAAACTCAAGGTGGGGCTTCAGTTCCTTCATGCAAATTTTGAGACTATGGAAGACCTATCTATCAATCTTAATACCCACTGTTCGCCACAAGTCATATTTTGTCATTTGTTGTTACTGCAAATATGTGGTCCCGATTGTACAATCCTGGACCAAATGAAAGTACTAAGAACCTCAACTCATTCGAATTAGGCTTTGGCAGATGCCAAATTGGCTAAGAAATAACCAATCAAAATCGGATCCAAATTTGGCTCAGAAGTAATAGAGCAGCAGTGGAGATATTCTTATCTGTACACACATCCAAAGACTTCTGGAAACCCCTGAACAGAAATATGAATGTTATTAATTGAAAGTGTGAAAGATCCAGTGTGACTCTTCCCTATTGCAGTTTTAATTTGTTGGGAAAGCATTTAGCAAAATTACAAGAAATGTGTCCTCAGATTGCCCAGGCGTGCAGCCAGCATGGCGGCCTGGGCCAGGACCTGGTGGCCATGTGTGTGAACGACGTGCTGGCTCAAGGCGCCGAGCCGCTCTTCTTCCTCGACTACTTCTCCTGCGGCAGCCTGGATGTGGACATTGCTGCCTCGGTGGTCGGCGGCGTCGCTAAGGCCTGCGAGATGGCGGGCTGCGCTCTGCTCGGTGAGACACACAAAAACAGCATGAAAACAAACGTTAAAACATATTAGGCATGATTAAAATTAAAAAATAATGAATATGATGGGAGCCCAGCCCTGCAAGAATTGTCATAAATATATGGGGGTAAACTAATTTCTTTGAGCAAAGATAGTGACAATGGACAATTTGGACAATTTTTGCAATCTGGGACCCTATAGCTATACCAACCTATAGTCGGTACTCCCCATACAACACATGGGAAGAGTCTGGGGAGGTTCCCAGATGTTGTGTGACGATGTATGTGAGATAAATAGTCATATTTTGGTGTGTTGATGATCTAAAAGAGGTCCTATGTTACCAGTTGTGGTTAAAAAAGGTAGAGCTGAGTGGACTGGGTCTTGACTCCCCTCCCATCTTTTTTTCATGTCCATGTCCAGGTGGCGAGACGGCAGAAATGCCGGGCGTCTACGCTCCAGGAGAGTACGACCTGGCCGGGTTCTGTGTTGGAGCAGTGGAGCGTGGGGCCCTGCTGCCAAGGCTCGGGGACATCGCCGAGGGGGACCTGCTGATTGGACTGGCCTCCTCTGGGGTCCACAGCAACGGCTTCAGCCTCGTCCGCCAAGTCCTGGAGAGGGCCAACCTGAGCTACAGCTCCCCGTCTCCTTTTGGCAAGTCAGGACAGACTGTAGGTAAGTCACATTTTAAGCCACAAAGGTGGACCCGAGTGTGCCCTTCATTCAAGTGTGGGTGGGTGGGTGGTACCGCATTTAGACTTTCCCAAACAATTGGTAGCCTCTGTAGCAGTTTTATTGTTATTGGTGCAATATTAAGACCACACTTTCCATTAACTATGGCCAACGGATTTTCCCTCCCTTTGCCAGAACGTCTCTGTCTGTAAATAATCTAGCCATGAAATTTGGTGGGAAAGCATAATCCTTTAACCTTTTGTAACCCTTACCCGAATGGTTGTTGACTGTTGACATGGACATCATCTTGGACTTTAGGACATTGTGACGTTTATGCATTTTTCACAATTATCGGGCATTTTTAAAGTGTTTGTTGTTTATTTTAAAGGTCATTTGTTTGGCTGCATTACTAAAATATTCAGGTTTAACTTTAACCTTTTGATGCCTATCTAATGTGAACTCTGCTTCCAGGCGAGGTTTTGCTGACGCCAACAAAGATCTACAGTCGTCTGCTGCTGCCAATCCTTCGCAGCGGCGCTGTCAAAGCCTACGCTCACATCACAGGGGGTGGGCTTCTGGAGAACATCCCTCGGGTGCTGCCCCAGGAACTGGCAGTTGATTTAGGTGAGATGAAAGCACGTGGACCAGTCAAATGAAGCATGTAAGATGTCAGCAATCTGGAAAGGTGGTGTACCTTTTTGGAAGAAGCTGCATTAGCATTTTGGAAATCAATTACCTTTTTATGATAACCTTGTGTGAGGCAGCAGGGGGAAAAAATTAAAAAATAATGTCAAAACATTTATAGCACAGTTCCCCTCCACTCTGTGTTCATTTCCCCCCTCTTGAAAATGTAGAGATCACTTTGTAGTTATTTAAGGCTGCAGCCTTTCCTCATTAATATTTCCTCTTGGCATTTATACATGACTCAGATGCCTCTCGATGGAGCATCCCCCCAGTGTTTTCCTGGCTCCAAAAGGAGGGGGGTCTGAGCGAGGAGGAGATGACCCGCACCTTCAACTGCGGCCTGGGGGCAGTGCTGGTGGTGGCCCCCCTGGATGCTCAGAGGGTCCTACACCAGCTCCAAGCACATGAAGAGGCCTGGATTGTGGGTTCACTGGCCCACAAGCAGCAGGGTGAGACAGTAATGTAACACCGCACAGCTTCAAGTAGTGTTTTTAAAATTACAGCTGCAAAGGAAAGGCAATATTCATGTTATTCATAGAATGGAAATAATTAATACACATTTTTTATTTTTTCACGCAGGGTCAGAGCCTGTGGTGGTCCGCAACCTGAAACACAGCCTGCTGAATGTGGGGCCGGCTTCCAGCGGTGGTGAGATGGGCGTTGAGCATAACGGTGGTTGCCATGGCAACACCACCACACCCCGCAAGAGGACCAGAGTGGCTGTTCTTATCTCTGGCACAGGTGTTTATTTTATTTTTTTTTTTTTTATTGATCCAAGAATGACAGTTAAATTAAAGAGCCTCGCAAGACAATTAAAGGATTAGTTCAACATTTTAGGAAGGATGGATATTGGCTTTCTTGTTGAGTATAAAGAGACGAGTGATATGGCTCTCATTTCTATACAGTAACCACTTACTTCCTTAGGACCTGTTTAAAAACTCCTGGGGTATGTTTGTCTCAGGCACCAACCTGCAGGCACTGATAGAGCAGTCCCAAGCGTCCGTCCAGCTCTGCGGAGATCGTGGTGGTCATCTCCAACAGACCTGGAGTCCAGGGCCTGAAGAGAGCATCGCTGGCCGGCATCCAGACACGGGTAAACATAATGAGGGTTTATTTCTTTGTCCACAAAGAACATTTGCACAAAAACAAAACAGCCTATGACATGGTAGTTCCCATTTACAGGTGGGTAAAATCCAACAAACCGAACTAGTGTGGAGTAATGATAAAGCAAAGCAATATTATCTTTTCCCTGGTAATTCTAAAAGTTTAGAGTTCCAACCGGTTTAGTGCCTTTAGGGTAACACCTGTTGGCAGGAAATTGCAGTTGTCAAGCTGCATGACGAGTTCTGCATCTTTTAAAACTCAAACTTGTCTAATATTAAACGTGTGTGTGTGTGTGTCTTTACCCCAACTTAGGTGGTGGACCACAAACTGTACGGGAGCCGAGCAGAGTTTGATGGCACCATCGATCGTGTCCTGGGAGAATTTGGGGTGGAGCTGGTGTGTCTGGCTGGATTCATGAGGATCCTCACGGGAACTTTCGTCAAGAAATGGAACGGTGTGGGGGAAAAAAGCTGTTTGAACCAAATTTCTTACATTTGTATGAGATGATGCGGTGGGTCACAGGAAGGTGTTTTTACATTGGGTGTTTGTCTGTTACTGGGACAGGAAAGCTGCTGAACATCCATCCATCCCTGCTGCCCTCGTTCAAGGGGGTGAATGCCCAGAAGCAGGCTCTACAGGCTGGGGTACGGGTCGCTGGCTGCACGGTCCATTTTGTAGCAGTAAGTATGGCATACTGTGGAAACACCAGACATCAAACTTAGACTTTTCTTTTATTAATCCTTTTGGGATGACTCCCGCAAGGAAATTGAAACTTCCAGCATCAGTTTTTAGCAAGAACAATACAGTACAGAAAAAGACAGTACTAATAACAGTAAAAACCTTTGGCTACAAAAAGAAATTTACCATAAATTATTAGTCAAGTGTTAAAGTGTCCAGGTATTTATGTGAGTCCAGGTGTATGTATTGTCCTCTTACCTAAACCTCTTTCCTCTGAACTGAACAAGTCACACAACCCTTGTTTTGTTCATCTGTGTTTTAGGAAGAGGTGGACGCAGGAGCCATCGTGGCGCAGGAGGCAGTGCCCGTGCTGGGCAGCGACACCGAGGAGAGTCTGTCGGACAGAATCAGAGAGGCAGAGCACCGAGCCTTCCCGCCGCTCTGGAGCTGGTGGCCAGCGGCGCCGTCCGGCTCGGAGAGGACGGACACATCATGTGGACGTCCAGTTCCCAGAGTTAGAGAACACACAACCAGCTCGGCTTTACTGCCGGCCATTAACCACGGTTTACTTCTGTTGGAAACTGGTTTAATAATACAAAAAGACGTACTAACAAAGCAACAGTTAGTAGATATCATCATAGGATGTGTAGAGTATGATGATGCTTTAAACAAAATTACATTCCAGTTGTACGTAACAAAATATTAAATGATTGACCTAAAAAATGAAGTCACGGTGGTACTATATGTAATGATGTCCAGATGGAGAAAATGTTAGTATAATGAATGTTTGAGTGTCTGTGTAGCTGAATCTGTCATTTCATTATTAAACCTGCCTTGGTGAATGCCAGAAAACAAATTCTTGTGTGTGGCATTTGTTTTTATTTACATACAATGTTAGCAGTACATCAGAAGCACCTTAGTCCTTTCACCTATGTCTTGCAAAGAAAAGTTTTGGTTCTGCAGAGTCATATTTAGAAAGTTCTTTACCCCAGTTCTGAGGATTGTTTCAGTTTTCCTCTGCAGTCAATTTGTCCTTGTCAGTCGAAAATGCTTTCATGTTTGTTAGCTCCTTTGGAAGCGCAGGACGGACAGCCTCTCATTTCCAGCTCTGGTCGACAAGCATGACTCTCCCCTCAAACCACATTTGCCCAGTAAACGGATAATGTCCTCTGGTGAGAAAAGGAAAACATACTATATTTATTATAATAATAATATTGTATACTTTATTAATCTCTCCTCTGGTGAGAAAAGGAAAACATACTATACTTATTATAATAATAATATTGTACACTTTATTAATCCCACAAGGGGAAATGTGCACTCTGTTATTATACACAGTCCTGAATTACACACACTGGCTCAGTACCTGTACATGCATTAAATGGAGAGATATGGGGAAGCTGCCATAGAAAAGGCTTCTGAGCAGTCAGGGGTTTGGTGCCTTGCTCAAGAGCACAAGGCACAGCTCCAGCTACCAGTCCACCACCATACTTTGGTCCGTATAGGGACTTGATCCACTGACCATCTGGTTCCCAACCCAACTCCCTACAGACTGAGCTACCGCCACCCCAAAACGTTTCCTGCACTGAAAACCATTTCCGAGGCATCAGTAAACTCACCTGGATCGTTGTCCGCTATGGTAATGAGGTAGAATAACCCTTTACTGGAGAGCAGCTGTGCTACCACAGGCAGAAACCTGTCGGTCACCTCTCTCCCTCGCTTCCCGCCGGCCCAGGCAGCCTCTATACCCGTGCTGCCCACCTGAGAGAAAAGCACACATTGATCACATGCTCCTCATCTCTGAAGTAAAGATAGCACTGTACAAAGCCTCACCACCTCTTCTGAAGGTGTGACCACATAGGGAGGGTTGAAGAGAAGGACATCCACTTTTCCACTTAAGCGGGACAGGAGACACTCTGCCTACAAAAAGAAGAAAAGGAAAACAACCTATCACAACCTTACACTCGAAGCATTTGAATACCTGAAATGTGAATGTAAAGGTCTCACCAGTGATGCGTTGACAGGCTGCAGTGAAACATTGTTACAGGAAGCTGTCTTTGCCGTGCACTGGACTGCTGCAGGATTCACATCAGTGCACCTGAGAGAGAAATGCAGCTTCTGTTTAAGATATTTTCCTCCCATGCATTTATAAGTAAGCCCATTTGTAGCCTATTGGCTGGCCATGAGAATTGACACTCACAGATATAGAGCTGAAGGTCCAACCACTGATGCCAGAAAAGCTGAGACCACTCCTGAGCCACTGCCCACCTCCAGACACACACAGGGGCTACAACAGCAGAGCACAGTTAACCCTTGTGTTCTCTTCCCATCAAAATCAACACTTTTGTTGATGCTTTGTTGATCAATGTTTCTAACTTTTTCCTCACGATTTACCCATTTTTTCAATGTTTGTCACTGTTTTTGACATTTAACACTACGTAACACTAACTTATTAACTTTAGTTTTACAGTTATTTTTGGTCAATTTTATGGTCATTTATAGGAAATTATAGCTAATGTTTGAGTTTGAAAAGCAGAAATTATTTAATTATTGAGACTAAAATTAAAGGAATGGATGTTGATGATAATCACAGACTGGAATATGTCAACTTTTACTCAATACTATTTCAAAAACACTTCAATTTGTTTTCAAATGCTATAAAATTGAATAAGACGCCCCAAAATTAATGAAAGTAGAGATTTGTACTTGCCAAAGAGCGTTGTGAGGAATGTATCATGTTATTTTGGGTAGTTAAAAAGAACATTGATATAGGACAACGGGTCAATTTGACACGAGGACAACACGAGGGTTAATCATCCACAAGGGATGTTCAGGTGAACTAAAGGTAAGATGTAATCAGGAACACCACGTGAGCTGTTCTGACCTCATCAGCTGCAGCCTGTCTGCGTCTTTCTCCAGGGCGTCAATCAGTAGGAAGGAGTCCTCCGCCGGCTCGTAGACATCTCGGAAGTCTCCTCTTCCTGCATGGGAGTAAACTGGTGTGGGGTAACTCGCAGACATGTTGTCTTCACTTAGCCTCGCTAAGCGCCCGCACGTGCCAATGTCTTACCGGTTAGTAAGTGACGTAACGAGTTGTGTGTTGTCGGTAACGTCAGACGTTTACACGGTGTTGCTGTTTAAACGCTGAGTGCCGCTAACATGCTACATACATGCTGTAAATGGAAGCTATGTAGCTAGCCAGCACAATCACAATCCACTTCCGTGTACACAACCCTACGTCACGATGACGTAGGCTACCGTCTCACCTCGTTTATTTTTCTAGTCTTTAAATGAAGTCTCCTCAAACAAAACTAAATACTTTTATAAAGGCAGATTGTACAAATTGATTGTTTGAATAAACTATAATTTTAATATACTGTTAATTTGTATTATTCAAAAATAGTTTCATTTTAGATATTTTATTTTTAAATACTCGGACATAGATGGATTTTGCCTTGTTTGTGTAAAATAAAACAAAAACACATCAGCTGCTGTTGACTAAAAGATGGCTTAATTATTCTAAGTTACAGATAATTGGCTCCATAGTGAAATAAAGACTAAAACCAGCTGTAGAATATCTCAGTTACAAATGAAGGTCCTGCATTGGAAATTTAATGTACAGTGTATGTACAATCAGAACAAATTATTTGACATAATCAAAGTACAACTGAAAACATCCAGAACTAAAACACCCAATATGTTCCTGTACTAACATAAACTCTTCTGAGCACAACAATTTTATTTTTTGCCGTTTACTCCTCCCTAAGAAAAATGAATGGACACAAATTTATTGAACCAGAATTATCCAATAAACTGTCATTCTTTTCTTGTTTCTCCCCAGGCAAGTGCACAGTTTCCGGACCACAACTGTGGAGTTTTTTTACTTCATCTACATCTTTGTCAATAAAAAAAAAGGGGCCGGATGAGTCCTAGGATGCCGGGGCTTGTGGGAGTCCGGACCAGGCCTCCCCTTTACATGGCTCCATCCTCCTCTTCCTGCCAGACAGGAGAGCCAGGGTAGATGCTAGATCACATTCACCGGAATGATTCTAGGCGAAAACTATGCATCGCTGTGAGAAGGAACATGAGGTTTTATATTGGTTTTGGTTGTGTTTCTGTAAATAGACGGTTGCAGGTGGACTGGTGTTGACATGGTCCGTGGGAGCTGGACGTCCGCAGGTTTGTCTTTGCCATTGTGTTCATGAACATTTCCACATTCCAGTGCTAATGCAAATATAACTATACATGACATAACAGCTGGTTATTGTTGTATGATTTCTACTTTGTGCTTGTATCTGTCTCATAGCTGCAGACACAGCCTCAATGGATGCTATGTGGGAAGAAGAGGAAGCTTCTAGACCAACTGGAGGAGCATGTTCTCTGTGTGAAGCTCTGAGGTAGGACATGCTGTCTCTCACCATTAACAGCTGCTGGGGTAACGTTGAGGGGTTGAGTTCATTTGAAAGGGCCGGTCACACTGTCCACAGTAAGGATTATAATATAGATCTCTGGAGGAGCTGAGACACTGTGGAAATGTCCTCCAACAACATGTTAGCGAGAGAAGACTCGGTGCTCTCCTGGTTGTGTTGTTAGGTCAGTGGTTAAGTGTTGGCGTGGGTTGAATTCCTGCTTGTGGTAGAGATATTTCCAGTGGCACAACTGTTACCTTGTGTGTGTGTTAGGCCCAGGTTGTGTTGTTTATGCTGAAGAAGTGGAATAAGACTATGTAGTGATAGAGCAGAGTGTTTTGAGTGGAATGTTTCATAGAATTTGTGCTGAAGCTGAATGGTTTGTTAGCTCATGACAACGAACAAAACCTTTCAAACCATACAACTTTGCTGGTCATTTGTCAGTCAACCACAGAAATGTTTTGAATTGACTGGTGCAGATGACATCGTTTGTGTGGGTTGGTCATCAAAAAATTAAATACATTAAATCAAACGCACACTTTTAAGCACAGTGTGTGTTTGTAAGTGCTGTCGGCCACCATTGTTATGCCAGAGTTACAGTTAAGTTGCATAGCTTGTTTGACCTGCTGCCCAGAATAATCCATTAAACTCTCTTCCTCTTGTTTTCTCCCCAGATAAGTTTCTGGACCACAACTGAGAAGTTCCTTCACTTCAGTCATGCCTTCTTCATACTATACTCACAGTACACTCATAGTATTGTATGTCATGTTTTTGTGCATACATATTGTGACTTTTTCATCACTTTTTTCATCACATATTGTAGTATGTCAAGCAAGTTGTCAGGTTCAAGTCCTGCTCGCTGCCAGTGTATGGGCAAACACTTATAAAGGACGCACAAAGATAAGAGACTGACTCAACAATTTGAGGGTTTAGGATTAAATCCCACATTTATCTTGGCAGTTTTTCTGTATTTTTTTTTTTTTTTCCATCTCTCCTCTGAAATGTGAACGATAAATACAACTTCCAACCAGCATAGTGCATCAGACAGATAGCTCAGTGTGATGGAACGCTGGTTGGAAGAATGCAAGGTTGTGAGTTCAAGACCTGCGATGTGCACACCTTATGATGAGGTCCAATACCCAGAAGCACAAGGTCCTTCACCCAGGAGGTGGGGTCAGTGTCACATGTGACATGGGAAAGTACTTTCTAAAACCCAACTGTCTGAGTATCCATAAAGATACTAAGTACAGTTAAGATAAGGAAAGTACTTAACCTTGAAACATGGGACACAAACCCTGGTCTCCTGGGTGAAAGTCCCAAGGTCTCCTTATGACACTTAGAGAAAAAAATTATGGTTCCAGTTGGCAAAGGTACGCACGCACAACCTGGAAGGGGTTGTGCGTCTCCCTATACCGCCCCTTCGGGCGGCATGAAGACACTTGGGGAAACTCTTTCTGGCAGTCGGGGTACTTAGCTACTCCCTGACTGCCACCAGGATTTCCCCAAGTGTCTTACCCACATGCCGCCCGGGGGCGGCATGTGGGTTGAAGGTAGGCACCCCCCCGAAGGGGGGTGCCTACCTTCAACAACAACATACTTTGCTACCGGATGTGAACCCGGGTCTCCCGGGTGAAGGTCCGATGCACATTCGACTCCGCCGCCACCTCTGCCGCCACCTCCAGCAGTTATAGCGCGCATTTATGACGAACCGTTGGGGGTTCAGGAAAGAAAGAAATTTTCTGTGAAATGCAGGATACAAAGCCCTGCCCATTGTGGTGATTGAACCCATGATCTGTGTGTCCTCTAACCAGCGTTCCATAACACTGAGCTATCTTCCCTGATACTCTGAAGTGGTTGGAAGTTGTATTTATTGTTCACATTTCAGAGGAGAGAAGTTGAAAAACCATCAAGCCAAATGTGGGAATCGATCCTTTAACTTCAGAGTGTTAAGTCAGCAGCTTATCTCAGTGAGCTAACCCTGAATCACCTAAGTCAAGTTGTCGTTCTATTGTTTGTTCTTCACACTTTTTATTATAAACCTTGAAATAAATTGTCTGTCAGGGTGATTGAACCCATTACCTGTGTGTCCTCTAACCAGCGTTCCATAACACTGAGCTATCTTCCCTGATACTCTGAAGTAGTTGGAAGTTGTATTTATTGTTCACATTTCAGAGGAGAGAAGTTGAAAAACCATCAAGCCAAATGTGGGAATCGATCCTTTAACTTCAGAGTGTTAAGTCAGCAGCTTATCTCAGTGAGCTAACCCTGAATCACATAAGCCAAGTTGTCATTTTATTGTTTGTTCTTCACACTTTTTATTATAAACCTTGAAATAAATTGTCTGTCAGGGTGATTGAACCCATGACCTGTGTGTCCTCTAACCAGCGTTCCATAACACTGAGCTATCTTCCCTGATACTCTGAAGTAGTTGGAAGTTGTATTTATTGTTCACATTTCAGAGGAGAGAAGTTGAAAAACCATTAAGCTAAATGTGGGACTTGATCCTTTAACTCCAGAGTGTTAAGTCAGCAGCTTATCTCAGTGAGCTAACCCTGAATCACCTAAATCAACTTGTCATTTTATTGTTTGTTCTTCACACTTTGTATAATAAACCTCGAAATAAATTGTGTGTCAGGTTGATTGAACCCATGACCTGTGTGTCCTCTAACCAGCGTTACATAACACTGAGCTATCTGATCTGATACTCTGAAGTAGTTGGAAGTTGTATTTATTGTTCACATTTCAGATGAGAGAAGTTGAAAAACCATCAAGCCAAATGTGGGAATTGATCCTTTAACTCCAGAGTGTTAAGTCAGCAGCTTATCTCAGTGAGCTAACCCTGAATCACACCTAGTCAAGTTGTCGTTCTATTGTTTGTTCTTCACACTTTTTATTATAAACCTTGAAATAAATTGTCTGTCAGGGTGATTGAACCCATGACCTGTGTGTCCTCTAACCAGCGTTCCATAACACTGAGCTATCTGATCTGATACTCTGAAGTAGTTGGAAGTTGTATTTCTTGTTCACATTTCAGAGGAGAGATGTTGAAAAACCATCAAGCCAAATGTGGGAATTGATCCCTTAACTCCAGGGGCCAGTTGTTCAAAACATTTAATCTGGATCAAAATTATCCAGATTTGGAAATCCCATTTCTTCCTATCCAGGATCAGGTAATCTGTTTTACTTTTATGCCGGTTTTTCAAAGCAACATTGGACTGGATCACCCTGATCCAGATACACAGTTTTTAAGATTACCAAATCCGGATTACCAGTGCTCTAAATGGGACAACATATCACAATGTGTGCTACCAGCTATGTAAAGAACAGGTAGAAGAGCCAACATGGGGTCACTGTAAGTGTTTCTTATTTTGAGACAAAACACAAAAATCATCCGCTTATCCGGAGTCGGGTCGCGGGGGCAGCAGCTCCAGTAGGGGACCCCAAACTTCCCTTTCCCGAGCCACATCAACCAGCTCCGACTGGGGGATCCCGAGGCGTTCCCAGGCCAGGTTGGAGATATAATCTCTCCACCTAGTCCTGGGTCTTCCCCGAGGCCTCCTCCCAGCTGGACGCGCCTGGAACACCTCCCTAGGGAGGCGCCCAGGAGGCATCCTTACCAGATGCCCGAACCACCTCAACTGGCTCCTTTCAACGCAAAGGAGCAGCGGCTCTACTCCGAGCTCCTCTCGGATGACTGAGCTTCTCGGGGGACCCGGTCATACGCCTTCTCCAGATCCACAAAACACATGCAGACTGGTTGGGCATACTCCCAGGCCCCCTCCAAGATCCTTGCGAGAGTGAAGATCTGATCTGTTGTTCCACGGCCAGGACGGAATCCGCATTGTTCCTCTTCAATCCGAGGTTCGACTATCGGCCGAACCCTCCTTTCCAGTACCTTGGAGTAGACTTTACCAGGGAGGCTGAGAAGTGTGATACCCCTGTAATTGGCACACACCCTCTGGTCCCCCTTTTTAAAGAGGGGAACCACCACCACCTCAGTCTGCCACTCCTTAGGCACCGTCCCAGACTTCCACGCAATGTTGAAGAGGCGTGTCAACCACGACATCCCCTCCACACCCAGAGCTTTCAGCATTTCTGGACGGATCTCATCAATCCCTGGGGCTTTGCCGCTGTGGAGTTGTTTGACTACCTCAGCGACTTCCACCAGGGAAATTGACGACAATCCCCCATCATCCTCCAGCTCTGCCCCTACCACAGAGGGCGTGCCAGCTGGATTTAGGAGTTCCTCAAAGTGCTCCTTCCACCGCTCTATTACCTCCCCAGTTGAGGTCAACAACGTCCCATCCTTACTGTATATAGCTTGGATGATTCCTCGCTTCCCCCTCCTGAGGTGGCGAACGGTTTTCCAGAAGCACCTTGGTGCCGACCGAAAGTCCTTCTCCATGTCTTCTCCGAACTTCTCCCACACCCGCTGCTTTGCCTCTGTCACGGCAGAGGCTGCAGCCCTTCGGGCCTGTCGGTACCTTGCAGCTGCCTCCTAATCATAATTTATTTTATGACCCACATCTGAATCACAACAAAATAAACAACAAACATACATTAACAAATACATTGTGGACATTTGGAAAACGTCTTAAAAAATGAAATGGCTAAATATCCAATAGTTAACAAAATAAAGAATGTTCAGGGTTCTTCTTCATCTGAGCAGGAGAGACCAGCATTTCCAAGCCTCGCTTTTAGGAGGTGGATCTGAAGTTTCGCTTTGGTTTGCTGTAGTTTGGTCAGCTTGATTTGTTCCTCTGCCAGGAGTATCTGTGCTTCTGCTCTCTCAGTTTCTCGTTTAAGAAGTGATTCATAGAAATCATCATTTTTATTCGGCAAAGGACGCTTCAAGCTTCTTTTCTGAGCTCCTGTGACTGCTGGCTCTACCAGTGAGGATCCAGGTTGTTCTTCAATAATAGGGCTGAGATCCAGAATGAATGTTTCCTCTGCATTAGGAGGAACTGGCTCACTTTCCTCTACAATTGTAGGCTCACCATCCCCTATGTCAGGTTCAGGACACTTTATCTTACTAAATAAACATGGTCAAGCAAGCAAAGAAACGAGACGCAGACGGCAAATGTGCAGTTGACAGACTTTTGCAGCAAAAGGGGAGAACCGCAAGAGCAACCTTCCTGCCAGCGTTGCTCCAGGCAACTGCAACTAAACTAAAAAAGCATAGTCTCTTTATTGGAGACTGTTGAAGACACACACACACACACACACACAAAGATTTACAGTTGTTGAGTCTAAAGCATCTGGTGTTTGGTTTATGCCTACACAGAGAAAGGAGGGCAGAGAGCAGGTCGCTGGGGCAACGTGTTCTCTTACTGACCTCAAAACTGAGACACTTGGAGACATTTGTTATCTATATGATATGCAGCCGTGGAGACATTTTACTGCCTGGAGGCCCTAACAGCTTTAAGGAAAACATTGTTGGTTAAATGTGTGCACATAAGATCATAAAATATAAAGCATACATGAATATACGTTAAGCAAGATATGGATATATGATAAGCATGAAAGTAATGATTATGATATGAATATGAATGTATGAATTTAAGCATGTAAGGTATAATATTCTAAGACACTACTACAGAGAAATGTCTAATAAAGGACTTATAAAAACGAATTTCTCTGTCATTTCCCTCCTGTTGTACATTAAACAAACATCAGCAATTATCACTCCGGGTTGCGGTTTTCAATAATCACGTCATCACATGTACTCACAGAATAGGATAGTCGTTATTGTTCATCAGGAGAAGGCGAAAACCTTTCCGTCTGTTAGAAAGGAAAAATTCCTTCTCGACCCTCCCTTGGGAGCGGTCACCTTTTTGGCCAAGATGAGTTCAAAGGTTTATGTGTGGTTTAATACATCATCGTGTGGGCTTGGGACACATTCATCATTATGAGTAGATTTAGCAGAGAGCTGATGGAACTGGACATGTGCGTAGTTGGTCAAAGTTGGTACGTTGTATCAGTGTATGAACAAAATCACACATCCTAGCACTATGAAAATTATTACAAGTACTGCTACAAGGGGAGTAACAATTCTAAGCAATAATCCATACCAAGGTCCTGAAGTTAACCAGGAGAGGAAATCTCCGCTAACTACATTGTCTGCCTCAGCAGCATCTCTAAGAGCAGTCAAATTAAGAATGGCTTGCTGAATGACACCTGCATCTTTGTCATTATCTGGGATAAAAGTGCAACACGTAGTTCCAATAAGCGCACACATACCACCTTGTGATGCCGTCAACTGGTCTAACACCAGCCTATTTTGTAGGGCGATCAATCTTATAGCGGTCAATTCTTCGCGTATTTTTGACAGGGCTGTTACGGTTGAATTCATGAACAGCCCTACTCGGTAACTGATTGTTTCCATTCTCAGCTCAACTTTACCCACCCCTACCCACGGGAAAAGTGCATGCAAAACTTTTTGGCCATCTGACCACAGCTTGTGACCTTTGGGGACATCCGATCCCCATACGCTGTCATGGTGTTCAAAAGCACTACGTCTCGCACGTGGGTGGTGGCGGAGCGTTACCATGTGTGAATGATCTGCCGGGTTCTAGAGCGCAATGACCCTCCCAACCCACCGGTAAATCTAGGAACATGTAGGAGCCACACAGCCAATTGACTCCTAGCTGGCCATATGTTCTCAATGCATCAGGGGCCTGGAAATAGGTGGCACACAAGTCGGGCAGTTACCTACAGACTTGGTGAAGTCCAACCGGTTTGCATACAGTCAATGGCATGTATATTTGGACCATTTAAAGGGGACCAATTCAGGGATTACCTACAAACTTGGTTCAACATGTGGCAATGGCGGGGGCATCTGCCAATTCAGGGTTTCGTTCAACAGAGTGGGTGATACGGCGGAGGGTAGCGCGTGTGGGAAGATGGTGCTGGCGTCGACGGGTTTCGGGACAACATACGGGTTGTGGGCGGAAATTGGCATACGTGTGCATACATAACAGTTTTTGTGGTTCTCAGATCTGGTTACATATTTAGTATAGCGATACCATAGGTTCAAATCAAAGGACGAATTGTAAACCACATCATAGTCTTTCATGGCTTCGCCGATGAGCATCCGGTTTCCGTGCGAAACCTTTCGTTGTGGACCCTTGGTCGCTGTCAGCGACACGCAGAGGACCAGTAGGACAGAACAAACCCATCCCTTTAGTTCACCCATAGCTGGAGTATAGAGTCACAGTTGGTTTCTTCTTTCTTCAGCAGACAAAGGTTTTGATACCGCCCGCCCTCCAGCCTATTCGGGGTGTGGGAATGGAATGATCTTTTTACAGTGACTTTGGTGAACCCACGTGGATCGTTCAGCAATCTTTACAGCTGTGGGCGTGGCGATGAGCACGGTGTACGGCCCCTCCCACTTTGGTGATGACCAGCACTTCCTCTTTATCACTTTTATCAGCACTTGGTCACCTGGCTGGAGTCTCCCCACCTGGGGAGACAGAGGGGGAGAGATAGGCAGATTACATGCACTTTGAACAGTCCTATCTCTAAACACTTTGCACATCCACAAAATCCTGGATCATCACTTTTCTCTGCCCAGGGGCAAAGGTAAAATAAACGGCCTGCCATGAACCACTTCAAAAGGTGTCAGTCCCGTGTTTGGTGTAATTCTCATGTACACCTCTACTAGGGGGAAGACACTCTGGCCATGCCCTGTCTGATCCATAATTTTCTTTAGCCTATTTTTTACTGTGCCGTTAGTCTCTCACCAAAAGGAACAGTGTCTCTTCAGTTCTATGCCTAGGTGTTGTCCTAGCAATGATACTGTCTCATTTACAAAATGTGGGCCATTATCACTCCAAATTATTCTTGGGATGCCATACTGGGGTATTACCGTTTTAGCGAGTGTTTTGGCTACAGTAATGGCATCTGCTTTTTTTGGCCACCAGGACTAAACAGTATGGTATCTGTTTAGCTCTATGAAATCCATGTGATAGGATCTCGGATGTGACCCTTGTGGGCATTTCCCTCTCTTTGGTCTTACATTTCCCTGCGGATTATTTTTGCAACAGATAAGAATTCCCCAAAAAAAATTGAAGTGAAGGTGTGAAACACCTTCTGTATCATAGACATCATCCCCCGCTGTTGGGACATGGCTTCCGCCATGGCCCACCCAGCTACCATATGATACAAATTTTTAGGCAAGCAGGGCTTGTCATCTTTCTGATATAGGCCATCAACACAAGTGGCACCATCTGATAGCCAAACATCTTTCTCGGTTTTGGGGGAGTTGTCTTGCATGTTTTTCAGTACTTCTGTGGGGATCGGATTCTGTGGTTCCTCTCGAACCGCTAAGTGCTCTGATCTTACAGCTGCTCTCTTAGCTTTCTCATCTGCTTTTGCATTACCTAAACTGACTGGATCTTTTTGTCGTTTAGTACGTGCTGCACACTTGCAAGTAGCTAAATCTGTGGTAATTGAATAGCTTGAAGTAACTTCACTAGCAAGTCTGCATGTTCAACTGTCTTCCTCTGACTTTCTGTGTGCTGCTCTGAGAGTGCGTGTTCCTGTTCCACAGAAGGAGAGGAGCAGAGAGGGGAGGGGCTCGGGGCCGCGCTTGGCTCTGGCTGACTAGGCTGGTATCTCTTGTATTTATTTCTGTGACTTTCTCTGTGTTTTTCTCTGACTATATTCTTCTGAGGTCAAAAATCTTTCCCTAAAATCCACTGTCTGTACAAATGTTGTGGATGACATTAGCTCTTCTTCTAGGTGAGTAAAAGCTTTTCTTTCCTCCTCATTGTACCATCTTATTTTGTTAGTCAAGGCCATAGGCGTGTTAGATAAGGTCTCGTAGCTCCTGTGTTTTTAGTGTGTCTAACAATGTGTGGGTGTTCTGGACTGTACTGCTTGTTTTGGAAGTTTCTGTTCAGCCAAATTCAGGAATTTCTCGCAAAGTAGAGACCTTGTTGAAACAAAACAAACAAAAATGACAAGAACTGAACTTCTACACTTCTTCAACTTCTAACTTCTAACTTCACAACAAACAGAGTCACAGAGTGACCCCACAGCTCTGTGCGCATAACACATGACTGCTCCTTATCTCCCGTTTGCCCCAACAGAAACCAGACCATGTGTGGAAAACACTCAAATCTTAAACTACACACTTCATCCTTTTGTTTTCTTTTTTCCAGGCTTCTAGGAGCCAGAGCTGTCCCTGTGCACCCGCCTAGTGCGTCAAAAAATGACTGTAGCTGTCATTCAATCTTAGAAGTTAGAAATTTATCTTGTCTGTAGATCGGTTCAGATATTAACCTACAGTTTGGTTCAGGTTCTAAACTACAGTTTGGGCAAGCTGACCGTTGCATATCGCTTGAGGCGCCTGCTTTTTGTTGCCAATTTGCTCACAGTGGAAAATTGCAAAGACATAACATTACTAGCTGTCTCTAGACGCCGGAGGCCCTATTATAGGATCTATCTTTAGGAGGCACATGTTTCAGAGGCACCTACAATGTAGAACCACTTGATAAATGAACAATTTAACTAAAAGAAAATCGTGTCTATGTGATTTTCCCATTACAGGCTTTAGTTACCTGTCTTATATCTTGAATCAAGCGCCAATGAACCTTATCAGCCTTTTTTACTGGGGAAATTGTTGTATCACATGGCTAGTCGGGACATTCTCTGATTAGTCCTGCTTCTAGTAACTCTCTAATTACAGGTGCAATGTCTCTCTCTGCCTCTGGTTTGAGTGGGCATTGTCTCACCCTGGGCTGCCAGTCTGGCCTTGTTTTTGTTTTTGGGCAGCTTTTATCAAGCCTACATCGGCAGGCCCTTTAGTCCACAAACATTAACGGACCCCTGCTAGGTCCTGTACATCTCTCTCTCACACAGACATAAGGATGTAAATCATTGGTCAGTTTTGCGTAGGTTGGGTGTGGTAAGCATTCCCCACCCCTGTGGATATCTGTACGTTTCACTGGAGGGGCTGTATGCCAACCCTGGGTCATCAACTGGCCCTTAATCATCTGCTCTATGAACTTTGAGTGCCACTTCTCCCAAATCTTTCCATCTCATATCATATGTTTTTGCTAGTGAAACGTGTGGCACTTGACTGAAAATAAAAAAAATAAAATAAAAATAAAAATAAAATTAACTTAGTCTTCCCAAAACAGTGGCAATTCATGTACTCTGGCTCATTGTTCTTGAGCAATTCCAAATATATATATATATATATATATATATATATATATATATATATATATATATATATATATATATATATATATATATATATATATATATATATATATATCTCCATATATCTCCATATATATATATATATATATATATACACATACATACACGTACATGCACGTACCCTTTTTTACTTATTTTTCTTAAATCTAACAATTTTGGAATTGGTATCAACCAACTGTTTTATATTCTTCCATTACTTTTTCCTAATTTCTTTCACTAGCTCTCTGACTCATTGTTTTTTTTCTTTTACCAATAAGTCCATCTGTAATCTATAGGGATCTGGTCCCAACTCAGTAATCAATGTATGTAATTTGTCAGACACCCTCATATAATTGTGATTGTAAACATGTATACATGCATTACTCCTCATAGAATTTGCTAAGAAATTTTAGCACTACTCATGCTTGAAGAGGTTCTGCGTTCAGAAATTTTAACACATGAATTTGCTAAGAAATTTTAGCACTACTCATGTTTTAAGAGGTTCTGCGTTCAGAAATTTCTCTGTCACCCTACAACACCTTGAATCCCATGCAGAGCTTTAGAGGTCTCACCTCCAATAATGTCCCAGAATCACATCTGTGTATTCACCTTTCTTAAAGGATTTGTTGCCTGTTTGGGTGTTCTCTGATGATTGTTTCTTTGAAATTAATATACGGTGATGAATGACCAAATAATGAATATATTATTCTTGTTTGTTATTGAAATGTGTTTGGGGGATTATTTCATGGGGACAAGATCATTTTTATTTTATTTTTACTTTACTATACTGAATGGCTTAATTGTTAGCCTATGTCTATGTTATCACTGTTACAACGGTTACACAAGTCAAGTGCAAAATATAAATAAAAGTACACTACACTAAATGATACAAATGTATTATTAGACCAATTTTAAATTTTACTACATTTTCTTCCTGATATCCACCTTGAAATCCTACCCCCTGTTGGGATCAGGATAATCCTGTTTTTTTTGGATCAAAGTTATCCAAATCCCACTGACAAGTTTGGAACAACACAAACTGAAGGTTTGATCCAGATTAAAGCTAGGATTGGATTCCCTGATCTAATTTGATTTCACATTCCTTCTTTCCCTCTTGAACAACCTTTTTTCAAGATTTGATCCAATCCGACGACCAAAATCCAATCAGTTTACCTTTGAACAACTCAGTGATCTCAGTGAGCTAACCCTGAATCACCTAAGTCAAGTTGTCATTCTATTGTTTGTTCTTCACACTTTTTATTATAAACCTTGAAATAAATTGTCTGTCAGGGTGATTGAACCCATGACCTGTGTGTCCTCTAACCAGCGTTCCATAACACTGAGCTATCTTCCCTGATACTCTGAAGTGGTTGGAAGTTGTATTTATTGTTCATATTTCAGAGGAGAGACGTTGAAAAACCATCAAGCTAAATGTGGGAATTGATCCTTTAACTCCAGAGTGTTAAGTCAGCAGCTTATCTCAGTGAGCTAACCCTGAATCACCTGAGTCAAGTTGTCATTCTATTGTTTGTTCTTCACACTTTGTATTATAAACCTTGAAATAAATTGTATGTCAGGGTGATTGAACCCATGACCTGTGTGTCCTCTAACCAGTGTTCTATCACGCTGAGCTATCTCATCCAACTCCAAAACTTGGAGTATAATACTCCAAGAATGGAGTATTTGACTTCTTCATGTTGGGTGGCAGACCTTAAAATGTAGTGCAGCCAACAGCATTGAAACAACCTGCTCACTGCCAGCGTATGTGCAAACACTTAGAACAGGAAAGAAGTTCGGAAAGGTAGTGCAGGGTAGAGAGGTTAGGAGAGTTATATGACAGATGAAGCTCAGAGAAGAGTAGAAACTAGAGTAGCCAAAAACATTTTTACATCAACTTTAATGGCATGTACAGTGTAGAGAGTACATAATACATAATACCACTATTACTTACTTTTTTATTTAAAAAACATGACATACAATACTCTGCCCTCTGCACTCATCTAGGGAGAAAAGGAGAGTTTGTTGGATTATTCTGGTTCAGTAAATTATTTCTTTTTCTTAGGGAGGAATAAAAGACAGCTGACACAAAGACAAAGTGCGTAACAAATGACATGTGTGATACATATTAATATTAGGGCTGCATCCAGGGGTGAAAGAAGGCTGCTGTGCAATGGTACAATAAACATACACATTCTGCCTGCATGATTACTTTTACTTTAGATACTTCCTGTACATTTAGCAGCATAGAAAACATCTTAAAAAGCAGTCAAATAAAATGTTTGACACCACCAAGCCTGCACATACACGCACCATTCAGCTTCAAACTCCAACCTTCTGGTCACAGAGGAGCCGCCTGACCAGCGGGGTTCAAAGGATGGGACACAGGGAAGACAGCAGTCCCACTCTGCTCTAGCACTACATAGTCTTATTCCACTTCTTCAGCATAAACAACACAACCTGGGCCTAACACACACACAAGGTAACAGTTGTGCCACTGGAAATATCTCTACCACAAGCAGGAATTAAACCCACGCCAACACTTAACCACTGACCTAACAACACAACCAGGAGAGCATCAAGTCTTTCAAAATCCAACGTTACTGTGTCGAGTATTGTTATTGTGTTTAAGATCAGCTGTGGTTCTCTTTGCGCATGCGCAATTAGAGTAGAGAAGAAACTAGAACATATTCACATTCAAAAATGTACCTGTTTATATTCACGCATTAATGGATCGTCCAAATAGTTGGGATGCATCTAAGGATGTTTGCAACTTTTCTTAAAGTAGAAACCCGTGACGTTGTGTGTAAATAAGTGTGTATGTAGATAGTATAAAGAACAATTTCAACAGTTGTTTCTGTTCCTGCCATTGATTGCTTCATGTGTGTGTCTCTGTCTGTCAGAGGAAGCGACAAGCGATATTTATATATTTCACAAATATATTGTGAAATATTTAATTTGTACTGCATAAATTAAAACCTGACCCAGGGTGAGGATGAGATCGGACCACCTATTAGCAACAAACAGTAGTTTTTCCTCAAACAAAAGAAAAGCTTCAAATCATTTAACATTTTAATGAATAACAATCCCCCCTCTTGGAACCCACGCTGTACTGATTTAGCAAATTTGACCTGATGGCAGAATCCACTGCCATCAGAAGAGACTGTTTAACAACAGATCCAGTGGTATGTTACCGTCCTGTGGACAGAAGTTGAATGTCTACACTTGAGTGTGCTGCAATAAATGAGTTTTTGAACTGATTGAAAAAGAAATACTCCAATATAAATCTAAACCCCAAAATATCTAAGGAGAGAATAAAGTTACCCCCCTGGACATTAGATCAGATGTATTTTTTGAGTCTCTTATGTTCAGATCTTTAGTCACCGTCTGTTTCTTTGACCTCTTTTAAGGTCCCAAAACCTTATTTTCATTGTTTGTAACAATTTTTGGGAAATAAGAACCCTTAGCATTTGAACTTCCTTGGGACTCCTCTTGCTTAACTGCTTGGTCCCTCACAACTATAATCACAGGCAGCCATAAAAACATTATTACTCATTAAAACTTAATTGCAGAGTTAGAGAGTTAAAACAGATGAAAAGATGGGGTGGCAGACAGTCAATATGTACAGTGTTAACAGAGAGAAACAGATTGACAGTGACAACAAAGAACAACATCTTGTATAGGGTGACAGCAACAGCATACAAACGGCATAAATAGGCAGTATGTGTCAATTTGTTATAAATGTGTGCTCTTTAAAAAGTAGTAAGTATTGTTTGCCAGTTACTCTATTGTTTGTTAATTATTTATACTGTCAAACTGTTTTGTTGTTGGAACAATAACAATGAAGATTACGTTATATCCTATATGGGAGCAAGCTCACGGGAGTAATGAAATCCATGTTGGTTTGTCTGCATTCCTTTCTATTGACTGAAATAGTTTCATAACAGTTCATTTGCCCACAAGCCAATTTGTCTGCATACGAAGCGAGGAGCTGCAACAGGCTTGGACTTGCATCAGCTGAAGAATTAAGAAATCCAGCGTCCATATGATCCACAATGGCTCTCAATATAGCAGGTCTGATAATGATGGTTGTTTTCTACTTGCTGGTGTTGGGAACTGGCATCTGGGCGTCTGTAAAAGCTAAAAAGGAGAAAAACACAAACAGCAGTCATGTAGAAGTTTCCTTTTTGGCTAACCGGAGTGTCAGCCTAGTACTGGGAGCATTCACCATGACAGGTGAGTTGAGGGGAACTATAACTACACTGAATGCATACATTTCAAGGCTCTTTTATCTGGTCTTGATGAATTTAATAAGAGTCCTTTCACAATGACCTTGTTTGGTCTGGATTTTCTGACTTTTCACTTTGATTCGAACTAAAATCGACCAAACAGTGTACCTGCGTACCTACAGGTACTATGTGTACTATGTGGTGTGCTATTGAGCAAGAGGCCCCGAGCAGACAGCTGTAAGCTGTTAAGAGCAGAGAATAAATTAGAAGTTTACTTGTAAAGTGGTAGCCTAGTAAATGTAGACTAGTGTTCCAGTTGGTCTCTGAAGTAAAGTTCCCATGCCGCTTCTCAACAATGCAACAAAACAAAAAAGAGCTAAACCAATCAATGTGCTGGTTTTACTGTAAAATGTCTTTGAGTACGTTAGGCTCAAAGACATTTTATATAAAAAAATGTATAACTGGGAGACGCGGCTCACGTAGGCCTATGTGATGACGACAGGACGTAGCCTAGTTATGTTGTCATTTCTCAGGAAGGATCATTGACTTTGAGAATGATAGTTTTTTAGTGCACTTGCATAACTGCAGAGGCACAGCCGTAATTTCCAGAAGTGCAGGGGACAGACTGTTTAGGAGGAGGATTTTTATTGAAAGATCCTCTTCCATTCATCTCTCCAAATTGCAGATTCCAAGCAGTCTAGAGCTACATTTCATCCTTGATGGAAAGATTTCCATAGACCGTTCCATATTGATTTACTGCCACATGTTGCCCAATGGGAGACCTGCTAACATTTTAACTGGCTACACAGAGATAGAGCATGCCAATGAACCAAGTATGTGCTACTAAGGTCATTAACAAAAACATAAGACATTTTTAACATTTTAATCTATTACTCACAGGGACGTTGGGACAGTTTTGTGGAGAGTGATGCAAAATGTGTGTGGGGGGAGGGATTTAGGTCGTAATAACCGCTGGTACATTCTACTGCCACTATTCCATTATATAAACTGATCTTAAGTATTGCCTATTTTAATGCCCAGCCTATAATATTTTATCATTGCCTGTTTCTTTATGAGTCTGTCAATCAACTGACGCAACCTGAGTGCCTGATGTTACAAGCCTTACGTGATAGCGCACAGCCACCTCTCCTCCACTCAGTTGCTAGTAGCCAAGGAGGACACTGACGATTAAAAACACATGATGGACTCTTCAGAAGAGGTAATTACCTTCACTTGAGTTTCTGCGCACAAAAGTCGCCAGAGTGTAGCGTGGTAGGCTATTCTACAGCGCTGTGGAGATACTGTAGGTCTAGTAATGCCACACTGGTAACGTAAATAACTTAACATTTTTTTTAACCATTTCTGAGGATGATGAACATTATATAGCCTACATCTTCTTAAAATGTCTTACGTCAACAGTCAATGGCACAGTCCATAGCACGTCTATCTTAGGCCTGTGGTTTTCTTTGAAGATCATTTACAACTGTTATTAGTGCATATATGTGTATGTTTTTCCTTGCTGTAGCTACTTGGGTTGGAGGCGCCTTTATCATTGGGGTTGCAGAGTCGGTTTATGACCCCACCAAAGGTCTAATCTGGGCTCTGGTTCCTCTGCAGGTCTCTATTTCCTTTGTTGTTGGTAAGAGTCTCTTGAATACAGATCTCAATCAAATTTGTATATTATGTTGATATGTGCCTGTATGTATATTGTTGTCTTTATTATACAGTATGTGTCTATATTACTATTTGTCTATGTATAGACAGTTAATACCTACCAAAGTCAAATTCCTTATGTTTGTAAGTATACTTGGCCAATAAATCTGATTCTGAAATACTATAACCAAAACTAGCCTATGTGCAGGAACAACTTAACTGCAGTGTTGCAGGAAATAGGTTGGAGAATAGTCTGTTCTGGGGTTTTATTCACTTTTGATCTTCATTTTTCATTTTCAAGGTGGACTGTTCTTTTCAAAGCCAATGAGGGAGAACAATTATGTCAGTATGATGGATCCATTTCAGAGAAAGTATGGTAAAGCACTAACTGCTGTTCTTGCCATTGTCCCAGTCATAGTTGAAAGTGGCGTTTATCCTGACATCACTAAAACAGCATTCAACCACACATATCAGCCCCCCTGGCTTGGCCAGCTTGAGTACGATGAACTGTGGAGATGGATTGATCATTTCCTAGTGATGGTAAGATAAATAAAAAAACAATATATTAGTTTGTGACTTCTCAACCATATTTGTTTCCTATGTGGTTCCAAGCTCTCCAAGACTCAATTATTACGATGCACCACTACGTACTATGACAGTGTGCCATGGAAATGTGATTCACATCATAGTATATAGTAGTAAAATAGTGTTTATGTATTTCATTTTCTAGACTGTGGGCAATATGGCAGTTCAAGATTTCCATCAAAGGATACTCTCCTCCAGCTCTGCATCCACAGCCAGAATCATCTGTTTTATAGCGGCCGGTGGAGTCATCATTGCTGGACTTCCGTCAGTGTTGATCGCCGCTGTTGCAGCTTCAACAGGTACATTTATGAGTACAGTGCTTTGCGGAATCTTCTACAGTTACACAGTTGTAGCTCTATTCCGATTAGGGAATGGAGCCACAACTTCTGTCTGTTTTGGTCTCAAGACTGGAACGCCACGTCGTATGGTTCTCCCTCCCCATATGAGCAAGGCGGCCATGGTGTTGCCCATCACCCTGCAGCATTTTACACCAGTCTACATTTCTGCTTTTGGCGTCGGAGCTGTTGCCGCTGCAGTGATGTCATCCGCTGACTCTTTCCTCTTGTCTGCAACCACCATTTTCACCACAAACATCTATCAGACCATCAGGAGTCAGGTATAAGGAACAGCAGCGTGGAAGTGGCAATTTCTTTATTTTAAGATGATTTTTTTGGGGCATTTTGGTCTTTGATGCATGGATGGAAAGTGGTGAAAGTGGGGGAAGACATGCAGCACAGGTCGTAGTCAATTCCTGGGCCACTGCGGTAAGGACATGGGGCACACGCTCCACCAGACGAGTAATTTAAGGTTTTTATTTTGTATGCCCAGTACAACCACAGTCTGAGCTGCTGCCACTGAGCAGCTCCACTGGAGCGGTTGGGGTTAAGGGCTTTTTCTCAAGGGCACCTCAATGGTGATCAAGGTACCTTTAATAATGACTTAAGTGTTTCTCTCCTCTTTAGGCATCCGATAAAGAGCTACAGTGGGTGATTCGTCTTTCCATAGTGGTTGCAGGACTTGTGGGAACATCCCTCACCTATCTGGACGGTGGCATCTTGGTGTTCTGGATCCTGGGCTCAGACCTGACCTACACCATTCTATTCCCGCAACTGATCTGCATCCTCTTCGTTGAGGTTTCCAACGGTTACGGGGCGATTACAGGCTTCCTTGTCGCCGTGGTGATGAGACTGTTGTGCGGAGAGCCGTTGTTAGGCCTCCCCGTGCGCCTGCATTTCCCAGGATGCACTTTAGAGGACGGCGTTTATATTCAGCGCTCTCCTGTCAAGACCATTTGCATGTTGTGTGCTCTGGTCTCCATTCTGACGTTTTCATATGTGGCCTCACTCCTTTTTAACAGGGGATGCCTTCCTGAGAGGATGGACGTGTTCAAAGTCAAGTCACAAGGAGCACCGACACCAGCAGATGGTGACACAGAGGGTGACAGGGATGAGACTGATGAAAATGATACATTTGCCTCTGAACCAATGCTGGAGACACAGTGCTAAGTTTCTATGTCTTGTAAGATTAGATTAGATTCAACTTTGTCATTACAGAGGTACAGTTACAAGGCAACAAAATGCAGTTTGGGTCTAACCAGAAGTGCAATAGCAGTAAGTGCAGGATATACAATGGTTCCATGTAAATTCAATTGTTGGGTAATAAGGACCGACTTGTCATTGTACATCATCATTATGGAATCCACATCAGTTTTGCGTGGGGATTTTTTGTTGGGCTATTTTGAAACTTTTAGGTCATATAGATTACATTGTAAATGGCTTGTCCTATGTAGTCTCATTCTTGTTTATCAAGGGGCTCTTTCCTGAGAGGTAGGAGAAGGTCCCAGGAAGGACAAAAACCAGCAGGTGGCAAGAGACTGATATTCAAAATGAAAAAGACACACTTGCCTCTACACCAGTGCTACATACAAGATGCTACATTTTGAAGGCCTATGCTTTTGGTGCTTTTATAGTATAACTGGTTTGGGTTGATAGCAAAGGATATATTGCCATTATTGCTTTACTTACTATAAAAGAATGAGTAAACATAATTAAAGAGCTCCTGTTTCCAAACTACCTCAAATCTAACAAGTGTCTCAACACTACCATCTATTCTTTTAGGCTATTCACGACAACGGGAGACACAATGGCGAGCTGTGGAACCACAGCTGCCACAACAAACTGGCCAAGTATGTGTTCCTACCCTCTGAATTAAATTATTGGTGATATTGGTTTCAAGTCATTTTCTTTGACTCACTAACCAGAGGCGCTTCTGAAAGCAGGACAGAAACTATTCATACTGCATTTCAGCCAACTTTGCTGCATTTCTTATGTTGAATTTGATTTGTGGTGAGACTTATGGATAGGACTTATTAAAAATGCGGTAACTGTTCTGCTTATCAATCAGTGAAAGGAGGTTCAGCATAAAGACTGAACCTCCTTTCTGACATTCATCTAATTCTTGTGTAATTCTTTTTAAAGCCCATTATGAATGACATTTAAGCCCTATATCACTACATTAAACACAAAATAAACACGTCACAGTCGGGACAGAGGACGAAACAATTCTGATTTCCTCATTCACATTACAGGACTGTATAGACCTAAAACGATCCAGTTAAGGTAGCGTTACATGGGTGTAGGAAAATTAAGACCTGTACAAAATTATTTAAGATCTAAAACAATACTTCAACTGATTTAAGGGCTGCGGAAACCCTGTGATGTTCAGTGATACAATTTAGTCATGTGCAGCAAAACAAGATAAGGCCGTTTCTTTGCCCATTCTGTCTACGCGTACTTCATTTGTTTTAGATCTTATTTCAGGTCTTTGTAGCACTGCAGTTTAGTAGCCTTGTGTTAGATTCCGCCCACGTAAATGTACTTTTCATTAAATGTATGTAATATCAAAAGAAACCACTAAGGAGAACACAGTATATACAGATGATACGCAATTTATTGGATATTCCAAACATGTCCCTTTTTCTACATCAGGTTTCCTTCAATGTCAGTGCATATCATAGGTCAGCAAGACAACCAGTAGAATCCAAAACCAAGAATGTGTCAAAAACCTATAGAATAAAAGTGGGTGTCGTACACCGCTGATTTAAAAAAAATAAAAATAACCATGAGCCATTGCTTCGGTCAGGTAAATAAGGAACATGCTGTGATCCTTAGCTGGAAGACACAGAGTTTGCATAAGGCACCAAGATGTAGAGGGAGTAGCTTATTAATGGCAGGGAGGGGGAGGATTACTCTTTCTGCAGAGAATAGGAACGGTGTCCTTACTTGATACCCAGGGGTGGGGGTAAGGTAATGAAAGGTGTAACATGTGTACATCACAGGATAGTAGATTGGAATTACTTCCAAAAGGAAATAAGACAAAAACACAGATGAATGAAAAATGTTAACCTGTCTATACAAAAAGAGGCTATACAAATTTGAGCAATTAAGCGCAAAGATGGGGGATAAATATGCATTCAAAGAAAAACTATTTATTTGCATTACAAAACAAGCAAATTTGGTTAAAAGCTTTAACAGACATGTATCAATTTTAGTAATGCAGACACAGGAGTAGTTTACTTACATCCATACTGCAATCAATGTGAACAGGGACACTTTGCCATCATGCATGCAAAAGTTTTTTCCATCTGCAAAACCACAGGACTATAATTTATATATATATATATATATATATATATATATATATATATAAACCTTAAGGGGGGGTAATCTTTAGATGCATTTACATCTGACTCAAATCATTTAAAAATGTGGTTCTTTGTCAGCTAGTCAATGACATGCCATTCCAGCAGTGTCTTCAAAATATCAAACAATTGAACAAAGGACTTAAGAGAATATGTAATTAATATATATTTATATTAAGTATATCTAAATGCACACAATTTACCTGATATGTTGAAATTGCAGTGTGACCACACTCAGACATAATCACGATAAGAAGAACGTGGTTTGAAGTTCAGTAGGTAACTTTTATAAAATATAAATATTTTATACATATTTGCCAAAACGCTCAAAATATACTGACAGCACATCAGACAATAGTTGGAGAAGTTTCTGAAGGTTAAACAACCAACACTGTTAGAAACTCCTCAGCTCTGATTGGTTGTTTTTCTTGTGCCAATAGGAGCACCAGGAGGAGGTGGAGGAACAGGATTTGGGGATTTTTAGTGCCGTCAGTTTGAGCAAAAAGTATTTTTTTTATTCATTACCTACTGTAGTGTAAAAGGGTCATTCCCCCAATTTTACACAGGTGAGTTCACGCGTCACAGGGAGTACCTAATACTAGTTATGTCCCCTGTGGCTCTGGAGGAGCTTTGCTTAGCCTGTAACAATAACTCTGATGTGATGATGTCACAGTGAGGTCAACAGGGTGCTCTCCATTTGGAGACAGAGCCTGTGCTACGCACTGAAAGTGTGTAGTTTCAGAGGCGTCTTCAGCAAGTCCACAAACTTTATGATAATCATTACTAAACTGCTTTGACAGTTTGGTATTGCACTTATTCACTTTATTGCCGAGAGTTAGTTTGCATCCATATGAAGCTACAGCATGTAGACAGGTGGTGCAGCTTAGCGTAAAGACTGGAAACACAGGGATAATTGTGTGCATGTGAATGTACTCAAAACAGTTAACAGTGGCTTTAATTTTGATTATGTCCAACTCATTTTGGGTTTAAAAAAGGCCCTGAAAACCTATTTTCTTAATCAAAGTCTTACTGAGGCATATTTCCTACAAAAAAAAAAAAAAAAAACTGCTAAAGTTACTTTTACGATTGCAGATATTCCTCTTTTCTTTGAGCTCTCCTCACAGGTTTGAAGTTGGTGAGTTATTTAGAACAATGTAAGTGTGAATCAGGATGGAGCAACATTGAAGTCAGTGGGTTGTTTAATTCCAGTCAGTTCAACAGTCCTGACAAAGGAGATTAGCAAAGTAGTACCTAAAAATGTTTTTTTACTTTGATTGTTCCTTATTTATTCATGAATTTTTAATGGTATAGGGAAACACTTTGATATGAAGGAACACTTCATCATATACGGCAACTTTACATTCCAAGACACTAAATCCAATTGACATTTTCACATTTACAGGCATCGTTCCAATTGTTTAGGTATGTTGGATATCTTATTTTAGGAAGAAACTGCTCAAAAGTCACTTGACCTTAGTGTGATAACAGCTTGAAAAACAGAACCATATGCAGGTTAATTAGCAGGTCCCCCAACATTCATCAGACTATCTTAAGGCTGTGTAAATAGTGTACCATTACCTGTACAAGAGTGTTTGACATTGGATTATAAAAAAATGATCAGTAGTACAAAAGCTTGTACGTCGAGGCTTCGTGAAAATCATGAGCGAGATTAGAGATGCTGTCCAAGTCCTTCTCCCCAACGCTGCAATTTATCTGTACGTCAGTGCAGGTCACGCTATCATTTCATAACCACGTGTGTGCTCACACAGACACTCTCACACACACACTCACACACACACACACACACACACACACACACACACACTCCTGAATCTACAACACCAACATCAGAGGTACAGCCTGAAGAAACTAGGTTTTGAATGCAGAGTTTTTCCAAAGTGGTTTGTGATAGACCCAGCCTTCACCCTGGAGGAGAAGAAGAAGACTTGTCAAAATATATATTTCATATGACTGAAGGCTTACTATTCATTTTCTGAAGAGAGTATGCATGATTGTTTAATCCAAATAAAGTCATTTATCCCATCATTTGTTTAAGTCTGGGACTGATTTAAATCAGGAGAAAGATTTCCTGTATTTGGCAATTACGACAAAAATTAGAGCGTTAAAAATTAAAGTGATGTCAATAGCAGGCAAAAAAAAAAAAAAACTATGGCGAAGACATTACATTAGAAATCCTGGTTTATGTAAGTGACCCAGATTCTTGGGAAATAAGATAGGCGAGTGCAGGGTGAGAACTATGGAATGGAGACGCTCCGGCAGGAAACAGAAATTATGTTCAAGGTGATTTCAAATGTATTTAGAGTCAGCACAGGTCCCTTAACACAGGCGATGCTTTGTTCGTCCTGGAAGTACGTCCTCATTACGGGGGCGTTCACAACGATAAAGCAATCCGATGATTTTCCACAGGGTGGTGCGGCGGGGCGTGTCAATGAAACAGCCCATATGTGCGACGACCTGCTGTGTTCTTAACCTCCCCCCCAAGAAAGCCCAAGTAAACTTTATATTTCCCAGTTACTGTTCTGTTAGATCGTTTATAGATTGACGTTTCCGACTGCACTTGAAAGCAGCATTATTTCACAGAAGAGAAAGAAAAGAGACGAGCAAGACATAGCGAGTGCTTTGTTGTTGCAGGAAAAGTTCAGCTGTTACAAACTCCCTTGCAGTTCAGAGCTCCCATCAGTGTTTAAAACGTTCTTGTGGCAGCGACAGAGCGAGGGATGTTTCCTGTCTACTGTACGGGACTCACAGCGCCGCTTACATCATGCAGGTTACATGATTGGCCACAGCAGTATGACATGAGGTTGTGCTTCTCCAAAAGTTGCGTCTCAACTTTTCACCGCAGGCCTGCGCCTCCCGAATTATGAAGCACTTTGGAAACCCTGTTACAACATGAGCGCTATGAAGGAATCATATCCTTCTGACGTTCAATAATGACGATGATTGAGCATGATTGTTTTGAGAAACGTGAGGATTTAGTGGTACAGGACACTAAAACGAGCCACAGCTGTGCGTTCTAACAGCTGCTCTGGCACCGTTGGGGGGGGGGGGGGGGAACCTCGCCTATATAAAAGTCTGTCAAACTGCACTGCCTTATTTGCTGAATTGCTCATTTACAGGTCTGCACGTGTGTGTCTATAAATCTGACAAAAAGAACACGTGTGTATAATTCTGCCTGTGTGTAGTTAGTCGTGAATCTTCAGCGTTCCAATAATAAATGCTGTCTATTGTGCCATCAAACCATCATGATGGTAAAATATATCAAGGAGCACCCCAGTTCAGTCATGCTCACCTCTCTGTCAAAGTATCTGGTCCTCCAAGCGGTTTCACTCTCAGCCCGGTGCCTCTCCTCTGTCCTCTGCCTCTCCTCCAGAAACCTCTTGTGCTCCGTAGCTTTTTCGATGTCTTTCTGCCGTAAGGACTCTGTCACATGCTGCCAAAGGCGCCTGTGACAGTAACAGTAAAAAAGTGAGTAAGATGTTGTGGAGACGTGCAACTGATTTGCTTCTTGTACTATGAGAACACAAACTTAGGGGCTGGATTTGCTAAACTATTTTACCTCATATTACGGTCTGTCCAACACTTTAGGATATACTGTAATGAAAACTTATTTAGGTATCACACACACTGTCAACTTTGTTATTTCAAAGAAAATATCACTAGAAAACTGCTCTGTAAAATGTAACTCACTTTTTTCCAGTGTTGCCCTTTATATGTAATTCAATGTTCAATAAATATGTATATAATAAAGCCGTATATTTTAAATAGAAATGTTAGTTCTACATTTAACAATTTGTTGTGTTTTAGCAGAATATTGAAGGCAGAAGAAATGCAGAACCGAGTACGATGTTCATTAATCTCAACTAATATTGTTATTGTGAGGTTTTCCTCATATGAGCCCTAACGCCACTATTCTGACCTGGATTCAGTCGGCCCCTGCTTCTCAATCGGACGAACGCTTTTCTTGGTGACTGGAAGCTTGGTGACGTCGACCACCCTCGTCTCTCCGCTGGTGTAGCTGAACTCCAGAACGCCGTTCCACTCGCCCTGCACACGACACACCACCGCGTTGGTGCCGTTGTGCTTCACCTCTCCCGTTATCCTAGATTAACACAGGACAATATAAATGACTACAAGGGCACCATTTCATATGGTTTACATATTATAAGAGTTTGACGGAAAAGTACAAAAACAGTGTTGTGATTTGAAAATATTTGCAGCATGCCTCGTCAATGTTTCAGATGCAGCAGTTACTTCAGAGATATATCAACCATCCCAATAATGTGCAGAATGCAGAACACAGCGAGGGGGAGGAACTCACTTGTGCAATTTGCCACCGTAAAATGGTTTAGTCTGGAAAGTGAGGACGGCCGAGTAGCCCGATTTAGCGCAGTTGATGTTGATTTTACCGCCCAGTTCCACCCAGGGAACAGTGAGGATGGAGCGGGCATACGCACAAGGCAGAGTGAAAGTGTACTCTTCATCGTGCTCCAGCAGATATAGACAACCTGGAAAGGGGGAAAAGATGAAGACAGAAACAAGATACAACTTTAATTTGTTTGTTTTAAACCAGACTGTTAGAATTTCTGCCCTTATTGAAGTAATGAGATTAATGTCATTACTTTATCATCACCATTAACGATATTTCAGCTGATGATGTAACACACAAAAAAAGTGTAGCAATGCCCCAGCAAAAGGCAGAGACTGAAGACCACAAGCAAGTACACATGGATGTAAACAATGTATGATTTTTCTGCGGGCATGTTAGGCCTTTGTTATATAAAACCGCTGACAAAGTGAAAATGGAGAGAGGGAGAAAGACATGCAGCAAAAGGGACTGAGCCTTTGTACATGGGGTTCACGCTCTACCAGGAGAGCTATCCAGGCACAACAATGTATGATTTAAAATCTTTGAGAGAGAAATTTGTCAGAAATTCCCTTAACATGTTTGCTAGACCTCTAGGATGCACACAAATCAACTTTAATAGCCTGGAGCTCAGAGGAGTGGAAGATGCCTTGCCACTTTGTTTCTGACGTATCAAATGTCAACATAACCAAAACCGATGCCGACTTACCTTCCCCTATCATGGACACGCCAATGGACATTCCCATGAACTTGCTCTTGGTCCACACATGCGTGTTCACACAGATTTGCCTCTCCTGACATTCAGCATAGAAGCCAGACACAGGCGGGTGGTGAGACACCTGCTCCGCCACAAAGCGCACTTGGTAGGGCTCCTGGGCGGCGGGCGGGTCTGGGTTTCCCTGTGAGGGCTCCTTGGAGGCCTCTGGTGTCTTGGGTACCTTCCAGGAGCAGTGGAAGGTCTCACCGATGATCGGGTTGTAGGGCTTCTTGGCAATGGCCCCCTTGCGGCCCTCGTGGAACGAGGTGAGGTAGTACTCCACAAAGCGGACAATTCGGTCCTCGGGGCTGCTGCCGTCGGTGATGGCCACAAAGAGGTCCGGGTGGGACATGAAATCAGCGTACATCTCCAGCAGAGAGCGCTTCTCCAGGATGAAAGTGGGGAGGACCACCTAGGAAAGAATCCAAGTAAATATGGTTACAAATGTATGCATGCTTTATGCTACATTTACATTGCCACATTTTGGTTTTGAAGCAGAGTTTTGAGCCCAAGGCACTCTCCGTGCACAGGTGTTTTTAGCACAGTAGAAAAACTAATCTCCGTTAAACACGCCCAAACCGCAGATCTCATTCTCCTATACTGGGCATGCGCATGCCTGGGTAAACAGGAGGCAGTATGTATATGTTGCAAGTTGCTAGTAGCTGTAACATTAGGGTAACATTAGTAGCCGAGTCTCAGAGAACGACACGTCATGACACATTCAGTCAGTGTTGAAAAAGGTCTCTGTGTGCGACTGTTGAGACTGCAACACAACCCCGCAGATTCCAAACCAGAACAGGGTCACAAGTGTTTCCAAATGTGTCTACTAAATCTGAGGTAAGCCAATGGATCCACCCGATAACTTCGATAAATCAGAAACCCAAGAGGAGGCTATCCAAATACTAGAACTGACACAGGAAGATAGAATGTCTATAGAGGACTTCTCCTGGTGTTTTTAAGTGTTCGTGTCCACAAGTAGTAAATACAAAGCAAGAAGTGCTTACTTCAGCTTATTAAAAATCAAAATACTGAAAAACAGACCTAAAACAAGCTGATCTAAGACCAGGTTAATTTATTCAGGGTCACTGCTAATGTTTTCCCATTCAGACTAACTACGTCATACAACTAGACAGTTCCAGATCATTCTTCACCATGACAAATATCACTATGGGTAATGGTGCATTGATCAAGATAACCATTCCAATAAACAAGGCACGTTTATTCAACTTGTACTTAGTCTTTGAATTGGTGTTGGGTGATTGCAATTGCAAAGTACATTATACCAATATGTTTTGCCACGTGGTGGCACACGGAACTCGACCTACCCGCGTGAGGTCCATGCCCAGCTTCAGCTGGGACAGCAGGTGTAGGATGATGCTGCGCTCCTCCTCCACAGCACCCAGGTCCTCCTCCTTATCCGTGAACGAGTCCTCCGCCTCATCTTCTGCATCGATGTCTTCCTGTTCCTGAGAGAGGGAGGGAGGGAAGGGGGTGTGGTAATTGAGATTATTTTGACTGATATTGTCAAAGATCCCATCACAATACTGATGGGATCATTTTTGTATCATTCCAATTTTCATTGAATATTAAAAATTAAGAAATTAAAATGGATTATAGTGGGATTTTTGCAAGGATCTGTACCAAACAAAGATGTTTGATACAATTTGTAGGCTGTGACGTCTCTGCAACGCTACAATACTTTATTCAGAATGGTTTGACACATATTTTACCTTAATCATAATCATCATCATCCCCTGTTGGATATTGCACTATTCCATATTGCAATTCTGATAAAATTGCAATTAAGTGTGCAGCCCTACCAACTTTTTCTTTAGTGGATCTTAGGTGCTTTCTGAGGGAGAGTGGGTTACATTCCCTGGTCTTACCCCAGAAAAGTTGCAGGACTCGGGGCTGCCTAGCTCCAGATTGCTCCCCTCCAGCGCGCTCTCCCCTGTCGGGAAGCTGCCCAGCGAGCTGCTGCCGTTCTTCAGAACGTCGGGCAGCTTGGGCTCCAGCCACTCGATGGTGGGTCCTGCGGTGGACGGGGAGTGCACAGCAGCAGAGTCAGATGTACTCATGGTATTATCCCCCCTTACCTCCCAAGTCCCCCTGACACACAGCTGCACACACAAACACACACAGCTCTACACTCGGCCTACCACTCGTTCCCCACAACCGCCTGGCTGCTGCATGGACAGATGGCTACCCTTAGACGGCTGCTCTACACCAAAAGAGTGTAACCCAACCCCTCAGACAAGCCAGGTATCAGGATACTTTGTCCCTGCCGATAGGAAACGTCCCCATCCTCTGATTGGCTAAACCTTCCCGGTATGGCGTGGGCATTTTTTTTAATGTATGTTTAGAGCCAGGCAGACCTCATTCAAATTCACCCTCTTGGACAACTTAGACTGGCTGCTGCGATGACTCCAGCCTAATGAAATATAGATTGGGTAATGAGATCTGCGGTGAAAAAGTGGGGCATCAGCTGGTCGTTTACCCAGATATCCGAGATATCAGCGAGTTAGACACTTGGGGTGGTCTCTAAAACTGGTATGTAGGTTTTTTTAATACGAAGCCGACTTAGAGCTTAATTTGGTTCACAACATTTGCAAATAGATATTTTAACCATCTGAGGATCTCATTACCGTCGAGACAGGTGGCAAGAATAGGTACGGTTCCCTATTAATAATGCAAAATAATTCCACTGTCCAGCCAACACAAAGATTAGCCCTGCATGTCCAAGACTATGATTTGTCGGACTGCATCTAGCCTCAGTTAAACACTCTGCGTCCCTTACAGCACAGAGGAAGCTTTTTCTTTTAGAAGACAAAGAGACATGTGCTGAGTGTGACGGTAGAAACACTCACTTCTAAAACAAAATTGCTAAATAATACATTTACTTTTCCTCCTTGAAAGCAATATTAGAATAACGTGGAAGTATACAAGCAAACAATGACGATATTCAGACAGAATATACACACCTACCCCCCCCCCTCCCCTCCACTGACCTCCCAGGGAGCCTCTTTGCCTGGCCACCTGCTGCAGGTGCAGGATGTGCAGGCACTCGTTGAGGCAGTTCATGGTGGCCATGGAAGTGGCCTTAAGCATTAGCAGGTCCTGGTCTAGAGGGCAGAGGCCGGGGGCTGCAGGCAGGCCCTCGATGCTCTGGATCAGGTCTCTGTGTTGGCCCTGGGCCTGGGTCATCATCTGGGGGGGGGGGTCATCATGAGGATTGTTTTGTTATTTGGGGCAAAGAATATATTCATGTAATGAACTTTATCTGTGCCGTCAGGGTTTGATTATGTTTAAATTAATTGAGATCTTTTAACATAGCCTTGTTCTTTTAATCGAAACATATCCATGTTTAGAGACAAGAACAGCAAAATAACTGATTAAAACAAACCGCCAATAGTCTTCATTTTACTAAAGAACATATTTTGAACTTTAATAGCTACTTGAACAAATAGGGTAACATACAAAACAATTTTAAAGCTTTTTAATCAGCACTTGTCAAAGTGTAAGCCAAGACAGGGCTCTTTATCCATAGCTCAGCTCCAAGAGTCAAGATCAAATCTCTTTAACTAACTGCCATGTTTGCCCGATTAGCAAACAGGACAAATGTATTGCTTTGAGGGAGCTGAGAAAAAAATTCATAAACAAAATGCATGATTGATCCAAAGTGTGCTGAGCTGTGCTGCTGTAGTCTACTGGTGTTGCGGGAAGGACAACAGCACCCTCTTATGGACAAGCAGCATCACATAAATGGGTCAAAGAGAAGATGAGAGTTCAACAACATCTAAATCCACAGCAGTCCTATAAATTCAATATTTTACATTTATCACTGCATGTCTTGTAGGAACATAATCTATCAAATATACAGTAAACTTGTAATGTCCCATCTGTTTGTGAGTATATACACTGACAGGGGTGGGATTTTAATCATCCACCAAGGAAGAATTTAGAAGATGTGTCCGGCTGAGGCTAGGTTGTGTAACAGATGCATGCAACTTTAATATATAAGCATGTTGATTTTACTCACAATCAACATTTCAGCCAAACAGCCGACTAAAAACTTGGGAAAATGTCCTCAATTTAATTTGGGATTCAGTCCATTACAGGAAGTGTGATGAAGTAAACTATTGTGTTCAAATGTCTTCTTAAAAATTGCTTTTAAATATGAAGACCACTAAGACATTCTTCACTATCATTTATAAAAAAAAAAAAAATAAAAAAAAATAAAACTCCTATAAAAATATTCCAAACCATTTATGTTGATTAACCCATAGCACCCTCGTTACATGCTGGTTGTGAAATGTCAGTGATTTGTTAAGTGTTACTGCAAGAGTAGATTCTGAGCAAACTATGTTCTTGTCAACAACGCATGTCGTATGTCTCTGGCTTGCTGTACCTCTCTGGCATCCATCAGGTGGTCTGGCAGCAGGGACCTCTTGCTGGAGTAGAGGGACGAGCCCTTGTTGACCTGTGACCAGCCGAGTAAGGCGGCAGGGTTTTGGCTGGGCCGGCGCAGGGACATGGGTGAGCTGCCGCTGCCTTGAGACGCCATAGAGTAGCTTTTCGGGATTTGGGTGGGGGATTACTCTGTGCAGTGTAAAAATATTTTCTTGTAATTTCCACATACAATTGACAACTTTTACATATCGCTCTGACCATTCTGGAGAAAGGAGTGCCTGAGCCTTTTTTTGCTCTTTTGTATCCCAAGACCATTAAAGCTCAGTTGGTAGAGCGGCCATCCATATATAGACGCAGCGGGCCCGGGTTTGACTCCTGCCTGAGGTCCTTTGCTACACGTCATCCCCCCCTCTCTCCCCTTTCATATCTTCAGCTGTCCTGTCTAAAATAAAGGCTGAAAATGCCCAAAAACCAATCTCTTAAAATAAAAAAAATAGACTGTATGGCATTCTATTTTAATGGCAGCATAGATCAATACTAGTGATTATACATTTTTACTTAGACATTCACATTTTGCTCCACTGCTGCTTTTGGTCAATTGCTTTAGCATATGTAAAAGCAAAACAGAAAACTGAAGACTGTCCAGCTCAGAGCCGCTTTGTGCAAAGTCTCATTTTTGTGTTTTCACACGTGCAGTAGACCTTTAAGATATATTAAACACTTGTCCCCAAAACAACATTTAGTCTAAATGCAGTACATAATTTAATGTGTAGAAGCATGCATAATTGCATGCAGGCTCTATCAATATGTGATCATATACACGGCAAGTATGCCATCTTACCTTCCCCATGGCCTCTGTGTGGTGCTGTGTGCAGATCTGCAGTCGGCTCACCCAGTGCTGTCTCTCTTTGGCATCGGTGGCTGAGACAGATGCACACAAAAGCATGTTACGTTTAGCCTACGATGATCTTACTCAGCATCAATTCCTGTGTGCTTCTACTTTGCCGGCAGCAGATAATGGAAAACATCCAGATCAATATTGTATGAACCTGATGGATGATGATGACATTAGGCCTGGAGGTAAAAATGGAGCAACAATAAAAAGGAGAACAGCTCGGCTCCTGGCAGTGAAAGCTCAGAGAAGAGCATGCAAACATACTAAAAGGGCTGAAACAACAAGCTAATGCACTGTGGGCCGAGAGATGACCAGAAGAACCCAATTAAATTCACTGTAGAGATATGACTGTTATTTATAGACACACATACATACAATAATTTATATTTCATAAATGTAAATGTCAAAACTTCAGTGTGTATTAAGGGACCCACCCCCGGAGCTTGTACTGCTCCCCGCTGATGGCGTTGACAGTGAAGGTATGAGAGTCCTCGTCGCTGGGGGAGATCACGGCCCCTGCCAAGGGGAGCATACCGCGGGGCTTCTGGGGCCGTGACTGCTCATTGACAAAGTACTCCAGCAAGCCTGCCTCATTGTTTAATACAAAGAACCTGAAAACAACAGCCACCGTGACAATGTCAGTCTCACATACAAACCATAGAATCACTTGGACTGGATTACAATAAAGAACGTGGTTTAAAGTGGCTGGTGAATTTTTTAAATGCACTAAACTAAAATGCACGGTGTGCCTTGATTGGGACATGGGTGCATTTTAGTTTGATCAAACTTACCTGTATTGCCACCCTGTTACAAGGTTGGTGTATTTCATCAAGTAGCCATCAATATTCTCCATGTGGTCACTGGTATGATAGGTTATCAGGCAAAAGGAGACAAAGAACACTTGGTTTGAGTACACAAAGGTGATTGCACAAATAAATCACAGAGCCTTGCCTAGTGACCGATTTGCTCAAAGGGCAACATGATTGCACTGTTCCCTGTCTGATCAGACAGATTGATAAGCCTAAATCGGTTCAATCATTGGACAGTCCAAACACTAATGCCAATTCATTTAAAAACAGAATACATTAAAAAAATGCTCATTGACTTTGCTAAATCAGTAAACCAACCGGATAATCAGTGACCCACCTATACTGCCAGCCTTTGGCACTTGCTCTCCCCAAGTTTGGGGTCTTGTTCTGGGGCAATACATCCAGCTTGCCTTCGTTTTCCGTGATTCGTAGAGTAGTTTCCCCTTGCATAGTCACTAGCAACGAAACCTCCTTAAGATGCTAACTCAGCTTGCTAGCGTTAAACTAACCTGTGAAGCTAGCTAGCAAAGCTAAGTCACCACAGATTTTATTAGGTGGACGAGCCTCCCTTACTGTCGGTTCATCGCTTACTGAAACGCAGCACACAGACTAACTGCCTACATGAAATAGACAATGATACAACATGTCTGTTCCGCTAATACAGACAGTGGCCAAATATAGCCTGTGGTGCTAGCTCGCTTGCTATATTTACTGCTTTGACAGGAAACGAGTCACATGACTAACTCACGCGCACTCAAGGGCAGACTTCCTGTGTCCATTTATAATGCTATTTAAAATACAACTAAATCATCAGTAGTCATACAATAAATCCATAAAATCGTATTTCCATTATTCCGAAAAAAATGAATAAATGCACATAAATTTAAATTTAAAAATGTTTGAGGAAAATATTACAATAGAACTAAACCGGAACTGGTATTTAATTTAAAAAATATATTTTACGTACCTTTCACAGGTATGAAAATAAGTTAATGTAACTAATATCCTTGTAACATTGGCAATATTGATTGTATTTCCGAAAATTAACATAGTGTTAAAAAAAAGAAACCGTCTTGACTGCAACATTAACAGTATTGGCCTATGAAACAATGTATATTTTGCCTATACTTTCGACATTTGTATTATCTTCTGTGTATTTGTTATTTGAATTAGTAAACAATTGCGCGAATATATCAGGTTACTGCATTATTCAGTATAACCATTGTTGTGAAAAACGTCTTAACCGGAAGTGTCATTAAATATGCTGTCTGGCTTGACGTCGGTAAGATATTTCCAGTCAATACGTGCAATTAATAAAGGACCAGTGATTACATACTAGCCTATACATTAGGTTTCCTTTCTTCGTTGTACACGCTGCATTAATGTCGCTTTATAAATACACCCAGTAGACCCTAATAGGCTACACGTGTTAAAAAAAGGGTTAAGATAGTATAATTGGCACTGCATTTTTTAATGTCATTTCCACTTTTGAAGGAGTGGCTAGAGAGGGGAGGGTCGAATCGGTGGAAGAAATATGTAGGGCGTATAAGGAAGTTAAAATAGAGAAGGAATAAAAGAACAGTGGTGTCTTCACCTGAGACGAACAGTAGGATTTACCACTTTCAAAATGCCAGCAAAGAAAGTCTGCATCGTGGGATCTGGGAACTGGTAACTTTCACAAGTCTTCTGAATGCATCTTACAGAAACAATAGCCTCCCGTTAGGTTTAGTTTCGGCCTATGCAACGCGGATTTAGGCAAAGCTGGACCGCCGATAGCCTATCTATGACTACAATACCTTCACGCTATTTGGAAGAAAAAGAAAAAGACAAAAAGAGAAGTAATTCCGCTATTGTGGCCCTGTAGCCGCGCCTTATCCTCGCAGCCCATACCTGAAGGTTTAGGCTACAAGCTGCGACATGAACATACTATGAGCTCAGATTAAACAAAATAAAAATAGTCTCAATATTCTTGGGACTGAGATGAACTTGGGATACTTGAAAGTTTTTCCTCCGAATGTATATCATTACGTCATCAACATATGATTATTTACCGTGCGCAGCCTGTAGGGAGGTTCATTTTTTTTTTCAAAAACATTTTATTGAATATGGACATACAGTAGAAAGGAACATCTTAAAAGTCTATGTGGAGGTTAATTTGATTCACACTATTCCTGCAAATCGAACAGGTCTCTAAAGTTTGACCGGATTATAAAGTGAATATGCTGTGCGGCTCGATGGTCTAATTAATATGGCTCTGCACTGTTTTTGGGTGCCGTTTGAATTCTCTAGTTTTACACCAAATGTCTGCTCTTGTTTCCTCTCCCCAGGGGCTCTTCGATTGCCAAAATAATCGGGCACAATGTCAAAGCATCCAACCGGTTCGACCCAATGGTGAACATGTGGGTTTATGAAGAAATTATTGATGGGAAGAAGCTCACAGAGATTATTAATACAGAGCACCAAAATGTCAAATATCTACCAGGTCACAAGCTGCCCAGGAATGTGGTAAGTGCTCCAGTTTAGGGGAGTCTTGATACACAGCCCAGCTTATCAACAGGTGATGCAAGTTACAGCAATCTTAAAACACGCTTTGATTGTACAGTAATTACATTCATAATAGTGAATCTGGGCTGTTATCAGGTTCATCTACCTTTGCTATGTAATTGGACACTCCCTTAAGGCTTATTGTACTCTTATTGCAACACTGCCCACCTTAACTAGACCGCTATCAAGTGCAAAAGAATGGCAGGAAATACAATGTGTGAGAAGACACATTGTCAAAGAAGACAGTGTTTCATCACAATTATTGATTTGTACAAGATTTATTCATTAAACATCTTGCATTTTTGCTGTTTAGTAGTGCATTTGTCACCTCCATATTGAGATATTTTCCCAGGAACCACAGACCTGTTTGTTTTGCACCGGTAAATCTCAATTAAGACTTGGGAACAAAAGGAAGGAGCCAGTTCTAAACTTTTGTATTTTACCTTTTTGAAATTACTGACTAATATACGTTGTGTACATTTAGTTTTTTGTTATATTATGGATGTTAAGGACCTGTATGTGCTCTGTTTTTGCTGTCATGTGGGACCCAGGATGGTTTATGTCAAGTGGTTTATTTTGCTAAGAATACATTTAACCACACAAAAAAAAAAGTGGGAAATCAGTGATACTCTGATCACGCGCTATTTACAGACCACTTTGCCTCACTAGGTCGCTGTTCCGGACATCACAGAAGCTGTCAAAGGAGCATCGATCCTTGTCTTTGTTATCCCACACCAGTTCATCAGCAAACTGTGTGATCAGATAAAACCTCTCATCATGGAGGGAACCATCGGGATATCGCTCATCAAAGTAAGATCCTGTTATTGTTCGTCGTGTGACAATGTCTCACACAAACAAAAAAAAAGGAAACAGAAATATAGTCTCCTGACTTTGCTACATATTGCTTTGTGGCCAGGACATCACGGGTCATTGTAGTTGAGCAATACACAAATCGCATTGAAGAAGAAAAAAAAAAAAATCTATCTATCTATATCTATATCTATATCTCTCTCTCAAGGCCAGAGGTTATGGCATTGAGTATAGCACAGAAGCTGTCTCTTGATTGGTTATTGTCATCAGGGTATCGACGAGGGACCAGATGGACTAAAGCTTATCTCGGACATCATTCGTGAGAAGCTCGAGATTGAGGTCAGCGTCCTAATGGGGGCCAACATCGCCAGCGAGGTGGCAGATGAGAAGTTCTGTGAAACCACTATCGGTTAGACATTTTTTATTCAGCTGCACGATATTAACTGCCGTTGCTTGCATGCCGAGGACGACTTAAGATTGAGAAGAGGATGCTGTGTGGTGGTCTGACAATGACTAAAACACAGCATTACTTCCCTTTTAACGAATATGACTCGTTTCTTAACCTTTCAATACAGGGGCAAAAAATGAAGCAAATGGCCTCATCTTCAAAGAGCTGCTTCAGACTCCCAACTTTCGCATCACTGTCGTACGGGAGTGTGACACAGTGGAGCTGTGTGGAGCTCTAAAGGTGAAGACAGCCACATATTGTGAAGATTAAGTAGTTACTGCTCACAAGATTTTCCAAATGTCAAATCTTTCAATGTGTTAATCAAAAAGCAAAATGTTCCATGCCAGAATATCGTGGCTGTAGGTGCTGGATTCTGCGACGGCCTCGGTTTCGGCGACAACACCAAGGCGGCCGTGATCAGGCTGGGTCTGATGGAAATGATCGCCTTTGCCAAGTTGTTTTGCAAAGGCCAGGTGAGCTCCTCCACTTTCCTGGAAAGCTGCGGCGTGGCCGACCTCATCACCACCTGCTACGGCGGACGAAACCGCAAAGTTGCCGAGGCCTTTGTCAAAATCCAAGGTGAGTCCCGTTACACCAGAAACAAACATAACGCTACCCACCTCTACTTTAACTATTTCAATTACTCATCACTTAGTAACAATATTTTATCTTGATTTCAGAATACTTCAAATAGTTGCAAGATAAACAGTTACAGCTAATTTGAATATATAAATGTAGGGGCCATGCAATAAAATATGATATGGTAAATAGTATTGTCTGCTTTTTACTGAATAGGCTGCATGCCAAAGAGCCAAGTTAATGCTCCGAGGCATGCTTTGTGGCCCAAAACTTGGCATACTCCTTTAAGAATAATGACATAATGAAATGCACATAATGGAAAATGTCATAATATTGAAACTCTTTCTGTATGTATTTTTCATCAAGTCTATTATTGAGTTGGAAGCAGAAATGCTCAACGGGCAGAAGCTGCAGGGCCCACAGACCTCAGCCGAGGTCTACAAGCTCCTACAAAAGAAGAACATGATCAACAAGTGAGTCCACGTCTATAGAACTGGTACTGGCCTTTTGGCTATCAAATGTGGTTATATAAATCATAGACTTGCATGGCCAGACCCATCTCCACAGTGCTGCGGAGTAAGGTCTGGCTACACCACACATGTAGCGGGGGGGGGGGTGGGGGGGGGAACGTTCTGGGTTGTTTAGATTTCTTTAAACCAATCGTCTCAGGCAGCGGATGCAGCGAAGTAGTCCCGAGAAGGAACTTGTTTTTGGTGGAACATTTGCATCCCACAAAAGAAAACCCCACATCCAATATTTTATCAATTTAACTGTTGACACAATACAGTAACATGAGCTATTTAAGTTAGCTAGATACATAGTGAAACCTCATTGGCTCTTACCAGCGTATTGCGGGGTGTACTTCATCCACAGCAATCCCTCCAATCGGTCCAAAGACGTCCACATTAGACGGTAAATGCCGTAAACATATTCTTTGTAAATCTTTGCAATCATTGCCTGAAAGAACCAAGCAGGCCTGCCTTGTTTCACGATCCAAATTTTCTTCACAACTTGCCATTTTCAAGAACATTAACACACAAACCTGACTAAATAAATCATGTGAATCAAACTGGACCAGTTCCAACGCAGCATGAATGCATACTCGTCCAATGGTGGGTGAAGTCCAGCTAACAACCATGGTCCTCTAACACAGGTGTTTCACTTTAGTGTGTGATTAGACTCCTCAGGACTGAATGGGGATGATGCTTGATTGACATCTCACTCACTCTTTTTTGCATCTATGTCTTATATGTCATTTTATAATTAGAGTCAAACCACACATGAAACCCAATTAATAAAGCCAAGGACACTGTTTTAGAATCTGAATCTGATAAGGTAAAAGCTTTTGTTCTTATGTAGAGTATGGGGACATCATGAAATTCCCAGCTTCACCCTGAGCAAAGGTCTAATTAGCCACAAGTGAAAACACCTGTGTGCAGTCCCATTTATTTAGGAGACATGCACACCTGTCTGTCCTAGATCTGTGACCAGTTCACTTTCTGCGTCCTCAAACAAAAGCCCTGTTTACACGTACATGGTTGTTTTGAAAAACAAAGACTTTTCCGTTTGTTTACACTCAAATGGAGAATTGGCCTCTGAAAACGAGTCTTTCTAAAAACTGCAGCCAGAGTGAAGATCTTTGAAATCTTCGTCTGCACGTAAACTGAGAAAATGGTTTAGGCAGCCAAGGAAGTGAGAGAGAGGAAGTGATTGGTTGTTGTTGTTGTTATTTTGGGATTCTGATTGGCTAACTTGGGCTTGAGCTTCTTGTTACACTGCCACCTACAGGTTTGGTATGCTCCTGATGACATATATATATATATATATATATATATATATATATATACACAGGCATGTGTACCCGAACACTTTTCTGATAACTGACAGCTGTAAGATGATGTTTTTGAAACGAGAGGTTGAAATGTCCGTTTATGAACATAGCTACCCACATGTACACATAGTTTGAGGATGAATGTGTATTTTTTTATTCTACAGGTTTCCATTGTTTTCTGCAGTCTACCTGATCTGCTTTGAGGGCAAAGAGGTAAAGGAGTTCATCACCTGTCTGCAGAACCACCCAGAGCATATGTGATGGGCCTGCCAGCATGTCCACTGCTGCTCCTTCAATGGCAATGTACTACCACTAGAGGGTGAAAGAGATTCATCAGATGAAAACGCACAATACAACAAAGGGCCCTTTTACATGACATTATTTTTATTGGTGACATTTCATAATGGAGCCTGTACCTTTCTTAGCTCAAAAAGCTATACAGACTTAGCTCTTATTGTGTATAATGTTCTTTAGTGTTAATTTGGCTGGGAGTGGCGGCTATTTGAAATATTTTTTAAGGCACTTTAATTACCAAAATAAATGGATTCATTTTGTATGGGGCTACATAAACACAACACTGTTAGCCTGATTTACTTGTCACTACATGACAGTTTACAATCTTAAAATTGAAACTAAGGATTGTTGTTTTTTGTCATCCTGTAGAGTTTTCTTAATGAAATAAATTTATAAGAAACTGAAACTTTTTCTCTTTTATTTCTGTAGAACCAAAAATTAGTCATTTTAGGTAGTGAAGCAAGAAGATGGTGCATCTTAACAGTATGTCCTAAACTTATCCCTAGAAGCTGACATTCATTCCTGTGTTTACAGCTCTGTGATTGAGTTGTGTTAGATCCCACAGTCAGGCTGTGACGGGCTGAAACCGATTCCCACGAGGACAGCAGTAACTCGGTATGAGAAAGCAGATTAAAGAACAAAAAGCGTTCTTGTCCTTCCATCTCAACCACGTTACAGGTCAGACTGGGGAAGCCTTTGATAGTCTCCCACTGCCTGCCTCTTTCTGTCTCCCATCACTGTCTCTATGCCAATTTTCTTTATGCCTGACTCTCTTATCACTGTCTCTCTGTGCTTGTTACATTAATTTCAAATTAAAAGTAAAATACACAAAGATATGAGCTGTGTTTGAAACCGTTCCCTATCATGTATAGCACTAGCACTATACAGTAAGTTCTTATTTTGTAGTTGTGTTCAATATCTTAGCAGTTTCCCCTATAAGATACCCACATGCACAGCTAGTTTGAGTGTATATACTATGTACCCTACATGTTATTCCCGTGTGCCACACTGCAATGTGGCCAGGTTTTCCCAGAAGAGGAAAAGAAAAGCAGAAGTGCCCACGTAAATTGAAAAGGAAAATCGGAGAGGGCTTTTGTTTCGAAACAGTAAAATTGTATTTACGTATTGAGCGTCAGTTTTCTATTTATTGACTGTTATCTTTTAATCTGATTGTAGATTACAATTCACTGTTTGTAATATGCAGCATTAATGTGCCCAAAATGAATTTCCGAGTAGGGACAATAAAGTGTATCATATATTCGTATGATACTAGGCATGCTATGATACTCAAATAACCGGCTACTGACGCAACATTGTTTTCAGAATGTCCGAAATCTCATTAGGTCGTTGCCTATATAGTTCACACTTTAATAAACACTATATAGGCATTAGTGAGTGAGTGAATGAGGAAACGGTTTCGAACACAGCTATGGACATCAAGTCTGTCTTTCTATGTGTCCATTGGTGGGTAACTTTCCAAGCCATGTCCCCTTGCAGGCTGACAGGACTCCATGTCCACAGCTGGCCAGATCCTAGAACATCAAAGGGTTCACTGGGAGGGTGATGGAAGAGGCACCAGTTTTAGGGGGGGAGTTTCCACAGGTTCCCATGGGAGAGCCGGGTCCCACAGGTCGATGTCCTCTGCAGCGGGATGTCTCTTCTCATCTCGGAACAGCAACTGTCATCGGTGTTTTTTTAAGCGAGCGCTGAGACCCTTGTGATGGTTTGACACCAGCCCAGATCCTCTGTTTCAAAGAAAAGGCCCACCTTCAGATGAGACCCAAATTTGAAAGGAGCTTAATCACCACGGTAACTTGTATGTTTGTACCCCCGACCCTGACCCCATGCACACATTATACACTGTCCTCTGATTGAGGTCAGTGTTGTTTCTGATTTACATGCACCTATGTGCTTCATTACCTTTAAAGCTGCACTTGAGAGAATTGAGCGAGTCTGGCTATGTCCAAAGTGACTCTTATTTATTTTATTTTTTTTGCAGCTGTTCACACTCACCACTCTCATCCGTGTCTGACTATACGCTACCTGCAGCAACCAAATGACAAAGTTAGCAACTAAATTGACATAGTGGAGCATTTAGCAGCAAAAGAGCTAGATATTTCTCTCAGGAGTTGGTGGTGGAGACCAAAAATGAGCTGAAAGGAGAGAGAATATCAGACTTGCGTTCACTTAATTTTAAAAAACATTTTAGGTAAACTAAGCCTTTAACCCTAAAATATTTTTTTTACTATTACAGTTGGCTGAGGTAAAACATTGTGATATCATAAAGTTTAAGAAGACAAAAATCTTCCAGTAAATATGTTCTACTAATAAGAAGGTACTGAATTAATTAACTATTGAACATAACAAATGTGGATTTAATCTCCATTACAGCCCTGTTTAAAAAAAAATAATTGTTAAGACACTTCAGCACATTCCACATTCAGTATGGATATGATTTAGGAGGTGTGATAAGACTGAGCTATTATTCACAGTCTGCTTATCACACCTGTGTCTCTCAGGGATGAATGTCTCAGTTGTGCATCCAAACTTCTCTCCTGAGTACTCCAGGGCTTTTCATTTTATTTATTTTTTTAAAATATGTGGGCCAACCCTGGGCCAGACCACGTGGTTCACGCCTTTTAGATTTATAGCACCCAGAGAGGTTTTGCTTCAGTGTGAAACCTTGCATGTCAGCTAATAGATAACTCATCATATTACCTACAGGCACACAAGTCTTGGCAGTTTGGTGTTTATACTGTATACATTTTAATCTATTTTATATATTTATATGTGGATACACTCATTGATGTGTGTGTGTGTTTGACACAGAGGGGGTGAGAGTCTTTCCTACATGCTCAGTTAATTACAGGCCACTGATCTCGTCAGCTGTCCCCGCCACACTCTTTTTACATGTCAATGACAGCCAAATGGGACCTCATATCCTTCCTCCAGCTCATACAATGCTCTCATTGAAAACATAAGAGATGGAGAGAAAACTGAAAGAAAGAAAGAAAGAAAGCGAAGGATGCCACTCCTCGTCCCAGCTGCCGTTGGCTCAGTGGCAGAGGGCACGGAGTCTTGTCCGTGAAATAACAACCACTCCTACTTCTCTCTCCTCAAATCCTCCCCTTGTTCCTTCACCTCTGCCCGGCGGTCTTCATCATCGCCTCAGCCTAATCTGGGCACGTTCATGGGGACATGCATCCCCAGACTCTGCCCCACTGCCTCCTTCTGTGTTCGCCAGAGAGAAAAGAAACTGGAGGGTGCAAGGGGGGGCGGGGTGAAGGCAGTGGTTCTCTGGGGTTTGTCTTTTGCCTTTGCAGTCTGGGGGAAGAGAAGGAGAACTTGGCAGAAAGCCTGGCCGTGGCACTGCATACAAACATGGGGTACAAAAAAAAAACACAAGGCCTATTTGTTTGACTCTCTCATCCTTTTACCTCAGGGAGAGTGGAAAAAATTGCATGAGACATCCATAAGGTACGGTTGGTCCTGTCTTCCTCCGGACAGTCATCGATTCTGCAACACAGCCAGGGGAATGGACAGAGACGAATGGAAAGTTGTCCATGTCAGGAAATCATTGTCCATAATTCAATGAAATTAAGTCAATTTGTGCAGTAAAGACTTGGCAGGATGCCCAGCCTTGTTTTCTGCTTAAAAAAAAAACAGAAAAGCAATTTGATTAAATATAAAATACTATGCCATAACGGGAATCTACAAAACAGCATCAGGAGAGTAACCACAATTTATCACCGCAATATCTCTGACTAAACAAAGGTCTGACAAAGTCAAAGCTGGATGTCTCCCTTGTTTTTTCTATTCTGCATTGCATCTTGGTTCTTAGCTTGATTTTGTGTGGATTCGAAGTAGCTGACATCAGCGCAAACTCTACAATTCTCTCTCTGATTTGTGGAAGATGAAATCTTTCCTGAATGCACTGTACTTGTCTCTCTCGAGTCCACGCTAACATGCACATAAAGATGCTTTCTGGGGCTGCTAATGTGAAATGGGACGTTGCTGGGTTCCCAATGCAGCTGCAAATAACATTGATGTGGCATTCCAACATGTCAGTGTAGCGTGGGCCATGCACAAAACCACTTCCTGTTCTTCGGAGCAAATATTCACTAGGGAGACTCAAACCGGCCGCATGTACAACAGGATCTGATTTGACAAGTCTGATCAGATTCAGTTTCCAGCAATATGTTTTCCATCATTTGTGTATGTAAATTAGCTCCGGATCACATTATTAATAACTCCAAAAGTATATAATGGTTTGATTTGTTTTCTTCATAACTTTCCATCTATGTTCTTTCTGTCTTGACAGCATTGTAGCACATGTAGACCCCCGGGATCATCTGGTGTTTCAATTCCACGTGTTTGTGTAAATGTCCCATTGATAGGAGACAATGCTTTCCATAAAACAGGTACACCGAAGGAGTTGTAAGTATTGCAGTAACCTGCAGAGTTGACTGCTTTATGACCGCTCTGGTCTGAGCTGCAATTGCAGCTAGCAATCCTAAAGGGAGGGATTGTGGTTGAGTGATAAAGCAGCCAAACACATCTTGAAGAAGATGGGGTGATACTGAAATGGGTGTTTATCTATTTTTGCATCTGTTTTCCTGCCATATTTGACCCGTTCACCTATGAAATTTCAATCCAAGTTCTATCTTCCTTAGATAGTCCAAATCTTCGAAATTAGAGCATGTTTGAGTTTTTACATGCACAATGTAAGCAATATAAAAAAGGGATATGATTTTTGTCCTTGAATGAGTGATGTTTCTTCCACTGACCGTTGGCATGGTTGCAATGTAAAGGACTGGACTTCCTCAATTTGTTGCATGTACGGTATACTAACTGCTTTGACCTGTCTACTTGCATCCTCTCTGAACTGCTGCAGAATATATATGGCTTTCCTCTCTGCGGTGCACCATGGCAATCGTTTCCTCAGTTCTCCTGCAGGGCTCTGACTTGTGACATGAAGGTGTTGTACCTCATGCCTGGAAGATGTATGTTCAAGGATCATTGCCTCCTTGCTGCGATCTTAGGGCAAAAACATTTCTGTGCACATAAAGTATGTGCAGTATTTTGGCCAAAACAACAGCTGCCAAATGGTAATAGTTTGTGCAAATAATATACCCTTAATACTTACCAGATAAATGTCCCAACACTTGCCCTGACAGGTTTCTGATGCGAAAATGATGAGTTAAGCTCCTTCACAATAAAAGAAAAGAGCTAAGGAGAATAAAGTGTTTTTCTTTCCTTTCTTCAAGATAACAGCATATCAGACTCAGTGTAGGAGGAAGATTAGAAGATGGGATGTGATGTAGGAAGGACAGGGATTTAAACCATTTTTTAAAAAACAAGGGCACACAAGTGTTCACACATATGTACACACACAAACACACTCACACATACACACACACACACACAGGTTCTGATGCTTCAGTTACCAAAGCTGTAACTTTCTTTGATGTTGATTTTCTTTTTCTTTATCAGATGCACATAACATGTAGCTACCTTATTTACTGTGGAAATTGAAAGTTTCTGCATAACAAATAAATATGTATTTATATATTTATTTAATCTGGCATTCCTTTGATTCAGGATTTTTCTATTCGATTAAAATAATACCTACATCACAGGCTTTTAATTAAGAAATCAAAGATTGACATTATCAAATGCTAACTGAAAATGACATGGTCATTTCCCTTATATTATTACCCTTCTCCTTCATAACATTTGATGCCAATTAGCATAATACAATGCTGCTTATTATCTGATTAGCTTCTGACATTTAGGTTTAAGTGAATGCCAATGATGAAAGGGTGATTTGGGATTATGTTCTTTGCTTGGTCTGGCTGTTCGCCGAGCTTCAAAACAGCTCAGAAATTGCTAATAATGTTTTTTCAACTTGGTTTATGCATCTTGTATCTTTTAGCTCTTCACAGCCCAAAGTCTTGCAATGTCATCAGCCCACTCAGTCTCCTCTGTCTCTGTGAGCGAACAATGTTGCAATGCAGTGAGCTTAGAGGGGAAGAATGCGACAACAGAATGGAATCACAGGAGAAATTATTGCAATTGAGACCGCACGCGGAATGCACCAGAGATGGGCTGAAGCAGAGCATTTGTTCACAGTGGGTTAGGGATGACAAACAGTGGGCGGCTGATGCTATAGCTGAAGGCCATGACACCCAGGCAGCAGGCTAATAACATGAAATTAATTTATTTTAAGTAAAAGCATGCATTCTATGAAAAAGAAAATGAAAAAATAAACTAAGAATGACATCTGGGATACGGTTGATTCAACATCTTGTGGCCTACGAGGATGAGTAGCAGCTAAGAATGTAGCGCGCTAAGGAGCGCCCTGCAGAGAAGCCAATCAAAAGCAGAGCCCTGGTGGCTCCCGGCCGACATAGAGAAGTCTACTTGGCAGTAAAGCTGGGAGTCATGTGCCTCCATCTAAATGAGAAGAAAGCAAAGAGAGACAGAGAAGGGGAGGTAGAGAAATACAGGCTGAGCTAAGAGGCTGGGGACTCTGCCAAGCCGAGACACTTGAGGAATGCATCAGCAGCAGCAGCTCTCGCTTCGCAGTGATACCATTACTGCTATCTGAGTCAGGAAAACAGCTCTTCTAGTCTAGTCAGCAAGTCTCATAGCCAGTGTAAACAGATGGGAGGTAACACATCAGCTTAAATTAAAACCTATAAAGAAACCTGAGAGATTTCAATCATTGAATTATTTTTATTTTTTGTGCATTTACCAAAAATAATGCATGCATCCAACGTGCAAATTGTTGTAAGGCCTACTTGTTCATGGCTGCTTGTCTCTCATCCAATGTATTTCAGCTGAAGTGATCATTGTCTTGTCTTGTCAATGTTTGTGGCGCATGTGGTGGGACTCCTCCAGCCCTGGCAGTTAGTTAATAAATGCAGGCCTTTCAACAGCTGCTGGTGATGTAATGTGGAACTTCTCCTCACTCTCCTTATCCTCCCGCCCCACCCCGCCTCCCTAACTCCCTCCACCAGCACCCTCCCTTCTATTTACAAGTCTTATACTGGGTGTTGCTGCAGACTTCCAGCACCGGCGGCACCAATAGTGTGTTTAAAGAGTGTGTGTTTGTCCGTGGCTTCCCCCTGCAACACTTCCAGGGGAATTTACGACAGCATGTTTTCAGCTGCCATCAAAGGACATTCCACATCATCAGGTTGTCTTCCTAACCAAAACACCTCTGAGAGTCTGGGAACTACAGAGCTGGCCACAAACCTGTTGAGTGGAGAGGATCCGGCTGGCGCAGAGTAAGTTTGGATTCCTGCTTGTTTTTATTCTGATATTGTTGGAGGCTGAACTCGTTTACCTTTATTGATAGTCTGTGAGAAGTGTGCAAAAGGGGGTGCAAAGCATGATGGGATAGGTTGCAATTAAGGCAAGTTTCCTGCAATGTGGTAAGTAGAGCATGTGTGAGCATGTGCAACAAAATTGACAGTTTAATTTGGTTGAATGGTTTGAGTTCATATTGACAAAGGACATTTTTATCAAGTAGGCCTAAAGCAACAACTGGTGGTTTCCCTGGTGAGTAACATAAAGTATGGCTTTGTACATTTTAACCCTAAAAGCAAGGTATGTTTACTGGCACTGTTAAAGCACATAAACAATTGAAAAAATTGACAAAATGAATGTAAGCTTTGGATTCGGACTGCTTGAAACATTACAAAAAGATACTGCTAAATTAGTGTTAGCTAATGTAACCCTATTTGCACCCAGAGGGACACATTGCTAATTAGCTAGCTAGCTAGCTAGCTAGTTGCAGCAAAGATCAACTCCAAAATTACAAAAAGTTGCCAAATCTATATTAGCTAGGTTTTCTAATAATCTGTTTACACCTAGAAAAGATGTAGCCACTAATTGATTTATTTCAAGATAACAAAAATAATACTGAAAAAGGAACTTTAGAACTTAATTTAGCTAGCTTATCTAGTTATCTCTTCACACCCAAGATTGGAAAAAGTAGATAGTCTCTTAACTAGTCTCTAGTCTTATTAGCTAGTTGCAGTAAATAACAGTTTAAATATTGGGAACAGAAATTAAAATGAAGCTAAAAGAAAAGAAAGTTACTGTAGCTAGCTAACATGTGTGATGCATGAAACGTTAGCCACTAGCTAAAGACACTGTAGCATGTTTTCTGGATTAAAATGCTTTTTTATGTTAAATGCTATGTTGCTAAGCGATGATGTTGGCGAAACTACCCTTCAGTGTGACAAAAAAATATCGTCTGTGCTTAATTTTTCAAATGCTGTGAACGCTAAACTGTGGCGGCTGATGTTTGCATAACTATTCTGTGACACACAGCACACAGGAAAAACATGCAGAGAGATAAACACACACTAACACACTGTTGCTTCTCAAGCTGTCACCAGCCTGCTGATGAAATGTGTGTGTTCAGTTATTTAGTGAGCTGCCCATCGCATGATGCTCACATACCAAAGTAAGAGGGGGGCACGGTTGTGTATTTTGATAAGGGTCGGAAAATTCCTCTGCCCTCTCTTGGCTTGCTGCATCACCCCTGGGCCTTTGGAGTATATTTTTCTGGAGTTTTTTTCTACCTGTAGAGCTATCATGAGAGAGTTCAGCAGTGAGTCACGCTTTCGGCCGAAGCACGCTGGGTTGCAGTGGATGGTCCCTCGACAGGAAGCTTAGTTGATTTTTTTTTCCCAGGATGTATATTAAAGCATCCTACGCATCTGGTGGGATAAGCGCAGGGAATTGCCGGGACTCCCCTCATGAACAGGATGACGACATTGTATTCATTGTTTTTTCTTTTTTTTCCACTAGACCTCCAACCCTTCCCGCCTTAAACCCCCACATTATATTGCCTGCTAAGTACTGCTGACTAAACGAGATTTAAAGCTGCCCAGACAAGTTCTGGCAGAATCTTTATCATTAAAGGGGTCTGAGAAACACATTATCTTGTTAGCAGATTGTTTCCCTTTCATCCTATTTGACATGATTTTGGTTTCGGAAGTAATGTAGGTATTTGTATAACTTCTGAGAACCAGTCTTTTCAGTCTTGTCTGAGTGCTGATTGAATGGAACATGAGTCATGTTTGACAGGCTTTATTGAGCAAGTAGGCAAAGTCAAATATTGATAATACACTTTTCAAAGAGACAGAATGGCTGAGAGGGCCCATGCACATTTTGTCATATGTATCAGTTACAAAAAAAACATAAAAAATTGTAATGTGGAGAACACTTAAGCAGACAGACTGGAGCATCTGGTGTGAATATAAGGACAGTTGATAAAAAATGCAAAACTAGGTGTCACATATCTGACGGCTTATTGCGAACACGTAACAGATGATTTACAAATGACTCGCGGCCCTCCTGCATGTCTCGCAGCTTTGTGACTGTCAAAACACAATGAGGCTCTCCATTTGTTCCTGATAAAATATGCAGTGTCTTTACTCATTCAGTCAAGTTGTCCCTGCCTTGGCAGAAGAAGGCTTGTCTTGTTGCCACAAAGAGCAATGTTAATTTTGAATAATGTTGGATTTTAAGACAAAACAAGCAATTTAAAGAAGTTAACTCAGGTAGTGGGAACTTTTGATGGACATTTTGTCATACATTTTGTCAGGATATACAGTAGATTAGGCCCAATTGATAGCCATATCCTTGTTGTATACACACATTCCTAAGCCACCATCAACACCTGCACTCATTCTCATTATGTTTGAAGGACATATGTTGTTTATTCAGCAATGTATAGGTGGTCTTTTGGAAAAACAAGAAAGACATGAGCAAATTACTTAGTGTCCATGGATGTCCAGTTATGCAGACAAAGATTCTACTTTTACCTGTTAATAATGTGGCTAGTACAAGTTCATACTTCCCCTAATCTGCTTTAAATACCTGAAAGATACGCAAGCTGATGCAGTATGATCTTAGCAGTGATAAGGATGTTCTGCCTGGTCTTGATTAATTCAATTTCAGATAGATTATAATCACAGTTACATAAGTTGGTATAGTGTTCAAAAGGATCCTCCCTTTCTTGAAGCGTCAACATTAATTTTAAAGGGACTGTTAAATTATCCTTGACGGTAAGCCTCTGATTTTCACACCCATGCGATACATACTTAAAAGTTATGCTTGTTATAAGCATGGTTTGAACGTTGAGCACTCTGGCAGCAGCCATGAGTGAGCACACACTGGAAAAGATTATTTGCTGACTGTATGAAAACAACAACAGATAAAATATGGCTTATTGTTTGAGGTTCCCAGACAGAGTAATTCCATGTTAGGCCGTGCCAGGCTACAGTTAGTCGTGCCAACTGTACCGGGACACATGCAGAGGCAGGATCAAATTAACTGGCCAGCAGAGGGACACAAAACATCCGATCAGCATCGGCCATCTGTGCTGCTAGAATACAAATGGACCTCTCTCTCCGCATATTAAACCCCACATCAGACACTTGCATGCTTCAATTTTCCCCTCAATGAATGGAAAGTAATAGCACCCCCAATGTCCTCTCCCACTTCCCACCGTGTAGCAGGCAAATTAAACTCAGAGACTCAAACGTATAATCTTCCCGGCCATTCATTCTCCCAGAACATGGCAATCTGGATGAATCATTCAGAAGAAAAATAAAGAGAGAACTGGGCTCTGCGCCGTGGGGGGATGCCTCTGCGCTGACCCCGTTTCACTCTCCCCCTCATTCAAGGCAGATACAGGGCATGGAGAGAAAATGAATTGGTTCCTGTGGCAAAGGGGGGTGCACCAATCAATGTCCAATCCCATCCGCCATCCATTTACAGGCCCTGGCACTTACTGGCATTGCTCTCTTTTGGGGCAGCGGGGAATTGATCATAGAGGTCAGAGTCCCTGTTTGGCCAAGAGGCTTTTCTTTCTGGGACTTTTGTGTTTTCAGTAGTTTTATAATAGATGGGAGCGCTAATTGAAAACTCATGCAAAATGCACGCCTGGCATCTCCTGTTCTAAAGGCTCTCCGTCCTTCATTCTTTTCATCCAGATGGCCATTTAAATATTTGCTTAAATTCATTTGTTTTGCCATTTGTAGTATAGTTTAATATATAACCCAGGGCTAAATCAATCCACAGCAAAAAAACAAATGTAGGACAATCTTTAATTGCAAAATTCCGCTACACTTTTTTTCAATGAGAGGTTTTGTTTCATGAAAAAAAGGGGCAAAGTACAAGCCACACACTTCACCCACTTGATATCTGTGTTTGAACTTACAATGACAAAGATTTCTTACTTGTGGTGTGACTCTTGGCACAGTGTGAAATGAGAATATGCGTGGGTGAATGCCTGACTGTATTAGGTACAAAGGGCAGTATTGTCACTTGTGGCAGAGTTTTGGTCTCTGTAACTCTGCAAAGTCAAAAGCCAGAGGGTGGAGCAACAGTGTTTCTTCAGCAGACCTTCACTGTATGTATAGGATTATCCTGGCTACAAGTTAAGATGAGAGTGCCAGTAAAAGGTTGGTGATTGCAATAAATTCACAGCTGCCTAATTCTTCTCAGTTTACAAAGGAACAGTATCAAATCTGAGCCATGCCGATCCATATTCATGGACAATCTGGGCTTATTATCACCATTTATCCACAAGGCTCACAGTCTGTTCTGTGTACAGCGATCTCTCAATGGGTGTAAGTGTTATCATTAAGCTGTTATCCCCTCACATTATCCCTGTTGTAGTTTGGAGCTGTCTGGGGCTGTGTGACCTCAGCTGGGTCCTCCCTTGTTCCTGGAGCAGATGTTAAAAAGGGAGTCCCCCCGTCCCACCTCAAACAACCTCCCCATTTTGGTTTACAAACACACACACACACACACACACAGACACACACACTGTCCCACAGCGCCTCCTCCCTTCACCCTGGCATCTAATTAGGCCTACTGCACAAAGACTCCCAGATGTCAGCGTCCTCCTGGCTTCCTTTGATTATATCCTTTCCACCCCACTGGCTGGCTTGCCGACTGGCTGGATGGCCGGCTAGGGGCTGTGTGGACTATAGGCGTTGACGCGTGTCACTCCGCATAGGTCAACACCGAACCAGTTTAACATATTAGTAATTGCTTTTGGTGTAAATCACAGGGAATCTGGAGGGAGGGACAACCGTTCTGAATGGGTTGCAGTTGCAGAAAGGCCCTTGGATTGTAATAAACGTAGGCAAAGGGGCATTTAAATTTGTCAATATTTCTTTATGGTATTCTTTTGGTCAATGGATCACTGGTTAGTCATCAAACCAGTACTTTAAACCAGTGTGATTCTACATATTTAGCGTTTGTCATGGCCAACAGTCACAAAGTGTAGTTTTTCTTTACAAGATATGTTTCCAAGAAACATGAATGACGTGACGGTCAACAAGTTTGTCAGCTGAGGAAAATTGGCCATGGCGCTGCTTTTTACAGACATCAGCTTTCGACAGCCAGTCAGATTTTCATGCTTCGATGAACTCTGGTTCTGCTCAGTAAATATTAAATGAATGAGATGTTGATTACCAGTTCTTTGAAACACATTTTAATGCCTTGGAATAAATGTCTCAAGTTCCAACGGAACCTCAAATTTAAACTTTCAGAAAAATACTGCGACCTCAGCAAGTAAGTGCTGTCCAAACAAACCAAAGCAATGACAACATAGTCTTACACCAGCCATGACCGTTTTAGCCATTTGTGTAGTGCTCTTTAAATGTTTCCATTGACTGATGAGAGACAAATTGTCTCTGGCTTTTATTGGCTGGGTGTTGAAGGGTACAAAGCACATAATATCGGTCATAACCTCTTTTTAAGGAATCAGTATCTTTACTGGTAACTATTGCATCTTAATTTATTTAGTTTGTGAAAAATACTAAGCATCATTTGGTTTGTCAAAGGCAAGCTTGGCTTTTATTGCCTGATAGCTGATACCCCTGATATCTGTCTTCATCTGTGTGTTTGCTTAATCTTTATCACTTCCAGTCGGTCCACTAACTCATCCCACGCACTTTCTATACCCTAAGGAAAATGGTGTCTTTGTTTTCCAAGTTGGGTCTGGGCAATCAGACACACTGCTATAATCCATTTTAATCATTCACTCTCAATTTCCTATAACCCCCCTATCTCTGTATCGAAGGGAAGCCATGGGCTTTTACTTCCTCTCCTAATCTTCAGCGGAAAGGGACCAAACTGAAATGCAATCTAAACTTAGACCAGTATTTCTTCTGATGTAATACATTTGCACAATTACTCATTACAAAGCCAGACCAAGAGACAGGCAAGAGTCTGTCATTAAAGAAATTTCACATCCTGTTCACTGATTAGGCAACTTCCTTATACACTACATAACCCAAGGGTATTTAGAAATGGGGCAGAAGGAGACTGTGTCATGTTAAGAAATATAACATCAGTTGTGGATGAAAACGTAGTGGCTGATCCTGCATGCAATATGATTTTTGCGGCTTCATGTCAATACGTTTTGACTTAACAGATTGGCAGTGGATGGAACATGTCGTGTTGATGTGTGGGAATTGTTTGACAAGTGCAGTCACGCTGCTGAAGCTTTGGACAGGGTGTTACAGATATAGCCTGCAGCAGATGCAAAAGGCAAATGTGGTTACATAAGTAAGTTTGTGAGGCAAGTAAACACAATTGAGCTGACAAAGGGATTAATAGAATTCAGCCTCATTCTGAATTTAGTGGCCAATAGTAGCATTTAGCGTGTCTGTGTTTATCACACCAGTGGATCTTATGCTTATCAACAGCTTTATTTTTTTATTCACTTGACCCAGATTTTAAAAAATGGCTGTCGTACTAAAACGCCATACGCTACATACACTACGCCGTACAGTACATTGAGTGTACACCTTGCTGTACAGTTGACAAAGATGAGGTAACGGCAGTTTCACCAGATGTTGCTATGACGATGAGCTGAGAATCCCGTCGCCTACACTAAGGGAGTACTATCCTAAAAAATGTAGTTGAGTTGAGCAGAGCCGTACCATACAGTGGAAACATGGCCTTGGTTACGAAGGACACATCAGGTATTCATACACGCTTACCTGCACATGGTACTGCCAGTTGTGTTGCACAGATACGGTCTCTGACCCTGAAGCGTCCATCAGCTGACCTTTGACCCTGTCCTCACCAACGAGGAAATGGTGTGCTTACTCTGTGCACCACCACAGTGACTCTAAAGCCTGGGCTCTTTGTAAAGGAGTAGTATGCGTGAAGTGAAGTGTTTGTCTTCCGCTGTGGCCTCAGTCAGACCAGGTCGGACTGGTTCCCAGCACTGTTTGGAATGGCTTAGAAAAACAAAAGGGCTGAAGCTTGGGGTTTTGGATTGGGTTGGAGGGCAGGATGCCTGGTTGACACCAAGTAGTAAGATGTAGTCGGAGCTTTGTGGTCCTAGAATCCTGCATAGCTGACAATCCCGTTCCTGTACTGGCTTGAATTTCAAGAGAAAATACTAGAAACTGAAAGAAACTGGAGAGAAAGGACATATATAGTGACAAAAGAAGAAGAAGCCTGTAATATGTCTGAAACTGCTGCTCTTGACTTGGACTGTGAACTCTTTTAAAAGGTGAAAGCCCCTCTAATAGCGGAAATGTGACCTACCGGACATGAGGTGTTCCTTGTTGACTTTCTCACTCTCTCTCCCTCTCACTCTGTTCACTCCTCCCTTTTCCCCTCCCTCCAGGGCTTCCCAGGTGTGTGGCTCGCCACAGGGCAGAGGGACCATGTACAGACACCTGGAGAGGAGAGAGCAGTTAAAGAGATTGTCTCATGACAGCGGCCTGCCGGTAAGTCGAGACACGCAGTCTGTCAGACTGGTCACTTAGTTGGGAAGCAGACATTGTGGAATGTCCTCATTGTGTCTTGTTGATCTACTATATTGCTGCAGCATGGACTTTATCCCCAGAAGGAAATGTTTGAGAATCTTTCAGTTTCTTTTAACTTTAAATGGCTTAGACTATAGGAGACTTTTAGGTGAAACAGACAATTATTTAGGCATTGGGGATACTGTAGATACTATCACATCAAATCTCTAAAAGAAATGATCATTTGTGGTGTTTTTTGTTAATGATGTTCTCTTTGGGACAATACTGGCAATGCTGTGGCTTGTTTAGACTGCACTTCTGCAGGTGGTGATCTTTTGTCTCTTTATACATAGTGACTAACAGTGTTCATGCTACAGTACTACTACTATCCCATACTAACTCTTCCCATGCTCAGGCAACTGCTTCCCAGGAAAGATCCACTTATCTTGACCGTTTTGGAAAAGAAAGAAAGAGAACTTTTCTATTTATCAATCAGACAAGAAAATGCACATTTACAATAATACCACAGACACCCTGAGATGCAAGCATCGAGGCTAAAATGAAAGTGCACAAATCCACGTGTCAAGCAGCAGAGAAAAAACAACAGCCTCCCATGACTGTTTGTGAAACACACTGTGGCCTCCGGTGATTGACAGACTTATCTCTATGCCGGGCCGTTCTTGGAAGTCACAGGAGTGGAAACTTGTTTTGGGCTAAGAGTTAACTGAAGGTGAAGCAGTTAACTTTGGAATGTCAAGTGCACACATAGCGGCTACTGTTTTGTGTCTCCGTGGTCGCGAAGAAGCTTAATTCCCCCTCAGTGCAGTCACTGTACAGGAAATACTAAGTCAAGAGTCTTAAAATAGCATTTTGATGAAAGGAAATGCGGAAGCATTTCATCATGTGACATTTGGTCACAGAATATATGGCAACTGTTTGAATGCAGTCTCTCAGTGTAGCTAATTAGAAGGGATTGTGTTATTAAAGGAAAAATATAAACACTATAAAACCATTAAGTAATATACAGTTAAAATCTGCATTTCCGGAGGGAATTTTGTTGTTTGTGGTGCAGTTTGTTGCGTATGCCATTGATTGTGAAGCTGTAATGAAGCCAAAAGATGTCAACATACCTTATTGACTTGACCTGGCTGACTTTATGACTTGCTGCTGACCTATCTTAACCCACTGCTGACATGCAAGAGAGTCTCAGTGATTAAAGGATGTGCTGACCTGGGGAACAATCTTAAAATGCGTTCTGGGAAATGTAATCACTGATTATATTGACACAACATATGGTAGATTCACTCAGAAAATTAAACCGTTAATACCTGTCAAATAACTTCTTCAATTCACGGAACATCAAAAATTCAGCAGTAAAAACAATCTCAATTTAGGACACAAAACCCTTGCTGTCAATCATTTCCTACTTAAACTGTGTCATGACAGTGAATCTAGAAGGAGCAATGGAGCAACACACTTGAATCCTCTTGGTGAGACGTGACACTACCTGATTTATAATTTATCCACAGTAAGCTTTTGTGAATGAGTAACTTAACGTGACACAGTGGACGATTAATTGGTGCTTTGTGCTGTTTCTTATCTATTGACTGTGTGATCCTGAACGCTATCACCATCATTAATAGTTATTGGTTTATATGAGATTTACTGTGGCTATAATTGCTGATTTACTGTGAAGAAAATGAAAGTAGGTCATATTTGTGGTATGGGTTTGTGATTCAACATGCTCACATTTGTCCACTATCCATGCATGCATGCATACTACATGCTTGTTTATTTTTTTTATTCTTTTCACCTTTCTCCTCTTTTGGGCACTCTTTTGACTTCCTTTTGTTTGGCTTCTTGTAACTCATTTCCTCTCTTCTTTTACTCTTACTCAAGTCTCTTTGTCTTACTTTATCTTTCTCCTACCCCGCCCCCCCACCAATGACTTGTTCTCACTCGGGGCAGCAAGAGCATAAGGGTACTGGGTTGTTTTAATAGTGGTACATGAGAAAGCCAGGAGCATTTTGGTAAAGGTCCAGCATATATCTGGTGGCACTGTGCAGATATAATTCCATCGCTTGGGCAACCATGAAAAGTGCAATCTGCTTTTGATTGTAAAAGCAAATTTGAAGAATAATATTTTTGTCATCCTGCATGTTATATGCAAACTTTCTTGGTGGTAAAGCAAAGGCAAGGAATGATTGCTAGATCCTCTGAACACAATTAAAGACAAAAAACTTGATTTAAAATTATTTTATTGAATCAAAAGAAGCATTTATTCATGCTGAGTCAGTGACGCAAACATCATAATCGGAACCATTGTGGATGTGATTTATTTATATTATACTGTTGATGCGTACAGTAATTTAAATACATGCAAATGGTGTATTTACTGGTTATTATTCATGCTACAATTTCTGTCAAATGAGCCTATGTTCAGTCACTTAGTTTGAGGCCACTGAGTTTGTCTCTAAACTCAAACCTGGGCCACTTCCAGTGCTTATGGGGGACATGATGTCTCTGGCCCTTGTGGCCCTGCTGACCCTGGCACAGATAAACCTACTAAGTCCTGTAAACACTCCTTTTCCTGGGAGGATATGAGCCTCCGATACATTTATTTTTTCAGGCATCTGAGAAAACACAAGAGTCTGTCTCTGACATTCCATCTGACGACAGGCATGTTGAGCTTTTCCCTCTGTGTCACCTGTGAACCAGTTTTATATAACGCAGAAGCACGTCTGTTAATAATGCACTTTACATAACATGCTGCCTGACTTGGACCGATGACCCTGTATGATCCAGCATTATGACACAGTGATGCTCAATCCATTTTGTCATTATTACACTCCAGAGAACGTTTGGCCTTGTTTTGCAGCGTTTCACAAGGCATTCCATGTGTTTCATGGCCTGATAGGATGATAAAGAGAGATTGAGTTCGGACGGGCACACAATACTCAAGACAAAATACCATATGTCAGCTGACGACCAGGTAAAATATTTACGTCAGTTCTTCTTTGGATGGATTGCATGGCCTAGCTTCATACAAAGCTTCTATCAATTGTCTATGAGTAATTTGGTTAACATAGGGCTTGAATGTCAGTCAGGACCTCTACCTCACTCATGCATAATACATTGAGCCAGCATATGTTTCCTCGATGTACGCAGGCTAGGTTTGAGGGAATTTTCCTGGGTGTGTTGGCTCCAATGCTGCTCGAAGCTCAAGGCTTCATTCAGTTGACTAAATGTCTTTGTTTACATTTGCTTGTGTTTGATATAAAGGTGTGTGTGGCACATTTGTAAGTGAAGTGGACCCTTAGTCAGCGTTATCAGCATCTCGTTGGTGTGTTTCATTCCAGTGCCTGGCTCCTGTGGCAGGCTGGGTTAGTTAGACCATCTGATCTGGATCAGGTTATGTAGCTCATGGATGACCCAGAGTAGCAGCAGATACAGCAGCATTCATGAGTAACTGGGGCACCATTTGCATTACATAACTGCAGTGTTGCTGGGTTGATTCTGTGCCTCTATTTATTTTTATCATTTGATGCCCGCCTGCAGATGAGACTCTCTTCGTCATGCAGGGATGCGCACGGTGAGCCCGATGGCCGTGGACGGTCTGTGAGCTATTGCTAGCTGCTGCCAGCCAGCTTTAACTAGGTCACGGCAGAGCCTCTGTCAGGGCTCTATCCTATACAGTAGAGGCTATCACATGGGTTTAATTCAGCATTTATAAACATTTATAAACAACGGAGAAACGGAAATCATCAGGATTGAGGAGAACGTATCATCTGTGGTGAAAAAGAGTCCAAATATTTTTCTCCTGCATCTTTATAGTGTGTGCTTTAATTAGCAGGAATATGGAGAAAAGAACGTGCTTAAAGCTCTGCCCATTTTCACACCTACATGCACCTGACCTGACCTGAGATTTTGGTTTTTGGAAAGTGTGGCGCAATACAGACCTCAATCCAATCTGAGATGAAAGGCCCTTCTAAACTGGCTAAACAGCACAACTGAAGTAGTGTGTAATCACCTTAGGGAAGTTCAACATCCAGGCTTGATGATTGCTGGCTGGAATGGATATGATAGGTGTCCTGTAACATACTGCCGCAAATGCACCTCTACTTATCCTTGTCTTCTCAGCTTTGTCTTGGTAGCAAATGTCACATTTTTCATCTAACAAAGGAGCCACATGTGATTCTATCTAAGACTTGGTTTGGAATGCATTTCCTCAAACTGTGAATCCTCATCAACACAAGGATTCCTAAATTGGTGAGTCCTTGTTTTCTTTACCACACCCTTATCCATGCCAACATGTATAATGTGAGCAGCGGTGCAATCATGCTCCAAGACAATTGATAACAAAAGGCCAAATTGAAAACACTCTGCAGGGGAAGGTTAATAATCAAATGCTCCACATTACTGATTAAACGCTTGCTGCATAGTTGTCAGTTGTATTGAATAAACAGCATGTGGTAGTGCTTTCCTGTTTATCTCCAAAGTATTTGGGTTTAGCTAAATCTCCCTGGCTTTTGTCAAGCCTCGTCCTCGTATAAAGTCTTTTACGTGCTGATTTGCTGCCATGCTGTTATGTCAGGCTGCAACTTGTTTCTCTGGCACATTTGCCACTGGCGGAAAGTAAGACAAAAAAAATGCCCCAGAAATGAGCTTCACAACAAATTAGTTTGGTTTATGCTAAATTTAAGTGCAAATTAATTTGATGGTAAGCCAGCATGGAGTCCGCTTGGCAAGGTTGGATTTCCTCCTTCTTCTCCCCTCACAGCCCATTACAGCTGGTTGTTACAATGCAGAATGGAGACATACAACTTAGCAGGGGTGCAGGCCCTGTAACTGGATGGGAAAAATGCTCAGCCTAATCTGATTGGCTCCCACATCGTCAGGCAGATAAATGTTGGGGTTTGATATTATTACTGAGCAGCTCAAACTAATTGAGTGTAATTATACAGTAGAAATCCACCGACAATGCCGTCCTCAGCATGGGCCCCATTCTCACGCCATGTGTATTACAGACTACCAAGCTCAGGGCACGAGAGACTGCTCTGTGCTCACTCAGTGTGTCATCTTGATTCTTGAGTAACTGGTGTAAAGCGTGGTTCTGTAGCCGAGGCTGATCGGACAATTTGGGTGGGAGTCGGTTACATAAAAAGATTTAGACTCTTCTTGGAGCAGCCAGCTTCTTTCTCTCAGAGCAATCGGTCTCTCACACTTCATCTTGAATGTTTAAATCAAGTTTCTCAGCAGGGGTGTACCAGCCTCCGGCCGGGCCGCTGACAACATCCTCAGTGTGCAGGTGACATACCACACATACCTGGCCTCGCCGCGTGGGTAGCCACGGGGCTACAGGGTGTGGGAACCCAGCAAACTATGGGACACTCGCTGACTCTGAGAGGCAGAAGTGGGAGCGATTGCAGCGTTGGCTTTACCCTAGACTCCAGTCTGAAACTCAGCGGCTTTCCCCATATCCAACCACACGCTGTGGATAAGACTATACAGCCTTCATTCGCTTGTAAAATTGTTTTAATAATTGTTGAGGCTGTTTTGATATGAGCCACTCGTCTGTTTTTCCGACCCCCAAGTAATGAGATTTGGCAGTCCTCTGTTAGTACCTAGCCTGTGTTTTTATTAGGGCAATTATATAATATTTTATGGTTCTTGGCATCATCTGTAGTGAAGTTAAATGCCTCTTTCATTTTTGTGATCACAACACTTTGGCGAAAAGGAGGTGAAAAAGTAGAGTAATGTACACATGCCAGAAAATGAGTTTACTGCAGGGATTTGAGTAGAGCTTTGAGATTGATTTCAGGTGAGTAAAGCAAAGGATCACCACAAATTGCTTTGGGTGATATTGAATGTGTGCAACATGCTGATGTGTGCAAATGTGCTCTCTGGCCCATGTCATAAGTTGCGTGAACATTCCATGCCTCAGTAATGATATTGCATAAACTGCCTGCTGACATACAGTAGGTTGATGTACAGTACACTGCTATCTTTAGTGACGAAGGGTTTATGGCGCGTCGCTCAATCAAAGACACTTTAATAGTCAGTCGGAAACTAAAAGAGAAAGCTTTTGGGTCCGTTCCAAACTGATTGAGGAGGCTTTTACTTTGAAGCAAGAAGAGCAGGGAGTTTTTGTTCTGTGTGTGTCCCCTCTCGCTCAGGGATTTGTGTCGGCTCTTATAATTGGTTGTCCATTTTCCCCTGCCAATGAGACCCTCTTTTGTGCCCTTTCAGTAAAGGGGGCAAATTGCGGTCTCTCTTTTTCCAATCATGATGGAGATCAAAGTTGGAACCTGTACTGCATGCGGTCAGAGTCACATACATTGTTCCCCAAACATTAGCGCTTTGCACCATTCACCCTGTGGTTTTCCTCAAAGAGCGCAGCGCCATGAATACAGAAGCCTTTTAAGAGGCCTGCAGTCTGCAGGGACAATTGTTCTGTTATCTCCCGTCAGCATCAAACACTCCAGTGTGTCCTCAGATTTACTCTGGGCTCAAGTGGAAGTTTATCAAGATACGACAGTCACACAGTTTAGGGAGTACATTTGTTGTTGTTCAGCTCAATTAGAAGCAGAGTAAAGGTAAAAACATGTCGTGTTTTTTCTTTCCCTGGAAATAAGGCTTTATACTGACCACATCTATGCTTATTCAGGTCAAGTCTCCTTAAAAAATGCACAAAGAGAGAAGCATACTGTGTTATATGCATCAATGACGAGTTAGTGTTTCCCTACACAGGTCATTAGTCTAATTAACCAATAACATCTTAATTCCAATCATCCTTGATAGTCCAGTCTGGCGCAAATTTTAACTGAAAACAAGTGTATGAGAGCTTGTCGTGTCACCATGACCGTTACAAGCCAGCAACATAAAATGTAGTAAATGTCGCTTTGGTATTTACAATGTGGTAATAAATTTATAAAACTGCACAAAATAAATACGAAAACCTAGAAAACTGTGTATTTTTGCAGTTAATTAACAAAGGTAAGCTGTGTAAAAACAACACCTCTCTTACTAGTAAAACAGTGTTATTTTTGGGCTCACTTTGTTTAAATAGAGGCCAGTCTCAACAGAGAAACTTGAAACATGATCCAAACACAGGAGTCAGTGGAGCTTATCCCAGGGTGTTAACCCCGTCCACCTGGTGTGGAAGCTCCATCCCATGGGATGTTTGATTATCTTATGCAGATGAGGCACCATCTTTGGATCCAACGTTGGCATTGCAGGTTTGGATTTGAGCAAGGCAAAACTGGCAGAGGGCGGCTAACAGGATTGGACATGCAGATTAGAACCTCAGTGTATATGAGGAGGAGGCAGATAGAGGAGGCTGTGGAGTAGCTGCATCTGCCAACAGCACAGGGAAGCCCACCTCCTCACCTAGCAGCTGGGGTGGGACAGGCTCTCTGTATGGCATCCTGGCAGACTGGGTGTGGGTGTGAGAGGCAGAAGGTGGTGTGGTAAGCACGTCCTTTCTATTCTTCTGCACAGTGGCCGCCCCTGTGATCACATCCCCCTCATCAGGCGCAGAGCCGAACACTCAGCTGGGATCTTTCTGAGACCAGAGATAAACATGTGGGGAAACCAGATGTATTGTAGATGTCTGTCTATACATTTTTTGAGGGGTTTTGAAAGCTGAGAACCCCTCCTGTCCCAGTCCAGGGAAATATTTACATGTTTCCACATTATCTCCGATCCCCTAAGTAAATACATCCAGAAACCACTTTAAAACTAACATTTGATATATGGCTATAAGTGCTCAAGGCCTCATTTTTGTTTTGATATTGGCTGATTAAGTTTGTGTGCTAATGTGCGTGAATATGCGGACATATGACATACGAGTATTTCTACATATGCAATTTAGCTTGTGTCTGTATGTGAGTCTTAATACGGGGTATTACCACACGTGCATGCCTGAGGACAATGATACTCATTATAGGGGTAAAATAGATCCCTTCTGGGGTAATTGTCTCACCCTGCAGAGACTGGTCGGACCTGTATGGTGATTTCCTACCAGGTGCTCACATATGGCGTTTTTCTATTAATGGTACCTGCTCGACTCACCTCTCCTCACTTCGACTTGACTCGACCGCAGTGCCCCGTCCTGCTTTTTCCATTGCAGATTAGTACCGCCTCATGCGTGGGGCGAGTGTGGCTGGTCATCTTAGCAGAAAACTGCTGTGACCTAACGCGACACACACACACACAGAATGTCGAAGGTGTGTTGTTTTTGATTCTTGGCGTGTTGCCACAGCCAGAAGTCAAATTAGTTTTTAATGAACTTGGAAGCTGCAAAATACTATTTACCGGTAAATAGTCTGTCGCTAGCAATGATGACGCAGTGATTAGTGACAATTCTCTCTGACCAATCAGTAGACCAAACTAGTAGTCAGTAGTGCAGGTTTTCACGTCACCTTTTGGTATCGCCTCAGCTTGCTTGGAACCTCAACTGAGGTAGTACTACAAAAAGTACCTGTTAGCAGGTACCAGGGACTTTTTTTTTTGTAATGGAAAACAAAAAAAACGAGTAGAGACGAGGCAAATTGAGCAGATACCATGCAGTGGAAGTAGAGGAGTGGTGCTTCCTCGCACCTGGTGACCTCTTTGTTTTTAAAGGGTTAGAGGTTAAAAAGGTTGGGGGGGATGGAAGTTTTGTTTTTGCACATTCTTACATACACTGACACAGCTGCTTTGGAATTTCAGCATCATGTCATTTGCAAATAGTCATTTCTACCTCGGTGTAGTCTCACGGCTATTCCAAATCACAATAATTACCCTTGATTTGTTATATTATATTTATATTATTTTACCATTAATCTCATTGAGGATTTGACAAATGGACCATCTCATATGCTAAAGATACATTACCAAAATAGTCAGTCATTCCAACCAGGATTCAATTTTCTGGCCATCCCAGACCAAAATCATTATATGGGTATTAGTGTCATGGTGCGTTCACCCTGACAAATGAAGCATCCATAAATCACCAAAAGATGCATTATTAAAAATCCCAGTCTTTCTTATATAGACATGGTTGTTCATTTAAGTGATAGAATGTCCATAATGTCTTCTGGATGGACTGGTTCACTGCCGTTATATAATGGTTTACACTGGTTTGATGCACAAATGACTGGTAGCATTAGCTTTAATCCATCTTCAAACCAGTAGTGAAAGCCCAATTTGCTTGCACAATAGTAATATTCTATTTAATAAAGGACTCATGACTAGGCGGTGCCTGCTTTGATGGGGAAACAATAAGTCACTTAAAGGAATGCTTTAAAGAAGGGGCGTGGATTTTTCACCTGCATTACTTCTCTCGCTTCTCACAAACCTGAGCGGTGTGAAGAAACTGTGTCTCATGTCATAAATTCCTCAGCACGGCTTGCCCAGGCGCCTGCTAACTGATGAGTTAGTAATCTCTGTTTGAGCAGGAGCACCACCTGTCACTCAACACCCATCAATCACAGCGATAGCCACAGGTCATGGGCTCAACTCTCTGCGAGAGAAAACACAGCTTAAGTAGGTCAGCGGGAGCAGAAAATTCATATCTGCAAGATGTACATGCATTATTTGGTGATATATCAAACTGCAATTTGGAATATGGCACTGTAAGACTGCATCTCCTCTGAGGCAGCACATATATAGTTTATAAGGATTTGACTGCAGTTAAAGAGGCTCAAACGGCTTTGTGTCTTCAAGTGAGACACCGGTCTCTACTTGCCCGTTTATTGTAAGTTCCTGGCTAAACCACCAGCTAAAAGTGTTACTTAGACAAGAACTGCTCTTTCACTTTTATCCCCCATTGACCCACATGTCATCCCAGGAAAAAGTGTAATGACCAGTATGAAGTAGTTGAATCAGGACCCTCTCTCTTCTCCTGCCAGATTAGCGAGTCATTCAGCATATTTGATGTCAAACTGAGGCGCTGCGCTAGCAGTGAGACAGGGGTAAATACTCCTGAGGCAAAGTTCAAGGAGCACTTTCATTGGCTGTTTGATAATGCTGTCACTCTGCCAGTCAGTTGCATGAACAAACACACATGTCCTTACTTTTGTGCTGCCAAGTTCGTCTTTACATTGCCTTAGATATCCCCAGAGTGGCAACAGCGGTAGTATTAGTGAAGCGGCCAGTGTTCAGAAGCCACATCATGACTGAGTGTGAGATTTCGACTCAAGCTGGAGAAAGAGGAGAAATGCCCGACCTGGAGTCTGAATTAAACTACTGTTTTGACATGTGTTAATGTTTTATGTCTTTACACGCCTGCACAAATACCAGCCAGTCGCTGCTTCACACACAAACCAATGAAAATACACACTTGCACGTTCTCCTGGGCAGCAAACCACAGTTGGTCTTGCCCAGGTGATTTAATCAGAACCGACCTGCTGGTTAAATATTGACAAGAGCTGATGTGGCCTTGCTAAGGAGAGACGAGAATTCAGACGAGGCTTTTTCACTGCCAAGGCTGCTTGAATGCCTGCTGCATCATCATTCCAAGTCGCGCAGAGATACACACACACACACACACACACACACACACACACACACACACACACACACACAAAGCGGAATGCAAACACACACATGTGGCAGGCAGCAGCTGACTCTCAGCAAGGCAGTTAGGGCAGAAGTGGGGAACGAAGCGGAAGAAAAGGAAGAGCAGACGAGACAAGCGGAAGCAGGATGAGCCAGTTCGTGGACCACGGTATTGTGTCGGTGTGCGGGAGACTCCGAAATGTTCCCTTGCTGGAGCTGCTGGCGGTGAGTCTGGGTCCATACTTTTCCCCTCCGGTCCCTCCGGTCCCTCCATCCCTTCCAGCCCTCCATCCGTCTAGGAGGTATCTGGGGCAGTAGGCAGGCTGTCTGGAGCTGGAAGTAGGTCTGACTGGGTGATAATCAGGCTAACATCCTGCCCTCCAGTCCGCCCAAATCCACAACTACCTAAAAGGTCCCGGACAGAAGACAGGAATTTCCCGGGGAGGGAGGGTTGGCAAAGGGGAAGTTAAAATTCATCAGCAAGCAAGTGAAGTACAAGTTTTTATTTGGTTTATTGTTGAAGTCAACAACATTTTGCTGGTTCCACCTTCTAAAACTGTGAGGATTCGCTGCTTTTCTTCTTTGTAACTTGTTTTGGTTTCTTACTATTGGTTCGACAACTGGTGCATTGCACAGAATAAAAAATCTTAAGGTACATATATAGTAAAAGTAATCATTATTTAGATCCCTGGCTTTGCTTGTTAGACAGACATGGTGTGTGTCCACGATTGTTCAGTGTAAAGGAATGCAGGACTTGTCGACTGTGTGCGGTGCAGAGTGTAGCGATCTCACCATGTTCCATATGTAGGTCACTAGCTGACAAGCTGCGACTAATAACATGCGAGAATCATGCTTGTTTTGCAATACATCTCCAGAAGGT